>CM071603.1:20896582-22096582 GCA_036365135.1 Miichthys miiuy
TCCTTATCTGATGTAAGCAACATTAGATATTTTCAAAATAACATACAAATAAAGGCAAGCACAGTAGATCACACCTCCTCTTCAGCAGAGGAGTGGTGCAATGTCAGTTACAGAAAACTTGTTTGCTTTCCCTTCTCTGAGTGTATTTGATGTTTCCAGGTGCGGGATGACTATTACCAACCACAAGGCCTTGCTGGCCCACTACTTCACCAATATGACAATCCTGGTCATCCTGGTGTGCTCGGGCACTGTGATGCTCTTCCTGGTCTATAGACAGATCCGCACCAGGGATGAATGGAAGCAGAAACGGGTGGCGTTTCTCAGCATCTGGGGCCTCAGCTGCCTCTTTGGGATAACTTGGGGCCTGACCTTCCTGGACTTTGGACCTTTCTCAGAGTTTGCTCTCTTCCTCTCCTGCATTCTTAACTCTTTTCAAGGTCTGTGTTTGCAGCACACAGTTAAACACACTTTTACCCAAAGGAAAAATAAAAAACACTTCACATAAACCATAACAAGTTACATGTTTGTATAGTTTTACTACATTACTGTCACCTGTCACAGAAGGTTCATCTATATATAGTCCGTCTTTGGACAGGACTATTTTCATTGTTGCCTTCAGAGATTGGCAACTGTATTTGGAGCCAGTGGTCCATTGTATCAGTGTGGGAATGAGACAATGGCCATGGTTAATCGAGGCCTTCTGTTACTGGTGCCTATCAGGAGAAAAGCTGTTTCCTCCCACGTGTTGCATGCTTGTGTTTGAAATCAACTCATTAACCCCATTTTTGCTGCACACTGGTAGTTCAGTTGGATATTGTCCTACACCAACTGGCTAGTGGCATTTAATAATACAACTCATTAGGCCTCCATCTACAGTAGGCATGCCATATATTCACAGTTGTTCCATTAGAATAGGTGCATGTTGTATTGTGAACAACCTTTCGTGCACATAAACATTCGGTTAAATATGTACACAAATGATAACTTATTTTTAAATATTTTTTTTTGGCCTTTCCAAGCTTTATTTGATAGAGACAGCTGAAAAGTGACAGGAATGTGGGGAGAGAGAGAGAGATGGGGAACGACATGCAGGAAAGAGCCACAGGTCGGATTCGAACCCTGGGCTTCCGCAGCAAGGACTGAGCTTTCGCACATGGGCCGGCTGCTCTACCAACTGAGCTAAACACCGCCCCATAATAGCTTATTTTTAAAGATGAGATTTTATGGTCAAGTCAAAAATTGAAAATGGAAAAAAGAAAACCACAGACTAAATCTGATATTTTACTTTTATATTTTATGTATTCAGTTTGTTTAATTAGGAAGTTGTTAACTTCTTCATGCATTGCACTTGATAAACTTTCAGCAAATGGACGATGTCTGATTTAATTTAATGAACAATAAAGTGAAGTGTTTTGTGTATATATAAAGTAAAAGAACTTGCCAGTGAATCCGCCGGTTTTTAAGATTTTTGGTTTTGGTCTGTTCCCCCAGGCTTCCTCCTGATGCTGCGGTTCTACATGCTGGAATGGATCCGGAAACAGACTGGTGGCTCTGGTCCAGGCAGCACCATTTCTGGATCTACTCGACATCACATGCTACAGGAGAAGAATTAGATGGACTTTTAAAAAACAAGTATGGTACATGATTCTGCGGAAGAATCAAAGCTGCTGGGGTCAAGCGTTTTTAATGAAAAAAATAACTCCTCAGCTGAAATTTTGCTGTCTGCTGTAGTAACTGCCGGGCCTGGTGCCTACTGTATATTTGTACAAAACTAGACTGGTTCTAGATATAGAAGCAAAAGAATTGTTGAAGTTAAATGATTTCAGGTTACCCTGCTGTAATTTCTATTGTATTGTCTGTAAAGAAATCTTTATATTATTATTATTATTGAAAATTCCCTTGAATCTTAGATAAGCTTTTTGTTTTTATTTTGTACTGTGTAAATATTTGCTTTATAGCTAAAGTCTTTTAAAGTAGCACTTTGGATTTTATTTATTTTTATTTTTTTAAGAAAAACCCTGTTTTGCTGTATTCTGCGTAATTGAAGAGATTTCATATACTGTGTTTGCACTGTAAAATAATGGCTGAATATTTTATAATAAATATTTTTCCGGACTGTTTTCAAACCTTCAGTAAAAACAGGAAATATAATTATTATCAGATATTCACATTCAGAATGGACCAAATTAAAAATTTGTTTCATCTCCAGCAGAACGAGTTTTTAGATACTGTGATACTGTGATAACTTTTTTTGTTTCTTTTAAAGCCCTGGTTGCCAAACCAATCCCCACTAGGGGTCGCCAACACTTCACTGGGAAAGTGGCCTTCTTTTAAAAATATATATCTGTACGTAGGGCTTACATCTCAGCAAGAAAACTATGAACTATAATGTTATATACCCTCACAGGTTAATGGCACAGCGAAGAGATAAATGCAAATACTCTCTGCTAAACAGCATCATCCTGCAACATCTAAAGAACTGATAAAACAATGACCAAGCATCAAGGAGAAAAAAAAACATTGAATCTGCCTATTATGTATGTTTGATTGTTAGTATAAAAAGTTCCTAAACATATCAAGAGACCTTATCTCTTATGCAACATTCCAGGAAATAACCTACTCAAAACAAATACAAATCACTTGTTTAACACAAACTTCCTGCAGTTATTGTGTTCATTGTTTGGGTTATTTGTACAGTTTATCAGGTCTTCTGTACTGTTGTTGTTATGCATTAAATATAATATGAAATATCCATAAAATCTGTTACTTAGTCTGTTTTTCAATGATAGAAAAGGGTAACTTAAAGAAAAGAAGGTTGGGAGCCAGTCAGTGTGTGAAGTGTAAATTTGAATACACTTTTCATTGTGTATATTTTTGTTTTTGCAGATGTATATAGGGTATTAACAAACTAATGACTGTGTGTTTGTTTAAATGTACCCTTTGCAAAGTAAGCATATTCGAGCCGTGCTGTTTTCCTGCTCCGTCGTCCCTCCTTCTTATCTTCGTCTGCGTGTTTCCTCCCTGGAGATTTTAGATTTGTTGTTCTCTTTACAAACATGCTGCTTGTTTCCCATTGAAATTCTCAGTGTCTCTGCTACTTTGTGTACCAATGCTGTTATGTTTCCACCAAGGTCATGATACTCAGGGCTTTTGTAGAAGAAGCTGACTTAAAGTCAATAAAAAAGCTTTAAACTAACTAACTTTTTTTTTTACTGTCATGTCTTTTTTCTGTACTGCCAACCAATGCAGACATGGCAGGTCAAAGTGTGATAAAGAAAGCAGCAAGCTAGACGCAGAGGTTTAATGTTACACATAATAAAGTGACCAGGAAAGTATCTGTACAGTACATTAATAAAAGTCTTACATACTGTGTTTATTCTTCAGCATATTCATCATTGGTGCAAGAGTGTTGGAGTTGTGGTGTCATTTTGATACTTGTTTTATGTCTTTGCTCTCCTTCACACCAAGGACCACAATGGAGTCTTTATTGTGTCATTCTTTACATATGTGTGATTTGTGTCATTATTTTCCACTATCTTTTTTAGTGCCAAAGTACCTAAAGTGGTAAAGGAAATGTGTTAAAGTAATTACTATGAGTCCTGTACTTGTACTGCATGTGTACAGTTTGTGCTGTTTAACCCCACTGACATGATAATGACACATACTGGTCAGCGGCCTATTGCCCCTAGTAAGAGCTCTCTAATTACGTGTCTGTTCTTCACACACCAGCAGCATCATGGCGATTTCATGGTAATGTTTAAAGAGAGAGAAATAGCAAATCAGTCATTTCACTGTGCTTATAGCACAATATAGTCAAGTCAACGCTGCCATATATACAGGACATACAGAGAATTGAAATATAATTTCCCTCATATCAAGCAAGAAATAAACATGAAATATAAAAACATAAACAAGTAAAGAGATATAAAAAAAAAGTGGGGCAAATACAAAAAATATAAACAGTATAAATATAGGAGACATAATAATATATAAACAGTGTAAATATAGCAATATATAAAGATATAAACAGTATGAACAGTGTAAACAGTGTGGATATATGGTATCTTTGTATTTCCTGTACCAAAATATATCATTTATCCTATTGTCTTTATAACTGTTGGTCGATTTTATGTATTTCTTAATTCATTTGTGATGGAAATCTGTTATATAAACAGATAAAAGGGTCAGATAATGATGACTCTTTTTGCATTTTTTTTTTTTTTACATTTTTTATAGGCACACTATCACCAAAAACAATTAGTGAGTGAGACTTGATGACAACCCGTTTTTCCAGTTAACAGATGAAATGTTCTGCTCTCAAAATAATCCTAACATATGCATGCTCCAGCCATAAAAGCGGCGTCACATGACGTTCCCTCTGTGCGCTGCTGCAGCCAGTTGTTTACCGGTGCTTTATCAGCGGACACCGCCGTTGGCTGGCTGTCAAAAAAAAAAAAACAACCAGGCAGGCTGACTAATACAGGTAAGACTGGGGAAAAAAATGCTCTGATTAATATATTTCTCTTGAAGCGAGAGAGTGTCTGTGTATTCGCCGAGGATGTATCTAACAAAGCTTTTAACGTTACCTGAATTCAGGAATCAAGGCAAGCTAACCGAAGATAGCCGACGTCTACCGGAGGTTCACATTCAAAATGAAAGCCGGCATTAGCGAAGTTATCACTCATAATTGTGCATTTTGTGACAGTACATGTGTTGTTTCATTAAAGCAAGGCTATAGTGGATATTTTCTTCGGTTGGGTTACCGCAGTGATGTAACAGTTTGGGTCACACTGTGTACTTAAAACGAGCGAAGTCAAAGAATAAGCTAACCCAGCTAACTGGTGTTTCGGTTTAACGAGTGACCGTGTTAACTGGCGACAGTTAGCCGTGGTTGTCGTACTACTGCAGCTGGCGAAACAGGAAAATAATACGTAGCTGTCAAACAAGACACCAAAGACTAATCAGGGATGTTTATTTTGACAATGTGACGTTAGTGACAAAAAAAATTAAACGAGAGGTCTGTCAACATCACACACCTTCCGCTAACGGTCGCCAGTTAAACACGGTCGCTCAGTAAACCGTAACACCGGTTCAAATAACTCCAGCTAATAACGCTCTAAAATAGTTAAAACTGGTACAAAAATATGTTAATTTTTATAATGGTGATTAAGAGCTCATTAAGCCTGTCATTAGACGTACATATGGCTGTGTATTAACATGTTTTTCGACTGCGCGACAGATAACAGTAACAGAGATAACACATTTCTATATTTTCAATGTTATTCTCCGTTTGCCTCGTCGACCCTAAAGCCTGTATGTGACATATTTGTGTTTAGTCCAAACAAATACACTTAACTTGACATATTCAGTAAAAAAAAAAACTGTTTGTGAAAAACGCCAAAAAAAATCCACTCAAGTTGTGGCAGATATAAATGTGATTTTATTTTGAAAATCATTAGCGGAAGTCAGGTTAAGTGATGCAGTGTTGCTTGACTCTGGTTATTTTAGTAAGAAAACGCTGTCCCATGATGCTTTGTAACGTTTTTTATCATCATACTTATTATTATATGGCACGCAGGTGTTTTCTACTATATATATCAAACATCACATGAGTAAACACATTGATCCCTGCTGTCCTAACCTTTTTTAAAAGAGAAATTGTCTGGGCTGGTTTGGGTGATCAGAGGTCTGGTGGTAGCAGCAGCAGAGATTACTCATCATTACTCCTCCCCTGTGTTTTTTTGTGCCTGTGTCACAGATCTGAAAAAAAAAAAAAGAAAGAAAAGTGAAGGAGCTGATGAATAGCTTTCATTCTCAGGAGCGCTTTGTCACGTTCATCTGGTTTAAGCCCATCCTACACCGGGTGTCTGATTACTTAGAGAGTTGTAAACAACTCTTTTAAATGGCTTTCAGCTACAAAAGACAATGATCTAGCCTTCTCAGACACAACTGCACACACACAAACATACAGACACTAATTGAGAATGATAAAGCTATAAAATAATGAGTGTGAGTAGGGCTGCAACTAACAGTTATTTTCATTGTCATTTAGTGTGCTATTTTCTCCAGTGATCGATTCATTGTAGGAAAATAGTGAAAAATGTATCATATAGCCAATATTATGTAATAAAATGCCTTGTTTTATTCACCAGTAAAACCTAAAGATATTTAGTGTACAGTGGTAAAAGAAAACAGCAGCACCTGCAGATACTTAATAAATGACTTGAGAAAAATAGCTGCTGGTTAATTTTCTCAGCTCTAAATATGTGATAAATTATTAAACAATGCGTCTCTCTCTCAACCAATTAGGCTAGTTCACGGACACCAGTCTCCTCCTTAATGTCGACCTATTCTCAACATTAGAAAATGAGTTACGCTGCATTATACTCAGCTGATTGTTTGTCTTTTAACGTTATCTGGAGTTCTAAACCTGAGAGACAAAGGACGGTCACATGTGTCAAAGGTCTGGGTCTAAGTTCAAAACCAGGACGTCACAATCATATGAAAAGCGTCATATTTGCAGCCTGAAGACTGGCTGATCTTTTTGTTTTTATAAGTGTATTAAGGAATCTATGACCTTAATAACATATCAAAAGTCTGCGTTGAATGTCGATGCTGCTTTTGATGCTATTTCTGTACATCGCACCTATGTTATGTCTTCTTCAGGATTCCTGAGTTGCTCAAGGCTTGATGCGTTTTGCATGTTAACACACAAACAATGACTCACGCAGCCTACTCTTCTGCAAACTGCAGAACAGTGTGTATAGTATATATAGAACAGTATAAGACGCTCCTGTTTGGGATCTGAGTGGGAAAGCGTCTGTTGTTGAGTCATGAGATTTAAGTTGGCAGCGGTATCGTTTGAGTCAACGATTGGTCTGTTATCACCAGAAAAACAGGTGGTGTGGTTTGTTTGCGCATGTGGAGCAGATGCCTAATGGTTAATTGAAGCATGCGCCTCACATGCACATGGACACAACACACGAGCGCCAGCCCATTGATAACTGTCCCTTCAGTGCGATGTATAGTTTATTTATTGTCCTGTGAATTACATTCCACACCTACGTTACATGCAGCACAGCCTCTGCTATTCTAACCCGCTCTTCTCTCACCCACATGCCACTGGAGGTAGTTCGGATCATACTCTTCACTAAGTTTTGTTGTGATTTATCAGGCTCATTATAACAATATATCTACTAATACAACCCATCACACACACACACAAAAGCTCTTACAAAGTTTAGTGATAATGATGTTTTAAATATTTTCTTGGCACTCTGTCTTCGTGTGGTGTTTTTGTGTGAGTCACGATGACCTTTAAATTTGTTTGTGCTTGTTCTGTGACAGCCGGCGTCTGCTCCACGGGGCTTTCTTGCTCGATGAACTGACAGATAAAGACGTTACAACAAGAGGGGTGGGGGAGGGGAAAGGGGGGGTTTGATTACGTTTGCTTGTGGCATAAATTAAGAGATGGATGAGTTAGTGAAAAGGCCACATGTTTCTGATCCTCTGTTATCGTTTTATGTTACAGAACATAAAAGTGTTTTCCCTTTTACTGATGTTTTCTTGATGTCATTCACAAGATGTTACATTTTCTGGCAGGTTAATAGTTTTATTACAACATCAACTATTTAAGATAGTTGATGCTGATATATACGAGCCTTGGCCTTACTGAATCACCCTCTGCATCATGGTTCATTAAACTGTGTGTTATCTGTTCATGCCAAACCTCTCTCCATCGTTTTTCTACCTGACCATTTGAAATTGAGCTGTAATTTACTGACTTAGCACATCTCAATCTGTTTGACAGGTTGTTCAGGTTAACAGGAAAGGGACAAGGACCTGCAGCGTCCACAGCTGGTCCTCAGATCCCCCCTGGTTCAGCCCTGAGACGACGGTACCATGGGCGACCATGAAGAATCCAGAAGGATGAACGGCAGTGCCGGCAACTCTCCCCCTCTCTTGGAGCCTCCCAAAGAGAGCATGCAGCTTAAGAAGGAGATCTCGCTGCTCAACGGAGTCAGCCTGATCGTAGGAAACATGATCGGCTCTGGCATCTTTGTCTCCCCCAAGGGTGTGCTGATCTACAGTGCTTCTTACGGGCTGTCGCTAGTCATCTGGGTCATCGGGGGGGTGTTCTCTGTGGTGGGGGCCCTCTGTTACGCTGAGCTGGGCACCACTATCACCAAATCAGGGGCGTCTTATGCGTACATCCTGGAGTCATTCGGTGGCTTCATTGCATTCATTCGTCTGTGGACATCTTTGTTGATTATTGAGCCAACCAGCCAGGCAGTCATTGCCATTACGTTTGCGAACTACCTGGTGCAGCCGCTCTTTCCAACATGTGAACCACCGTACGTAGCATCCAGGCTCATTGCTGCAGCATGTATATGTAAGTACTTCTGATTCAGTACTTCACTGCAGCTGTTCTTACAGGAGTAGACACATCTCTAAAACTTTCCTCTCTCCACAGGCTTACTGACATTTATAAACTCTGCCTATGTGAAGTGGGGGACCCGCGTGCAGGACATTTTCACCTATGCCAAGGTGGCGGCCCTCATCGTCATCATCATCACTGGCATCGTCAAGCTGTTCCAGGGTTAGTGGTGTCACTACAGGGTTATTCTTCAATGCCATAACTGTTGAAAGTACCCTAGGCTCAAACTTTTAATTGGTTTACACAGTTAAAGGAAAGATCAAGGATATAGAGAGGCCCCAAGCAGCACTACAACACCGACAAACATGTAAATAATGACCTATCCACTGACATGAACTGTATTTGTCTTAATAGATATAGGCGAACGTTCTGTGAGCCCATTTTTGTGGCACACATTAAAAGCAAGTTTTAAATCTTAGCAGCCATTGACAGTGAAACTTATCAACAACAGATGCAACTGACCACAAATTCTGGAGCTGCAACAATTAGACAACTAACCGATTAATTGACTGACTGGAAAATAATCACCAACTGTCTTGATAATCAATTAACCATCAAAATAATTCATGCAAAAAATGGTGGAAAATCCTGTTCATCGTCTCAAATGTAAGACATTTTGGATGGACATTTTTCTCTATTTTCTGAAATTTTATTGACCAAATGATTAATAACTTAATCTAGAAAATAATCAGCAGATTAATTGATAATGTAAGTATGTCATTTGCAGCCCTAGATGCAAAACACTTTCCCTGAATGTTCCTTTTAATTATTTTGTCTCCGTCTTAGGTTACACAACCAACTTTGAATCAGCCTTTGAGGGATCGTCTACAGATCCTGGTGACATTGCGCTGGCGCTCTACTCTGCCCTCTTCTCCTATTCCGGCTGGGACACCCTCAACTTTGTCACTGAGGAAATCAAAAACCCTGAAAGGTAACATTTCCTTTTCAGTAGAAAGTCTGACTCTTTGAAGCAGCTTGGTATTTCATGATTCAATGTCCTGCTTTTCCAGGAACCTGCCTCTGGCTATCGCCATCTCTATGCCCATTGTTACCATCATCTACATCCTCACCAATGTGGCCTACTATGCTGTTCTGGATGTTAGTGCTATACTAGCCAGTGATGCAGTGGCAGTGGTGAGTATACAGGAAAAAAAGGATGACATGGAGACCATACGTATGACCTGAAATGGCAGTTATTGAAACCGGTTTCTCTGGTTCAGACATTTGCAGATCACACACTTGGTGTGATGCGTTGGACCATCCCCATTGCCGTGGCTCTGTCCTGTTATGGAGGCCTCAACGCCTCCATTATAGCTGCCTCCAGGTAGAACACACACACACACCACAATCTCATCAGAAATTACCTTTTCTAGTTGGCTGTAAATTACATATGTTCATCTACACCCAAAATTATTATTCAACCCACTTCTTTGGTACTTAACTCTCTCATATTCTGCAAAATAACATTTTTCTCATTTAAAATAATAGACGAAAGGTTCAAAACTCACTCATTTTAAACTCTTATCTACTCATTCATGCCAATGAAATTTTCTTTACTCATTCAAACCTTCACTTAGAAACTCCATTCAAACTTTAAAACGTTCACAAAACTTTGGACTTTTTGATATTCTCAAATTCAACTTTTCATACTTTTTAGTTAGTTAAAAATTCATGCAGCCCTTCTGATTGACATTAGTATTTATGGGGAAAAATGTTTAGAGGAGCTGTAAAATCATCCAAGAATTCCCCACAATTTTCACACCCCACACATAATTTACACTTCAAAACATCTAAAAATGTCAGATCCAATCGGCTTTTAGTGGCCCTAAGCAAGATTTCATTTGTGGCTCCAAAACACTCTTAGTGCAGTTAATAAATTGCACACACCACAAATTGTTAAAGATCGTGGATTCTGCATTAGTTTGTCCAGAAAACAATGAAACTAGTTGTTATTAAAACAGAAACAGAAGAGAGAGGAGAAGAAGAGGTGCTGTGGTCACACATATTAACATGAATATTTACTGATGACTACACAGGGAGTTCATCTTCTGACAGTTTGCAGCTAAATTAAGATATAAACAAGAGGACCTGTCTGATTAATGAGAGTGAGGATAAATACCAAAACATGATGATGATTTGCACACAGGACAATTTAACATACAAGATGGATAGATGGATAGATGGATAGATATGGTTCTACCTCTGAAAAATATACATAAGAGAAATATACATATTGACTCTTGTGCAATAACTTGTACAGATGTGTGCTTTGTCACTGCCTTCAGCACACAACCTCAGCGTCTGTATGGGCTTTCAATTGACTCCAACGCAAACACGTCCGCTGCAGAAAGAGAAGCTCATAATAAGAATGAAAAACGGGTTGACAAAGTCCAGACACAGACAGCAGAACCGTGCGGCGCTACAGACTATCAGGAGGAAAGTGAAAAATATAAATTTGCAGGTTGATGGACGTGTGGCGTGAGAGCATGTGAAAAGGGTTAATTGCATGAGTCTCACAGTCTCGCAACAGCATAGCCCGAGTATGTCAGCAGCTGGCCCTGCTCTTCTTACCTACTCCTGCTTAGCTCCCAGCCTTTATTCATGCTCCTTTAGTTACTTCTCCACTCAAATTAAAGCCAGCGATTCAGTTTAGTGTCAGCTTTTCAACAAACTTTAAAATACTCCACGTTTCATACGTCACTGATATTATTAAACTTTTAAAGGCAGCAATGTAGTTTTACCAGCCAACATTCATGTCCACATTTTCTTTAGAAATTTCCTTTTCTAATCATCATTTAGTCTGACTTTCTTTCATTTTTATATGACCCAGTCATATAAAAGACCACATTTTGCATTGTGTCATGCTATCTCTCTTAATTCATGTGTGTTGTTGTTGTTTCCAGGTTGTTCTTTGTGGGCTCTCGTGAGGGTCACCTTCCAGACGCTCTGTCCATGATCCACATACAGAGATTCACTCCGATCCCTGCTCTGATCTTCAATGTATGAAAATGGATCAGTTACATGTAAAATACGGTAGTTACAGTAACTATTAGGTGGAGCCTTTAATAGTAGCTAATACAGTGAAGGAGTTCATTGTCTTCAAAACTTTAAACTATATTTAATAGTTTTTTTTTTATTGTATGCTAAACTTAATTTCCATTCTAAAAAATAGAATATGATTTTAGTGTTAATAGAAACTAAAGGTATCTGGTATCTCCTCATTGTTTTCCAGTGTGTCATGTCACTGATCTACCTGACGGTGGAAGATGTCTTCCAACTCATCAACTACTACAGCTTTAGTTACTGGTTCTTCATGGGTCTGTCCATCGCCGGGCAGATCTACCTCCGCTGGAAAGAGCCCGACAGACCCAGACCTCTCAAGGTGAGACCGGTTAAACATGCTGTCATCCATTTTCTGCCTCTTATCTGTGCCATGAGTCATGGTACATCAAAGACGAAGCAAATCCTGTGCAGAATGGGCATTTAGATGTAATCAATAATCGTTAGATTGATTTTATGATACATTCTATTTACCATTAAATAATTAGATCACAATGTGATGAACTGTTTTTCCCATAGTCCCATTGTTACTGTAGAAGATGGACATATTGGCAGTGTTAATTATATTTTTGTTTCCCTCTGTTATATATAAATAAACATGTCTCCACCTACAAACTTGTCCTTATAGATCAATTTAAATATAGAGCTGATTTGATAACAATGGCATTAAAAACGTTTTGAACAGACAGAAAAGCCCAAATTTGATAAGTTGAAAAGTAAATGGACTCCATAATTACATCATATTAATTTTCCATCCAACAAGATGGATAGACCCATCACACTGTGAGACATACTGATTCTCTTAGAAACCATAGTAGGGGCAAATGACATCAAGAATAACTGAATCAAAGGGATTTCAACTTAAGTATAACAAAGCATGTTTTTGGTGTTTCCGGCTCACAGTCTCCCTCCTGTTGTCTCTCTCTACAGCTAACTTTAGTGTACCCGGTGGTGTTCTGTCTGTGCACTGTTTTCCTGGTGGCAGTTCCTCTCTACAGCGACACCATCAACTCTCTGATTGGCATTGCTATTGCCCTGTCAGGAGTTCCTGTCTACTTCCTGGGTGTTTATCTACCAGAGTCTAAACGACCGCCTATGATCACCAAGCTACTGCGTAAGTTTACCACACATCAACAGGCATGCTCATGTATAATTTCAACTGTGTCGTTGGTTACCGTCTCTCTCAACAACATGTTGTTCCTCACTGCAGGTTCTCTGACTCACTTCACCCAGTACAGCTGCTACTGTGTACTGACAGAGTTGGACAAAAGCGAATAACTTCCAATACACTTGAAAACTTTACCCAGCAGTCTCTGCATCCTCACAGCTGACGGCAACCAGAGGACCTGCCAAGGGATTATTATACTGTACACTGTACTGAAACACTCTGACTTCTGTTTACAACACTGAAAATGCTGCCACATGATGCACACATTCACTTACAAAGCTATCCTGGAACTCAAGGACTTTAACCACGAGGACACATCTCTTATTGTTACACTCCATATTATGGATATTGTTAGTTTTATTTCTTCGTCACACTATTTAATGACCTCTATTATAAAGGATCTGCCTTGTTATTTTTACAGGTAATTGTATCAAGGCCTATATGTGCCTGTGAGATCTTACAGGCGCTGCACATGACCACAAAGACTGAGAGGAGATTCATGTTCATTCCTGAATGAGGGGGAAAAAAAAGGGGAAGAAAATATTTTTTGTCTGCTGCTATGTGAAGATTTGGAGTCATCATCCTAATGGCATTGCCTTTATGTACTTTTGGTGCCATTGTCTGATGTCTGTTTGTTTTGTTTTTTCGGGGTGTTTATGCATCTTAACTGTTGTTGCTATATGTTGGAATTTTCCATTCGGTGTATTTAAAGTGAAAAATGATCAGCCAGCTTTGAATCATTACAATGTTGGCAGTCTACTTATATGCAAATAAATGATGTTTAACTTACTCCATGTCGCCTGCACTCAGAGCTCCAGGCTCATTTGCCAAAAGTCCTCCAGATGATGAGTTTGTTTTGTCTCTTGATCTGACTGATTGTGGAGGCAGGTATAGACTAGATACTAGAGTAAAGGTGGCCGATTAGCACAATTTGTGTCACCATCATCAAAACCAGCATTGGTGCTGTTTACTGATAAAGGCAGCTAATGTATCATCTATGCCATAATTAACAGATGACTACTATTCTACTCCCGAATATGATAACCAAATAAACTGCCGGACATGAGGTATTTACTTTTACTACTCTGTTAATTACTTAATCACACGTTTAAACACAAACAAGGTTGAATAAAGAAATGTTCATTATGATCACGGAGCACACAACAGCAGCAGAGAAACAAATAATGCAGCATAAAGAAGAAATGATCGATCTTCAGCAAGGAGCTCTGTGTGCACGCGACATGTGGTAGTTAGGCTTTGTTCATTTGCATATACTATCTAGATTGTAATGATACAAAGCTGGTTGAAAATATGCAAATTTTCCCTTTAACGACTTTTGTGAATGTTTCAGGTCTCTGTCTATATGTAAGGAAGGTAGAGCCCTCCCATTCTTTGTTTGATTTAAACGTTCTAGCACTAAATCAGTTGAATTATTTACAGTGTTCACAGTGGTGTATCCAAGACATCAACAGATGTTCAAACCTGGGTCAAAATAGCAATTTAGACATCCACTGCAGTGGTCCTTCTTCATGTCATGTTTGTAACATTTGCACATCTTCTCTTCTGGATTGCTTCAAGTAAACTATGCTTCAGTCTTCAACTGTATCTCAGAATGAATTTCTAAAGTAACAATGTGAGGAGGTTTAATTGTTTAAATGGGAACAGTCCCAATGTACACACACTGAGCAAGAAGTTGTCACCTCAGGCTCTCGGGCTAAGACTGTATGACAACCATGTTACAGACATTTGAGTTTTTGCCAATAGTTTAGTCTAAATCCAAAAAGCTAATACGTTTAGACAGACTGGCTGATTTAGATACAAATTGTTGAAACCTAAATATGTCACTGGTTCTCATACTGGTGGTACGCAGCCCCTCTAGTGGCAGATGGAGGAAATTCATAAATAACAGATTCATTTAAAAACATGCTATCAAAATATTACAAAATACCAAAGTATCAGGAGTAACTCCCTTCTGGTTCTTGAATTGGTTTTATTATGAATAATCATACTAGGAATAAACATTCCTCCTCTGTGAGGCTGACTGCAGCTGAATGAAGTCATTCTATGCTGCTGTATTCTTAATGTCTGCCATCATGGCATAATTTTCCGAGGTGGTACACTGCATAAAAAAGTTTGAGAAACACTACAATATGTAATTTACATGACAAGGTAAGTGTGTAGAGAACTGAAAATGATGTTCACGTCTAGTTAAATTATATTAGCACTCAATCTAGCTCCATTAATTAGATCATACTTTGGCACTGATTTCACAGGTGCATCATACACACAAGTGCCATATGGCCACAAGGTGCCTGCTTAACTAAATGTGTCAACCAAATCTGTTGAATACTGAGGGAACTGAAGCTTTGATGTGAAGTAACACAACCACAACTGTCAAATCTTAAGTTACAAGTGGTTTGTTGTTGCACAGACAGTTTCGTGAGTGAGCATCCCATCAAACATTCACATTTCTGAATGAATAGCTGAACTTATCTTTCCTCTAGCTGTAATATAAAATTCATAGACTGTTAATTCATCTCGTGGATCACAGATTGCATACTTTCTTTGGATCCTGAATTTTGAGGGTTTTTTTTTTTTTTTGGTTTTTTTTTGGTGTGTGTGTTTATAATGCAGGACAAATTAACACTGAGATGTTTGAAGTTTATTTTGAAAGCTTTCTTTTTATACACATCTACATATTTACAAAAAGTGTAATTCAACAAGCATCCAAGAAGAAACAATCAGAACTTCAAAAAAGGGGGAATCTCTGAACCAAACTCACACACCCACAACAAAAATAATGCACCACGCTTTCACATTATGCAAAAAAAAAATAAAAAAATCTTTAAACGCGCACAATTATACCTACACACACTACCATGCACAAAATGCAAACAGCCTAAATTGCAACCACACGCAGCCCCAAGACGTCTCACTAACAGAAGTGTTAACAGCACAAAGCATACCAGGCATGTAACACTAATATGCAACATTTCTAACACACACACACACACACACACACACACACACACACACACACACACACACACACACACACACACACACACGTCCACTTTGAACAAACACACACCACACACACACACACGTTCACTCCACCACAGTTTAAAAAAAATAAACAAAAACAAACAAACAAACAAAAAAACCCTGAATCCTTCTAGAAATAACACATACTCCGTCACCTGTGCAGGAGAGACGGAGAGAGTTGGTGGATTTCGTGTAACAATGCCAATTTTCTGAACCATTAGTGGCCGACGTGTTGACATTTTTAATAGACTGGCACATAAAAAGTTTTTTGAACATGTAGGGTGTTAACGGTTAACAGGATGTTTGTCTGTATGCTACACATATAATTGCTACAGTACATTTTTCAGGCCGGTTTCGGTTACATGCCAGTCTAGCGGTTGTTTTCCTCCCACTCTCACCTGCACAGATCAATCAAGGAGTATGGTGTCATTTGTGAAGAGGGCATTGGAAAGATCCACTGACAGGTGTGGGCTAAGGGACAGTTTAATCAGAATCATATTTGTTTCCATCATCTTCATCATTGTCGTCGTTGTCGTCGTCATCCTCACCACGACAGCCCAGCTCATGCAGCACTTCCCTCTGGTAGTGCTGCCAGCTCCTTCGGCTGTACGAGTGCTCCTCCTCCCAGTAACCTGCAGACACGAGAGAGAAAGCAGCCGATTAATGACAGGATGGACTGGAAAACCTCATGAGTTTCAAGTTAAGATGGGGAGATGCGCTCTAGCAAATTAAGCTTGGGATAAACCAGAAGATGAGCTGCAGCCTACAAAGATTATTTGTGTACATTAACAGTCAGGGAGCAGCGACTGATCAAATACACTGAATGACTGCTCAGTATTGACTGCAGCTCTGACGGTGCACAAGAACTGATGCGTGTTCTTGTACCAAAACAAAAATGTACGTCAATCAGCAGCCTTCAGCGTATAGAAACCAATCAAAGATCCTGGATTGAGACGTGTTGGCAAAGTGAGCTGTATAGATCAATACTTTATTGATCCAGGGGGAAATTCAAGCATCAAACAGCTGAATTTAAATTAAAAGCTACACTAAGAAATGAAACCTGTGCAGACAAATTAAGCATGTGTTATCTGTACAAATCTGTACAAATAGAAAACTATAAGAAAGCAAAAGAAAAAGAAAATTTCTTATAGAAACAAGAAATAAACACAGACAGACACACAAAATTAATTTAGGCTGTAGACGATGAATCAGGGTCTCAGCATTTAGCAGACGAGTGCAAATGGAGTCAGAAATGACAATGACAGAATGTCCAGGAATTAGTGCAAACAGAATCAGATATTGTCTACGGTCCTTCCTGCCATGACTGAGATGTTGTACAGCCCATAGAGAGAATTGTAGGTAAGTTTACTTTGTAAACTGAAGCCTCAGACATCATTGGTGGATGATGTCAGTCGCAAATACAAAAGATGTTTTAAAAATTAACATCTGTACATCGCACAGTTCATGATTTTATCTGCTGACTGTGAACGCCACTTGACTCACGGCAACAAATATAGACTAAAAGTGACTTAAGAATAAGACCTCATGTCACCGCATGCAACTGAAAATAACTTTTGGACAATTTTCAAACCCGTATTGATCGAACAAAAAAACGAAATATTTTCTGTAGACATGTTTTTTGAAAAAGGGAATCAAGGGAACTTCACTGTAAGTGACATCGCAGCGTCGCTGTGGTCTAAAATGTACTGCCAACATTTATGTAGCTTCTGCCTACACAGGCTTTGAATAATAATACTAATACTAATACTAATACTAATACTAATAATAATAATAATAATACTAATAATAATAATAAATGTAATACATACCTCCATAGCGCTCCTCCCGGTCACTGTCTCCATCACTCTCCTCATCAGGATAGTCATTCCTCCAGTTGCCTTCCTCGTTTTCATCATCCTCATCCTCATATACTTCCTCTTCATGAACCACAAGGTCAGGCACCTGAGACAAACAATTAGTTTATCTGTAAGCTTCATTTCATGTTTATTTATGATTGGTTTTACTGTCCTCAGAGAAATGATATAATCTACTATCTCATATGGTGGTCTCATCTGTCAAATTAGAACAGCAACATGTGGAGAAACAAGTTTATATTGTACCGATTGGCCAAAAGAGTTAAAGAGAAAATTTACAGTGAGGTAGAGACGAGCTGCGTCTCAGCTGACTGCCCATTTATCCAAATATAAACTCTACAGGCAGATAATGGGTGTAAAATGGGGTTTGTTTTTCCTCATGTCTACTCTCTACTTCACCCATGTCTTCATTCACTCACTCCGATTTCAGCACTCATTCATCTGTCCGTCCATCCATCCACACACACCAGTTCTCCCTCGTCAGCATAGGCCCTGACAGACAAGATATCCTGGATCCACCCTGGTGTGACTGTCTCCTGGTAGTAAAGGTCATAGACGTAGTCAGTGTCCTGCTCCCGGTGCTCCTCCCCCGCTCGCTCTCCAGATATGCTCAGATGCTCGCGCAGCATCTTGGTGCTGTTGCACAGGATCACTTCTGGGTCCGAGGTCAGCGTCTTTACAAGAAGGTGAGAGAATAAATTAAACAATATAGACCATAACCCTTCGTTAATTTGTCAGAGGCTGTGAATCCAGTTAATACACTACAGTCAGCAACTAAACTAAAAGTGTCACAACCACAAAGATCTTTTCTTCATATTCAAACTGAATTTCAACAGTTAACAAGATATTTTCTGTGGAAAACATTCAGCAGATGTACTGTGATCACCTCTAATTTAAAAAGGCAATTTGTAACATTATGTAACATGCCCCCCCCCCCTCCAATCCCCTTCGTCCCAAGATTTGAAGCTCACATGGACTGGCAGATTGAAGATACTGAACCTTCACGAGCAAAACATGATTTATTTCATCTACCAGCTTCTATGTCTGAGTCTACGTCTTTTGTGGGAGGGAAAGGGATACCCTGTCAGTCAGACTCCCACTGTTTACTGACGATGATTATGCAACATGATACCATAACCCATTTACAGACTGTTACAATCGTCAGTCTGCAACATTAGATTAAGTCACTTTCTTATTTGCACATGGCTGTTATAGTAAACAGAAAATATAAAAACACGTTATGTAATGTTAAGTTATAACAGCAGCAGTGCAGAAATGATTTTAAAATGGAGTAGATGATGACAGAAACACATTATGTGTATCGATAATCAGAAAGTATTCTGCTTGGGTGGGGACAAAAAGTAAACAGGACTTTAAGCTTGCATCGTCTTGTAAAAGGGATGCTTTCGTTCTCATAGTTGTACTGCTGTTATATTTCCAATCTACAGAGTTTACAGAGTATCACGTTGTTGGATCTCCGTCTAAAATAGTGCCACACCAAGATAATCGTGGGCGAGGTTTATTAACTGCAGCTTGTTCTCTGGTTCCTAAGTCCATGCTTCGACTGGGCGCAGCACCTGCATTTTTGTTAATTGATGGCTTGATTTCATTAACAAGTCGCCCCAGCACTAATTGCTTTTTGGTTTTCTTTGATTGCTACATGAGAGAAAGAAGAAATTCACAACATGATTAACATAAAAGCATGAAAGGATTAACTGCTTAGCAGGTACCACAGGTACAGAAGACGGGTCAGCATCAAAGTCCACAAAAATTTCAAGGCACTAAGCAAGCAAAACCGATACAGCTGGTTTCACTTTTATCTTGTTCATAACAAATTTATATTCATGGTTCAAGTAAGCTGCACAGGCAGTGGATGAAAAGGTTACTGCAAGTTGTCACTTTGCGTTGATACAGACATTAAAGCTGCAACAATGCCCAACTCACCTTGCCAGAAAACTTGTCTTTGTTCTCTACATCCTCATGTAGGAGGTCAACCACCTGGATTTCACCAAGAGCCCAACATTTGTCCTGCTCTTTCTCAGTTTCCTCTGCATCCTCAGGAACATCTGTCGGGGAGGCTTGCTGCTCAGTCGGACTCGACAACCCTGTACGGTGACTCGAGAGTATTCTGTAGCGTTCCTCCCTACGGGTGCTCCACTTTGTGCTCCTCAGGTCCCCAATTATCCGTTGTGAACTGGCAGCAGACGGACGCAGAGCATGGGCCATGCGAGGTCGGGCCAAAGCCTGTCGGACCTGCGTCTGAACAGGAGCATCCTGGTGAGGAGAGGACAAAAGGTCAGACTGTATAGACTAGTGTATCCCAAACTTTTTAGACCACCTCAGAAACTCTGTTTCTCTCCAAACTGCTTCTTCTGCCTCCTGTCTAATCTAAATATCGGCAAAGATACACATCATCGGTGAAGCGTTGTCTGAACCAGGCTGTAAACATGTTTATTTCTGCAGTGAAGTTGGACATTTTAATACGGCCGGAGGTTGACTCACTTCTGCAGCCTGTCTCAAGCGGCCTCTCAAGGAATTACAGTTTTTAGCACTTCCACATTGGTTTCATTTCCCAACACTGGAGGTTGCCGCTTGGTTTTATTCCAAAAATATTATTTATTGTTGACTTCTTAAAAAAAAAAAAAAAGGTTTTTGAACCCTTCATTTAACCTTTGTTTACTATCTCAAATCACATTCTAAATAATCACAGAAATGTGCATGCACTGTGTGTGTGTGTGTGTGTGTGTGTGTGTGTATGTGTGAATAAATAAATAAATAAATAAATAAATAAATAAATAAATAAATATAAAGATTACCACTAGAGGAAAGTCAAGTGCTGTAAAGGGCTCTTACATAGATATAAGGAAATATTTGATTCGTGACACATGACACCCGTAAATTGAAGGAAATTGGACCAGATAACTCAAACACAATCCTCACACACGCCTCCTGAACATGTCACATTAATAAAACAGCACAATAAGGATACACGTAAAAGCACACATCCTTGTCAAATAATGCATTTTACCATATCACATCACGTTTACCCTTTAAGTTCATTATTAGCTCATGTTACTGATGATATTGGCTCACACTGTGTGCTTAAATACTGTATAATACTATAGCTACGACGGCTTTAATTTAGGATCAAACCATCATCGAGGCCTCGAAAACACGTCACAACTATCAACATCAACAACCTGAGCTAACACAGGCTAATGCTGGCTAACTAGCCTGAGTGCTAACAACAACTAGCTCAAAAGGCGGGCTCTTTTCCAACGACTAACATTATTTTAATTCAGCTTTATATCAGCCGGTCATCTTCACCCGATCTTTACGTCTATACCGAGGTGCTAGTTAGCGGGTATTGGCCGCTTCCACCGCCCGCTGCGATGACGTTCGCCCCGGAGCGCTTGGCTGGCTAACACCGGGCCTCTCACCTGTGTCGCTACGGTCGCCACGAGTTTGAAGACAGAGTTTTCCACCTCGGCTTCATTGGGCTCCGGTACCGTTTCACCTGGGCTCTGGGACGTCTCTGGACGGATACGTTTGCATGCAAGCAACAACGCATCTGCCGGGTCGGTGCCCCTTTTTCTTTTGACTCGCAGGATGGTCGTGTTCGGATCCATGATGTCCCTCTTGTGTCTGAGTTTGTCTGGCCCGTCTGGATGATAAGAGAGAGGAGGGAAACTAAAGAGGACTCACTCCGCCTTTATGTCCGAGTACCGTGAACGTCACATCATGGCGGAGGTACGTGGGTAAAAATATAAATATAAATACTGTGTTTTTCTACAAGTATGGAAGTCCTAAGCAGTCAAACATTTTCTTGTGATAATGAGTTAGTTTCATTTATTTTTCTCGATTTTCTTTTCTTTATTTATGCCATTGTCTAGAAATAATGACATAAATAGAAATAATTTTTCTTTTTTTTTCAAGAGGTCAAGAAAATGAAACTTTATTTTGCCATAATGCCATAATTAATACGTTTTTAATTTAATCTTGAGAAAATAAAAGGATAGTCTATTACAGAAGTGTCTAAACTACTTGAGGGACAGATGCCCGGGGCAATACTAACATTTAAAAAATGGAAAAAGGAACAGTAAAAGTACAAGTGCAGTACATACAAATGCACTGTTCTATAACAATTTTGTTTTCATTGTCACAATTTCACAAAATCCTTTTTTTTTAAATGGCAACATAACCTAATCTAAGCCAATCAGGCGTGAACAAATCGAAAAACCAATTCTGCCTTTCTTTCACATCTGAAGTCAGATAACACAGAATAAATTGTATGGAACACGTTAAACTTGCATGAAGTTGATACAGATCTTAACCTCATGTTCTGCATGTCATGCAGTTATGTCTATAGTTATGTTTATGAGAGTTATGTTAGAGTTATTACTCAGTTATGTTATGAGTTTAACGTGTGAACTTAAATGCTTTGTTAGGCTATGTCAAACAAAAAGCCAAATCTTCCAGCCATACAGTATCTGAGAATCCTAGCAGGCCATAAATAATATTTTATAAAAATGAAGCCCGCATGAAGACCGCATGAAATCTGACCGTGGGCCATGATTGGCCATTATTCAATGTAGCATTGCTACACTGAATAATGTTGCTTGTTATCTTGAGATCTCCCTCATGTCAGGATAAGAACATTTGTTTTTTCGACATAATGACAAAAATAACTTCAGATCTCGAGAAAACAAATTAAATTAACTCGATATCACGAGAAAACGGAAGAAATAAAATGTATTAATGTTTGACTGCTTACGGCTTCCATATTCAAGTACTTGTAAGTACTTGTAAGTAATTTGTATCCTCGATAATGTATCCTGATAATTCTAACCAATTAAATTGTTGTGTGGCAATAATAACATTTTAAAAAGTAAAGAAGATAAAATTATTTTACAAATCAATTCAGATTTTTTAGTTATGCAGTACATGAACAACTGAGTTTTAATTTGAAGACAATATAATCAATTACTTTGCAGATTAAATAACCTTCTTAAAACAATATTTTATAATCATTTCATTCACTGTCCTTTAAGTGCAGAATTCTTTCCTTCATTGTTCTTCTTTCAGTGTATATGCTTTATGCTTTATCCAGTGTTTATCAGGAGGTCTGCAGTGCCTTCAGGACTGCTCATTAGACAGAAGAAAAAAGGAAACAGTTGGCTGCTCCTATATCTTACTCTCAGGGGCGTAGTCACATGACCAGTTCAACTGTATGAAGAAGTGGAGCCACACTGAAAAGAGGAGTCACATCCCCCCTGTAAGTAGGGGGATGTAAGGTTTTCTTGCTTCCTGTTTCTATAAAGAAAAACTGAAACAGAATTTCTCCAGAATTTTTCCAGGATACTGATAAAAGCCCTCTACATACACAGTACTCTGTAGAGATAACTTTAACATGTTTAGATGGAACATTTCCCTTTAAAAATGAACATTTCTGGAGCAAAATAATCCCAAATAACTTCAGTTTATAGTCTCATCTTTAATTTTGGTATTTTCAGCATGCCACCTGTCTGCCTAGATGTGTTCACCTCTCCTGTCACCATAATGTGTGGACAGCACAGTGAAAAAAGCCAGTGTCTGGCCTAAAAAGATAAGCTCCTCCTGTGGTACCAATATCCCCAAAAAACACTGTGTCTCAGGTTTTACTGTAACATATAAATATAGTTGCTTTCTTTCTTTCTTTCTGATAATAACGTGTATTATGATACTCACTTTTGAAAAGACAATGAGAGATTTTTTTAATTAGTGATTCGCCATGATAATATTTGTCTGTCTATATCTGATATTACTGTAACCTTAAGAGTCATCAACAGTGGAAGAATAAATAATTAGAAGGGGTTACTCTTCATGATGCATGATTATATTTGCACTTTTTATTTAAAGAAGTTGCATTAATTTATTGTTAATGATATTATTTTACTGCACATGACCAGAGTCTAGTAAACACCTAATATAGGCAATGGATAATAATACATTTGTTTTAGTTGTGAATATTAGTTATTGATAAAGGATGCCCCCTGGGTGCCTTCCTTTGGATGTGTACTGGGCATGTCCAACTGGGAAAACCCAGAACCCGCTGGAGGGACTACATAGCCCATCTGGCCTGGGATGCCTTGGGATCCCCCAGGAGGAGCTGGAATATGTTTCTGAGGAGACTGGCATCTAGAGCGCCCTGCTGAACCTGCTACCACCACGACCCAACCCCGGATAAGCAGAATAAAATGGATGGAGATCAGTTATTGAAACTGGTTGTCATCATTTTCTGAGAGGAAGAGTGGTCTCTGATGGAGGAGTCATTGTCAGATCGAGACTTCCTGGTCACAGCCACAGACCACAGGAACATAAATACACCTGCGAAGAAGAAGAAAAGAGAAAGGCAGTGAGTTCCTCCAGCAAATCATAAAAGCACAATGCATATTTTATAAGGATCATTCATATACTGACCCTGCAGGGAGTTTAGTATAGTGAATACATAGATCCCAGGGAGAGAAATGTAGGTGGTGCTCAACAACCCCCAAGTTAAACCCAGCACACAGCTGAGGCCCAGCACTGTGGTACAGTCCTTCCACAACCGGGTCACTTTCTCTTTGTTCATCTTCTTCCAGCTACAGGTGCTCTCAATGCCACAGCTACCTCTCCTTAGCCCCCAGATCCTAAACACCACCATCCCCAGCATGCAGGAATTATACAGAATGACCAGGCACGGGAAGGCCACAGTAGTGATGTAGCTGACTAAAAGCCTCTGTGGGAACTGGCTGCTCATCCAGCATCTGCAGGAACAAAACAACAATGGAAATTTATGTCAGAATCATAATATGTATTCGCTAACAAGTACTATTTGTGCTGGAATATATAAAATCACAATGAACAATGAATCTTTGTTTCTTACATCTGCGATGTTGAATTGTTGTCGTCCCTCACATTCACAGTGTATTTGCCGTAAACACCTAAAATCCCACAAACCACTACAGTCAGCGTAGGAAGACCTGCGTAATGACAAGACAATTTCATGTTGTTAAGAGTCAACACTGAATTGATCCCACCAACAACCTATGAGTGACAGAGCCTCATTGTTACCCAAATACAATTTAAAACTCAACATATATTTTC
This sequence comes from Miichthys miiuy, assembly GCA_036365135.1. Taxonomy (NCBI): domain Eukaryota; kingdom Metazoa; phylum Chordata; class Actinopteri; family Sciaenidae; genus Miichthys; species Miichthys miiuy. The sequence goes on from CM071603.1 coordinate 20,921,292, forward strand.
ATTACCGTGAACATGGGTACCGTTTGTTTATTTGGACCTGACCCCACATCACACACACACAGCCTGCTGCTGTAAATACTCACTAAATCACTGAGTCTGTAGTTCCAACTAGTAATGCTTGCTAAAAACTGCAGCACCCAGCTGCTGAGAGATAGACTAATGCATTGTTGGTTTTTCAGCGTTGACAGTAAGAATCACACATTTTATATCTATGCGCACTTGCTACTGTACATTTTGAATGTTATTATGATGAATCATAATATTCTCCTGTATCTGCTGGGTGTGAAAGTAAGCAACCTATTACCTATATCAGTTTACAGTTTTTGCTGCGCCCAAGTGGCCAAAAGATCTACTGCAGGTTTAAATTTTTTAACGTTGGTTTAAAGTCGTGCATGTGTGCAACAGTAAAATTACCACAAACCAAATGACACATATGTAGAGCTTTGGTTATCTGGACCTCTGATGGCTGCTTACCCAGGGTGGTAATCCTAACTAACAGTGTAATACCTTTGTATTTTTGTCATTGTGTGTAACATATTTAAAAATTTTAATTGGAAAAACATATTGGACAATCTATACCAACAAAAAAATAAGATTAAAGGACCAGTGGGTTGGAATTAGTGGCATCTGATTGCAACAGTTTCGCCTCACCCTCTCTTTCCACTCACCCCATCCCACCAAGCTGAGTTTGAGCATGTATCTCCTGACGTAGATATTGAAGACTCTGACTAGGAGAAGGTAGAGGTGGAATCCTTCCAGAGCTGCCCAGCTGAATGTGGCTAACAGGGACCAGTGCAAAAAGAGACCCAGACCCCGGCAAACCGAGCTGTCCTCATTGTCTTTTAGCAGCCACCCGGAGAGGCAGCACAGCAGGAAGCTGAGGTGGAGGCAGAACAGCGCCCCTGTTAGTTGCATGTGCACACCAATGGCTTTCTCTGGACGGCGCCATCTGAAAGATAAACAGTATATCGTGATCATTTTTGTAGGTACAGTACTACATTTGGCCATTTTTTGAGTAGTTACCTTAGCTTCTGATAAACAGTTTCATATTTACTGACTGGCTACCACTTCTGCTTTCTTTGAATTTGTCTGACATATAGTATTACTATTTGACAATAACAGGATGTCACCTAAAAGCCTAAATGTCATGTCCAACCTCTTTATAGCTGCCCAGACTGCCACACCCAAAGGTGGCCTGCTGTGTTCTTGTGTCTAAGCAAAAACAGAACACACTGAGAACAACAACAACCTATTCTTACAATGATTTCCCTTTTACTTAAAAGGTGACTCCTCGTGGTTATGCTGTTATCAGATATTCTAATATAGTTCACCATAGACTACTGAAGTAATTCAACAGAAAACTCACTGTAGACATATATAGATGATCAAGCTGATGATTGTGAAGAAGACAGAGAGAGCTGAGCCAATGTAGGTGATATAGCTTAGGGCCACAGCATTACTTTTATCCACTGATAATACTGGATTCTGGAACAGAAAAGGGTCAAATTATTATTTTTTAATTAAAGCATCATCAGTAGACTCAACTTGCTTTAATTTGCTTTTGCCGATTTTCTTGAGAATGGAAATCTGACTGACAATTTTGTAAACCAATTATCTCCCCAAGTGACAACAAAATTTACCTTTAGTGTAAACAATGACAATAAAGCCTATAATTATGATGAAAAAAATCATCAGTGTGTTAACTCTGAACTGACAGTTCACGAAGCCTCACCTCTCCCTTAATTACTGTACAAGCTTTCCGTTCTTGCATATCACTAGTATGATGATAACGGTGGCAGATTTATCACTCAGTAGGTTTTGTATATGCAAAATGAAGTGACAACTTTAGCTGGCCAATTTTATCAACTGCATTTGCTGCATTTACATTGAGAAATATCCAGACGAGCACTGATATCTCCGATCTGGTATCGCAAAGACTAGCTATCAATGCTGCTTGGCTTTGGAAGTAATGCTTGGTTAGCCTCCTGTTTCCAGTAGTAGACTGGTGAGCCAGGTATGCAAATATCTGCAGCTTACATTAGAGCAGATAAATACTGTTTCATTAATTCATTTTACTTTGTGCAGTGTGAGTCTGGCATTGGTTTACAGACAGCAAGCTGGTTAGTATCATGGAGCCAGTGCTATAATAGATTTAGTTTTAATGGACATTTTTGTCTCTAATGAGCTGCTTGTGCTAAGTATTTCTATTACTACTACCTATTTAATTCACTCTCTGTTTGAAAAATCAAAAATGAAAAAGCCAAAAAATGTTTCTAATGAGGCACAAGGCTTAAATGTGTTCGCTATGGTTGCTAAACTGTGATTGGATAATCATGGCTTGGTGAGGGGTTTAACAAATGGTCAATTTATACAAATTTATACGCCTACATTTCCGGAACAGAAGCATTAAATGGTGCACCCATAGTACGCCCATCATGTCCCTGCTGTGGTGCAAAATTTTTACTATTCAGTTCAAAATACAAATACTGTATCCTGTACCTAAGGGACGATCCTGTGTTTTCTAATTGTGAATTCAACAAGTTTGAAAACATCCTATGATTTGATTTGAAAACATCCTATAAAGACATATATTCTGTACAGTACTGTAGGTAGCATGCAACTGAAAAAATGATAATGAGAGAAAACATCCTGTAGAAAAAGAAAAAAGGGTTGATTTTACCACAAGCACGGCAAAGAAACTCAGGTGGTTGCAGCCGCAAATAAATTCAGTGCCAGCGTTACTGGTTTCACAGCCGTCTGTGCTCCAACGACCTAAAAAGAGAAATATGATAGTACGAGAGAACATCTTTTTATTTAAGAGCAATAAATACTGAACAGTGGCTTACAGTACGAAACCCACCTTTTCCAACCATGTGCAATGACTCCTGCCAAAACACACAAAACCCATTTTGCATCTAAAAAAAAAGGGGGGGCTTTCAGAATTAGAGGAAAGCAGTTTCATTTATTCAAATATAATGTGAGCACAGTTACTGTCATTTTACCAGTTTGTCGTGTTTGAAGATTAGTTTGATGGGTTGTGGGAGGTTTTTGACATGACTGACTCCCGCCCTCACTGACAGGACAAACCCTCCCATAACAGTGCCTTGCATGTGAGGCTGGGCATGTCCTCTTGCTTTCGGAGGGGGGCTGAGCTGCAATTATAAAGCGAGGTGTCAGAGGAACATTATGACATTTGTGCTGTGAGGTAAATCATCAAAGACAGCTACAGTGTCAACCTTTCCTTAATTTTCATAATACGCAAAGACTGAGGATTTCATGTAAATCGATGCAAATCAGCATTAAGGGTAAAGTACTGCCTTGTATTCTTAAACAGAGAGAACTAGTATCAAGGTTAAAAAAAATCATTTATGCATCCTCCTGAATTGCATTGCATTTATTTATTTATTGCATTTCACCTACTTCTATGAGCATCTCTGGTGGTGTGCCTTCAGCGCTACTCACCTCAAAAAAACTGCTGTTGATCAGACTGGCCACTAGCTGTACCTCATGATCAGACTTAGGTCCTCTGCTTCTTTGGAGAGCTGAGGAAGGGATTTGAACCCTGTGGTGAGGAGTGGGACTCACTTCAGCCTAAAAAACACAAGATATAAACCAAGGAAAACATGTTTTTAATACATAAATTATTATAATTTTTACACACATACCAAAGAAGGATGTACATGTACGGTAAATGCAATAACTATTTCACAATTTCTTCATTTCATACAAATCTTCAGAGTGTTTTAACTCTAAGTAATTGAGAAACAGATGAAATGGGAGCTAGTTACCCAAAATATGGCCTCACCTCTTGAGACGAGTTCACCATCTTTCGAATGAAGTTAGGGGGGGAAAGACGACCTCTTACTCGACAGGTTGTAATTTCATTCTCATAACACCTAACAACAAATATTTCACATATTTCGGCATTTCAGCAATTCATACATGAAATTAAACAATATGACTAATAAATATGGATTTTAGGAGAACAAACAACACATTGGCTGCTGAAAGCATTTCAAAACACTGTGATAAAGTAAAGAGGAATATAATAATATAACAATATAGTAACTTATTATAATTGATTTGATCAGTCATTGTGTACTTATGCCAAAGCTTTCATTAGACAAAAGGGAACAACCACACTTATAAATATGTGTGGTTGAAAGATGTATAAGCATTCAAAAAGAGGACTGTAATTGTAAAACATCTACAGCATCAGCTCAGTACTGTATGACTTACGTTGTCCAGGAGATATTCCCTTGTTTACACTTGCGGATGACATCTTCACAGTACTCTGTGTGAATAAGTGAAAGAGTGGGGAAGAGATAACAGTCAAAGATAAATAGTACTATATATGTATGGACGCACTGAATACAAGACTGACAGTTGTTTCTGTTCAATTCAACCAAGCAAGTCTTTCTTTTGTAACAGTTTGATCCCCACTCACTCTGTGAAACTGTAGTTTTTAGCGTTGCATAACTGGTTGGGTAAGACTCCGTAATGGTAGGTAGCAGAGGACTGTTGGTGGATTTATTTTTCTCTTGCTTTGCTCCTCGACCTTGTTACGTTAACAGTTAAAAGTGGTATACATATCATAAGCACACAAACATAATCACACAATAAACATACATAACCAGCAAAACATGGTGAATAACTCACCACCAGCTTGGGTCTCAGAAAACCAGACCAGAAGTGTGATGATAAAAAGAGTAATCCACATTGTGTGTTGCCGTTGACCCATGTTACAGTTCCATACACAGCATAGTTCTGCTTGATGCAGTTTGCTTATCGAGGGGAGCATGGAGTTTCACATCTACATCTATTACACTGCTGTGGTGGAGTGGGGGTGGATGCATCATATAGACAGGAAATGATTCATAAGAGACGTGTTAAAAAGGGTATTTAAAGCATGCAATTCCTCTAAATTGCTGAGGTTACGTTTTATAGGAAATTTCTTTTCAAATTTCACAAAATGTCCCATTGTGTGTTTATAGATTAGGTCAATGAGGAAGCTTCATTTGAGACTGAGCTCTCATCTATTTCATCATTTATTTTAAAAAGTTATGACTGAAAAAAACAAAGAGCAAATCTTCACCGCTCACTGTCTGACTCAGGTTATTCATAGAAACAAATTATATGAATATTTTATGACTCGCCAACATTGGGCAAAGAGCCTAGATGAAAGAGGAAGTTTCTAAATGTTAGTGTTTTCCAGTAGATGAAAGAAGAAGAAATGGTGAAGTCACGATGGCCAAATCGTCAACTGACACAGCTGGAAGTGAAACTGAGACCTGCACAATGTACTATTTTCCCAAAGCTGGCAGCTCACTTGGGGAAATAATAATAATGCAATTCAGACTCTGACTATTTGTAGATATTTTAATATATCATTTCAATAATTCAAAGCAATGCACATGATTTCAAAGACTGGTTTGGGAAACCTCCATTGTTGAGTAGTAAGATACAAACTTTATTCAAAAACACAATATACAACTGACAGTATGTTAATGAAGGAAACAGCATTACTATATAAAGTTCACTCACTTACTTTAATGACAGAAGCTCACATTAAAGATTTATGCTCATGCGAGGACAGCTTTAATGTTACAGAGAACAGTTTTTACATCAAAAGTGTACAGTTTCAGGAAGTTTCAACCTTACGTGTTACATGTGAGAGTTACCGTTGCTATGGTTACATGAAGGAGGGTAAGGGGGGGCTATTCAGACTTCGTTACCGTCTTCACTGGGTATGAAATCTGTCTGTCCTCCAAATTTTTCTTCCTCTGCTTGTCGACTGACAGACAGATCCACAGGAAGATAAAGAAACCTGGATAAAGACAAACCATTAGTGGAGTTACAAGCTGGTAAAACTTCAGACAAACATAACTCTGAACTGACAGCAGACCTTGTAAGGAGTTGAAGATGCAGAAAAGGTAGAGGATGGGGTAGTTGACATATCCTGAGCCCAGGAAGGCCAGACCCCATGTGGTCCCCATCAGGCAGGTAAGACCTAACACAGTGAGGGCATTCCTGCAGGATGCACTCAATCTCTCTGGGTCTCCCCAAGCCCTTCCCCCAGGCTTTGGTTTGCTCCTGAACGTTTGTTTCATCCTCCAGATGCTAGAGGCTACAATAAACAGTATGCTGGTGTTGAAGATGAAAATCAGTGAGAAATACACCAAGTTCAGGGAGTAGAAGAAGGATTTATCGGTAATCCAGCATCTGTGGGACAGGCAAGACACCAAAAGGACTTTGAGAATACAATTGTGTTGTTACTCCCACTAACCATAGATGTCGACAGATTAAGATACTTAAATATTGTTTTATATATGATACAGCACATGTAAACCCAAACAGTGCAATTGTGAGTAAACCAGACAGTTAACAAAGTTCTTCTAATGAGTTATTTGTTGTTTGACGTTCAGGCTCAGTCCTAAAAATTTAAAATGGCTGCTCTTTGGCAAGGGAGACAAATGTTCTAGTAATGGAGGAAAGCAGTTCAGAGGCAGGACTCTCCTTCTTCAAAGCAGCTTTTCAGAAACCTGTGGGGTGACATTACAGATATGTCTTTGTTTCATACTGTCTATGGTTGCACCACACAAGGAGTCCTTTCTGTGGAAACCCACAAAAGAGGAAGGAAGATTTACTTACTAGAAAAAAACATATGATAATTCTGATGATCAGACTGGACCCTCCTAATAGCTTCTACTGACAGGGCTCCAGAGTGTGACATGCAACTAATAATTTTTCTAGGTCACACTGGTGCACCTGAAGCTGCCCGGGTGAAATTTATTTCGCAAGTGCATCATCTCTCTGTGTTCTCCTCTGACCGAACTCACACTCATGGTAGGATCATATGGTGGTCTAAACCAATAAGAGACAGAGCTCGGGCGGGTCTTTGCCTCTGATTGGCTGTGGTCATGTTTACGACAAAGGACGTAACGCAATGCACTGCGTTTACTGTCAGGAGTCAAGTCAGAATATGTCCTGTAATAGTGCATTGGTAAGCGGGTCAACAACGTTTCGTATCGAAACTTTAAAAAAACACAACATGTCTAAAAAAACACACTATATGCCCTGACAAGTGTGTAGAGAACGTGGCCCCTATCCATGCTGTAATAATCAGGTCCTCTGAGGAATCGGAAATGATAATCAAATTTAATGTTGCACATAACATTGCCAAAAAAGGAGTTGCCGTTCACCAAATTTAAATCAGAAATTCTTCTCATGAAGAAAAATGGATTAAACATCAACCCGATGTATAGCAACGATACGCAATGAAATGTTTTATTAATTAATTTATTTTATTTTACTTGAAATGTTTTGAGTTTGAAATGTTCAATTTCAGCTCAGTGAAGCACTTTAAACACTTTATTTTTCTTTTTATATATAATTGTGCTTTAAATAAACACAAGCATTTCTCTACACCTTATTCTTGTTTTAAAATCATTCACATTACAGTATATGAAAGTTATGGAGAGCGATAAAAAGGTGACCTTAAGGCGTTAAAGGCGACGCAATCCTTCATGTCTTATAGTGAGGTCACATTGCAAAGGGATAACCAACATTAACTACCAACATATCGTAAGACAGACTTGAAAAATATGAACCTATCCTTTTTAAATGTGTGGGGAACACAGATAAGTACACACTTCATGACTTGCAACTTGATTTTCTTCTGTAATTATCCCCGTGATTGCATTGTCTGTATTTTACAGCAGAAACATGAGACAGGGATTGCTGACACTCATGTGGCTCTCCTCACTGTGGTCACTGAAAACGCCATTTCAGCCCAGAGAGCGGTTCTGTTTTCGTCAAAGGTGAAATTGTTGTGAGTGATCTCCTCAGGTTGACTGATAGACTTGTTTGGCTTGTGCTATACTTTGCATATTTGTATATATACTTTGTATATTTTTCAAAACATAAGAGTTTGCTCATTGTTTTTTTTTTTTTGTACATTCTGCCATTGCCTTGTCTACCTCACATAACAATTCTCACTGCTTGTGACTATATTAAAGAGTCATTTAGTTTTTTGTGTCAAAGTGACTAATGAGGATTGAATTCGCTCCAGTATTGAGTGAGAGCACTGCAGCCTGCAGCCGCGAAAAAAGGCTACAATGTAATCTTTGCGAGCAATTGTGTTCGATTAAGTTAAGTCCACTAAAAGTGTTTGTTTTCCTGGCTCAGATAGACAACATTATGAAAAGGACAATATAGATAAACGAAACATTTTTCCTTGATCTGGTCTGTGAAATCTCTGTGGCCAGACGCTCACAGCAACCACAGGAACACCACCAGTTGTCTGAGCTTTGGAGCCTTGCAGCAACTGGTTCACGCTCACTTCTCCATGAGCGAGACTCGGTTTCTCTGTAAGGTCATGTCGTCGGGCACTTAATATAACAATCAAACAAGCACTTTTAATGGATGTACGTTGATGGCATGCAGTTACCTGCCAGTACAGCTGCAGGCTGCAGCGCTCTCACTCAATACTGGACCAGCTTCAAACTTGTTTATCCTCATTGCTCATTTTGACACAAAAACATGAGGTTGAAAGACACCAAAGTCACCCTTTAAAACAAGAAATTCAAAGTTAAATGTATTTTTTCTTATCTGCACTTTTAAAGCTTCTTTTTTACATTATTTGAATATTTGTGCTGGTAATGGAATATAATTAATTATGGTCACTTTTTCCATAAAATATTGTGCAGCTAGTCTGGACTTTGGATATTGCTGGATATTTTTTAACTCTTTAGAAATCAGGGTTCTTACATGAAGCTTACATGACATTTTAGTTTTAATTTCTTATCTTAAAGTCCGTGTAAAGGCAATTCTGAGATTTCTTTCAAAATACATTAAATATGTTGGAAAATAGTTGCTGACAACATGTGAAAAGACTTTCAACGATACATTACTGAAATGTGAAGTTAGAGATTCAAACAGTTTTTCACCAGTTTTCAGTCAAGGATTTTGTGGGCGGTCCTTAAAGGGTGGCTTGATGACACACTGAGGCCACCCTGAGCATACACCTGCACCCCTAGCAGAGAGATTAATTCATCACGCTCAGTGTTCCAAAGTTAGTCATGTCATTTTCTGAACTCATCTGACACATTTCAGTTGCATCAAAATGGCTGCTTGACTGCTCCCATGAGAGGGCGTGGCTTCAGCACATCCAGCGGACACGCCCCCACAGTCCTGGAGCTGAGAATACTGCTCATTTTTACCCAATTTTGATACCTAATTTCATAAACTTGTATATATTTTTAATAATTCAATTTGGCTGGGTGGTTAATAACACTTTCTTCTTTGGTCTGACAAACTCAGAACACATATTTATTCTTACTCTACACGGACTTTAAATGCCAGTGTTTGTAAGATTAGAGCTGTAACAAAATTTTTATGATTGATTGATTAGTGTGCGGATGAGTCTCTAAAAAAGGAAATAAAAGGCTCATTACAATTTTCTAAAGCACAAGGTGCCTTACCAGTTTGATACTGGGCATAAGTTTCAATGAAATATATTTCATTGTTTTTATTAAATATAAAAATGACAGATGTTTCAAGTTTTGGTAGTAATGGTTGTTTTAATGTAAGTGTTATATTTAGAGAAATTGAATTGAATTGTTTACTTAAAAAGTTTTTTAGGATACATTATGAATGTGTATATAAAGTAAAATAAAAATCTTTCCCCATGCTTAAAAAGGGCCTTAGGATCCGTTTTACTATAATGGATTATTTCTGTTGTTTTGCCAAAAACAGTTAGTTTTCAGTTACTTACATGACATTTGTTTTGTTAGTGTTGGCCATGGTCAGTTCTGTAAATCCATAAAACTGTTTGACGTCCTTCACTCCCAAAGAGACTGCCACAATCACACCAGGGATCCCTGAGAATCACACACACACAATTTAACATGTTAATGTCTGTATTCAGGTGGAATATGTTTATAAAGAGACAACCTGCTGCTGATGGACTTTTCATATACCAAGCATGCACAATATAGCATTGCATCAAGACATTTCCGATGATGCTACAAAATTCAATATGATCCCAGCTGATATTGGGCGAGAGGTGGGCTACACCCTGCACAAGTTGCCAGCTCATCACAGGACAGACACACAGAGAGAAACAACCATTTTCCACATAACAAGTTAAGTAAAAGTTCATCTTTCTGAAATATGCTCCTGTTCATGTTCTGAGTTAAAAAAGGTGGAGTTAAAAGTAAATGCTATTGCAGCACTCACCCCATCCAGCAAGAGACAGTTTGACCAGGTAGTGTTTGTAGTAGGTGTTAAACACCTTTATCAGCAGTAGATAGAGGTGAAGTGCCTCTATGGCCATCCAGGTAAAACAGGAGAGCAAGGAGTAATGCATGAGACTTGCGACAAACACACACACCCAGTCTATGTTCAGCGTGGCCCCCCACTCGGTCAGCATGAAGGTTGTATTGAGCAGGAACAAGGCCCCGCTCAGAGATACATGGATAGAGATGGAGAACTCCATTAGGGGGTTTCTGAGGAGGGAAAGGAGAACAGTGCTTCGATATAAGTACACAGGCACAGGAAAGATAAGCGCTGTGTTGTGTTTGGTTGTGCCATTTCATAACTGCATAACAGCGTCAGAATGTAAACATTAAATACAAAGAAAGATGAATCCTCAATATCTTCTAAAAAGGCACAGAGCAAAATAGCAAAACATTGCAGCAGTAGAGTATTACTGAGTTTGATGAAGAATACGTATACCTACCGAATGAACATAAATATCACAATGGACAGAGAAGTGAAGAAAGCAGACAGGCCACAGCCTATGTAACTGATGTATGACAGTATTTTCCAGTGGACCTCTGGAATTGGTTGGTCTCTTATCTGCGGAAAAGGTGGAATAGTGGTGACTGCAATTTACATATTAAGTTTTTGCCAACATCTAGGAACAAGTCAGAGTGATTTAATACCAGTACTAAATAAATATGATCAAACAAGACTATTAATCTGTTCATTTATCATCAGTCGAGTTGAGTCAGTCAAATTAAAGTGGGTCTCCTTACCATTAGAACAGCAAATGGTGTTGCATGGTTGCAGCTGCAAGTAACATTAGTTTGGTTAACGGTGGTCTCACATCCATCAGTTTTCCACACAAAATCTGAGAATGTGAACAATTTTGTTAGCTTAATCAGGCATAATTGTGCTAATTCTCTACATAGCAAGATCATCAGTGTTTATAAATATTACACTTTATACGTAAATCTCCTTTTTCACATCTCGTGCTAGTTTGACATATGAAAATGAAAACTCCTTCATGTCTTGAAAACTTCCTATCACTGCATGCAAATTAAAATTCTCTGGCACAGCTTCTCTTATTATTATTATTATTATTATTATTATAAAAACTGCTGTTATACACGGAAGTATGACCATAAACTGATTCATGTGAGAAAGTCAATTGGCTGTAAAATAGAAATATATTAATATAGATCATTTATGGCTGGTAAACACTGTTACTCACAAGACATAAGACACTATCAGACTTCAAGCAGTCTTAAAAAGGTAATTATTATTAAACACATAATCTTGAAATTAATTGTATAACTGAGATTATTCTACTAATTTGCTAATCTTGCACACACCTTTAAATGTTTGTAACTTAAAACATACTGTTGCACTAAACAGTAACTAGAATACAGTTACAGTGTTTCGCTGTTTATCGTGCTTTAATCAAAAATTGATATACACCTACCGTGTTCATCAAAGTACTGACACCCTATCCATGAGGTGTTCTGCAAAAATACAGAAAAACAGAGTCACATAACGATATCAATGATATGCACTGTCCAGTCAAAGAAGCTTATCCTCAACTCTTCACTCTTTTCATCCCCTTTAAAACATGGGTGTCAAACTCATGCCACATATAGCCCAAATCCTATTTGCTACAGAGTTTCGCATCAGGCTAATGTTGCTTGTCAGGGCAAATGATGTCTGCGGACTTCAGGATACACGTATTGCAGCTCTGACACTGCTGTTTCAACAAACCTGCCAACAGTTAATTTATCTCACAGTGGACTAATCTAGAAAAGTAAAGAAAAGTGGAATTAATAACTTTTTTTAACACTTACATGCAGGCCATATGTTTGACACCCCTGTTTTAAAAGCTAAAAGGTAAAATGTCACAATGTTCTGACAATTTGTGATGAATTAGAAAAGTTCAGTGTGATTATGCTATGAAAAATGACAATTTAATCTATAAGGAACATAAAATGAGTATAATTTAAATTTGGTTGACATGTTCTGATTCTGGAGGTGTGATGGGCTGCAGGACAGAAATTGCACAGTGATTCCCACTGAGGGTTAAAGTTTAAACCACAATACAAAAGTACAAAATGAACAAGGATGAAAACAAATATAAATTATTTTAAATCAAAATTAAATTATAATTTTAACAGTGCCTGCCATGTGCCATACCCCATGATCAAAACAGAATCATGTCAAGTAAAAATTATTTATATAGATTTACCACATTTACATTTGTACGGCATACACACTCACATTCTCTTTTATGTCTGAAACGATTCTGAAAATCATCTTGATTGGCGTAGTCAAATCATGAAGGTATTGTTCTCCCAGTGCCTCTATCCTGATAACCATTGATAGGATTTGTTCCTGTTCAAACTAATAAAGAGACAGATTCAGTACAGCCATGAAAGGAAACACAGTACATTATAATATATATAAAAACCCATAATGACCCAAGAATCTGCAAACATCCCTACATTTTAAATAGAAATCGCTGACTGAAACATGTGAGTATTAAGACTGAATTTGATGCACAGTGCAAGAGTAAATAGGATAAATTATATACCTGGAACTGGTTGTGATTTCTGTAGCTGACCAAACCAATAATCCTCTTCTCATTTGGGATGCTGTGCAGGCCTGTCACAGGCAGCCAAACCTCAGGGACAAATGTCTCCGATTGAGGCAGCAGCTAACAGTGGATATAAGAAGATGATGTCAAATTAGAGCAGTTTGTGTTTTGCACTGAAAGCAAATTGATTGCCTAAAGTGACGTCAGCCATTGAGATTCTCCATCATGTTATCATCAAAGCTGGCGTACCTGTGGAGTTTCTGTCTGGATCCAGGGGTCGGTTGAGTTGAGTGCAGTATAGTTGCCAGCATTCAAAGACAGGTCCTTCAGGTTTATAGTCCCAGGCTGGGATATGTTCATGATATTGTGGATTATATGTCTTTCCACGCTGCAGAAAGACAATGGGAACGGATGAATTTGGATTTAAATAAGGTCATCTAATTTAATTTAAGGTCTAATCTAATTTCATGTCAAACTTCCAATTATGTCTGTGACAGCCACAGTGGTTGCTTTACATTATGCTTCCTCCCTTCCTCTGTTCTCCAGCCCTTGACCTGGAAATTGAACTGCTGTCGTGAAGGATGTTCCACTCCTTTATTTCAATGGTTCTCAAACTTTTTGCACCACGTACTGTACCTTGTAGCATAGGCTGACGCTATTCAGCTACAGACAGTTATCTAAGTAGCTAATTTGGTGGAAAATGGGTACTCCTGGCCACAATTTCAGTGTTTTGAACTTATTTTACCTACTTATCTACTTAGTGTCATGCTGTCACATTTATGCTCATAACTAATCAATCACCAGGTGTACACACGTTATCAGATTGATACTGAAACGAAATATTACAGGAAATTAAAAATATATATTTTAAATTACATTACTGCAATCTCATAGTTTAAATTTGGAGTATTTTGTAGTTCATGTTTTTAAATTAATTCATTTAATTTATCGGAGATTCCTCGTTGTACCACTAGAGGGAGTTTGCGTACCAAACTCCTTTTCTTGTGCTAATAATCATACTTTTGTTGCACTATTACAGAAAACAGGTACTTACTTTATAAAGGCTTTCTTGACATCACTGCTCTTCCTGAAGAGTTCTTCACATGAATTCCTTATGTAGAAGAGTAGCATCAGTTCCCTCTCCTGAGCATCACTGCTCTCAAGAGAGTTAATGAGTGTTTTGATGACAAAAGTCTTACATAAGTATAAAGTGCACTTTCCATCTGAGGAGTGAGAGAGAAAACTGATTTAAGACGCAGACATACAGTGTATTGCTGAGCTTCACTCTGTAGTGCCCAGTTTTAGAGACCTGTAGGTACAGTCATTAGTTTATTTAAGTGATAGTGTACTTACAGTGCGTTATGTTGTATTCAAACTTGCCAGCATGTGCTGTCACATTGGCGTCTAAGCAAATAGATGATCCATTGAACCACGTGTTGTTGTAGTTCGTGCAGATAAATACGCAAGGAAATCCATCGGACTGACAAGTCACGGCACTGCCTTTGTTATCAATGATGCCAGCAGATGTTATGGTAGTCGTAATGGTAGCTAATGACACGTTGACACACACTGGACAAAGAAACAAAAGACGAGAAACAAATACAACTCACTGTACATGTATTCAGTCACAGTGGCATGACTAATGACGGTTTCACTCTCTCTAATTGTCGAGCAGATGTTTCACACAACAAGATGAATTATTGTAATACGGGTAAAACATTCAAGAGAGCGTTCAATCAACGTTTGTCCGACTGCTACAAAAACATTTATGTTAACACGGACGATTAAAAGACCGTAAAAAAGTGCGTAGGATTTAGTGGATGAAAACATAATTGTGCATAAATTGAGCCACCTAAATCTGACACACAGGACCTTTAAGTTGTTTAAGTCGACATCACTGACATAGTTTGGAGTACAAAAAACTCTGGGTTTCTAATGTACTAAATCCAAATCTGTTCAATCAATCAAAAAGTTAATTTCTGTTCATTTGAAAAAGTTAAATGTAACAGAATATACGAGGAGTTTTAATTTTATTTCTCAGCAAAAAATAGCTAGAAATAGTATAGTATTATTACATAATTTTTTATATGTTAATAATAAAGTATAACTTCTGTTATGCCTATTTTGTACCTAGTACCTAAACAAATAAAACAAAAAAACATTCATACCTTGTTCCGCAAGTGTTTCGTGGAGCAGAAGTAACAGCAGCAGGGGAACCATTGTACTTCTTCTAAACGTGTGACTGACAAAACAAATAAAAAATATAAATAGAGCTGCATTTTGGTGCTGATATATTCTGTGTATCTCTAGTAAGTCATTTTACATTTAAAAGAAATACTATAAGTCAGGGGAAAGAAACAAAACACTCTCTGATACTCTCTGTTCATAACAAAAATGTTCTTTTCCTGAACACTAAGATTTTAAGAGAAATGACTGACTTTTAAGTTCTTACTTCCTCGTCTTTCTCTCTCTCTACTTACTCAAGTGTCCCACCCTGAACACAGATTTCAATTGTACAATCTAAACATCAACACCATCAACTCAAAAGTAAAAATAAAGCATACTTGCTAAGGCTTTTGACCATATTGTTGGCCAAATAGAAAAGAGTCTTTCTCACAGCCCCACCTAAGGGGAAAATTAAAGTCATTCTGGTGAGATCAAATTCTTCCAAAGTACTCTTTGTCATCCCCCGTACAATCAAAGTAATAGCCAAAAGTTTAAAGTACACCCAAATAAAGTATGATATGTGAATAAATACTTACATTAATATTCAGTGAACATAGAGTAGTCCTCTTTTTACCCCCGAAGTGAACAGGAAATTTTGTGAGCTGTGCTGGGCTGGGTTACCTTCTTACCTTGTGATTGACGCACGCGTTTGATCTACTGGAGTTGTTTTTATATGCAAATATTTTTTTTATTATCAATGCAACACTGTGACTGCAGGTTGGTTTCATGTTTGCACATAAAGAACTGATGTCATGATCCAAACTACATCAAAACAAACTGCCAACAGAGTTTTGATATAATAGCCTCATGGAAAGCCACAAGTGTAAAAAAATATAACAAATGCTAAAATGTAGATATATAATAGATATATTTTTCAATGTAGCGTTGTAGCCACTGAATCTACATTCAGTCTATAAAACCTATCTGCATTGTTTACTGCAGTTTTCCTTCTTAAATCATCTCCAGTGGGAGTGGATGCATACATACTTAACAAGTGAGCTCCCGTCTGCATCATTCTCCCTTAAAACTTTCACTAAATGTACTAAGATTGTAAAAACCTGCACCACGCTGCCCCAAATTCTTGCTTTTCATGCTGCAAAACTGAATATGACTAAAAGCTTCAGCTATGTGCAGTTTTTCCAGTATATGCCAGTTATTCCTTCCTGTCATTTATAATAACTGTCTTTTCCATAGATGAAACTAGTTTGCACATGCAAATTTGTTCCAGCTTCTCCCCTACATGAGAGTGCTGTTGGAGTTAACTGAGTCTAGAGGTCACATCCATGCATGTCTATTTCTATGATGACCTCCAGAGATACAACGACTGCAGAAATACCTCAAACACAAGTGTTAAGGAAGGGATTGTTCCTTTCACTAGAGTTTAATCTTTCAAAACTTTGTTTACTAGTGGTGATTACTCATATGTTCCAGGGCTTAGCAACCCACTTGACAGGCATCTGATGATCATTTACATTTTATACAAATGTTGTGGCATATTTTTCGTCACATTCATGCACCAGCAGCCATAATAAAATAGACTTGTATGTCATTATGTTTTGAATGTCGATAATGCTGTTGCAGTTAGAAGTAGTAGAACATTGTATTTATTTATTTATTTATTCAGACATCACTCTCTCTTTTGTGAAAGTACACTACAAAATGTACAAAATACTGATTCCTAGAAACCTTTTTGATTTTCCTCCATGTGCTCCTCGAGCTTGAACATGTAAGTCATTTAGTTTAAAAGATTATCATTGACCAGGTATGAAAGCAGGTGTACGGCATAAACACAGTATTTGTCTTTTTCCAGTCAAAACCTTTTCACTCTTTCACAAGTCATGCCTAGTCCATTCGAGGAGCTCATACGGTACTACTATACATGCTGTCCAGTCACACAGTATTTACTGCATTGAGTGCCAGGGGAAAAACCATGAAATCAACAAAGTCATTATATATAGCAGCTGACAAGCATGAACATCTGTAGCAAATTTCAAAGCATTCAAACAAGCATACATATAAGTGACAACTTTGAGACTTTTTTTCATCATACGGGAACCAGAAATGTCTGATGTACAAAATATCATAGCAACCCATATTAATTCTTTTAGTCTAGACCAAAGTGGTCAACACAGTTGGGTGCAGGTTAGCTCAGTATGTAGAGTTTGTGCCCCGCATAAAGAGACTCAGTCCTTGTTGCAGCAGCCGATCCCGTCACTCTTCAGTTGTATCTCTCAAATAAAGCTAAAAAAACAAACAAACATTGGTGGAAATTTCTAATAATAGCATCAATAGCACAGGTGAGGAAAAACTCTGACGCAGTCCCATGTTCTTTCCTGTTCTAGTGCTTTATGTGTGATGTAGTCTCATTCACATCTGTATTTGCCTACCACTTGTTCCCACTTTGCCTGTCTGACATGGAAAAGGACAGGAAAACTCTACATGTGTCATTCTGTTATGAAAATGGATGAAAACTCCCCCTGAAGGGGAAATACTGTGCAAAAACATTTTGAGGCAATAAACCATTAAACCGCATGTTGTTGCTATGAACTGTGGAGACAGTTTCCCCGTGAAAAATGGTGTTTGTAATGTGTGAAACCAATGATCAGTTATTGTGTTATTAGACAGTTCATTTCCATTTTAATACTGTATCATGACCATTATTTAAATAAATTCTGATCACTTTTGTGTGAGGATGTCACCTGTGTATACTGTATGTAAATGAGGATCAACTGACACTGACAACATGCATAACATACTGGCAAATGAGAGGGGGTGACAGAGGGAGTGACAGAAGCACAGATCAAAGTTGACACAGACAAATGTTCTCCCCGTTGCTCATCCAACATAGAAGGTGCACATGTCATGTCATTTTGGCATAAATGTAACTAACCTGCAGAAGTAAATGGACAGAGCTGAACACAAGCTTTTTTTTATTATTTATTTATTTTTATTATTGCTCATGAATTCAACTTTTTATTCGAAAGAGGAATAATGTGAAATTTCTTTCTATTTAAAAGTTTCATTTTGAGGTGAAACAACACAGTGAGAACAACAAGTAGTAATGGTGATATTTTAAAACATGAGATTTTAAAGGAAAAGCTTGACACACTGGGAAATACGCTTATTTGATTTCTTGCAGAGAGATGATTAGATTGATTAGAAATATTAAGCTGCCACCAGAAATGGGTAACTAAGCTCAGCACAAACAGTTTATACACATCAGTTTGTGTACAAATTAAATAAAATAGATAACATGTGGTAATTAGTGAGCTTCAGTGCTGCTGGAAGGTGGATTTTGTTATCATTACCATTTTCGGTCTTTATGCTAAGCTTAGCTAATCAGGCTGTTTGCATTGGCTTCGTATTTACCGTATGGTTTTCTCATACAGAGTAATTAAAGCAATATAATATAAAGCACATTTCCCAAAACGTCAAACTTATCCTATAAATCTAAGATTTCGATGAAGCCCTTATTCCACATGTACTTGTATGCATCGGCATTTCTTATAACCACGTCTTTTAATACATAATGTAGTTCATAGCAGCAGCTACAGAATCCTATCCCAAAGCAGTTTACATGCATCATCCATAATATATACAGTATACTGACTTTAAAGTGCACATTAAATGATTCACACAAACATAATTAAACAACAGCAACATCAGTGTAATTTACTCTCCGGTTCACATTTCAAGAAAGCCCTTTTAATCGCCTGTACAGGTGTTAGTTAGACAATTCACAGGAAGACCTGTAATCTGATCTACACTATACTATCAGATCACAAGTGTAATGCACAGATTCATAGGTAATATAAATATCTTTAGGTTTAAAGAAGTTCAGGAAAACTTCACTTGCTGGGAGTAAGATGAGGAGTAACATCCTGAAGTTGATTTGTAGTTTTTACACTTCAGTTTTTGTACCAATTAAGCAAACGAGATTTAACATTATAAGTCAACTTTAGCTGGTAGGCTGATTTTGTTTTGTTCGTATGCAGCCAGGCTAACCCTTGTTTTCAGTCCTGTGCTAAGCTAAGTTAGCTGCTGGCTGCAGCTTCATGCTATATATATATATATTATATATATATATATATATATATATATATATATATATATATATATATATATATATATATATATATATATATATATATGAGAGCGGCATCTTCTCATCTAATTCTCGGCAAGAAAGTGTATTTCCCAAACCATTTCGTCTAATAAATACACATGAAATAACTCAATCATGTCTATATAATCACACTACATAGCTATAAATCGTTCTGTCTCTCTTCAGTGCGACCACACGAAACATTTACATCAGTACAGAGAAGTCGTGAAGCTCACTGAGTGTTTTCCGTCTACAAGGTCACCTATGAAGTGTCTTGTGCTACATTCAGTCCGACCAGATCAAGATATATTTCTCCAACATGCCCCCCCATGTGTTTGTCTGAGGGCTCAGCAGGCGTAAGGTGGAGGTTTCTCAAAGGGGCTGTAGGCGGCTCCGTAGAGGACAGGAGCGTTGGGTGTCAACATGTATTCCCCTGGTTCCTGAGTGGCTCCCTGAGGCTGTGGCTGGTTGGGAGCCTGAGAGGGCTGCTGGTTCTGGTTCTCTTCAGAACCACAGTTGGGCCCAGGGCCTCCCTCGGGGATCATCTGGGTAGTAGCATGTGGCTGATAGCTGCTGTTATGCTGTGGGAGAGGAGAAGAGATGGTGTGGTAGGTTGCAACTGTATGCAGAAGTACGGCCAAAGATACCTGATATTCCTTTTTTTTTTTTAGGTGTGGTTTTATTTTATAGCTATTTCAGTTTAATCCAAAGTGTCGACTGAAACTGACACTATGGTGCCCAAAAATGTCTATATAATATCTATATTTATAAAAACAAACAAGGTTTATCCCTCAGTAAGCATGTCATAGTGAGATTGAGTGACATTACGTCAGTAATGCAGCAGTGCAGATGGTCATGTGATGCTATTTCCAAAGTAATATGTTTGACATTTTGACTTGTCATCGTAGGAAAATAAATCATTATTAACATTAATTATGGCTCTGTTGTATTCAGCTGTCCCAGTAAGCCAACATATCAGGACCCTGAAACTGAAGCAGCTAAACTGAATTCAACCATCACTAATTTTGTCATTCAAACCTGTGCTGTTCCTATAATTTAAGAGATGCGTATCACTTGTTATTTTTTTCTCACACCTGCATGGGTATTGGATAGTTGGGGTAGGCGGGCAGAGCTTGTCCTGAAGGACAAAAGCCAGGGTAGCTGAGCATGTGCTGGGTCGGGTTGTACAGGATGTGGGGTGGTGGCGTGGGGCTAGAAGCCATCTGTAGGGTCGGCTTTTGCTGCAAGAAGACAGTAAAAATGCTTCAGACAAGAAGGTAAAAATGATCAGTACGACTGCTGCCTAATGTACTGTAGGAAGAGTAATCGTAAAATCAGGACAAATAAGACTTTGCTGAAGGGTTTTGCTGAAACATCTGTGTCAGGTCTGAAATATTACAACTAAAGACGAACTTTAAGTTCTTCTCTTTATTGGGAAGGAGGAGGGGGTGTATCTTTTTTGGACTTATGCTTACTATATCTTTGTAAGCTCCGAGGATGGCAGCAGTGATGATTCCCAGGAACAAGCCAACCACGTTGAGTACCACTGAGGCCCACAGCAGACGGTGCAGGTGGATCACATCCCAGCAGCTGCTGACCCCGGTGAACTGATAGTAATGTGTGTGGTAGTCTATGCTGGAAAAGGACAAGGAGTCAGGTCACAAAGCATTTATGTATTAAGAGAAGAAATGGCAGAAAAGCCCACACTGTCCATCACTCATTTTATTCTTTTATTAACTCGTTCAGGCTGCCATTCATAGGCTAACGGCTGAATATTAACATAGATGAAAGCAACCTTGGAAAACACTTCCTCTTTGGTGTGTTTAAGAGGTTATGGAAAAAAAATTCTAGGATACTTTTTTTAATGCTTCTCTCATCTGTATGATCACACATTTATAATATTATATCTGACAAAAACAGATTAAAAAAAGATAAATAAAAACATTTACTGTGACGAAAGGCAGACATTCATCTAGAAACACACACACACAAAGCTTGTGTTGCGTCTCACCTCTCACAGTTGTACAGGTAGCAGCAGTAGCAGGTGTTGCTCCTCATTTTCATCTTGCATGTTTTGTCAAATGAGCGGCACGTCACCTGCAGTGACAGATAAGTTGTTTTCTGAACAGCCAGATAAAAGATGAATATGGTAAATGGACTGTACTTGTATAGCGCCTTCTGACCACTCAAAAAAAAAAAAAATCACCCATTCACACATGCAAGGTGCCAACTGCTCATCAGTTTTTGGGAGCTAACCATTCATACGCATTCACACACCGATGGCGAGGCCTTTGGGAGCAATTTGGGGTTCAGTATCTTCAGCCCAAGGACACTTCGACACGCAGTCCGGGGGAGCCGGAGATTGAACCACCGATTATCTGCTTAGTGTACCTTGTGAGCCACAGCCACCCAAATGCTGCTAGGAAACTGTCTACATGTCAGTATGTAACATGTAATACAGAACTTTTATCTGCTTGTAATTTCATTTGATGACAAGTTAAGTAAATGTAGTGGTTGCTTTCAGCGCAATAACGACATTTGTACACTAGGTGTCACTACAGACTAGGTGTCACTACACGCTTTGTGAATTTTTCAATTGCTTTTCAAGTGCCACAAGGTTGTAAATGTATGGAAACTTAGGTTGATTATTATTCTAGTTTTTTAAAAATAGATTTACTCAATGACTTTGTTTTTGTTGATATTAAGTGTGTACAGAGTATGTTTACATATATATATGTATGAGAATCACCTCAGTATAGTAGCTGTCGTAGGCGTAGCCTGCTCCACTGGCGAAATAGTCACACATGTCCTCCTGCAACGGCCTTATGTCCTGTATGTTAGAAACACATGGAAACAGAAAAACTGTTATTAAATATGAGAGTAAATCATCTCGTCATACACCACAACTGTGATCTAAATGTTTATCTGCGCTTTAGTTTCTGTTTTTAGATTCAGTTCTCCAATATTATGTGTGAAATGAACTTGCACGATTCTTTCTATCCTCCTCCTGTCTTCCTGTGAAGGTTTACAACATGTGCCTGCTCAAAACCGTCCACTGCACAAAAACCTACAGCATTAAACCTCACTGGACTTTATGTAAAGTGGAATATAAAGTGATTGTCCGAAGCCTGAAGGTGCAATAAATATGACTTTTACTGTCCCGTGAGAATATATCTGCAGACGTTTGATAGCACTGTTGATCAATATCAGTTACTCTGTGCCAGCTGCTGAGAGGTCCAACTTTTTAAACCCTCTCTGGTCCACACTCATTAAGACACTCATTAAAATTCATTAGGCCAATGTGACAAACCGAGGTGTTCATTTCCATGTATCCAAACACTGAGAACATCTAAGGTATCCAGTAAGGAAGAAACAACGACCTTATTTGATTTCCCTGCACGTTCTGCTCAGTCCCATATAAACGATTTCAGGTTTTTGCACAAATTGAATTTCATGCATATTAATTTAGTTTGGGAGTTATTAAAGTCCTCTGACTGATGTCATGATGTGGACATATGATTTGTTGAAAAACTAGCCGATGATGAAAATGTTTTACAGTAAATGAGGTTTCTCGAGGTGCGAACATCTTTGTAGCAGGAAGGACAATGAGAGATTTCTTTTTCAGTGAAACATGTTGCCACATGCCAAATAGTACAAAATAGGGTTATTTTTGTAGAAGTATATCTATCTTTTGTTGCTGCATATTTTGATTGTATTTGTTTGCATCTTAGTTTTCAGTGTCTTAAAGAAAGTAAAGTCACATCACTTTTAATCAGCCCCGTTATCCTACATCCCTGCAGGTCGGACACTGACATCAGTGGTTCTGGTCTACCGCTCTGATGTTGAGATGGTGCAGACAGTTCTGTCTGATTGCATCTATAAAGTTCCTGATCTGATCTGCAAGTCTATAGCTAAAACCGCCCTGTTTCTGTTGACCTGTGTGATTAAATTCGGTGTGTGAATGTGAGTCAGTGTTTGTTCAGACCAAAAAAAAAAAAAGGGAGAATTACTTTGTGTTTCTGTCAGTGCAGGTGTATAAATACATGTGATACTCACAATGAACTCTGAAGCGATAATCCCGTCCACAATGGCACAGAAGAAAGACGCGATGACTCCGATACTGATGAAAATAATCGCTGCCACAAGCTTAAAGCAAAGAGTAAAGACATGAGAAATTAGTTTGCAACAAAGAGAAAAGTACCAGTAAATCATCAGGGTAGTAATTTATTTAACTTTCTGTTAAAAATTAAAAGAATACATTGATTATTAAGAAGTAAATGAACAGAAGTAGTAAAATAAATCCTATAAAAATTAAATAAAATGGAGATCTGATGTGGAAACCTTGATTTTGCAGCAAACATACATCTATTTATAAAAAAAAACAACCCATTTATGACCAGAATTTTATCCAGTAACTAACAATACTACTACAATTTATTGCCACATGTGCATTTATTTCTACTTACAGTGCCATAATTTTCTGTGTTTTCCAAATTAACATGCTGTAATTTGTTTTGTATGACAGTAAAGCCAAGCTTGCACTCGTGTATCTAAGCTTGGTGTTTCTGCTGGTGTGTGTCCTGATTGGTCGTCTGCAGCGTCTGGACTGCAGGACGATAAAGGAAATGTACGGCTTCTTGCTCTGCCAACGCAGTGGTGCTTTGTGGGTAATTTATGGGCAAAGAGGCAACGTACAGGACAGAGGGACGGCCTATTGTACCATCAAGGTCAATCTAATTCTCCCAATCTCATACACACACACAGACATGTACACACACACACACATGCACACACACACCTGGCCTCAACAGAACAAATCTCACACAATCTCACCTGTAAATTAAGACCAAAAATCTGATCACTGATCAAAAACCTCAAATCTTTACATGTTACAGCAACAACATGTGCACACAAGCACACACATGTACACACACACACACTAAGCCCAGCAGACCCAGCTGGCTGATCACAGATGTCTGATCATGAACTTTATCACTGAGCATCGTTTACTGTCTGTTCAATCGCTCCTTCAGGACCAAACCTCCTGTACTGAAGCAGGAAATTAAACACACTTTTTTTTTTTCATCTACTGTATCTATCCATAATCCAACCATAATGGCAGGTGGGACACGGCAGTTTGTCCTGAAAATCAAGCAAAGAAAGTCAAAAGATAGATTTGACCGATCCTGCATTGACATGAGTGACTTATTTGATTCGAGTTTCCTTTTCGTTGATCTTCAGCTTTTCTTGGTAGATTTCTATTTCACCCAAAAGGACTCTCTCGATTGGTTATTTTAATCATTGTGAGATTCTTGGAGACAAGGAGACGACCTGTTTGAGTGCAATGGGTGTCTGAGGCAGCAGGTTTGATGTTAAAGACCTCCATCAGCTGATAATCAAAGAGCAGCAGGTGGTGGGGAGATGTTGTAGTTGAGAAATATCGTGATACAGTGCAAGAAGTCTTACAGACGTTAGCTATGCTGTGGGTTTGTAAACTGTTGCTAAGGACAATCAGTTTCCTGGAGTGAGCACACCAGCTCCAGCCTGCGATACCCACAGCTCTTCTGCTGTTATAGTTAACATCACAACGACAGTGCATCTTGGCAGTTTAGCTCACACACAGAGTGGAAAGCAGACGGTGAAAAGATATTTGCTGAATTTAGAGAATCACATTACCTAGAATCTGTTACCTGACCTTTACCATAATAGTCCAGTACCGTTTTAATTTGGATTCAGCCAATATCCTTTTGAAATATGTGTCCAATACACATATATTTCAACAGGCTATTGTCTGTGTTGTTATCAGTTTTTGGCATTGTCAGGTGTACAAACATTTTTAGGGGCCTCACTGCAAAAATCTGCTGTTGAACTACCATCCACTGTGCATAGCGTATATATCTTGCCGAGTAGTGCACATAAGGGCTGAATTATATCACCAAAAGATGATTAGCTTTAAAATTAGCTTCATGGTAACTGGTATAATACATCAAATGACAACATTTACTAAATCTACTAGAATAAATAAATGAAATACTCGAATAACAGGCCTGCTACATGTTCACACGTTTTCGATGTGTGAGTATGTTTGTCGTACAACAGAACAACTGACACACACAGGGAAAACAGGTACTATTGGCAGCACCTAGGGGTCTGTGGCCTAAGGCCAGTTTCCCACTTTGTAATCCAGTCTTGGGTTTTGGAGTGCACCCAATGACAAAGGTACAAGCTGTCTTGCTCTAACAGGTGAAACAAATATAAACATGTGTGAGCCAAATGTAAAACACCCGTGTGGGTCGACCATGGGTATGCAGAGGCTTTAGGTAATAAGCTTTATCTGGTAAATCAGAAATAAATATGCCTATAGTACTATGAATGTCCAAACATAAACTGATCAGGCTTATTTTAGGTGAGTTTTTAGTTAACTTAATGGCCAAGTGTTAATATGAAATGCAGAGGTGTACATGTGAGAATAACATAAGAGATGGTGACAATGAATATTAAAATAAGATAAATTTTAAAATGAATTTCCTCCAACAAAGTGAAATAAGAGCCCGGCTGAGAAAATAAGTGTTTTCTGTGCAGGTTTTATCTGCTACTGGCCCAGACTCTCCACTTCATTAGCGGTTTAAATGACTCTGTTTTTATGGGCTGCAAGTGGGAGATGAGGCCAGCAGCAGAGACAATAGAGCCTGACAACTGCATTACTTCACATTACCTTAGCACCAGCTGCCAGCACATAAAACACCTCAACACACACTCAGTCGTCCAAACCTCCAAAATCTCTCCTGATACAACTGAAGCAGAGCGAAAAATCAAATACTGTAAAAGATTAAAGACACACAGACATACTGTAGATAGTTTTCTGCTCTCAGGAGTCCAGTCAGTCAGGAAAGATTAAAAAGACATCGGTGATGGGAAATAACTCAGCAAATTTACTTTATTATTTCAATTTCATGGATGGGCTTCTCATTCCACTACATCTTTGTGACAGCTATGTTTACAAGTTACTTTTCAGCATTTAGATTTACAAAGAACATAAAATATAACGCAATGTAAAAGACCAACTACTGCTATATATATGTGCATCTTAAAGTATAGTAAAAATAGTAAAATACTGCACACCAATACTGTATGTGTATACAGCACAACTGTGAAATGATCCAACATACATATCCATATACTTATAAGGTGTATATAGTGTATATATAGAGTATAGTGTGTATATAACTTATTTTATTTCATTTTTTCCCATTTCTAGTTTATCTTAAATGTTTTTTATTTAATTTTTATTAATTTTTATTATGAGTAATCACCTTGTGTTCTGTGAGCTGCTCTAACAGGTGATTTTCCAGATCAAGAGAAAGACTTTTCTTGTAATGAAGAGTTTTTACATTAATGTATCACTACTTTTACTTAACTGATTTTGTTGCCCACATGGGGGCAGTGGAAAGTGGAAAATGAACACGACATCGACATACACCGATCGGTCATAACCATAACATTATGACCACTGACAAGTGAAGTGAAGAACACTGATTATCTGTGTTTTGTCCTCAAAATTGACGCTCGAGGCAGTAAAAATGTGCAAGCATAAGGATTTGAGCGACTTTGACAAGGGCCAAATTGTGGTGGTTACTGTAGACGACTGAGTCAGAGCATCTCCAAAACTGCAGCTCTTGTGGAGTGTTCACGGTCTGCAGTGGTCAGCATCTATCAACAGTGGTCCAAAGAAGGGAAAGCAGTGAACTGGTGACAGGGTTATGGGCAGCCAAGGTCTATGGAGAGCAAAGACTACCCCACAGACAAGCTATTGTAGCTCAAACAGCTAAAAAAGCTTAATGCTGTTTCTGAAAGTGCATCTCAGTTTGTTGGGTATGGGGATACTACACAGTATCAGACAGGTAGTCATGATGTCATGGCTGATCTGTGTATGACACCTTTTATTTTTACAGTCATTTACAGTTGTGTTTCTTTTAGCTCTGTTTTTGGTCTCCACCAACTCCTCTTGGAAACATCTGCCTGCTTCATGCTCCATATGTTCATGTTTTAAGCTAAAAACAACATGGTGAGAGCAGCGAGAGTGAATCACAATAGTAAAGATGTATATAGACAGCTAAACAATGAGCTGAAACTTGCTATAAAGCTCCATAGCTGAAGATTCAGGTGATAATTCTCCATAGTTTCATCACTACAAGCGACAGCTTTAACACTGTCATTGGTACATGTTATTGTTATTATGAAATATAGATTATAGCTGTACTGAAAAACAGAGGGAAAAGACAAAGACACAAATAATTAAAGTTTTAGAGAAGAAGATACATCAGTGACGAAGAGATAAAGACACAAAGGGGAATTTTATAGGAGTCAGTAAAGATACTTATCAGGTTATGTAACAAAAGTCGCTGACTGCTGCAAGGTCTTTTCCCTGCTCAGTGGTCCATTGACCAATCACGACCACAGCTGGACACACTGGTAATAAGAACTTGTTGGGTAAAATACAGCCCTTTAAAAGGTTCACCGTTCTGCTCTCCACGCTCCAAGGTGACCAAAAGGATGGCAGCCTGTGAGATACAGGCAGTAAGAAACTGCTGGAGCAAAGAACATGAGCTACATGAAGCATTTAGTCATAAAGAAAATCTCACAGTGTATCAGAGCAGTGAAGCTTGTTTTAGGAGCGGCAGGGTAAGAACAGATAGGGAGTTTATCTTTTTCTTTTTTTCCATCTTTTACCGACAGAATTTCATGGTGCACGATCCTTTTAAACATTTTGGAGGACAAGATAAGACAAGACGTTTTTTTTTTAACTTTAGCCAAGAAATGTCAGCCGGGCATAAATGTGTGTTTTACCTGCAACCCATCTCACATTCATAAAGAGGGCTGATCTCTCAGGAACATTTGTGACAGAAGCCCTAAAACACCCAAATCTAGAGACATAAAGTGGTCCACTAAGCAAAGACACACAAATACTACAGACAGTGTGTGGTGGAAAAACTATGGTTGGTCAAGGAGTGTTTAAATTTGTCTTCCTCTCTAATGAAAATGAAGGTTTTCTCCCATGGGTGACATTTTTTGTTTGCAAAGGTGTTAATATATTGAGCCTGTTGATTTTGTTGTTTTCTCTCTCAGTAAAGAATACAGTGTTTGTGTTTATTACACCGAAACCTCAATTTTAGCCTCATACTGTGAAATTCGGACTGCCAGGCAGGTTGTTTTTGTCACATTTTTTCAAGGTAAGTGAGACCCAGGATGTCCAGATGTTACAGCAATTTTATAGATGATGCTACTTTGTAGTAAATGATTTTGTAGGATTGTAGAGCTAACAATGGAAATGTGATGTGTTATCATGAACTTCATTTATCTACCAATCTTTACATATTGAAGAAACTGCAGCACAACCCATTTCAGCCTTCGAATCATCGAATCAAAGATGACTTTACCAAGTGACTTTCAAAGTTTGTGCTCCTGTCAGTTTCCTGATGTTTCATTTGATTGCAACAACCGTCCCTTGACAGACAGTGTACATTACAGTTCATGCTTGGCGTTTTAACCCCTTGGCCATGAAGGCACCTCATTACCCTCGCCACCTCTTCTCCTCTTGGTAACAGTAACTGTCTGCCAACTGAGATTTCAAGTACTTCAAAGATGTGAATCCTCACAAATAAAAACGTCTGATAAATCAGTATTATACTGCGCCGACACTGCACATCATATATGACTTCCCAAACTGATGTGGTAGATGTTCACCGCTGCAAAAGCGACTCAAAAAGCCAGACATCAAACATAAATCAGGTCAAATTCAAATATTCAGTCTCAGCTCAGCTGCCAATAATAAGTAATTTGATGATTTAATGATTATCAACAATAATATCAAAAAAAAGACTACATCATCTGCTGACACAACAGCAATGTGCAGTATGTTCTGGTGTTTTATATGCTCAAACAGAAACATGTAATTCACAAAGAAAACTTGCTCTACTGCTGAGTGACTTACTTATTTAATCAATGTGATCAAGTGATCTGTAACCACGTCAACCATGACAACAAGTACACAGAATATATAATGAAGTCAACACAAATGACTTCTAATTATATTAGACAGCAGGGAGGGAAGAAGAGTCACCCATAATATATTCAGCCACTGTTTTAAACTGAAGATAACTTTTAAGCTTTTGTTTGTGTTTTATCACTAAAATTTAATTTTTATGTGTTGTTTTTACTTATATTTATATTATATTTATATTTATATATATATATATTATCGAGTTTGTTTACTATTATAATTTGTATTCATATTTTAATCTTATATTTATGCTATTTTTGAGTTTATTTTTATTTTCTGTCCTATTAGTATACCTGTCACCTGTAAAGCATTTTGGACACTAACCTGTACACAAATAACTTTTTATTACTTTATTGATGTAGATTAAAAGTTGTTATTTTCTATATTAAATCAGTGAGTCGAACCGGAAACATCTCTGTTTGTAGACAAACTAGTCTGCTCCCTAACATCAGACCCTCCATATGCTGCTTTATGAGGTTAGAGGTGCAAAAAGCTGTGAGATCCAGGAAGGAAGAGATCCATCAGAGCTCTCAGGTGTCTGTGGCATTGTGGAACAGTTAGTTGTTCTTTAATGAGCGACCTGGCTTCTGCCAGCCGGCTCTCGTGTTACAGTATGAGCCTGAGACACAGGAGGGAAGAAGACACCTGTGTGAGAGAAACATCGTGCCACATGTGCCTTTAAAAGAGACACCGTAGACCAGCGTCTGTGTCACCAACGATCACGCCATTAAAGTTTAAAGCACAGAACCGGGAGTGATGTGTCGAGAGGCAGACAGATCCAGCAGGTAGTAAATGTCGATTCACACGTTTAGAAAATGAGTGAAACAAGAGTGAGGAATCAAAAAGAGAGAAAGACTGCAGAAAACGTCTTCAACATAAAACCTGTCTTTATGTTTATATTTTAAATTATGTCAGCTGCACACACACACATAGGAACAGCATCTTTCCACATGTGTCAATAGCTCTAGGTTGGGTATCTGTGTAGACTGGATTAGATATGGTACACTGTTGCGTAACATAAGACAAGGACACCCTTGATGCCACATGAAAAATTCACAACACACGCTGATATGCCACAGTCATGGTAGCAGGAAGAGGTAGTGTGTTTACAACTCTGTTTTTTTTTAAATTTTATTTCTCTGTACTGCATCGAGCCTGTAAAGTGTCTCTAAAAATATCTAAAAATATTGTTATGAATAAAAGTTGCTGGGCCTTTAAATGAACGTATTAAACTGTGCCCAGTGTTAGTTTAGTGTGGTTATGTCCTAATTAATAATTTGGTGAGTTTAGAGGTTTTATCACACATACAGTTAAAATAAACCTGTTAAAGTTAAAACTGGATTTACTAAGAATAAGCTTCATTAGATGCATACAACATAATAATTAGGACTAATTCTGAGGTGAAAATTAAGTATTCCCAATCTGCTAAGGTTTCTGTGTCACTGGTGTCCTCTTCGGTCCTTGCAGGGACTTAAAACAGTTAGCCTCATGCTCGGTTTCATGTACTGCGAATGTGATACAGACTACATTACTTAAATGACCCAGAGGAACAGTTTCGGCTTCTGGTTGCCACTAACCTTTAAGTATATTTGACGGCCACTTGTCATAAATGACACAAACTAGAGGTCTTGTGGAAAAGTGTGAAGTTTCATTTACATTTTAAGAGAAGGCAATAATCTTTTCAGGTTTGGTCTACCTTTCTGGAGTCGCTGACATGATAATCTTTTGAACCCCATGTTGTGCAGAGAGGTACTTGGACGACATTATACCGGTGTTCCTGTCTGAAATAAAGGATCCCTGTCAGCAGCTGACCAATACTAATGCAATTACCCCCTCTTGTCATTGAAATCCAGAGCCAATCACATTCACTTCCCCTGACCACAACTCCAGTCTCCAGTCACTGACCCGGGCACAAGGACCAAGAACACATTACGCCGCCATTGAGTAATCAGATTTGCCTCTTGCTCATAATAGAGCAATTTCCCGTAAAACAGTTTAGTGAATTTGCAAACTCTGTAACATAATCCTCTAATTTATGGTGTATATATGTCCCGTTTTCCAGGAACAATGCCTCATTTTTAGAAGATGAATATCATAAAGTCACCTTTATAGAGAACAAACACAAGGCTTAAAACGTGAATGTGACTTTGCACAATAGTAGCTGTCACAAAAAGGGTCCAACAATCACGTTGAATGCATTTGCAAAGTCATTAAACATCTGCACATCTTTTTTTGGGGGCCACATGGGTGCTGCAGAACAAGCGGGAAACACAACACTGTTACATGTTAGCAAAAAGTTACACATACTTTTAGCTGTCCTTTTAGTTTGCCAACTCCTAGTCAAAATATCCGCATGCTCAGCTGCTAAATGCTCAATTTTCTTAACCAGCTATAGTCGTTAACTGTGCGCTAACCTGTGTGGGACAGGTAATGTAATTGAGTTTTAGTTTGATGACTTTGTCGCTTCTTTTTCCACTCTTTCGTTTGTGTTGTGGACGTTACATCGCATTACCCCCACCAACTGACAATTTGTGAGATTAATGAAGCCGAAGGAGATGATACAGCTATAAACATCTGTTTTTTTATCAGCACACTGGGCTACTGATGTGCAGGTTGGCAACTGACAAGATGTTTAGAGTCAAGGTGTGAATACCCTCTGGCAACCCGAGTTACTGCTCTGCATACATCTGTCCTGTCCTATGAAAGCTACCAGCTGTCATTTTAAAGGTTATGACAGGATCGTTTTGTCTTATTAAGAGATTTACCTACAGCTGCTAATACAATACGAAGTCAGAAGTACAAATGTTATATAGTGAGGGGTCTAAATGTAGAGATGAAATCATCATTATAATTCGATTTGAACCCTGTGAGAGTCAGAGGAGCAGACTCACCATGGGTCTTCGATTTTCCACCAGGTGGATGCCAACGATACCCAGAAATGCTCCAAAACTCAGCTGGAGGCACAAATAAAAAAAACAAAACATTAGGGTTCAGAGGAAGAAGCAGTCAGATAGTGTTTTAAGAGGTCAATGACGTGAGGTGACTCCAATTACTCACGGTGATGCCGGGGTAATATCCAGCAACAGGCACATTGTCTGTGCGAGTGGCAGAGATCAGACCTATAGTCAGCACCACCAGAGCCAGAGCCAGCAGGGCCACAGTCACCCACAGAGCCGATTTCCTCCGACGCAGGTACTGAACTGAGGATGAAGGGGAGGAAGACAACAGGGTGACAGAAGAACCTCTTTACATCCATTACCACCAGTCCTAAACACATGAATTAAACATAATTCTGAGCAATCCTTAACCTGAACATGGACATATACTGAAATAATTTAACTACACTTCTCTGTCATTTATATATATTTATATATATATTGTAGATGAGCAGTAGTGGAAGAAGTATTCAGATCATTTACTTAAGTAAAAGTACACGTCCTGCATTCAAAATCATACTCAAAGAAGCAACAACATTATCAAACTGTGCACCTGTTTTATATACTTGTGTGTAGACATCAGATTTTATATTATTATTATTATTATTAATATAGGTATTGTCATCAACAGTAGGCAGCTTTGTTTCACAGCCATAGTTTTTGTTTGAGGCACCAATCAGTAAGATTTTCTTTTTTTACATTTTAAAAATCCTAATCCACAAAATAACTATGTCAGATCAGTGTAGAAAGGACAACATTTCATTCAAGAAGGTAGTGGAGTAGAAAACAGCACAACATAAGTAAGTCAATGCATTTTGCACCTCTGCAGATGAGCTATGAGAGAAACATTTCTGACATTAGTATTTATTAATTAAATTAGCACCGTGTAGTTGCTTTGGAGGACTCACTGCTCACACATACACATAGAAACGTTTGCAACACTGAATTAAAGCTAAAGTTGTTTAGCAGGTTATTAGATTAAATTTAACTGTACCTGTTGGGTCCTGCACTTCTGTCGCTGTTTGCTGAGTTGCCTGCTGAGTTTCAGGCTGCTGCATTTTGACTCAGTCCGGATGAATTAGCTCTAAAAATGTAAAATGTAAAAACCGACGTTTTCTTTTCCTTTTTTTTTTTTTTTTTTTTTTTGGCTGTTTTGATCGAGTCCCTGTTGATTCAAACCAGAGTCCTCCTCATCTTCCACAGAGCGACGAGTAAGATGCTTCCCCCTCTTTATAATACAAACATTTTGTTTAATAAATAAGAGTTCACATAAATGTGAGCACAGCTGACTCTGAGCTCGGACAGGTTCAACTTTTCATGAAGCCTCTGAGAGAGAGACAGACAGAGAGAGAGAGAGAGAGAGAGAGAGAGAGAGAGAGCAACCAATCAGCTCTCTGCATTCACTTCAGTCGTAAATTATTAAATGATTGACCTTACATAAGTTTAGGCTTTGTATTCATGTTGGAAACTCTTACAGTGTGTGTTTAAACCCGATAGTAATTCAAGGTAGATAAAGTGAGTTTTCGGTGAGTTTTGATGTGTACAGGCTGCATCCCAAACTGGTCATGATGCTGTTGATGAGGAAGACAAACTGTAATATGAGATTACAGCGCCCACCATCGGCCGATACTTGAAAAACAGGACAGCTTTGTAAAAGCATCCGTTATGTTTTGGTGGAAGAAGTACTAATATTACGGAAAAGTAGTTGTACCGCAGTATAAGAACACTCTGTCCTGTTAAAGTATTCAAAAGTACATTGTTGCCCATAAAGTTGGAATAATTTTGTCTTCAGACACATTCCTCTTTTTATTTCTGTTTATACACATCAGGTCAACTAATTTTCACTGTGATATGTTTGGAAGAGAAGAGGTAAAAATACTTTATTCCAACTTTATGGGCAACAGAGTATATTTAAGTATATTACATTTCTGTTTGATAATATCATACTGTATGATTTTATTACTGGATTATAATTAGTGATGTTTGAATAATGATGATGTATGAATTCTGTTAAGTGATAAAAAAAGTAACCGTTATTTGCCACCCTTAAGTAGTCAACATACAAATTATTGTGAACAGCTTTCTAAATGTATAAATCAAAACTTTTCCATATCTTTTCAAAGGTTAGCATATATTATTTTTTAAATTACAATAGTAAATTTGTTTATTGATACATTTTGCTGGACCATTAGCTATAAAAACGCCCCATTGGTATCCGTTGTATCTTGTGTCACACACAGAACATGGTCATTTTAAAATTGGCAAAAAATATTTATTTACATTGATAAACATCTCTGCAGCAATGGGTACAAACTTATTTACACTTCTGAGGCCGCAAAACAATTATATATTGTGTTTACAGGTATGCATGTGTCATGTCACTGAGCTGTCAGCTCAGATGGCAGTCAAATAAAACCAGACATCTGCACTTTCTGGGTCTGTCGTGAATAGTTGGAAAGGAAAAATAAAATAACTGAACTGTGAATACTTACATAGGATGTCAAATCTATTAAAGCTGCACTGCTGGTGACTTTATCATCATCAATAACATTCATTCCACCTCTAATCTGTGCTGAAATCGTGTATGAAAAGTACTTAAAAATAAAGTTTGACTGCCTGATAAGCAAACAGTTTATATAAAATAATCCCTGCATCATAGTCTCTTACGACACCGAGCAGGTGGAGGACTTGGGCGGCTGCTCCGGGATGTAGTCACGTCGCAGGTCATTGGGCAAAGAGCCGTTGGCTTCCCAGACCGTGAGCTCCCCGTAGATCCCCATCTCAATCATCTCCTCCTGCCAGGGGATAGAGATGTTCCCAGAGGCAAACTCATCAAAAAACATCCTGTCCTTTTCATCCACCTGCACGCCTTTAACCGTGGAGAAGGCCCCAACGTCGCCAATGCTCTTGGCATAAACTCTCCTGGAGTCTGGCACAAAAGGAGGTGTGAGGATCCCTGTGGAGAGAGAACACAGGAAGATGTCGACGTCAAGCACTGTGTTCTTATTTTCCTTTCTTTGTCTTTTACTACATAATCTACAATAATATCAATAAATAAACTCAATATCATGACAGAGAGAATGTGTATTTTGTGAAACGACTGATTCGTCTGTGTCTAAAACTGACCTGCGTTCAGTTTTCTCCAGTTGATCTCGCTGAAGAAGGGATGCATCCTGATCTCGTCACATGATCCATTCTTGAAGCCGAACCTCTTGTCGACCTCTTTGACCAGCAGACCCTCGCAGATGGACCGGGCGTTCTCACTGAAGTTCTCTGGATACACCACTGCATCATTCAGGATGCGCTTCTTTACCACCTTTTTCTCCACCTTGAAACAACACAAAGAGCAGAAGAGATTTGTACATTAGTTTGTACATAAGTTTGTACATTTAAAACCTGCACATGTCGTACTAGTCCAACTTTAACCATATTCACACTTCTCTTCTTCATTTACCTGCACAGCTCTTACTCAATACTGTGTTGGGAAATGGAGCGAGAGTCTGAACCACAAAGCAAGAATCATCAATACTGCTATACTGGACACCCCTAATCTTAGTATATAAAGTAGTTAGTTAGTAGTGCCCAGTGAGTACTTTTATATTTTATACTTTAAGTACAAATACTAATACTTGTGTACTTTGAAACATTGAATGAATTTACTCATAATAAAGTCTTTTTATAGATAGCTATTATTACGTTTACTTAAGTAAAAGAACACTTCCACCACTTGTAAAATGGAGGTCAGAGCATCTTATTTTACAACAGTATCAGCATCAGGCCACAAGTGGGCAGATATGAGCCATCAGTTCTTAAAAAAACAGCTATTGTATTATCATACCGGTTTAGTAAAAGCTGGTTTAAACGTCACATGACAAAGAGAGTTAAGACTGTGAGGAATGAGGCAGAAAAAAACTGAGCCCAAACAAAAACACACAATCTTTTAAAAAGAGTTAAAAATGTAGAGTGAGATACAACTTCATGTTTTTACCTTCTCTCCTCTGACCCTGAAGGGTCCTTTAGCAGCCATAAACTCATACAGAGTGACGCCCAGAGTGAAATAATCCACAGAGTAGTCGTACTCTTCTCCTTTCAGCAGCTCTGGAGCCATGAAACCTGCAGATGAGAGAAAAGAGATCCATTTCCAATTTAAACTGAGAAACAGATAAAAAAAACACTTTTTGGAAATTAAGTAAAACTAATTTGTACAAATATTATACCCCTTAAAACTAAAATCCTGAGATCAAAGAGTCAAGATATCACATTTTACTCTATTAGGATGGTCTATGGAGGTCTAGTCAGAGCTAAATCTGTGATTTCAGTGTTTGATTCTTCAGATTTTAGTGTCAGAAAATATCCATTAAAGACGGAAAGAGGGCCTCACTGTCCTCAGTGGCAGCTATGGCCGTGCTGGCGCTCTGAGGGGAGGCATTCTTCATAATGAGTACCTAAATACTGTACTGAAGTACAATTTTGAGATACTTACTAACTACTAACTACTACTAACCGTATATCTATTAAATTTGGTACTTTTTACTCCACTACACATATTTTATACCGTTATTTACTAGTTATTTTGCATGTTTAGATATAATAAACTCTAAACAGACTCTATATAATATAATAATATAATATAATATAATATAACATAACATAATATAATATAATATATAATATAATAAACAGACTACTTCCTGAGGAAGCGCCGCCTTTAATGTGTGCAGCAAGATGTTGCAGATGTTCTACCAGTCTGTTGTCTTTTTTGCAGCCATCTGTTGGGGCAGCAGCATCAGAGCCAGCCACACAAAAAACTGAACAATCTGATCAAGAAGGCTGGCTCTGTGCTGGGGACTGCTCTGGAGCCCCTGCAGCTGGTTGTGGAAAAAAGGATGCTCCACAAACTTCTCAGTATTATGGACAACAACTCCTTTTGTCCCAAGACAAAAGATTGGGGCGGCAGCAGCCAAAACACGTAAAAAAAACTTTTATGAAAAAAGAATTTCCCTTCGAGGGATCAATAAAGTATCTATTCTATAATCAACAAATAAATTATGATGTTAGATTAAGTAGATATTTATTGATTCCATCTTCACCAGCTTCAACATTAAACTGATGCCCACAGTAATACATAAATAATTTGAATCCAGTATTATAATATACATTATTCTGCATAATGAGTACTTTTACTTTCGGTACTTTAAGTATATTTTATGATTTTCTACACTTTGGCATTTCTACTTTGACTTAAGATCTGTGTCCTTCATCCACTACTGAGTCCAGTCATTCAGGTAACACTGGTTGGTTGTAATGGCAGCTGTATAGTCTGCACACTGTAGTTTGTGGTATTACCTGGGATAAGGTAAATGTCATATATTAATTACAGAGTGAGAGTAAATGCTGTAGAGCTGTTGGTTTTGTAGGTGTGGGCCTCGTTCACAGATCCTGCTGTAAGCCACGACCAAGTGAATGTCAGTGATTATTGTTTCGACTGTACCTGGAGTCCCAGCGTAGCCCTTGATTTTAAACTGATCTTCAGCCAGTTCCACAGCCAGACCAAGGTCAGAGATACGGACATTACCTGTGAGAACAAACAAAAGGGTAAAGTCAAGAGCTGTGCGCGTCACAGATATGAATGTTGACGTCTCTGACTCGTTAACCTGTAGCAGCATGATGGCTGAAAGACGTCCTTGTGTTAGAAGTAAGACGTAGAGTGTTCTGTAGGTGTGAAGTGTGTGTTTGTACAGACCAGCATGCGTGTGTTTGTATGTTTTAACCTCAGGAGGCCAAGAATAGGACATATTATAAAATATCAATTTATTCAATATAAGTCAAGGTGAGGGGCTAATTCCATTAAAGCAAAATCACAAATGTATAAAAGTACATGCCTGTCTGCTACTGCACATGGACTCATTTTCTCTAGACTAGAATACTGCAACTCCTCCCTCTCTGGCATTAACCAAAAGTTACTCTCTTGCCTCCAACATAATCCCGGCATCTCTCCATTGGTTTGTTTTAGAATTGATTTTAACATTTTGCTGATCACCTTTAAAGCACGTCTAGGTCTGGCATCATGAGCCAGTTCACAGCCTTAGATCCTCAGATGGGGCTCTTCTGGCCGGTCCAATGTCAGTTTTTAAATGTAAAGGTGACCGTGTTTTTTGCCATCAGGGCCCCTCATGGCAACAACCTGACTGAGGAGATAAAGCTATTTTATGAATTCATTTATTTATCTTTTTTATGGCCTTTATTCTTTTGCCATTAGCTATTGTTCACATCATTGTTTTCCCTCTTCCATGTTCTTAAATTTTATTTTTGTCTTTCTTTGTTTGGCTTCAGTATCTGGCTGAAATGCCTGTTTGTTTTGTCTGTCCAAGTACTTCATAAACTCTGTTTTTAAAGGTGCTATATATATACATATATATAAACTCTTCTTCTTCTTCTCAGTAGTAGTAGTAGTAGTAGTAGTAGTGGTGGTGGTGGTGGTGATAGTTGTAGTAGTACATCTGTTGTAGTGTTTGCAAGTGAATGTGGGTTTCAATTAAATCATTTTCAAGGGATAGTTTGACATTTTGGTAAATGCGATTAACAGGCAACATCAACACCACTGCCATGTCTGTGTGGTAATAATGAAGCTGGAGCCAGGAGACGGTTAACAAAGTGGACATTAGCATAAAGACTG
The DNA here is from genome assembly GCA_036365135.1 of Miichthys miiuy. Lineage (NCBI taxonomy): Eukaryota > Metazoa > Chordata > Actinopteri > Sciaenidae > Miichthys > Miichthys miiuy. The sequence continues at coordinate 20,960,145 of CM071603.1, forward strand.
GAGGACAAACCCTAGCTCTGCTCAATTCTCCAGGAAGTCGCCTTGTAAACCCACAATTTAACAAAGGAAATGTAACATATTAATGAGGGAGCTAACTTTTGCTTGCCTCAAACATATTTAACAGATAAACATAAGAAACAAGCAATCAAACCCTTGTATCCCATAAATCACTGAACTCTGAGACAAAATATAGATTAGTCAATATGGTCTCTTAAATGTATATATCACATCTAAATGGTTGAATGAGCTCCAACTGTAGAGTTACATTACAGTCACATGAATTACCAACATCACAACAACAACTATGAGAAAAGACTTCAGGCTGCACTTCAGGACCAAACCCGAGAGATTACATCTTTCTGTTTGTTACATGAGCGTCTGACCTTGATTATCCAGCAGCACATTCTCTGGTTTGAGGTCTCTGTAGATGATCCTCTTCTGGTGGAGGTGCTCCAGGCCCTGGATGATCTGAGCAGCGTAGTAACAGGCCCGCGGCTCTGCAAACCCCGGGTTGTCCTCATCCACATTATAAATGTGATACCTAGTGGCAAACGAGGGAGGACATTTTGCTCCAAATATGATCATTCTAGTATAATTACATGTTTATGCAAGACATAAACGCCATGTGTGGACTCATGGCATGGAGAAATCTAAATTTAAATGCACAGTCCCTTTATTTAATGTGAATTCTTAATATTGGGTTTCTTGGACTCCTTTGGCAGAGCCTGAGAGGATGTAGGATCAAAGGTAGAGATTGAAATAGATGTTGTGGTCAGTGTGTCATTGATTTAAGAGGAAGAAGAAGATCTTAACCTCAGGTCTCCTCCGTTCATGATGGTCATGATGAGACACAACTCTGTTCTCGTCTGGAAGGCGTAAGCCAAAGAGACAATGAACCTGCTGTGAACTCGTGCCAGGATCCTTTTCTCCACCATCGCCCCCTACAGGATGGGAAAGGATAGCAGACATAATGTGATACTTAGGCAACAATTTAAGTTCTCATTATTGACTGTTAATGAGTCGTAGGACAACATTGTCAGTGTGGTGTACAATGTGCAATGTAGTTTCAGCAGTGTGTAGTTGTCTGTTTCTCCTATAACAAATATTAGGCCTGTACTCAGTGTAACTAGCATTACATTGATCGTGTTGTATCGAATAGAATTTGAGAAACCTGCTACAGAAGCATCAATACATGTAGTAGAAAGAGTTATACTGAGGGCATATTTCAAACATTTGTTTAATCTGTCATGACACGTAAACAAATGAAAACTGGATCATTTTAGCAACAATTTCTTGTCATCTTGAGAAGAAGTTCAGGAAATCGACTCATTTTATAAACATGGCAGGATCTGTGCTTTATAAGGAGATCAAAATGTTCCAATGCTGAGGGCACTAATCATATAAGCCGAAGGTGCCTAACGACCTCAGCAAGGCTCTATCTAGTTACTGACTGTTGTTTAGACAAAGGATTACACAGATACTGGTCATAGAAGGCCTGTAGAGACAAACTAGACAACTGCACAAACTGCAAACTATTGTGCAGCTTGTAGATCCATAATCTAGCAAACTTCTGTTGCATGTCCAGATTTTTGCTCTTTCTCTGGTGAGATCCGATCTGATTCCTTACCTCATAACCTTTTCTCTTCTTTAACCTCTTCTTGTTGAGCTTTTTGCAGGCATACAGTTTCCCCGTGGCCTTCATCTGACAGGCAGACACTTCCCCAAAACCCCCTTTCCCCAATATACGAAAATCCAAAAACCAATCCTCTTTCATGGGCTGCATCTCCAACCACTTCCACTGCAGAAATCTTTTCAGATACATGCTCTCCAGGAAAAAAGCGTAGGGCACTTCCTTGAGAAAGTCCATCACGCTGTCCATGGTCTCGTTGAAAAGATCATCCCCAGCCTCTTGGTGTTTCTCTTTGACCTTTGTGATGCCATTTTCTGGAAGGATGGGACAAAAATACTCGGCATCAGGCTCCATGTACTGGGAAATGATCTTGCTCGCTTTGTCGACTCGATCTTCATCTTCAGCCATGTTGTATTCCTCAATATCTTTCCACAGGTGACAGGGGCCTTTGTACTCATTGTTGGTGTCCAGGAACTCCTGGAAGAGTTGTTTGCCAATGGGCTGCTCAACACAGACTGTTTGAAAGCCCAGGTCTAAAGTCTCCTGCAGGCCTTCACATACTGTGATGTGAGGCAGCTTGAGGCGGGCGTGGTACTTCTTGTCTCGGTTGGATGAAAGAGTTCTATCATTACCCCCGCGGGCTGAGATGTAGGCATAGTTGGCCACTAGTGTGGTCATGCCACTATCGTCCATCATGATTGCAGCAAAAAGTGAGCAAAATCTACAGAGAGAAAGTGTTACAGGGAGGCCAACCTGTGGAAATGAGGCCCAGATAGCACAGAAAATAGGAAAGTAGCAGAGAGGCAGATGATATTAGACTAATTTCCAGATAAGAGGAAGATGTGAATTTCTTCTTCCTCCAGCGCTACAGAAACAAAGAATATCGTACACCTAACCACGCTGCAGACAGCCAGTGTTTCCCTCAACGAGCCTGTCACTAAACCTGTGTGTCCCTTCTATCACACACATGCAGATCTACCTGACTCATCACCTTTCCCCAAGGGGATTTACCCAGTCGGTAACTCTGTAATGCTTTATCCTGCACTAACCCATGGCCTTGTGCATGCTGTAGAAGAGAACACAAAGACTTATGGAGAGAAGAAGAAAATGAAAATGAGAGAGGGCGAGGAGGGATACATGTGGTATGCATGTAGATGGTAATGGCAGGAACGCAGTGACGACGAGAGATAAATTGGCACAGTGGTCACTGTCAGAGAGAGAAAAGACAGAAGTCCATTAGTTAACATCTGCAGAGTTCTCTCTTCGTCTTACTTCAGCAGTTTTAATCCTTGTCTCTTGTTATAACCCTCTACCAGAAGGAAACATATTCAGTCTCAAAACAAAGTGTAGAGGGGACATTCATAGCTTTCAATAGTGTATATAAGCATGTCACAGTGTGATAAAGATATATGAGACAGATAGGATTAAAAAGCAGAGGCCTGAGGCATTTCGTATGTGATCTGCCTCTCCACTGTATTTCCACTCAGCACATTAATGTTTACAATATGATAAACGTTTAAAAAATGCCTCCAAAATACTAAAATAAAGACAATCAATTAATCACTCGATACACATAAAATAAATGAACATTGATAATCAATCATCGGCTGTTTATGTCGTTTTTCAAACGAGACTACAGTCATGCTAGCAGCTCTGTGAAGTAGCACAAAGCTGTGCTTTGAGCTAAACGCTAATGTCAGCATGCTAACATGCACAACAGTGAACATGCTGCAGAGCAGGCATTGCTTAATTATTACTTATGGAAGATGTTGATCATCTTAAGTTATGTACCCCTCCAAAACAATCCACTGTCAGGTGGTCATGAAAAATATGGTTCTGGTGGTTGGACAAAACAAGCAATTTGAAGATTTCAGCCCTGGCTCTGACATCTTTTTGACATTTCATAGGTTATATTATATACATTGACATTGATTTAATCTTTAATATCGTTGTTACAGTACCTACCCTTTACAATTTCTTCTTAATGACACTGGGAAAAGTACAATGTTTCAAGCCCAAATTGACTCTTATGTAGGTAAAATGATGATAAAAAAAAAAGATCTTTTAATGTGCCAATCACTTAAATCTGATAAAATCAGATACAGCCTTTCACCTTGACTGTTGTCATTAGTACCCAACATGCCTGATTATTCAAGGTGATCCTGAAGTTTCTCCATGGAGGGAAGGGCGTCGTTGCTGAGGAAGAAAGTTTACCCGTTTCTACGTCGGCCCACCTGAGCTTCCCTGCATGCCCACTTTATCTTGGCCTTATAAATAGTGAATAAGAGATAAGACATACATCACACTCTGGAGCAAGGTCCAGGGAGTGACTTTTAGCTTTTAACTGTGAAAGAGAATGAGGCAAGAGACGGGACAGTAGCACAAACCTGAAAGTGATCTTTGGGGAGGGACAGGAGAGAGGAGAAACATTAAGGGAAGAAGAGACGTAAAAGTTAAGTAAAAGAACAAAAAGGTCTGCTGTGGATCCTGGTCAGTGCAGAGATTCATCATGGCCGCCTTGAAGGAGAAGAGGACTTGTGGGCAGCGATGTGAAGACTTTGGCCGTTTTATCTGGAACTCTGACAATGGGACGTTGATGGGAAGGACTCCAGAGAAATGGGGTAGGAATAACATAATAACTCATTAACCTCACCACAAGATTAAATATTAAGATATTAAGAAAATAATAATAAGATTTGCTCAAATGAAAGATTCAGACTTATCAAATCTGTCCCGCCCAGGTGTCCAGCATATCCAAAATTTCCTTTTTTTGTTTCCAGACAATGTTTTCTTGCTGCTCTGATAGTTCTAATAGTAAAGGATGTCTTCACAGCCGGTGGCAAATCAAAACTATTTTCAATGTACATACAATATATGGGCAGAGGTGAAAGAAATAGCGCTACTCCAAAAGAAATATATTGCATTGCAAATAAAAGTACTGCACTCAAAATGTTACCGAAATCAAGTATTTAAGTATAAACTGTACCTAAAGTTATACTTTAACTACTCATCATCTAGCTCTTAGTGTTATATTATTATGTATTATATTTTAGATTGTTATTACTATTATCAAAGCCTTAATGTGTAAGCAGCATTTAAATGTTGTAGCTGGTTGGGGTGAAGGGATTTTGAACTACTTTATACATTGTTAGGTAGTTTCTAATCTATAACAGGTATTTTGGAGAATCACAATAAATACAGTGAGAGAAAGAGAAAGCACTGCAAAAGTGAAGATTAAAAAATATATGTAGTAAATGTACTGCAGTCCTACTACGTACCACATACATGTGACTCTGTATGCGTGCGTGCCTTGACGACAAACACATCATGTACTTGTATGTACCATTCTCTGTGACTTTTTCTGTCCTTTCAGTATCACCATAGTGAGGCGTATGTTTGTAGCATGTGGGCAGAGTGAGATAAGCCTGCCGTCGTGTGATTGTCTGAGTCTTTCCCCGTTATTTGATCTTACAATCAGATTAAACTGAACTCATATCAGCACAGGACACCATGACCTCTGCAAATGTAGACGCGCACCTTCACAGCTCTCCTCTGTGTCATGAGTGTTTTCACATTAAGCACAAATACTTTGCTGGCGTATCCTGTAAATACAGGAAGGATTATTTTATTGCTGAGGTTAAAAAATGTCCACAACACCTATCAAGACACGATTTTACAAAACCAGAGAGACAGTAGGACAAAAAAGGTGAGTCAGTTGTTAACATGTAACTCTGTATCACTCTCTTTTTTTTCACAGTGTACATCAGTCTGTATTATGTGGCCTTCTACGTGGTGATGACGGCCCTCTTTTCTCTGGCCATCTGGACCCTCATGTACACCTTGGATCCGTACGCGCCTGACTATCAAGATCGATTAAAATCGCCGGGTAACACAACAACAACAACAAGAACAACAACAATGATGATTTATATTAAACCTCACCTTTACCAGCTCTGTGTTTGCTTGTCTGTTCAGGGGTAATGGTGTGGCCGGACACTTACACAGAGGAAAAAGTTGATATCGCCTACAACACATCAAACAAGGAAAGCTGGATGAAGATGACCAGAATCCTTACAAAGTTCCTGCAGCGTTAGTATTCACTTACTTGACTCTGTGAGACAATCACCTTATTTTTAACAAGATCAAACTTTAAACAAGACTTCTAAATTATTTTGTTCTGTTTCTCTCCTTCAGCCTACAATGAAACAAACCAACTTGAACATAACAACTATAACTGCACGAAAGGAAAGTACTTCTTTCAAAACTTCACCCCCACTTCTCACCGCACCAAGCATGCATGTCCTTTCACAAAAAGCATGCTGGGACATTGCTCAGGACATGAGGACCCAACCTTTGGCTACAACTGCTCCATGCCTTGTGTCATCATTAAGATGAACAGGGTATGTTTAACTATAAGTATCTTGGATTTTCCAGTACATAAAAACATTTTAATCACATTAAATAACAAATATTCTGTTTCATCTTTGCAGATTATTGGCTTTCTGCCTACTAATCACACTGACACTCCCCCATACGTCAACTGCACTGTTCTGGTGAGCAACAACTGCATATACTGATTTTAACAGCATGCAAGCAAGAATGATCATAATTGATGCAACACAGACAGAGATATGCTAACTTCTAGTCCCAGTATGGGCCAAGATAAAAAAAAACAACAACACTGAACTCCTACATTTCCCATGATGCAACTCTTTTCATTAGGCCCTTCTTTCAAACTAAAAAAACACTTTGTGCCATTTTCTCAGACTTGATGAAGTTCCTTCATGTAAAAAATTGTTGGAGTGTCCCAATAAATATGATTGTTTTTGCATTTAGGACGGACATGAAAATGTGGAAAAAATTGAGTATTTCCCAAACAATGGAATTATGGATCTCTCTTACTTCCCTTACTACGGAAAACTGGCACAGGTGAGCAAGTAAAACACACAAACACTGAAAAACACCGCAACAAGAAAAGTTTGTGTCATTAAAATGTCCTCTGGATGAAAGGAACAACTGGACAAAGCGGACAATGGTTCACCAGACACTTGAGTTATGCCGAGCTTTCAACTGTACTAAAACATTTATGGTGCATATACTGCACCTGAAAACCAACAAACAGGTCAAAAACAGTCAAAGTTCAAGAGTTCAACAAACAGATAGTTAGTTTAGCAGGTAGTTAGTTTAGCCCCCCATACACTTTGTTTTTTGTACAGATTAAACAGATTTATGAGAGCCTGGCTAGCTGTTTCCACCTGTTTACATTCTTTATGCTAAGCTAAGCTAAGTTAATGTCTGGTAGCAATAGTTTCATATTTAATGAACAGATGGAAGAGTGGTATTAAACTTCTTATCTGACTCCCAACATGAAATCAAACTACCGAATTTCACAAAATGTTGAATTATACCTTTAAGTTTCATCAACACATCACAGAAAAATAGAAAAATAAAACAAATCAAACACACAACAGTAACCAACAGTCTACATTGTCTCCTCCCTCCTTTTCTTCAGCCTACTTACGTGAACCCGTTGGTGGCTGTTCGGTTCAGCCTGGTCAAAGAGAGGTCAGCTAAGATCCAGTGCAGAGTGGTCTCCGACAAGATCAGCTATGAGAACTTCTATGATCCGTTCGAGGGAAAAGTCATCTTCTCTCTCAAAGCACTGAAATGAGAAACAGAAGGTTCTCACATATCCTATAATCATGTTTGTTGAGATAGATCAGGTGTCTACAGATCAATAGTGACTAATATTTTACAACATTTAAACCGCTTGTATTCAAACTTATCTCAACAGGCCCACTTGTAAATCTCTGTGCTGTGTGGAGTGTTTATATCAAACATGATTTTATCAGAGTGATTCAGGAACTTTTCGATCATTTGATTTTACCATGACTACTATTATTGTGCTAACAACTTAAACCTCTGTCTGCATGTCTCCTCCTCTCCCCTCTTCAAACTCAAGAAAGTAGACACAAAGATCTGAAAATGTCAGAGTCAGCTCGATTATTGAGGTGGATTAAAAACAATGCAAAACATGTTCTTACAAGTCTTTCTCAATAAAAAATTCTTTCCAATTTTTGTTTGCTCTCAAGAGTAGTTGTTCCCAGCACAAGATTTAGTTATTTATCTGTTATAAAGCTCATAAATCACAAAAATCTATTCAGGTACAGTCTGTACAGTATGTATAAGTACTACTGCCGCTAATAGGATGATGATGATAAATCTGCTGACTGCAGAGTTTGTGGGTTATCAGCTTAGACAGTTCAGGTCTGTCGAACAGTCTAGGTCATTACCAGTAGCAGGCTATAAAAGGCAGCCAATTTCCACCAGAAGCGGCTTCTAACAGAAACACACTTTGCCCATGGTCCACGGTATTTTTCAGTCTTGTAATGTCTTATTGTTGGTGAAATAAAAAGCATCTGGTTGGTCTGCACCTGCACCTGCCTCAAGCCTCCCGCTTTCCAGCCACTACACAGCAATTCAACAACTCATAACTCTTGATGGTCTGATGGAGGCAAGCCTTGAAACTCCAGAAGGTTTGGTGATATGCCTGATGAAAACACATAAATTTCTGATGTGACAGGAGAAGAAATTGAGTAGCAGACATGGATATTAAACTCTTGAATAAAATGTTGAAACATAAAAAAAGGTAAAATTGTTCAGAAATATTGCTGAACTTTTATGAGTGCCATCATAGACCACCTGCTTGTCCTATTATTCTTTTTTGAAGTAGATATGATAGATGCATCCTCGGTGGTCAGCCATGATTCAGTGATCAGAAGGAAGTCACTGTTGTTGTATCCTATAAAGTCATGACACAAGAAAGATTTAACTTAAAAGCCAGAAGACAGAATTATGATGAGGACCTGGTAAATTCATGTTTCCCCAGAAACAACCTACAACCTAAGAACCTAAGAACAGAGAAGAACAAATCAATACTTCTTATTTTTAATAAATAAGTGACTTAAACAATTTAAAAATACATGAACATTTTGATGAAAACAGTATTTCTTTGAGTCTGGACGCTTCAGTCATGGCCACCAACAAGTATGTAAACTCAAACCACTGAACAAAGCAAAGAAAAACACACCTCTGTGTTAACATACTGCAAAAGGAAACATAAACCAAATCAATTCATGTACACAGCTACATACATACTTTTACATTGCACATTATGATATGAAGATAAGACGAGGACGTGAACAGCATGAAATGCCACAGAGGCGCTCTCCCCCAGTTTAGTGCAGAGCAGCGTTGAGCAGGCACGTAAAGTTTTGACATTCAATGGTAACTAGTGCAGGATTTTTCTTTGAATGCAACATCAGTAAATAAATTCTGACGAGTGTGTTCAGTTCAGTTCTTGTGAGCTGCTGTCTAATATTTCATTATCTCCATTTCTGACTTTTCCTAATGTGAAGTAGAGATTACACAAAATCGACAACAATGGACAGACAAAGAAAATACAGTCTCTGTAAAAGGTTATTGTAGTTTTTAGGTAACACTAACAGTGTCACCACACCTATATTCACAGTAGTACAGCGATCAGAATAAACTACAAGTATCATGTATTAAATACAGCAGGTTTGCACTTCAGTAAGAATCCAAATGTGCAATAATCTGAATTTGAAGTTAAAAGGCAGAAATGTGAGAATGAGGACAATTTTATCACACACAAAGATCTATGAAAAAAGGAAACACAACATGAAGTTAAACCTTCAGATTTGGTCCCTGCGATTGTTACAAGGAAACGGAGAAAGCTTTGGGTTGAAAGTGCAGACACGACTGCATCATAAAAAAAAGAACAGGTCCAACAAAATCATTCATAGAGCTGGTGGAGAGCTTTTCTTCATGAGAAAGTGCATTAAAATCATCAGGACTGGGAGGATATCAAGTACTTGTGCTATCAGGCAGGTGTGCTTATACCCTTATACAGTGTCAGTACCTATAGACACTGGTGAGGAGCATGGATAGTCCAAATGTAACAGATGATATACAGTAGAAGAGGCATTTATCAAGAAGTCAAAATGTAGCTGCTGCTGATGATGATGAAGCAGTAACTGAGTCTGTTGAATAAAGAAGAAGAAGAAGAAGATTTGGTCCAACAGGCTGCGTCATATCATTGTGTGTGCGTTCACATGGAAGTCGTTCTGAACGGACAAATAAGACTTTGATGTCTGCTTCTCGTGATGCTGCTGCTGGCTTTGTTACACTGAGTTATACACTGGGAACCTTTTTTTGGCCTTGAAGCTGGTCCGGTCATGTGATTGTTTTGCGTTCGGCCCGAGGAACCCATCTGTGTGTGGTGACTCTCCACAGCACTGGTGCTAGTAACAAACTTAACGTGGTGACACTGAGAACCAGCAGGTACACCTGAGCAAAGAGAGACACTACATATTAGTTATTACTACCTTATCTATGTGTATGGTATAGCTTTTTCTAGCATCTGTGAGCTGCAAATATGATGACAACAGTAATTTAAATCTGTTTTTTTAGAGTCAAAACAATTTTCGACTGTCTGATTACAGTTTCTATAATTAAATAATCATTACAGTGGTTAATCCAGCAAAACTGGCATTTATTCTCTAAGTGGAGCATCTCAAATGTGAAGATTTGCTGCTTTTTTGTGGTTATTATAAGTTTAATCTGAATGTTTTTGCATTTAGGGATGTATGTGTCACCATGTAATGTCATCCGGCATTCAAGAACTTGGTATTTTATTGATCAAACAATCTAAGAGCACAGAGTGCTTTAAAGCAGCAAAGCAAAGAAATAAAAATAATAAAATCAATGATAATAAAAGCAAAAAGAAATTAACTAGAATAAAACAGATTAAACAAAATTTGTACTGAATATAAAAATGGGTCTAAAGAGTTAAATAACTGTCACTGACCTCTCTGGAGATGATGCCAGCACGACGTGCACGGCTGCTCAAGACGAAGGAGAATTCGCTGACCTGAGCCAGACCAGCTGAGACAACCCACCGTATGTGCCGAGAGCCCGGAGGCAAGATCGCCGACAACACCAGTACGGCCATCACAAACTGGAAGGAAAGGAGAAGTAAGGTAGAGTAAGGAGGAAGTGTGGGAGTGTGGCAAAGGTGAAGAGAAGAGAGGAAAGTGCTCTACCTTCATTATAACGAGTGTGAGCGTTAGCACCAGCAGAATGGTGAGTTCATACAGCACGAATGTCGGGAACACGTGGAGACCTGCAAGCGTCACACAAATGTACCAGATCAGTCTCACTGTAAACGGTACAAACATGATAATAAGTCTGTCGCAATTGTCATGCTGGATCTGACCGATAGAGGCGAAGAAGATGATGGCGAGGAAATCTCTGATTGGTTCGATGCATCCCATGACCTCCGTGGTAACCATGTGACCCTGCGTGGACAGCAAAGCGCCAGCCAGGAAACAGCCCAGCTCCATAGAAACATCGAAAAACTCTGTCACCTACAGCGCAAGTCACCAAGAGAAACAGCTTTATCATCACAGGAGGTTGCAGGAAGAGAGAAATGCAGGAAAGTTAAAGCACTGACAGGACAGCGGTTCTTCTAAAAATAAACAACTAAAAGCAAAATGCGTACCGTCAGCATGAAAAAGACAAAAGCTGCCATCCCCAGCACCAGGATCTCCTTGTTGCCTTTGCTCTCAACATGTAGTTTCTTGTAATAAGGGCCAATCAGGAATGATTTGAGTAACAAACACAGCAGCAGCACAGCAGCCAGAGAGACAAGGACCTGGGCCAGGAGGTATAGGACGCGGAGACTTCCAAACAGGAAGCTGAAAGGAACAACAGATTTAAATAAGCTGTGTGTGTGTGTGTGTGTGTGTGTGTGTGTGTGTGTTTGGTTTGGAGAAGACACATGCAAAGAACAAAAAGGCAAACTGACCTGTCCAAGTCTCCACTCTGTGCCTGGATCAGAGTAGGCATGACAGCGATGAAGAGGCCGAGCTGAACATCTTGCATCACTAACATCCCAAGGAGAACACTGCTGTAGTCCAGATCGCCTATCTCACACACAAACACACACACAAATGTTGCATGTTGTCTGTGTGGTACTTGCCCCTCAGAATAAAGCCTCTTTGTATTGGTTAAAAAGTCTGATTGCAAGTGAAATAAAGGCAGCTTTCTTATTGTTTCGTTATGAGTTTACATGCTACTTTATTACTAAAACAGTACATCCATGTTGATTTACGTGCACAGACGTACCTACGTACCTTCTTTGTCCCCTCTGCTTCCCCCTGCTAGGAAGCGAGACACTAGAGGAGTGCTGGACAGGGAGAGACAAGTGGAAATGAAGACAGTCTGGGTGGGTCGAATACGCAGGACTTGTCCCCACAACAAACCAGCTCCTATCATCAGCAGACTCAAGTAGCACGACCCCTGAACTGATGTCTTCCATACCTACACACACACACACACATAAAACATGACACTAGTGTGAGTTTACTTTTCATGTAGAGTCTTAAAAATGGATATTATCGTACAGTTTTCATTTGAATCCTTGTTTACCTTTCGAAGGCGCTCAGGTGAGAACTCCAATCCCACCACAAAGAGAGTGAAGAACACACCGAGCTCGCCCAGAGTCTCCACCTGCACCATAGACTGCAGGACATAAAGACAGACGCTGACATGAAGGACCAGCACACAAAGTAAAATAAGATGAGCTGTTGTTCTTAAAAGTCCATTCTGACGCTGCAAACACACACCTTGATGCTGTTAAGGCCAGAAGGACCGAGTAGGACCCCACAGATGATATATCCAAACATGGGAGGAAGACCGACCAGAGTACAAATCCAACCACAGGGCAGGGACAACATCACCACCGACACCAAGTCCTGCACGTACAGTACATGTTGCAAAAAACGGGGGTCAAATTTTGGTACAGGTTAACTCCTGAATAAAAACAGGAGGAACAAACTGACCTTGATGAAATGATGATCTGCTCTCGGCATTGTGGAGTCTCGTGGTTTGGTCAGGACGTATTGGTTGTTCTGTGAGTCGATGAGCATGCTCAGTCCCAGGTCGTCCTCCACTTCTTTCTGCCGGGACTTGTTCTTCCTCTTCCCTCCGTTCTCCTCGTCCTCCTCCACTCTCAACACCGCCTCTACATTTACTCCCTTCATCTACACAACAGCGAGTATGAAAGTGAGGCACAGTTTGATGTTTTGTAATTGCTTGATCGCGTAATAAGCTACTGTACCTGTTTGTTGTTGTCAAAGGCGTGCTCCTCAATTTCCTCCTCGAGTCGGTCTGCTGCCTTCCTGACGTCCTCCAGGATCTCATCCAGCATGGACAGAGTCTTGTTCTGGGCTAGAGCGCTCTTAACGGCCTCTTGCTGGTGCTTCTCAGCAGCCACCAGCTCCACATACTCCTGCTCTTCCTGAAGGGTGAGAACAAAACCCAGCAGACAGTATGTGTCAGCAAGTAGGTTATACATAACATGTTAGCAGAGACGCATGTGGAAAGGAAACTTTCTCTCACATATTTTTTATTGATTTGAAACACATGCACTACACTAATGTTCATAAAATGTGTCATTTTTTTGCAGATCGATAAAACGCAAACGTCCCTCCCCTCCTACTTGCCACATCTACATAATTCCTAAGGAATGTTGTTCCTGGAGTATTGCAGGAAATCGCTGGAAGTCAGGTTTAGTAATGCAAGATAAATAAAAAAGATAGCAGGCATAAATAAATAAATAAAGTTAAATAAGTAATAACAGAAGGCGAATTCAGAGATTGACTGATACAGACTATATAAGTGACAGAAAGACAAGACAAGGAACAAGCAAGGACACTTAAAGATTAAATACACTGGTCATAGCACACACTGATATAGCATACAACTATACATAATATTACTCTTGCCTTTGACACAGAGGTGGCCAAAATGGTTGAAATCCATATCATAATATTTATCTGAGAAATGGGTCCAAAAATCACGTAAATTCAGGAAAATTCTGATGAGCTTGTTTCAAGCTCAATCAATCATAAATCAACATTATATATATTACAGTTGTTTAATGAAGCCAAATGGCAAATATTTCTGCTTCCACCTCTTCAAATGTGAATATTTGCTACTTGTGTGTATTTTACATTGTTTTAAATTGAATATAATGTTCCAATCTTCGTTCACCTACACTGACTGACAAGCACGTCACCTCTCCTGAAACACTGCTGACCACTGCCCACCTTTATGGCTGCCTCCCTGAGGGCCTCCAGTCTCTGTCTGCTGCTCTCCTTCATGTTGACCACGTCCCTGTAGTCTCCCTGCAGCGCCCTCTGCAGGCTGTGCACCGCTTGAAACACCAGGTGTTCGCTCTCGTTCAGCTCCTTCTGGAAAACCTCCAGGGTGTGAACCTGAACGCGGACAGAGACACCATCAGTCATTAAACTGTAAAAGAGCTGAAATGGATATTGTTTTGAAACACTAGACAAGAATAATTTACACATCTTTATCAGACAGACGTGATAAATTGGATATAATCGATCCAGATAACTGGAAAGAAACATCATTACTTGATTTAGCTTCAAATGTTTCATAGTATCATTATTTAATATTTTATATACTGTAAAACAAAAAGCTATTTAACCTGCCAAGTGTCTGGCCATTATCTCATCAAGAGATGATTTTGGTAATTCATTAATAAAGCAAAAAATGCATAACACATAGAGGAAATAATCTTTAGTTACAGCTCTTATCTCATCAGGTCATCTCCCCTGAATTATGAGCTATTGTGACAACATGAATGTGTCAACACAGAGACAAACAAAGACACCACACTGAAGAGTTGCAGACGTTCTGTCTAGTTCCTGGTTTCTGGTACCTGGAAATGCCTCTCGGGGTCTGAAAGGGTCCGATCTCGTCCAACAGCATCAGCAGCGGCTGCCAGCTTCTTCACAACGACATTCTTCTGACGCAGGAGACCCACCAGCCGCTTGCAGTTGCTGGCCACCCAGCTGTGGCCGTGCGTGGCCCCTTTGCTCCGATAAAGCTTGATGGCGTGCTGGGCCACCTGGTCTTTCTGCAGCACGGCGAGTGCCGCCGCTGTGCCGAGGCACAGCAGCCAACATACAACCTGCATCCAGACCTCTACTTCTGTCTTCACCCGAGGGTGGAGATCGATAAAGAGAAAGAGACCTACAAATGGAAAAAAGAAAAGAGTGAGGGCACGGACGTATATAAAGATCAACAGAAAAACAATAATGAGGGGAGAACTACTGCTGATATTTTGTTGTGTTGTGTTTCCAAAGTCTGATATATCTTATTCCTCTGTGCCGTACACCTCCATTGTTGTCCAAAAAACATCAGCGACTCAATTGCACTGGGTGCGTATACAGTGAACCTGAGCCTAAAAAAAAAACACTATCTTATCACAGTGCATCTGAAAATAGTCCCTAACAAGTAATGTGTGAGTAAATTCAAACTCGCCTCACTGTGTTGGAATTTATTTAGGTCTACTTTACATCTACTTGCTTGGTGCCGAAAACCTCGGACAGGTTGGGGAAGTGGAAAAGTATTGAGAGAAAGACTAACATATTGTTTGGTTTGGTATTTTCATGGGATTTGCTGATAATAACCAACTGTAGACATAAAAGGAACTGCCAATTATAGCCTTTAGAGCACATACAGTACAGCGACAGTATTTGTCCTAACATTTGATACAGATAATCTCTTCTAATGTGAGCCTCTCGCTTTTGTTAAGTCATCTTTCAGCTGAAAAGCAGCTGCGTGTGTACACACCTGTGGCCTGCTTTGACTCGCTAATAGCACCTCGTCATGCTGTGTTAAGTGCAGATAACTTGACTGAGCATGTCACATACAGAAGAAATTCCAGTATTGCTCGCTATTTTCTTTACACCTAATGTGACGTTGCATTTCTGTTTATGCTCGGGACAAAGTGTCCCCTAACCGGGACATCAAGTGCCTCCTTACACATTAATATTTCACTACATGACACCATGATGATTGAATGCATTTAGCTCACAGCCGAGCTGGACCGCACCTTTGTGAGCATGAGTCAAGCTGAGGAGTGTTTACTTTCCAAACTCCTTGTCTGTACTTCTGCCCGGACTGCAGCCACTCTGTAAAACGACAGCGTTCATAAACAGTTAGGTGGATTAATCGATAACAAAAGGATCATATTTCATGACCTGATCATAACATTGGTCATGTTTAGAGCTTAATCGGAAAGGTAACTAGTAACTACACATGAAAAAAAAAGAAGAGTAACATACAAGTACTCAAGTAAAATACATGTAACTCAACTGTAAGCGCAGATAGTTGGATAAATTGACTTTCTACCTCTAAGTTTTGACTGCTCACCATAAAAGTTATTCTACACTGATAGATGGGTGCACATATTTGCATAGCAAACATGATGCCATCCCTACAACTAAAAGCCAAGAGTAACATCACCCAAAGCTGAGCACAGACCAGGAAATTATGCCTCCAAACACATAGCACTCTGTGCACATCAGTGTAAACAGATACATAAAGAAACACTGCAACTACCTGCGAAATATGTGCACTGTCCTGGCGTTTAACTCCACTCCACGACACGACTGAAGGAGAAGCAGAGGAAGAAGAAGAAGGAGAAGAAGAAGGGAACAATCATGCTGTTGTACCGCACCACCACCACCTACACCCCTCCTCCCCTGCCACATAGCTGAAGCCAGCGTCGATGCAGGCAGGCAGGCAGGCAGGCGTTCACCAATTTACTTAGCGACCAACTTCATGTTTACCTCGACCTCCGACCGCTGCTAACATTATCCGAGCTAGCAATGGGATGCTAACGTTACGTCGCCCAGGTAGGTACGCTGTTGTTGGACTAATCTCTGTAGAAGTTGGACTAGTATTTTTAAAAAACAAAACAAACAAGTGTGTCTAAAGTTCAACCTGTTTCGGAGCTGTAAGTAAGTAAAGCTTAAGTTAGCCCTCACATTCCTCCGAGCTGTCAGAGCAGCCGCAGCCAGCTGAGTCCACACAGTCCTGTGACACTGCTAACACAACAACACGAGCTGCCGTGTACGTTAACGTCTAACTTTCAACGCCACTTTGACACAAACTGCAGCTGAAATTGAACAAGTACGGCGTCGTTTTCTAGGTATATACGCGTCGATGTAACTTTGATCCATTTTCTTTTTTTTTTAAGATTACTTCCGAAACATCTTAATCAGCTTTGATATGGGAGTTGTAGTTTTTTTTTGTTTTTTTTTTAGACGTTATATGTTTTCTGTCAGGTGCACTCCGGTTAAATCAGTGTTAACATATCTTGTACAGTATACAGGTTTGTTAAAAACAACGTAGCTTAAATAAGTTAAAAGCTTCAGTTTCATCGACTACCTTGCTCTAAACCTACTTTTACATCTGGTGGTAACACACGTAGTTTGATATAAAGTTATAATCTGATATTTTCCTTTTGAATTGATCTCAGTAGAAACTCTTTGAGAACAAATAAACACGTCAAATCTGTTTTTTGTAACGTACAAAGCTGTTAAGCAAAGTGTTAAAAAACACAGGGCCTGTGCGATGACACTGGCTTACAGAACTACATTTCCCATGAGCCCAGTAGCCCTTACAGTAGCGCAGTTCTTGTCGCGCATGCGCACCGGAGGTAATTGGATATCAAGTGGGCCAAAACAGCGTGTGATAAAATGGTAGGTACGATTAAAGATGAGAAACCGGAGCATTTCTTTAGCTCCGTTAAACAAGTGCAAAAACCGATGCCGGCTGTCATTGACGTTAAGACGGGACACACCGATATGGGGGGTCGGGGTGTCCTCAGCCAAGTGTCGCATTGTCAGGGTGATGTGTGTCGGGAATATGAGGGAAATGGAAGGTCAGTTGTTGGTATTTTGAGATCGGACACCCGCACTTGCGGCACGTACCTTTCCCTTTTTGGTAACTCGCCTATGCTGCTGCCCTGGGTCAGGAGAGAGGAGCCTGCAGGATCAAAAAAAACGTCCCCTCCCTGGGATAACTGGGTCGCCAAAACACTGGCCTGTCACGGTGAATGTGCTGTTTGATCATCGGGTGGGTCAGGTCTGCAGTTCTGCAAACACCCCCCCCCCCTACCCTCCTCCTCGATGACCGTGTAGATTAAATTAACCCGAGGAGGTATTTTTGTGAAGTAACGGAACATTGCGGTGAAGTGACAGTGTTTGAACTTATATTTAGGCTGTTGCACGCATGGTATGTGTCTTACTTTCTTTAATTATACAAGATCTTAAAGTCATGGCACATGTCAAGTTTAATCCACATCAAACTATTTGTAGATACGGATTAAATGCAGGAACGGAAGTTTCCAGTCAGGCGGTATTAATGGAAATCAAATCCATGAACTCTTATTTAAATGTTTGGAAAGTTTAAGCTGTGTGTTGCGTGTGTGCATGCTACTAAAGCACAATACAAGGTGGTTTGTGTGCAAAATAGTTTGGAGATATGTGCTTGTGTGTGTGTGTGTGTGTGTGTGTGTGTGTTAACAACAACAACAGGCCCACAGCTCTAATAGATTACTCCAGCCCTGCGTTTACCTGCATGCCTGCTTATCTTACAGCACAAGTTGAAGTCATCACAGAAGGACAAGGTTCGGCAGTTCATGTCCTTCACGCAGGCCGGGGAGAGGACAGCCGTGTACTGCCTCACGCAGAATGACTGGAAACTAGAAGTCGCCACGGACAACTACTTCCAGAATCCAGACCTCTACTACAAAGAATCCATGAAAACCTCAGTGGACCGCAAGAAGCTGGAACAGCTCTACAACAGATACAAAGGCAAGTGTACGGGTGTGACTTCTGTTTGCACGACTAATTAATCTCGGCACAGTCTGTTTGTCTTGTCTGTTGCCGTTGTTTTGCTTACTCTAAGCTGTCTTCGCAGACCCTCAGGATGAGAATAAGATAGGCATCGATGGGATCCAGCAGTTCTGTGATGACCTGACGCTGGACCCAGCTAGCATGAGCATACTTGTGGTGGCGTGGAAGTTCAGAGCGGCCACACAGTGCGAGTTCAGCAGGAAAGAGTTCCTGGATGGCATGGCTGAGCTGGGGTGAGCAACACTGAGACTGAAACATCTACAATATTTGATCAGATGAACTCTGTTTTGTGTAATGTGTGAACTGATAAATGTGAGGCCTTTAGAAGACGTTACATTGTAACTGTTTGGGTGTGGAGTTCAGCACTGCTCATAATAACAGTATGTGTTTATTTTTACTGTCTCCTCTAGGTGTGACAGTCCAGAAAAACTCAAGGCAATCCTCCCCAGACTAGAGCAGGAGCTGAAAGACACGGGGAAGTTCAAAGACTTCTACCAGTTTACCTTCAATTTTGCCAAGAACCCCGGCCAGAAAGGTTTAGGTAAGCATTAGAACAAAACAAAAGTAAAGCTTGTCACTTTTCCAAAGGTGTAGATCTAATTTAAACATGGATTTACTTCATTTTAAATGTGAATACAAAAGTGTTGAAGTCTCTTACTTTGTGTCCTAGACCTAGAGATGGCTGTCGCTTACTGGAATCTAGTTCTCACGGGTCGCTTCAAGTTTTTGGATCTCTGGAACCGCTTCCTGCTGGTGAGAGAGAATTTTGTTACAGCTGTTCACCCTGTTATATTCTCATTTGTGAAAGAATCATTCTGCAGTAGAATATAGTAAATACACAACACAAGTACATTCAACACTTTGACAGAGTTATTTTTTATTTCCAGACTGTTGAATTTTTAATGCACAGGGACGTCTAATATTGTAATCAAACCGTGTTGTTTAACTGCCACTCTTACTACTGCGTGTCACCGTGCTGCATTCAGGAGCATCACAAGCGTTCGATTCCCAAGGACACGTGGAACCTCCTTCTGGACTTTGGCAATATGATTGCAGATGACATGTCAAACTATGATGAAGAAGGTGAGACGATTAAAACCTTTTCAGGATGAAGAATATCACGACACAGCTCACACAGATACAGTTTAGTAGTTAATTCCACAATGAAAGACAAAGGGAAAGTATGGTTTAATCACCTTTTTATATTATGAGGAATTAAGATACTATGCAGTTATACATCAACTTAAAACTTAAAATGTGACATAAAAGAAATTTTAAAAGCTTTATTAAAGTTCTTCACAGAGAAATGAGCTGACCACCAGTAGCTCACCTAAGTGGGCACCTCATGTACTGGCTGAGTTCTCCCAGATTTCATTTCAACCCTTTTACTGTTACTATCAAAATAAAAAAGTTGAAATAAGAAAAAGAAATTGAAAGCAAGTAAACAGCAATAACAAACAGGAATATTTAAATATCAACAAATATTTCAAATTTATTGTGGGCTGCGCATTTAGTTGTTGTTCATATGTTATAAAGTGGTTACCACTGGTAGCAACCAAAGGCCAAAAAGTGTCTGTCATTGTCTCAAAACCGGAAACTGTCACTTTCAATTACGTCACATATTTTTGAGTAAGCTGTCAAATATGTGTAGGCATCAAACTTTAATCTGACAGCTCACAATAACAGAGCTTCAGTACGCACATGAGCATTAAAGTTCTCTCTCATCAGCCAGCAGGGGGCACCTGTGAACGTTGAGTCCCAACTACAGTCACCACCTCAGTGGATCATTGCTTTGATTTACACTCAGATGTAACTAATATTCAGTCTTTTTTTTTCTTCTCTCTTCAGGGGCATGGCCTGTCCTCATAGATGACTTTGTGGAGTTTGCACGGCCGATTGTGACCGGCAGTAAGCGCAACATGACATAGTGTTTGTCCCGGCGGTCATGCAGCGGATGTAGTTTGTGTTTCTCCCAATTTTCTTTTTTTGAATGAGGATTTTTATACAAATGAGCCAAAAAGAGACTACTTCTCAATAAGCCTGTCTGCAGCTTGTCGTTAAGATTGTTCTTCCAACTGCATAAAGATGCCTTGGCTGGGGAGTGACCTGGAACACCAGATCAGAGAGGAAAGCAGGAGGAGAATCTACAGGAGGGGGATGATGTTTTGTTTTTCTGTTGTTGTCTGCTGGCAAGGACAGACTTTGTAATTGCAATACGGAAATGATGGGTACCCCAAAACCCATCACTCATGGGCAAATCACCAATGGGTGTGGCTTCGAACTGCTGCTGTGGACATGGCTCACTAACCTGCACCCTTGGCACAATGAGGAGGGACAGTAAAGGTGAACCTCCAGCACACGCAGAGGATTAAGTTATAGATGCAGTAGGATGTGGCCTCTTTACATTGTCAATTTGCGAATGGAACGGTCCGTTTAAAACCTGCATGTTTTTTTTTGTCAGCTAGTGTGAAGCAGTGCCATGGATGTTGAGGAAGGAGGGGGAAAAAAAGTAATCTACATTATTTTCACTGAGGTTTGCGAATGTGTCGCTCTCTAACAATCACACTGAGAGCAGAGAGAAAGTGTGCTTGCTTATCATTGTGTGTGTGTGAGTGTGTGAGGGTGTTTTTGTTTTTTTGGGTGGGAGGGGATCATATTGCCTCTTTCACGATACAATGCTAAATATTTTCCGTTTGGTTTTATTATAATCAGGAGTTAAGAAATTATGATTCACCTCGACTGAGTGTCAGTGAGACAAAAATTCATGTTTTGTATTCACACTGAGAATTGGACAGAGCGGCATGTTTTTTTTTTTTGAGCTGAGCACCAGCAGAATCTCTATTGTTACAGTTATACAAGACTGTACACACATATGAATAAGAATAGTTTCAGTTTTAGAAGGACGAAAAAGTATATCTGAGAAAACAGGTAATGACATTTATAGTCATGATTAGTACATAAGAAGCATTTAGGACAACTTTTTAAAATGCTACTGCATTACACATTTGGTTGACTTTACTTTTGCCGTGTGTAAACTGCTGTACACAAAGAGAAACAGACTGGCACGTCAACTGTTTTCTATTATCCAGGTGACAATGACTTGCCAACTCTACAAAATTGCACTGATCTGTCTGTTCTGTTATAGGTTTTCTTTATCATGCAGCACTACGGCTACAGAGCTACTCAGTTTACAAGACAGTAGGTCCACTTACATATTAGACTTTTTCACATGAACATCTACATCCCAGCCAGAGGTATTTAAACTGTTTGTTTACACTGTTTCAGGTTTTAGTCTGTTGCTTTTCATGGGTTAGCAACTGCGATGGCATCATGTTAAAGTACCATACAACTTAATAGAGAGGAAACTTTAAGAACACTGCTTGCGCTGCCATCTAGTGGTGGCTGTGCGGTATAGCATTTCTCAATGTACTGTAGTCCAACGCTACATCACAGCTGGATGCGGTCACGAGTATATGGAAAGTGACCAAACTCCGCTGTGATGACGGATGTGGTCAGAAGACTGGAGCCTTTTAACCCATAGAGGTCAGTGCAGCGATGCCTTTCCTCCATACAAGATTTAGTATTACTCTTTATGTGTAATTACAAACTGCTAAATGTATCCCCCTTCCCCAGCTGAAGAGTGCAACAGAGGGTAGAGCTCAGGTACCAGTCGTCCTCTTCCAGAGTGAGCAGCAAGCGACCTCCTGTACTCACATGCTTTCTGTTCTAAACAGCAACTATGCTATCGGGTTCTGCCAATTGTCGCCATGACAAAACCTTTGTGTTGACAGAAGGGCGGATTATTTCCTCTGTGTCAAATTTCTCTGTCCCTTCGCCATCTAACTACAGGAGAAATAATTCCCTTTTGTTTTCCTTAAGTTGACAAACTTGTGTTTAGGTTGTCATATTTATGTAAACAGATGTTAGTCATAATCTATGCTGCCTGCCATGCATGACGTTGACTTTAAGAAGTTGACTTTAAGAGGTTAGGCAGATCAGGACGGGGATTTATTATGACTTGATTCAAAGCAGATAAGTGGCAAAGAAACCGGCTCCATCGTGGCTGTTAAACAGTCACTGTTCGAGCTGGGAAATGTGTCATATTGTTCGTCTTTGTAACTAAGGAAGTTAGATATGTTTTGGTGCAATGAAATATCCCATATAAAGTGTTTATGACTGTGTTGCAACAGCGAGATGGCGCACAAGCTTCTCCCAGATGATTGTCGTTAACTGATGTCATCCGTCATTCAGGAGCAAGAAAATGTGACATCTTTCAGTATTCAGTTTGATAACATGGTATGTTTGGTACGTTTTTATTTGTCAGATGTGTGGTCAACTTGTTTCTAGTCATGCAGATCATTCTTATCAAAACAGTATTATTTTTGCCGGCTAGAAAACAGGTATTTACAAAAAAAAATTATGTTTTGTCACAGAAGCATACCGTACATTGTTTTCTTTAAGAAAGTTGTCAATAAAGCATGTTGTTTTTAACAGTCTTGTAAAGGATGTTCTTCTGTCCTCCAAGTGCAGCAGTTGGTTTGTTGTTTTTGGTGACTTGTCACTTGATTAAAGATAACTGAATGCTGGTCAGCAGGATTGTGTTGTGCTGAAATTAGTATCCTAATTGTACAAATATTATTTTGTAAAACTAAAATAATGTTATTACACCACTAAAAGTTAAAAATGATTATGAGTTCTACCATTTTTCTTGCTATGCTACGCTTGATGCAGAAGTTGTTTGGTCCAATGGAGGCAGATTTAAGAGATTTGCAAAAAAAAGAAAGAAATCTCAATGTTCCTGCAGAGAATTGCTGCCCTACAGTGTGTGTTTGAGAGTGTATTTAACATGTTAGCTTGGGAACAGTTGTCCCTTATCAGGTTGCATTCCTGCTGCATATCATCATCATCATCATTGGCTCTTCTGCTAATGCTTTGTCTTCTGTTACTCCGAGTATGTTTAAGGCTACATTCAAAAGCAGATGCATGAAAAAAAAAATTAAAGGTATAAAGAGTTGGGAATAACAGATTTGTCTAATTAGCACAGCTCAAAGGGGTTAAAAATGGAGGGATTACGTGAAGATGGAGGGATTAAATAGATTAGAGAGTTGAGCTTCAGTAAAGGAGGAGGGAGGCTCGTTGAGTTGGGGGGGCATCAGTTGAGGTGATGCTCCATTCTTATCCTCCTCCCATGGGGTGAGTGGGATGTCAACAAGGTCCAGTGCCAGCTGCCAAACTTACACTCCAGCCCAGCAGCACATTAGCATCTCGTCTACTGCGTCCAGCCCCTTTTACCACTCCACACCCAGCCATCCAGCTCTTAGGCTTTGGGGCCATGGGGATTGCCTTTTTAGGAGACACCTGATCACAGCTGAACTCGCCACCACCCAACACAAAGAAACTGTGGCTGATAACGTGTTGCTTTCGTATGTGTGTGCATGCCAATTCTTGGTACTGGGAGACAACTGATGAGAAACTAGAAGAGAGCTCTGCCAGGGGGAAGGTGGAACAGCTATTATGTAGCAGAGAATAGCTCCACGTCAGGATGTTTTTGGGAAAAAGAGTTTCTTCTGTCCTCATTGTTCTGTGACCGTGCATCTGTTAAGGTGGTGAAGAAGACTTGCAGCTGAAAAGAGATCAGATTTTGGCATTTGTTTGTGCCAGGAGCCATCTAAATCCCACGAGGAGAGAAGATCATTCTTTCTGTGATTATCTGTGTGCCGAACGTGAGCAGAGGTCAAAATCATGGAGAAATTCAAGGCAGGCATGATTCTGGGCGCTGTTGGTGATGCCTTGGGCTACAGAAAGGGTCACTGGGAAAGCTGCACCTCAGGCAAGAAGATCCAAGAGGAACTGGCCTCTATGGGGGGACTGGGGGCCCAGAAACTGGACCATGATAACTGGCCCGTGAGTGATGCAACGCTGATGCACATGACCACAGCAGAAGCACTTATAACAGGTATGTTTAGGTTTGATGTCAAGAAGAATGACAAAGGGGATTTATGATTGTCTAAGAGGGAGATTAGAGTGGAAAACATACCAAGATTACACACTAAATGTTAAATATCAAATCAATATTTCACATATCCAACATCAGATCTAACTTCACATAAAATCAAAGTATTTCTCTCTTTATCTGTCCAATAATATACAGACACAGCATCAGACCTGTCCACTGGGGCTTTCTACATTTAGAAGGACCAGAATAGCTTCTTCTATACAGTCAATGGAAGCTGCTAATAACTTACTGGCATACCATCTATGAATGACAAAGGCTGCTGACATACCTTAATCCATCCTTGCAACTGGTCTTCAAAGACAAAACCTAAGTAAAAACATCATTACGAATGCCATCATTCAAATGTCATCTAAGGCCCCCACAAGGTGGCCAGGAGTTGCCAGGACATAAAAGTCCAAAATAGACATTTAAACTTTACTGAACAATAGCAGGTCAGACTCCTCCATAATCTGCTGGTACCATGTTTGGCTGAGAGATTCAAAGCCAATGACGGCGGCTCTATGAAATGGTGATGACATCTTTTGAGATTAGGAAGCCCTTTTTAGCCACAATGCCTGAACACATATGCACATGCACAATTTGGCTCCTGTGTTATCTCTAGTAGCCCACTTATTAGTCATCAAATGGAAGTCAAATAAAATCACTATTCTCTCATCTCCCTCTCGCACAAATTCATTGAGGGATTTCACAGTGCATTGACTGACAGCTTCAGGTCTCTCCGTCCTCATCCTCTGTAACAGAATCAGTCCATTCACAGTCCTGTCTTTCACCAAAGTGCTACATCATTAAATTAGAGGCGATGCTTCCTTGTCAACACAGTCTCTCTCTCCCTCACACATAAAGTACAAACATAAACAAATTCTAGCAGGATAGCTGTGGGTTCAGCTCGAGGATCTCAGTTGACCTCATGGTGTGTGGATGTGACTCCACTCACTCCGCAGGCATGCCGGTCCTAATCTGCGGTGTGGCAGACTGAGGCTAAACTTAGCCCACCACAGCACCACTCATCTCGTCTTGCATGCCAATCATAAATGACTCCCAGTCATTGTGTGTTTGTGTGTCCAGATTACTGGTGTCTGGAGGATCTGTACCGGGAGCTGGTGCGTCTCTATGTGGAAGCCATGGTGTCTCTCCAGGGCAGAGCCCCCGATCCTGCCACAGTGGAGGGCTTTGTTCACCTCAAACCTCACAACTTTCTGCTCGCCTGGCATACACCATTCAATGAAAAAGGCTGGTGGAGATTTTAGATATTGTTTGTTTTAAAGAGTTGAACATAACTGCAACATATAAATATGTGTCTATGTCCAGGATCTGGGTTCGGGGCTGCTGCCAAGGCCATGTGTGTTGGTATGAGATACTGGCAACCCGAGAGATTAGAGAACCTGGTGGAAGTCAGCATTGAGATTGGCAGAATGACTCACAACCACCCCACAGGTGACAATGTTGGCCGTTTCTAACATATCCAAACACATCTGTCAGCTACACAATTGTGCTGCTGATAAACATTTAAGAACCTCTTATTGTGTAGCAGTAACTTGAGGTATCACTCTTGGCTTCAGGTTTCCTAGGATCCCTGACAACTGCACTGTTTGCATCCTATGCGATCCAGGGGAAACCTCTTGGGACATGGGGCCGTGAACTCATGAAGGTCATCCCTCGGGCTGAGGAGTACTGCAGGAAGACCATACGACACATGGCAGGTTAGATTGTGTTTATGTATGCAATAGGCACGACATTTTACAGCTTGGTTGATTAGTCCAGGTCATTTTAAGCTTCTCTGTGAAAAAAAGAGTAATCAAGATGTGCTTGTCAGAGTTTGGTGAACATGTGTCTGAGAGAACATGACTATCAGCTGATACCAGTAATGTTTGTGATTATACATTCCTGTGCAGAGTATCAAGAAAACTGGTTCTACTTTGAAGCCAAGTGGCAGTTTTACCTAGAAGAGAGAGAGATAGACAAGGAAGGACAGAACAAACCTTCATTCCCTGATCGCTATGATGCTGAGGAGACAGACAAGGCAGGTCTTCCCAGTCTGTTACACAAAACAGAAATAGACACATAAAGAAAACACGCAGGTTCAGGTTTTTTACGTCAACAGAACCTTTAACTGGAACAGTGTGCTGCTTTTACTTGTCCATACAGATATATAAGCGCTGGAGCTCAGAGGGCCGTGCAGGCCGAAGAGGTCATGATGCCCCCATGATAGCCTACGATGCTCTTCTAGCAGCAGGGAGTGACTGGGCTGAACTGTGTAAACGAGCCATGTTTCACGGAGGTGAGGATCACAGCATTTTGCACCAGCAAGACATTATAAAAAAAAATGCAGACAGATGAAACAGCTGCGATTTCTGTGAAAATGTTTTGTGTTTTAGGTGAGAGTGAAGCCACGGGTCTGATCGCAGGTTGTCTCTATGGCCTCATGCATGGCCTGAGCCAGGTTTCTTCAGGCCTGTACCAGGATTTGGACAAACGAGAGCGCCTGGAGGAGCTGGGAGAAGCACTTTACAAAGCAGCCTCTGCAGAGAAGTGCATAGACAAGTAATCCTGCTGTTCACTGGCCTGACCTCTACTGGCTATCAGAGGAACTGCACATGACTGTAAAACCGCTTTATCCCACACTGGTCTCTAGTCCTGATTAGTAGTGTCTCAATAGTCTTGAGAGGCATCCCCTCTTTCCCTCTACTACTTGATTGTGCTACAGTTCTGTCACGAATTGAAAAGGTTAAAGCATCTGTCACTGTAGGTGTGAGGCGGAGGAACTTCAAAAGGAAGACCATTTATGGTCCCAATTTTGTCTGACATGAATATTTTCCGATGAGATCATCTCTCTGGAACAACATCTGCAATCAGCTGGCATTAATTTCATTTTCTGCTGATGGCAGGGATGAGTCACTCGTCTCTCTTACTGTACTCCACCTAATATGAAATGGTAGGACTGTGGGGAAAAGGAAACTCTCAGGCCGTTTTTGAACTAGTGAACTCTCAAAACCAACAAAGACAATTTCCTTCGCTGATCTTTTCCTTTTCTAAAGCTAACCTGTATTAACATGAAGCACATGCTTATGTTGTGCCATAGAGTAGCGAATTTGTCAAAATCAGCATAAAACGTGCAAACTTTTGATAACTGATTTTAAGATACGTCTCTCCTCACAGTGGGCTTCAGTAGTTTTTAATCTAGACCTACCTTGGCTTTTTAATGCATGTGACATGTGATGATGATTTATGCATAACATTACAGAGCTGCAGAATAGTAATCATTTTATCTTATACTGTGATCAATTATTAGCACTGTGATGCTCTTATCAGGAAGAGTGTTCTGTATTGTGAATGCACCATTACATGGTGAATATTAATATGATATGAACATTAAACAGACTCAGATATACATTACGCATGAAGTGCCTGTCTCTCTTTATCTTAACTATAACTTTATTTTGATAGATAGCTCGTCTCCTATCTTAATTTTTCTACCAGATTCCCTCTTCTTGCTACACAAACCTCCTCTGCAATCCTCTGAACTAATCACCTGTAACAAGTTCACATGGCAAGAACACTTCACTTTAAATCTGAGCACTTATCTTCTTTACTTTGCTGCAGGGGTGGGATGACTACTGGTATATCCAGTTCAAGCTGAAGTATTGTTTAATGACTCAAATATCACTCAGTTGAAAAGAAAGAGAAAAGTCCTTTTGGAGACTAGTTCTACAGTCAGTGTCAACAATTAATTAGACTCCAAAAACTAGTCCCTTTCTAGATTTACTTACATGGGGTAAAAGATAAGTATTTTCCATGATGATGCTTTCAGAAGAACAGAAATTTGTTTTTGTTTTTTTATCACAACTGCATGAAAAACACAAATTTAGCACCATATTTTGGTACTGGTAAGATGGTGCTGTGCTATTGTTCATTTCTTCATGGTAAGCCTTGTCTAGACTGCAATTAGCACTGCCACTATTTCATGCAACAGTAAATGTTGAACTCATCCTTCAACTCTCTTGTCAATATCCGTAAATATTCAGGTATGCTGCAGCTACGGGGATTAAGTTCTGCATGTCCTCTATTCTCCATAGACCAGATTCTCGGAAAACCAGTATCAGCGCTGATGCCGGTATGTTGAGGAAGTTGGTTAGAGACCACAACTGCCGCCCTGTGGTCCGAGGGATTCTGGAGAGTCTGCTGCATTATCTAACACAGGAACTTCCCAAATGGACCAGCAGAAACAGACATCTGGAGAAGCCAGGGTCGGATATTGTAGTTGAAGTCAACACAAATTCAATGAAGCAGACTCAACTTCGGACAAGTTGCACTAAAATTCAGCTCCCTGACGAGCATAAAACAACCCAAGTAAAGACTGTTGGGACCATTTCCAAGATCCCTAAAAAATGCTGGTCAGATGCACAAAAAGATCAAAGACCAGGAGACTTAATACCCCGGCGGATTACCACATTCCAGCTACTCCAATCCAAATTCATGAGGTCCACACCCAAACCTCCCATCACGCACCAAAGGGAGGTAGGAACTTTGTCCACCAGCAGAGGAGTGGCTGGTGATGTGAACCACAGCCAAGACAGTGAGAATAATACGCACAAGAAGGACTGGACAAGAAGACAACAAGCACTGAAGAGGGGAGGCAGTGTGAAAGATATTGTAGCTAAGTTTGCCACGGCTGAGCAAAAGGAAAAGAAAGAGAACGTGCTGAAGAAACAGCCAGTCAAACCAAGACTCATTCGAAGAGGGGTCCTCTTATCTTCCTTGATGGAGAGGTTTGAGACCATGGCTACTGTATGTAAGGGAAGTGACCTGAAATGTTCACATGAAAGGCCCTCTGGAAGAGTCAAGATGCCAAGTAATATAAAACAGAGGGTAGCTTGTTGTGAAAGACAACAGGAACAGGTGGTGGATCAAACTGTTCACAAACAAAACCAGCACAAGCAGATGAAAAGTGAATCTGTTGGACAGCAGTTGAAAGGAAATCAAACAAATGAGCAAGAACAAAGACCAGAGCAGGTAGTGGAAGTTCTAACAAAAATAAACTCAAACCTGGAAGAAAATGGTCATGTGAAAGCAGACCAAATGAGGCAAATGGGGGACAAACATTTGGATAAAAAACCTGAAGGTCATTGTTCATTAAATAATTTACAAGCCCAGGTTCATGATAAGGATGTTAAGGGTTGGAGGTCAGGGGAATATGGTGAAATTCAGACGACAGTAGAAGAAACTAGTATCACCAACAGGTTAAAACATGGACATCTAGAGCTGCTCTGTTTAACATCTGTCACCGAGATGTCGCTCCCAGAACCCTACCAGCTTTTACCACAGGTAGAAGCCCAAGTGAACTGGCATGTGGCAACCATCATGACCTGCCCTCCCGTGTGGTCCACATGTGTAGATTCCTCTCCTAAACTCAATTTATTGGAACCATCAGAAAGTTTACACACAAACCTGAAGACAGAAGTTCCTCACAGAGTCCTACAATACTCTCACAGTGAATCAAGTGTGGATGAATCTGTCACCGATGCAAGATGCCTTTTAGAGCCCAAACCTGAGAGATTTTCTACATATACAGGCAATGACCCTGTGGAGAACATAGCAGCAGAAGATCCAAACCCAACCAAAGATGTGACCATTCAAAGAAGGTTACCCATGGCAACCATCATGACCTGCCCTCCCGTGTGGTCCACATGTCTAGATTCCTCTCCTAAACTCAATTTAATGGAACCATCAGAAAGTTTACACACAAACCTGAAGACAGAAGTTCCTCACAGAGCCCTACAATACTCTCACAGTGAATCAAGTGTGGATGAATCTGTCACCGATGCAAGATGCCTTTTAGAGCCCAAACCTGAGAGATTTTCTACATATACAGGCAATGACCCTGTGGAGAACATAGCAGCAGAAGATCCAAACCCAACCAAAGATGTGACCATTCAAAGAAGGTTACCCATGTACGTTATCCCATGTGTTTACAGATTTGATAATCAAGATGTTGACGATCAGACTGATACCTCCCCTCAATCAGCACCACACCCAGAAACTCCTTTTGTTGCAATGCAATCACCAAAGCACTCTATGACTGCCCTCCTTAGTCCTAATAATATGAAGGTACAAGCTCCTCATACAACAACAAAAGAGAAACCAACAGAGGGTAAAGCACAAGAAAAAGAAGAAGGGCAGCCAGAAGAAGAAGTAACACCAGTGGACATAAAAGATACTAGTATGACCCAAAGTTTTGGACTTTCCGAAGACACTGCCAATAAGGCTGCATTTGAAGACAGCAAGACCTCTGCTGCAACATCACCTAAGATTGAACCTGAGAGGGACAGTCCAAAACAGAGACCAAAGTACACAACAATCAACTATGGGGATCCTTCAGTCAAACAAACATATAAACCCAAAGTCATACGATTTACTGACACCTTCACTTTCTAGGACGGTGCCACTGAACAGACTGTGACAATCTCAAAACTGGAATCAACATTTACTGTACAAGCACTGTATCCATTTCAAGGATACTGTATATGGACTTTGCAGATCACAGATAACAATTCATTGTCAAGTGTACAGTATAAGGGTAGGAAAAAAACTGATGCCATGAGTGTATTTTGTTCCAACACTGATAACCTCCAAATGACTTACAGCAGTTAACACTGGCTGGGCAACACCTTATCAAGGTTGAACTGTTGCAAACAGCACTGCCAACGTGATAACAGTTTCTTTCTGCACAAAAAGCATCATCTATCTTTGCAGCACTTGAAATGGTTCCTCGCTGTATCAACACTGTTAACACAGTAGGCTGTTTCAAGTGGACCAAAAACAAGTATTAACATAGCATAATATGATAAGAAGACTGAGTATTAGAAGAGTAGTTTGACCTTTACATTTTGAATTTAATTCAATATAAATCTATATTAATCCATCCATCCATTTTCTGGTTGTTGGGGACGGGTTGCAATGGCAGCAGGCTAAAGCAAGAAAGTGACATCCCTCTTCCCAGCAGAGTTTTCCAGCTCCTCCTGGGGGGATGCAGAGGCATTCCCAATCCAGATTATTTTAGTCAGAGACAGGCTGTTGATGTTTAACTGTCTGCTGTATCATTCCCAATAACGTTACATGCAAAACCCCCTTTTCTTTCTCTTTAACTGTCAAGATACAGCACATTATATTTTAATGAAATTTGCTTGTTCATCTTTCTTAAATAAACGTCTCAAAAGATAACAGTCCACTATGTATGCTGCAGAATTTATTGGGGAACTGGCTGAAAACATGGTCATAAACGTCACAAGGCTGTTAACAAGGACACAACAATATTATTTATGCTCTTCAATCTACCACATGAATGAAGACATGAACACTGGAATGATTCATTTGAGTTAGATTTTAAGATGACATCGTCCATCTGTGGAAAAGTGAACAGTGCCTAGTACACACACATACACAGATAAATTCAGTATTTCTCCAAAAGATACAGTAATGTTTGCCCAGAGGAGATGAATGGTTTGTACACAACAGTGCCAAACATGTCTGTAGCTGGAAGCTCATTCTATTCACAGATCCAACCACGCCCACAAACAGGATTACACTACTGCTCAAACATGAGTCTGCATTTGCACTTACTCTATTTGTACAAGAGGATAAGAGATCGGGGCCTACATGGTCCGTCATCTGTCCATCCTGAGGCTTATCCTGATAAGTAGTGGTGATGAGGAGTATGGTGTTATTAGTGTGCATGTAGGGCAGAAATGCTTAAATCAAATTTTCCAGTAATTTGATTTAGGTCGGGCTAAGGGGGCTAATAGGGCTTCTATCTACACGGTGTCACTGCTGGTCACCAGATAATTCAGTTTAGTTTACTGTCACCTTATGTTACGTGATTGTTTCTTTTATCTATATTGCTCCACATGCTGTATATAAAATGAAAAAAAGTCAGCAGAAGTGCCACATCAAACAGTTTACAGTTTTTATGCTTTGTCCCCACGTGTTTTCTTTTTTCTCCAGCTTTGAAAAATACCACAGCAAGGAGGTGGTCAGCCACCAGAACAACCTTAATGTCATTTCACAGCAGTCCTGACATTGTGTCTAAGGCTCTGCTCCAGATTCTCTCATAAGCACATAATTAAATTGAAATCTGGTGACTTGATGTAAGGTTTGCGTCATTTTGATACTCGTTACATTTAAAAATAATATAAGTAAGAGTTTCCACTCTTATTTGTGCAGGAGGTTCAAGTAATTTCAAGTTTATTTTTTAATAAAAATATATATATTTTTAAAATCATACATTATATTCCCTAAGGATCTGAAGCTGCTTTGTCCTAAACAGCATTTTCATGATATAACTATATAAACATCCAGTGATTTTGTATGTAATGTGTGCCCTTGTGTTTGTTTTGGCAACAAAACTATTTTTACATGAGGAACATAACACCTGCATAATGATACCTTTTACATTCACCCAGTATTTGCAGATCTCAACTTGTTAATAGAGTGTGCGTGTGCACAAAACAGATGTAGTTGCCTACCAAATCGTCTTCTCCATGGGTAACTTTGGTCATGCTAAAGTTAATCATTTCCCTAAGGATCTGAAGTTGTGCTGATATTTCCTGTGACAAAAACCCCAGCTTTTTTACAGTTATTTTCATAAACTATATAAAGATACAGTGATTTAATGATTCATTTGCAGGTACTGTGAGAGCAATGAATCACCCATGCACATATGTTTGAATCCAGGTATATTATTTACTGAAGCTCAGGTGAACAGCTGTGTTTACCTGTGCTTACGTGGCTATACAGGAGAGGGCGCGGCTACTCACCATTTTATGCTGCCTTCACGTGTTTTCGGAAGTACTAAAACCCTTAAGTACAAATAAGTGGAATTCTATGACCTGGGGGTTGCCGGTGTAACAGTAATGTTGTAGGCTGTGTCTGTGTCAACAGACATAGGGAGTATATGAAAACAAATAATAAATAAGTGGGTTAACGCTTTAGCAACTCAGCTCCCATTTCTTCTAACCAAAGCTCCGTGAATGCGCCATAGGTCACATTTAGCCATCCCCATGAGAGCAGTGAAGTGGGATGTTACGGGAATCACTCGAAAGCACCATTAGCGCTGATTGACGTGTGTAGGTCCTGGGACGAGCGTCACGAGTCCGAAATCTTCCACGGAGTAGTCCGGGTGGAGGTGGAGGTGGAGGTTGGAGGTTGGAGGTGGAAGTGGAAGTGAACTGTGTCATGTAGTCGTTATGTTTGGATGTTTTTATTAGAGCTACGGACCAGGTGGTTGTACTCCGAGGAGAGAGAGAGGGGGGACCAGCAGCAGCAGCAGGTGCATGTGGATGGCGATAAAAACTCTTGGCAAACTCCGCTCTCTCCGCACGGATTTAACATCGTTGAATCGATAAAGTATTGGAAGAATCGAGCTTAGATCACTTTTTAGTTTAAGGGAGAAGCGTAAGACTTGTTTCATGGCGTTCCCCTCCCGGGAATAGCATGTTAATCCCAGGAAAAGGAGCAGCGTCTTGTCCCCGTCCCTCCGCACGCAAACATGGAGAAAGTTAACAAGTGAACGTTAGACGCTAACTTACCTCAACTTCGACTGTGTGACTTCATGTTTGTTGTTAACGTTCGCCTTTTTGGAGAAACACAGCGCGGTGGATGAATGGTGAGACTCTAGCACAGATTTTTTTTTAAAGGATATCACTGGAGCTTAAAAAAAGGAGGGAGGCAATGGAGAAGAAAAACAAGGCGACCAACCGGAGCCGCTTCCCCGTCGACGGTAGAGCTAAAGACCGACTAGACAGGTAACGTTAGTTAGCACACGTTAGGTTAACGTTGACTGTTATGTCAGCCTGCTAAAACCTTTAAATCAAGTAACTTAACTTGATAAGAAAATCAATAAGTAGTAGATAAAAACTTAATTAACCAATTCATAGAAATTGGTAGCATGACGTCAGCCGGCCAGTTAACTGCTTAACCGTTAGTGGAGCTAACGGCTAACCACCTGCACAAAGCTCCCTCACATATTATCATATTTTATCAACACTGATTGAGGTTGTTGTTGGTTTTTCTTCAATAAAATCTTAATTTGTGTTCTTGTACTCTGAATATACTTCAAACAGGCTGTCACTATATTTAATATGTCACCATAAACACCTACAAACATCTTAAAAAATCATAAAAACAACTTTTAGTGATACACTTTATGCAGGTTTTCAGCAGTAGCCTGCTAATGTTCATTGTTTTGCTTTGCTCGTTATAAATGGGATCTTTTGTCATCACATCATAGTTGAAATTACTTTTTTTTTTTTTGCATGTACAAACATAGTTAATGTGTACATTAAGTCTGCATTTATGTATACATAGATTTAAATTTTTTGTTGGAACGCCTCTCTAAAACAGTTTAAACAAACACTGGATGCTAGGCTTTATTTTAGGACTGTTGTGAAGTGTCTGTATATTTGACTTTAGTGTAATTTATCCAAATGTATCCACTCCAAAGGTTACAGCATGTTGGCTTTCATGTACAGTATGTATGAAGTGGGTTTTTTTTAATGAGATGTTGGAGGTGTTGCACTGTTCAAACAAACAATAATCACCCAACTAACACCTGAAATCAGGTGCTACATTCACAAAACTCCACACTTGTACATGTAATGTGTGCCCTTATGTTTGTTTTGGCAACAAAACTGTCCTCACACCAGGAACATAATGATACCTTTTTATATTCACCTGGTGTTTGCACCAGTTAATAGACTGTGTGTGTGTGTGTGGAAAAATGGATGTAGTGGACTATCACATCGCCGGTGCATGTCTTCTCCACGGGTGACTTTGCTCATGTGAAAGGGTTAAGCTGCAGGGAGATAATCGTGTTACCTAAGGCATTAGGTTGAGCCACCAAACGCCCACAACTTTTCCATCCATTCGCAGATTGTAGATGTAGGTGATGTAGGTACACATGCTATATATGAAACATCACGTTAACAAAGCCATTAGTCTATATTTTTGTACTGTAATGGCTTTGTCCAGCTTAATGCCTGCCTGCACGCGGTGCTATGTGAGCGGGATGATAAGGCCGTAAATGCTGTAAACAAGTGGACTAATGAATCACTTTTTGATAAGACTTGATAAGGACCAGCATATATACACAAGTGCACTTGGTCAGGTTCACGTGATTAATTGATCTGGATGGGAGCCAGTGAGGCTCAAGACCAGTTTACTTATGGATTATTATGTTATGATGTGAATGCTTTGTGATTCTGATGATGGTTGTGATGCACTATCCTTTGTATGTGTTTTTATTAATGTTGTTAACATTTTCTAACTCTGTTTTTTGACCCAGTGTGGATCCATATGGCTTCGAGCGCTCAGCGGACTTCGATTATGACTCATATGAGGAGCTCATGTCTGAGTATTTAGTTGTGCTCACAAGACGGTCCATTAAGTGGTCCAAACTGCTGAAGGGAAAGAGCAAAGTGCAGAAGAATGTAAAATGTAAGCGTGAGACCTGAACACACCAGGAATTCCTCCAGAAGAAGTGCTTGCCATAAAACTTGAGCTGAACTTTAAACATTCCCCCTTCTCCTTCAGTAAAACGTTACGTTCGCAAGGGAGTTCCCAACGAGCACCGGGCTCTGATCTGGATGGTAGCCAGTGGGGCTCAAGACCAGTTAGAGAAGAACCCAGGATACTACCAGTCCCTGCTCGGAGCCCAGCACGACCCCAAACTGGTGGAGACAATCTGCACAGGTCAGGCAGTTTTATGCTCACTCAGACATCCTTTTTAAAAAAGTCCTGACACACACCAAGCTAACCTCAAAGAACCAGCCACAGTAAAGATTAACAGTGCCTCACGTATTCTGTTAAAAGTTGAACCTCTGCTGAACCTCTCATTGGCTTCAAATCCAAAGATCATCGTGTGCATACAAAACAAACGAGCCAAATACTTTAATGACAGCGTGAAACTGATTAAAAGTTTAAATATCCTGTATGTTTGGAATACAAAACGAGAACATTTGTTTTTAAAAAAAAAGTTACAGTTGGCACTGTAAAGTTTTGTTTTGCTTGTGAACCCAGAAAAGACAGAAAAATAAAGGGAAGCTGCACTAAAAGGGTAAAATTGCAAGTTTTGTTTGAACACAGAGAATTCCTTCTCGCTGATTGCCCCTGAGATTCAGTATGCTGATTCGGCTGCTGATTAATGCTGACTATAGCCAGCTGTGCCGCACACACTGCAAAGCTACCAGTCAGCCACACAAGGCACAATGATCCCAAACGGTTTGGTTTGTCCGAGCCCGTAGACACAATATTTTTTTTTTTTTTTTTTTTTTTAGTGTTCAGCGTGGCTTTGTGTGAGATCAGCTGACCTGTTAACCTCAGACAGAAAACAAACAAACAAAAAAAAACTGCAGTGGTCTGAGAATATTAGATCTGTTGGTATGTAGTCATACCAATGCTAATCACTGCAGTGGTTTATAGTAATATATCAAAGTATTATACTCTGGAAAGGTGTCACAGTGACAGAAATGTGTGCTGGCATATATTTGATTAGGATGTTGATTAGGATTATGATTGTATTGCCATGTTGCTCCAGCTGTGTTGCACCACTTGTGGTCCCTCAATTTAGTTTGTAATAACACCGGTAAAAGAGTTGAGCTAGCTATGCGTGTGGAGAAATTGTAAATCATCCAACAAAGCAACGTAATATACATTTAAAAAAAAAAAAAGTCTCTGTAGCTTTACCTGCAGTATTAAAAAAAACAGCATATATAAAGGTGATTTTGTTATTCAAGTTTGCAAGACTGATCACTTTTAGCTGGCAAAGCAGACTCTGGTTCTTGGACTCATCAACCCTTAAACTCAAACAGAACAAGCACTGAATGAGTGTCTGCGTGGTCTCCTTCTTTCAGACTTGAACAGAACGTTTCCAGACAACGTCCAGTTCCGCAAGACGTCCAACCCATGTCTGCAGAAGGCTCTGTACAATGTGCTGCTGGCTTATGGTCACCATAACCCGTCTGTGGGCTACTGTCAGGTAATATGACTGAAGATCCAAAACGTTCAACACGTGTGACAGTGATTTTAAAGAACAGTATGAGAATATTGTATCATTGAGGACGTTGCGATATGATCCGGTGTTTGTACTATTGGTTAGAAAAAACAACATAGTATTTCATAATGTTTGTTGTTGTTTGAGGTGCTGGGTAACTGATATGTGAACAAGAGGATTTGGTTTGTTGCTACAACAACATATGTGTCCTAAGAAAGCCTGTTTGTGTCAGCGTAGCCCTACGTTGATCATTTGAAAGGCAAATTTCATTCAGCAGAGCACATACAGCTTGATTTGCAATTCAAACAGGCAGCAGGGACGTGTTGATGTCACGTCTCTTATGAAATACAGCGAGAACCCATTCATCTGTAATCACACTCAGGTAGTCTGTTTTAATTTAAATGTTTGTTTTTTTTAATTTCATGTTCTGTGTTCACTTGCTGATCTCTATCCTGGATGTCTCTAATGAAACCTGTTCAGACAGGATCACAGGATTCATACGTAACCTGAGTGTGTCTCTCTTTTGTCTTCAGGGGATGAACTTCATAGCTGGGTATCTACTTATCGTCACAAAAGATGAAGAGAAATCCTTCTGGCTGATGGATGCACTACTCGGCAGAATTTTACCAGGTGCGTATAAGTGTGTGCTAAGAATAATCCTGTAGGAGGTTACGTGGTCTTTTATCTTGAGACCTACAATTATCAGTTGTGTAATGCACTCACACGAACAAGTCTGTATAAATTAGAAAAAAAACTTGGTAACAGCATTCATGACAGGAGTGGTGAGCTGTTTTACGTCAGCGTAGGCAAATTAAGTAAATATAGTTCAACCAGTTTGTCTGTTTGCAGGTAATTAAGAGCAGTTTACTCACAAAGATGTGTGTGTGTTTGTTTGGTTACAGACTACTACAGTCCAGCCATGCTAGGGCTGAAGACGGACCAGGAGGTGTTAGGTCAACTGGTGAAAGTTAAAATCCCCGGAGTCTGGCAGACCATGGTGGATCATAATGTCATGTGGACGCTGGTGGTCTCCCGATGGTTCATCTGTCTCTACATAGACATCTTACCAGTGGAGGTGAGTGTATCTGTGTTTCATGTTGCAGTCAGGAGGGAAGTCTGGCCATTGTCACTGGATCCGGAGTCAATATTTCTTTATTCAGAGGTTCAGGAAACTTCGCAAAGTGACTCTAAACTTTGATGTTTTGTTGTTAACTGTGATTCTAATCTCTCAGTCAACAAAAGCTCTGTCAAAGCACACCATTCAGTGTACTACACCCACAGTTTGCTTCATGCCAGTGCTGTTTTTAGAGGATACAGATAAAAACATTCATATTATTCTTTGTTTGTTTCAAGTTGGAAGAAACTGTCCTTGTTGTTGCTAATTTCCTCTGTTGGCCTGGGGAGGGGCGTGGACTTGTTTGTTCTCCAAATACACATGGAGCTCCAGTAGGAGGGAATGACGCTTGCAGATGTTCACGCTATTCCCTCGAGGTTTAACCCCCACCCACAGGCGCAGTGGCCAACCAGTTGGATTTACTACTGCAGCAATGAGGACATGATTCGTCACTGATTCAGGGTCACTGCTGCAGTGTCTGAGTTTTTCCTCTGCTCCACTTGAGAACAGCACCTTAGTTACACATTTCAAACTTGTGCAACATGAGGAAAAGGAACAGTTGTTATGTGATTAATACTTACCATATTATTTCTCCTGACTTGTTCCTTACCCTGTACCTTTTTTGGTACACTAGAAACACTGTAAGTCATTAAGATATAAGCTGAATAACTCTTTTGATACAATATCCTACAACTGTGTTTCTAATATTGCTTATCACTGTGACTAAAATCTTTTTGACTTGCCTGCAGTTTAGATGTTTGTCAAACTTCATATTTGTGCACCACTTGTGGGATTTACTTTGTTTTTGTTTTGCAGACGGTTCTGCGGATTTGGGATTGCCTGTTCTACGAGGGCTCTAAAATCCTGTTCCGTGTAGCACTTACACTGATCCACCACAACGAGGCTCTGATTCAACAGGCCAAGTCGCTGCCAGACGTCTGCCAAAACTTCAAGCAAATCACCCGAGGACCGTTTGTTGATGAATGCCACACTTTCATGCAGGTACAAGACAAGAGAAGTGTCCCATCACCGCTAGTCATTAAGAGTGTCATTTCACAGGAGGAAAGACTAAGAAGCATACAACAAAACGTTCCCTGTAATTTGCTTTCTTTGATCCGTTAATCCTGGTGTTTCTTGCCTTTCCTAGAAAATCTTCACTGAACCAGGAAGTCTCTCCTCGGCAACCTTAACTAAGCTGCGGGCGACGTGTCGATCTCGCATCATTGCAGAAGAATCCTGAACCTGAAACTGGCACTACCTGTTGCTTAAACTCAATACACATTCCACTGGGACGAGCACCCAACAACTTGTTTGCACCTTTTTCTTTTTACTGACTACTACATACTGTATAGTATTTGTCTTAAACATATTCAGACATCCAATCATACAGCCTAAGTGTAAATATATGGTTAAAGAGAATATTTTTAGCAACGTGCTGTATGAGCTGATGATTCCATTTGAAATTAACATGTAGTTTTTGTCTTGTTAAATGTGGAATTATGCACTTTACTCCAGAAAGTCAAGACACTGTAGAGAAGAGAAACTTCAGATCAGATAAATGATGTGTTACACGCTGTAAGCACAGCCAAGAGAGCCTTTTGTATTTCACAATGAATGGTTGACAAAGCTGGAACGACCTACTGTGGTAATCAAATGTGTATCAAACTGACTTCATGACACATTTTTCTAAACATTTCAAATCAGATTTTTTTTTGGTTGTGTTGGGTTTTTGGTCCCTGACCTCAATCATTAACAAATGCACTATGATGAAATGATGTAAGCACAATAGAATCAAATGTGTGTCCGGTTTGTTCTGTGTTTTGGTTTTGTGTCCCTTTAAACTCTCAGAGTACTGATATCAGATTTTGTTGCACTGGACAAAAATAACCTTCACGTTGATCCCAGCTCTGAGTATTCTGTGTAATGTATGCCTGGTTGAACAGCGCAGAGTAAACAGCTGTGTTTATTTCTCACAAGATAAGGTGAAACAAAATCATAAAGCTACTAATAACATGCATGAAAAGCAGAATCAGTGCTGGAGTTTTTAATATTTTTATTAACTTTCAGTAAGATGCAGAATAGAAAACGAGATCAAACCATTTTCTATAAAAATAAACAATCAAAAAATCACTACAATTCATATTAACATTTCTTTAAGGGTGGGGAAAGCAAGAATAAAAAATTAACCCATGCACCTGTTCACGTGTAGCTGTAAAATACATTTTTAGTAATGCAGAGTCACACTGTTTACACAAAGCAGCAGCAGCAAATCCCTGTTTTTGTTTTTTTATCATCACAATAACAGACTGTGTTTGATGAACTGGATTAAACTGTGCCTCAGTGAACTATTGGGTCAGTTGTGGCTTCCTCAGTCGTCACTGTGAAGGAATATGACTGGAAAACACACATTCAGAGCTTTCCCTTTTCCTCACTGGGATTATTGTATGTTCATGAAGTTAAAAATAAATGTTGGTGAGCATGTGTAGGCATAACTTAAAATGTGTTTACTTGCACAGACATCCTATTAGAACAGCAGACGAGCCATTGGAACTTTTAAAAAAAAATTATATTTGTCTTACATTGTATTTGACTCTCCCTCTGCCTCTTTAATCGCACAGGATATTAAATAATTACATAGCTAAAAATGACAAACAGCAGTTCAAGCAAATTCAACCAATTCCTAACATATTGACACACGAATAAACAGCTGACGGTGAACTTCAAACTGCCTCCATCCTCGATTATGTAAAGTCCTTCTCGGGTTTCATCAGGATGCACATCCATCTAAAGTTAGCAGGTCTTTGGCTTCTCATCATCACCTCACAGAGAAAGTGGAAGGAAAATATAATATCCAGGAGTTCACATGGGATCTGCAAAAACATGCACTCACCACAGAGTAACGACTGTTTCCATTCACGCACACGCTCCTGTCCACAGTCTTGTTACCTGCTCGCTCACACACTCGGGTTCATCTTCCACCATTCAGTCTGTCAGGTTTAAGTTAAAATTCAAGTGACCACTCAGATGGTCTGGTATCCAGCGTGGCTCCTCTTCCTGCCGATTAGATATGCAATGAGGACGATCAGCACCAGGCCGGCGAGAGCTGCTCCAACGATGATGGGGATGAGCATCTGATCTTGGTCCATCTGACACTCCTCCGCTGAAGACGGAAAGAAAAGAGGGAAGAAGAGATGTTATATTGCAAAATCTTTAGTGGCTGCCTGATGCAAGCAAAATGTATTATGACTGACCACTTTTAGCAGTTAACGGTTAAAAGCCCCAAAAATACAGCTTGATCAGAGGGATTACTGATTCTGAACCCTAAACCTTGTAGATGCCAGACTACATGAACCCTGTTGAAAACTACTAAAACTCTCTCTTTTAGTTCAATGATTCAAATAATTCTGGTGTTGTGCTCATTAATATCTGTTTCCCCACTTGGAGATAAACATCCTGAGCCAGAACTACAAAAATGGTGACATGTGGATGAGCTTCATGCAGCTAAACCAAATTGTTTCATGTCAACTTACAGAAATAACATTTAAAAGAACAGCTTGGCATTTTGAGAAATTGGTTTATTTACTTTCCTGCTGAGAATTTGATGATATGATTGACACCAGTCAAATGTTTGCTCCCCAAATATGAAGCTACAGCCAGAAGGCAATTAGCGTAGCTTAGCATAAAGACTTGAAGCAGGGAGAAACTGCTAACCCCTCTAAAACTTGTTTATTAAGCACAATGTAGCTTGTTCATGTCTTTAATATATAAATGAAAATGTCTTAGTTTTCATATACATAAAAATGGTAAAAGAATGGTATAAATCTCCTAATCCAACTCTCTCCAAGAAAGAGCATCTGCATATTTCTTCAACCAACATGAAAAATGTCGACTGTGTAGTCAAAGTGTGACCTACTCCTACTACATCATCACTTTCGGTATTACAGTCAGAGGACAAAGCTCAAGTTGCTTTATGTGGGATAATAAAATGTGGATAACAGCAGGGATGATCAAAGAAAACATTACCTGTAGCAAACTGGTTTGTGGTGACGTTAAAGGGTTGGACCTGTAATTTGAATGTGTTGAGGGAGAAGGTTGGCACCACATCCAGAACTTGCTCTGCGTTGCACATGTAGGAGCGGCCCAGCGTACTGCGCAGGTAGTTCAGACTGGTGTTGCTGGCTGAGAAAGGAGCTGTGGAGAGGAGAGAGGGGTCAGTTTTTTTTTTGAATGAAGTAAATCAGAGCAAAGAATAGAGTATGTTGCTTTTGATAAATGACATACCAGTCATATCCGGCCAATTAGCAAACAGAGTTATTGCCCCCAGGTGGTACTTGTTGCTTGTGGAGTTCTGTAGACAGGAGAAGGCTGTTTGAATAAACACAAAACACAAACTGAGCGTGGAGCTTATTTAACAGAAGAGGAGGAAGATCTCACCAGAGTGAAGGTGAAGTTGAGCGTGATGATTTCCTCCTGTTTCAAAGACAAGGTAGCACTGCTGCTTTCACATGATCCTGTTGCGTTTGTCAGATCAGGATTCAGGTTCATTAATTCTTGGACACTCTGCCAAAATAGACAAAGATACATTTGGTTTATTTGAGGTTAACAGTGGACTGATATTTATTTGTTATTTTACTAGGAGTTGTCCTTGCTTGTAAAATTCTCTTTTACCTTATTCTGAGATCGAGAAAAATAGGAGACGTTGAGCTGCAGTCCCATGTGAGCCAGGAGACATGCAGTGCCGTTTCGGTTGTTTACAAAGTAGGTGCCCTGTTTAGGTGTTCCTGGAGGGGTTGGTGCTGGAGTTACGGTTGTAGCAGTGCTGGCAGTGGTAGGTGGAGCTGTAGTACTGACTTGATCTGCCGTACATATGCTTTCTGTGACAAGAGAAATAAGGAAGAAACATGAAATCAACAGGGCAAGAAACCTTGAAACCAACCAGCTTGCGAGCAAAAACACAATCAGAGCCGCACCTGATGGACTCAGGTCATTTTCTGGCATGTACGCCTCCAGCCTCATGTTAGAGAAAGTGACAGTTTCTCCACTGACTCCAAAAGTGCTGGGACTCATACAGCGGTAGGTGGTGTTGATCGTTGCCCAGATCCCAACTGAAGACGACACCACGGTGACCACATCTAGGACAAAATCAAACAGACAATAAATTATTTATTATCTTTACTTACTAGATCTAGTGTGAATTTCATATCTATATAAGCACCACATGCATTTAAACATGCTTGACAACAAACTGAATCTGCAATGTACTGGACAGTTTGGTGTGTACCGGTGCTGTTGGCCTGAGGGAAGACTGAACTGTCGCTGAGGTTGTAACGCAGCGTCAGGTTAGCGACGCTGTACAGACTTCCATTCCTTGAAAAGCTCAGCCCCAGTGCGTGGCCAGGTCCAAACACCGCCACCAACGACGGCGAGCTGCTGCCTGTCCCGCATGAGCTGGTGGCTGTATCGACTGCGGCAGAGTCAGGCAGAGAGACTTGCACTGTCATCTGAGGAGAGACAAAAGATACGGCTGGTGTTCACAAGAAGACGCAGTCAATTACATTAATATGAAAGTTTGGAAACCAGACTGTTGCTGTCACATACCGTGCTGTTGGAGGTGTTGTATGTGATGGAGAATGAGGCAGAAAGCTCAGCCTTGATGCAGGTGGAGTTCCCTTCTTTTACCTCAAGAGT
Organism: Miichthys miiuy; assembly: GCA_036365135.1. NCBI lineage: Eukaryota > Metazoa > Chordata > Actinopteri > Sciaenidae > Miichthys > Miichthys miiuy. The sequence continues at coordinate 21,004,455 of CM071603.1, forward strand.
AACGGCCTGAATGCAGCCTGGAGAGGAGAACATAATATTGAAACGGAGTCCAATAAAACTCACGCAAAGTGAAGGTACACCTGAAAAATATTTGTTCCAGCTGAATTACATATACTCACTTATATACTGAGAATTATGTATTACAGTATGAGTATTTAGGATTTACTATCTGGGTCTTCTGTCTGTTATTTAACATGCCTGGTTAGATAGAGGTTATAAAACTGATCATTATTACAACATAACCAGTGTTACATGATGCTGTGTCCTACTTACACAATAAAGCAGTTCACACAAGCCACCAGCAGAGGTCTGCAGACAGCTACAAATGACAGACCAAGACCACAAACTCCCTCTGACTCTTTCCTGACATAGTTGTAGAGCTTATTAGAGCTGCTGCTCCACTCTGGACATGTAACAGGTGTAGCTGAACATCTCCTGAGCGACGGATACTTGTTATACTAAGCGTAGCTGCTATGATCAGAATTACCAAGCAGCATTTACTAACTCAGCCAGCCTGCATTGTAGGCTATAAATACCTTTATGGCCTGGAAACTGCAAACTCACCATTGCCTGTGTGTGTGTGTGTGTGTGTGTGTGTGTGTGTGTGTGTGTGTGTGTGTGTGTGTGTGTGTGTGGCTGTACAAATTCTTGAACAAAGCTACAGTAACTATTCACATGCACACTGCACATGTAGACTTCTTATCAATCCTACAACTCATATCCTCTAGAAAACTTTGCCACCGATGTATGTCACAATAAAGCAATGCAGGAGTTTCACCGCTTGCTTCACACTTCCCAGAATTTCTACACAAGAAGTCTGATTCACATGTGACCGCTGCATGACCATGACTTTTCCTCTTTGGTTAACTTTCGTACAGAACAGACATGGATCTTTATTTGCTGTACTGTACTGATTGGGTTTTACTTCTTTATTCTGCTTGGTCAGTGATAAAGGACTACTATGTGGACCCAATAAACTAAAAACGACTCTGCAGGTTGTGAAATTCACTTGCCAATGTCAACATTTCACTCCTAAGAAGGATTTGGGGGGATTAAAAAGATGCTCCAAATAGTAGCTGGTTACCTGTTAACAATGCAGAGAGACTATTTCATAACTCATTTGTTACATAGATACCTAACTTTGCTCTTCTCTCCTTCACATCTCACTTCCTTCCTCTTCTCTTTATGCTGAGCTTTCTCCATTGTTGCAATATATTGATCCTAAGAGAACAAGCTGTCATGAGTCCTCTCCTGCGTTGCTGAAACTTCAACCCTCATGTCACCTCTCTGTTTAACTTGTAAACACACTGCAATCTGATCACGAGGTAAAAGCGTCAGTGTGTACTAAGTATGAAGCTGCAGATAGCAGCGTGGAGAGGATATCAAAACAAAAAAATAGCTGTGTTGTGAGGACATGCAAGAGCTGCAGGACTAAGGTGGACAGTGGAAAACAAAGCTTAAAAACCAAGCGAGTTCTTACTTAAGATAATAGGGATGAGCATCAACACATACTGCATGTACTGAAGCTACAACAGAAATGGCCTGTTTTCCTGCTGTCAGCAGCAGTCAGATGTCTGCCTGTTCAGGGTGAAACTGGTCATAAACCAACACTGTCAGTAGGCCCCCTGATGGGTGCTGGGTTCAAACACAAAGCCATCATAGCAGCAATCACGTGAATCTCTCAAAGGACACAACAATGAGACCAATGTGCTGCTCCACAATAATTAACAAAATGGGTATTACATTAGAATAGAGTAGAATGAAGTCCAGAGGGTGGGGGGCTGCTTTGATAGGACTACCTGCACGTTTACAAAGTCCATGTTAAACTTTTAAAGACTGTCAAACAGTACTGAAGGAGACATATCTCAAGTCAAACCATGAATATAACTCATTTATACATGCAGGTGGACCTCACCTAACAATAACATACCTTGGGTAACTTGTAATAAATATGTACGCTAGCTATAGTTAACACCCAAGTAGCCTATATAACGCTAGCTGAATTAAGTCAACACTTGCCAACTAACGATTATTTCCACTGTCGGTTAACCTGCTGATTACTTCTTACTTGAATACATGAATTTAATCTGTATAATGTCAGAAAAAAAAGTGTCTTTGAGTCGTCTGTTCGTACACGTTTGAGCTAATGCTAACCGTTTTGTGACGTCGTTCGGACCAACGGTAAAGTGCGTGACGGTAAAACCGCAAAAAAAAACAACAACAACAAAAAAACACTCACCTAAAATCGCAAACCAGGCGATGATTAGAGCGGTCAAAGCGTGACAGAGTTTCATCTTTTCGGTTCAGCTCACGCCACAAAAGCAAGACTACTTCTTTTCTTGTCTTTGTATATGTGAAGATAAAAGACAGAGACAAGCACGTAGAGGTTGGCGGTGGATGTGGCGGTGTTGTGCCGCCGCTGCAGGCGCAGGTGGGTCCGCACTTGACTTTTTACGGACCGTTAGCTAAATCTGAGGAGTCACTCTTGTCTCCTCCTGTTGCTGTTCACGCTTCACTGTCGTTTAAAGACAGAGGGAAGTGTTGTTCGGTATTTCCTAAAAGCACGTCCTGCTTGCAGAAACGACCCACAAGCGGCTGTTAGACGTCGGTCACTGCTACCCCGAGTGAATAAGCCATGTCCCGTCATGTGAACTGGTAGCATTTAGCGCTACCCAGTCACGTGAGAGGCCGCCTCACCCCCGCCCACCCCTTCCCTGCTCGGTCTTTATGTCACAAGGACTGAGCCCTCTATTCAAGGCAATACTTCATAGACCGAGCAAGATAAATGGCACACAAAGTAGGAGACAAACACAGCTTTTGTCCCGTGTAATTGCATGAGAAAATGTTTGTTATTAAACATGACTGAGTACGGAGTTACATAACTAAATAATGTCAGGTAGGTGAGGCTGTAAAGAAGACACCTCATGAGAAAAATAGTGCACTTCCAGGAATTATCTTACAAAGAAATGGCGTTTTTTTTTTCTTCTGGGAACACACACCAGTGATGTATGTCAAGGCTTATTAAAAGTAATTAAAATGCAATGACAAACGTGGAACCAACCCAAATGCATGTATATATTTTGTTAAAATAGCTGCTAAAATAGTGACCAAGAATGGGTGAATTCAGGAATGTGCACTTGAACGCAACATTTCTGAAATGCCTACATAGCATGTCAAATAAGATGCGATATAAAATGTATGATGTTTGAGCACAGCATGTCATCTGGCTATATGGTAAAGTAGCATGTGAGACGACACACACACACACACATCCACACCCACACTCACGCTTGTTGCAGGCTGCAAAGTAAAGTGCAAGTATTGTGGGTAGTCAGCTGACACCCTCATCAATTCACGAGGGTGTGCAAAACCCTAGAAGGAACGCAGAGGCTGCCTTAATGCTGCTGTCCAAGACTTATCAGGACACTGCTACATTCCCCCTGCATAGTTCAAGCACGCCTTTTAACAAATTTCTTGCCTTAAAATGAGACTATAAAGCCAGACAACTAGCTCCTGATGACATGTTGGTTTTAAAATCTGTCAGTACATTCCCCTGTTGTCATAGTGAAAGTATCAGCACACTCTTTCAGTTTCTTTTCAGTTGCATCTTCCAGTAACTTGAGATAATAAAAACTTGAATGGCCATATCCATCTCTCATACTGGAGAAACATCGAGGAGAAAATGTTAACGCATTCATTAGGTTGATGAATGTATGAAACAAGTGCAAGTGTTCTCAAGTGAACTATCCCTTTAACATTTTTATAGTATGTTAATTGTGCTTAAAGGTCCAGTGTGAAGATTTAGTTGCATCTAGTGGTGTGATCGCTGTATTGCAATCTCCTCACGTCACCCTCGCCTACCTAATGTAAAGGAGAAACAACACTTGGAAGTGTAACATGTTCCTCTGTGTCTCTAAAAAGTCAGAAATACTATCAAGAGTCAAACGTCTAATGAAAAAAAATAATCACGAAAGCTTCAAGTGAAATGGTGAAGTTACAAAAAGATAAATCTACATTTGCAATTAGTTTTTTGTATTGTATTTTACTGGATGATTCCAGTGGCTCTTACCATGTACATACTCAGCCTTTGTCCACTACAGTGGACATGTTGTAAAATTTAAATAAAATTAAGTTTGTTGTTTTTTTAAACCACCCCATCTCCTGTTTTTTATGTCAAAAACTTATGTCTGAAAATAGCAGAGTGGCTTCAAAGACCTCAGATTGAAGTGCACGTAAAGAGAACAGGCAGCAAGCCACTTCCTTACTGTGGTTGAGTGATACAAGCAGCAAAAGGTTGACAGATTTTCTCATCTAAGTTCATGTTTTGGTGCTTTAGCTGCACACAAAGCAGCTTGCTTGCCGAAACTGACCTTATTCCATTGCCTTTTTGTTTCTGAAGACTCATTTGATCAGATTAGACCAAAGAAGCTGCACCCTGTCAACATGCAAAACTATGTAGCAAGATGAAGCCGACAGAGGCAACAACGCAGACGTGTTCAAATCCAAAAAACAAAACTACCACTTAGCAGGTTATCTACAAATCATTCATTGAATCATTAAATATCCATTTATTCAGGTTCACTTTTCTCACTCTTACATAGAATACAATCTGATCTACAAAAACATCAGCACATGACATTGGACATTTTGGTCAAAACATATAAGGTACCCAAAAGAAATACCCAAGTGGCTTGCCTGCATGTCATTTTAGCTTCTGTGTTACAAGCAATGAACCCTCCCCTATAAGATCCAACCCCTCTGCACCCCAATCCGTTCTTCTTAAGTCTCTTTCTTAAGTCTCTTCTTGTCCTCAACAGCTGTTTGTCTGCCAAAATCAAGCAACCAACCAATCTGGTTTACACTCAGCAGTTTATGCAGCCATTCATAAGGAAAAAGCCTTGAACAAAAAAAAAAAAAAAGGAAGTAAAACAAAACTCAAGACAAACCAACTATAGTAGAAAATAAGTGATTTTAGAACGATGTGATGGAGGAAAAAAGAAAAAAAAAGATCCCACTCCAGACGAGGAAAAAACGAGGAGGAAAAAAAAACCCAAAACAAAATCAGAGGAAAGTGCTAGTTATTTTCAGTTGAGTTTTGCATTAGCAGATTTATAAGTCACATAAACCAACCATCAGCAACCCATTTCACTCCTGCAGCCCCAGCCCACTAAAGATGACGCGGAGTGGGAACAGTTCAGCCAAGTTTCTCTCGTCTCTCTGGAGCTCTGTGTGTGATCTGGACGCTGCGTCCAGGATCGTGGATGGAGGGAAAGATGGCCACCAGAGGAGAGTCGTGCAGCTGTAGGGCCGTAATGCTGTTTTTGTTTTTTGGGGGGAGGGACCAGCTGTACGCTTGCTGTGAGGAAAGCATGGCAGCAACAGTGGTTTCCCCATTTCAGGCAACATAGTGGTACTGGTTAGGAGTCTCCTTGTCACGTTCCATGTAGTCTCTGTCTATAAGCGACTCAATCCGCTTCTTCAGATCGCCCGGCTGTGGAGAGAAAAGTAAAATCAGATGCTGATGAGCTTTGTGTGTGCGCGCATACGTGTTGGAATAACGAGAAACTTCAGATACGTCACCTTGACGGGGAACTTTAGCTGGTTGTAGAGCTCTGATACGAGCAGGTTGTGACTGAGGGTCTTCCTCATCTTCATGATGCGCACCACAGCTGCATCAATCTGATACTGCCTGTCTTGGAACACACGCTCCGTGGTGCTGACCTGCTCCTCCACCTGTAAGGCAGATGTGTTGTATTGAGGAGGAGGAGGACTGTGATAAAGGGAAGAAGGAAAAAAAAAAATGTGCTAGACTTTTTTACCGTTTCCTTCATTTGGATCTGGTTGATCTTGATGCGGAACAGTTTGTGTTTGAAATCATTGTTGAAATTGAAACGGTCTCCATCCTCCACGTCTTTCCCACGAGGGTTCTTGTTGAGGACGCGTGCTTTCCCACAGGCCAGGGACTGCAGCGTACGCTTGAGTTCTCCCTCCTCTGTGCAGGACGAGAGAAAATGATAATGTGATACAGCAGGTGCCTCTGCCACAACAGAACAGTTGTAGTACATATTTAAAGATGTGTAACCTATGCCAGTGGCAGTGCGAATCTCCTCCATGCTGAATTCCTCTCCCTCATTGAACATCAGTAGCACCAGCGTCTGGAACAAGGAGACCTGCAGCTCCTTCTTACCCTGCAGGATAAAAGAGTCATTGTAAGTGCAGTTCAGACAATTTCCTCTCTCATCTCTATGCTCTATTAGGATGGACCACGCCCATACCTCTTTAAACTCTGCCTTTAGTACAGAGTGGCCCAGCGTGGGCTGCCACTGCAGCTTCCTCCCACTGTGCTTCCCCAGGTAGAACAGCTTGAACACTTCCTGGAGTTTTACCATCTACCAAAAACATAAAGAGATGAAATTTGTACCAAGATTGTCCTGAACACAGTCAGTTAAGGATCAGTTGATGACTGAGCCAAGTTTAGAGAATATAGTAATAGTAATATAGAGTGAACACAGGTATTTGGTCTAAACAAATATTGTTTAAAATAAAGTAAATGTTTGGGCTTTCCGGTTCATGAACTGGGACTTGAATGAAGCATCAAAGCATAGTGTGCACACAAACATAGAAATGCTTACCTCTGGGGGTAAGTGGACCTCCATGGGTGTGTATGAAGGCCAGTAACCCATGGTGAGGATGTTGACAGTAAGCTCTATGTTGCTCGGTTCACTCTGGTTCTGTATATACTGAGTAGAAATATCATAACTTTTAGAATTATGCATGTAAAATGAACTAAATTGAACAGTGCAGTGGAATGCACGCACATACTGCTCAAAATGATTGAAGTGTTTATGTGCATACCTGTTTGAACTGGATCATTATGTCTTTGGACAGCTCCATGTCCTTGAACATCCCCTCTAGCTTACTGGTAAATGCTGCTCCGCATTCTGGAGGAAGTCAAAACCACAACATATCACAACTGACTCATTCCTCACACCATCACATTTATACCCATGGCTGACTATGTTAGATTGACTTTTTACTTTACTAGTGCTTCATCTGCTATAATACTGGGTAGATGCAAAGATTTTCTCTGCACTGTGCTGTGAGTGGAAGGATAAAGGAGAAACTTCAAGTCTATAGCTGGAGGTTTAAGTGTATTTAAAGCATTGCACTGTCCAAATAACAAATAACATAAAGCAAACTCTAAAGCCCTTTGGTTAAAAGCACTATTTAAGTGGCACATATCTATAAACCAGATTAGGATTCTTGTTAATTCAGTATATATTGGAAGACATTGGGCTCACCGTGTTTGAGCTTGGAGAGCATGGACTTTTCAGCATCAACAGAAGCACTCTTGCCAACCAGCAGACGCTTGGCCAAGTCCTTCTTGTAAAAAGCTTCAAACACATCTTTTCCTGGGGGGGAACAGAAAAACAGAGATCAAAATGTCTCATCAGATTGTAACAAGCTAAGCTTCAGAGCGGTCACTAACACTATCTGACTCAGAAAGCAATCATAATTATACCCTTTTTAGCTGACTCCAAGAAGGCCTTGGGTAATGTGTGATATTAGGATATATAAATAAAACTTGACTTGACATACTGTAAGCATTCACCACACAGACAGACAGAAAGAAGCATAACTGACCATGTATGAAACGGAAGATTATCATTATCTTGTCCAGGATCCTCTCCAGCTCCTCCTCTGTAGCCTCCTTGTTCCCTGCTCTTAACTTTGAATCCACATATTTAGCTGGATGGGAAGCGATCAACAAGAAAGCTGTTAGCATGAGCTGGGACAAACAAAAACCACCAATAAAACGTGCTTTGTTACATTTGTGTTGTGGCATCTTGTTTGTTTGTCTGACTCACCGATAAGTTCAGCAGGTTTGTTGGGCCTCTTGTTTATGAAGGTCTCAAAGGCTTCCTTCATGGCGTTGATGAATCCCTCGTTCCGTGTAAAACAGCTCTGTGCCACGTTGTCCATCTTGTCCTTGAAGTCCAGCAGGTCTTGTACCATGTCCTTGTCTTTCTCTGGAGTACATACAATCTCTCCACCGAAGGACTAAAACCAGAGAAAGTTTCAGCAATGTGAAAACCTGCATTTCTCATGGACATGTTTTCTTAATGGTAACACTTTGTGTTGTATGTTGGCTGAGCCGTGCGTATACCTTTATGTAATCTCTCCAGAACTGAAGCAGTGTAGGAAGTCCTCCCTTCACCTTGTTGAAGAGCTGATAGAGGAGGGTCAGCTCAGTCACACGGTTCTCATCCAGCAGAGTGCTCAGACCTGCCAAAAAAGATTACACATTTATTTTTATTTCACAGCAAGTCACAAAGAAAATTGGGCTTCAATTAAGATTCAAAGCAGTAAACAATACAGCACATGATTTATTGAGGAAGTGGCACGCCTTACAATGTGATACAGCCTCAAAATTTCAATAATCCGCTGGCACAGTTCAAACATTTTATTAACTAAGCTTCACAAAAGTCATCTATATTGCCACATATAAGATAACGTAAAGGACTCATTGGAGTCTTTAATGCAGACTTACCCTTTTGTAGCATTGCAGTCATATGTTCTCCTAAAAGTTGTTTCTCAACACAGCTAACAAGTGGTTTCCTGTGAAAAAAATGAGGACAAAACAAGAGAAATTGTGTCCAAAAGCTGAAACAGATGCGCATTTATATAATATATATAAAATCCTTTAAAGAAAATGCCTTGAGTCTGACCTCCTGACCTTTTTTCACAACAATTTTCCAGTTAAAGGTTTGTTGTTCATCAATTATTTGTTCTCTGGGGTCATAAACATATCACCTGGAGCTTTAGTTGAATTAAAAAAAAAAAAAAAAACTACTAGAAAGAAACTCTAGAAGTGTTAAATGAGGTCTGATGGTGTGGCTTTGCATGTTAACCTCTGCATAGTGTTGATTTTTACACTACTAGACCAACATTTTTTAAATGTAAAAATCAGCTGTGAAGAGAGCTACAACTATGTGTGAGAGTACAAAACAAGGAGAATCACATGTTAAGACATACAAATGAATTTGTTGAGCAAGCTTAATGTGAAAATATTTCAAATACAGATAAGGAAGACACGCTGGATACACTTTAGTGCTGATAACTTTTCGTACTGCAGATGTAAGTAGTCAGTTGAAACTATGATGACATGGCACCTAAAGGTATTGAAACAGGTGCAGCCTGCTTTAATGGTTATTTATGTTTATTTTCTTTTGTGAAGGTTGGTAATATCTTCTTTAAGATATTAATTATGGAATAAGGTGTTTATATTTGACAGTGATATGAAAATGTAAAAGAAAATTACTGAGTGCTCTGGTCGAGGTAGCTCATGATGCGATCATTCTCCTCCTCCAGTCGACGAGCCACGTGATGCAGGTACTCGGGCACCTGGATGCAAACAAACACACATGTTCATATGCTTGGCATTTTGTGTAATATCAGGTGACTGAGTAACTGTGATCACATGACACAGTCCCTTATTAGCCTCACTCACATCTCTCTCCTGCATCAGCCGCTGTCCCTCTGCTGCATACAGGCGATTGGTCTCAATCAAAAATCTCTCCTCAAAGGAATCTTTGTAAACCTGAACAAGAAAAGTCAGACAGCGAGGAGGTAAAAATCACTGACATACATTCAGTCTATGTACTGATTTGTTATGGTAAACAGTCATTCAAATACCTGTAGGTCTGACAGCATGCCCAGCAGACTCCTGAGCAGGCTGCGGTCTATCGTCTCTCCATTGCGCTCAAGTTCTATCTGCTCCAAAATGCCATCTACTGTACGCTTCTGAACTGCACTGTCACTCACAATGTGGGTACGAAACAGTTCCAGCCCAGTGTCCCTGCAACGTATACACAACATCAGCCTCCTGTGTGTGTGTGTGTGTGTGTGTGTGTAGGTACACCATAACAAACAGAATAATTCAAATAAAACTGTAATTTTACCAGATGGAGGGGAGAAGGGAGTTCTGAAGCACATATGTGCGATCGAGAAAGAGAAAGATACTTCGGATCATTATCTATAAAGAGAAAAACAAAAGTAGTGAACAAGAGATTTACATGTTTCCGTTAGCAGGACATTAACATTTCTGTCAAGCATCAGACTTACAGTTTGTCTGCAGTGGTCCTGCCAGCAGCGATTCATTCGCTTCAGGAAGGAAAGGCTGTCCAAAGACTCTGTGAGCTCCATGTTAAGGACCAAATAAAAATCTTCCAGTCACTCATTAAACCAACATTTTGAATGTCCAAACCACTTCTGTGGATCCTGTCGCTACGCAGCATGTACAAACACAGTGGTTTGGCTTGTTGGCTTTTATTCCTCTCCATCCTGACCATACTGACGTTATTATAAAGAAAAAATATATTTCAACCACACAAGTTAAGTCCAGCCTGAAAACAAAGTAAAAACAGCTAAACTAAATACAGATAAAGCTAAATAAAGCAACTAGAGGACATTAAATATGATTCAATAAATGAAAAGATCCTATAATTGGATTGGCTTTAATCCGATTTAAATTTAAATTGTTTAAATTCAGATTTTAAATCAGCGACTTCATGTTTTGTCATCAAGCTGCTGTTATATCTCAAGCATCTTTACACCATCTGTCAGCCACAGACACCGCTTGTTTAAGCCCTGTTGTGTACTGTTTGTAACTACTGAGGTTAACTGCCTAACTTGTAATATGTTGACCCCTTGTGAGAAAACACTGCAACAGCAGCAGAACACAGAGAACACACAGCTTTAACTGAGTCTAAAGCGGCCAGTGAGGATGAACATACCAGAAGCGTGTTGTTTTTGTGTTCGGCAGCAGGCTGAGAACAAGCCAAGTGCAGTTTGGCTTACAGTAAATCACTTTAGTTTAGTTTGTGTAAAGACAGAAGTCCTACAAATCATGGAAGTCTCATCCTGAGTCAAAATGTAAGAACATTTAAACATGCATCATATTTGTACTGATCTTAGGAGATGTTTCAACAGGCTCGATATGTGACTGTGCACAAAAAAAAGGATATTCTCTAAACTGGTGGATCTGGGCCTGCACATGATCTTCACAGACCTGCCGTAGCTGCTTGTACAACGTCGGGGAGACTTTATACGAGCAGAGGTTCTCTACCGCCTTCAAGAAACAGAGAGAGAGAGAGACAGAGACAGAGACAAGGAAGGGAAACAAGAGCACGAGAGATCGTTTTACAATTACGTTCAATGACGTCCAACAGAGGGAACACTTGGAACATGATTTCTTAATATTTAGTCATTTATTTACCGGCTTCCATTTCGTTCTTGTTACAAATCAGTGACTTTTTTTTTTTAGTCATGTTGTTTTGTCTTGACACATTTCTACAGTTAAACACACTTATATCAGGTCCTGGGAGAAACAACAACAACAACAAACTGCAGGCGTTTAAACAGACGGACAGCAAACCTGATAGAGCTCCTCCAGATTGTATTTGATCGACGTGCTGTTCTGGATGGCACCCACCGCATCCCGTAGCTTCAGCCACGTGTCCTCGGTGTAGTTCTCGGCTAGTTTTGGCCTGTCTGTTAGAAAAAGCCGGCGACAATGTTAATTTGGAGGTCACACAGATTGGGAGCTGCCAAACAAACTAAGCTATGAACATGTTGATGACAGTATTAGCATTTGGAGTGAAGATATGGCCACATGTTTGACACAAACACGATGAGGTGCACGTTTGGTAACCATCAGTACTTTCAGTGCTCTTTCTCAAAGGCCTCTGCCAAATGTTAAAAGTAAAAACAATATTTCTTATTCCACAGCAACATCTGCAAGAGGCAGTATTGTATATATTTAAGCTATCAATGCAAACTGACAAGAAAGTAATATTAGTTTTCATGGTCATTATTGGAATAACCGACAATGAACTAAGGAGCACCTCCAACATGACGCACTTTGGACCTACAGGCGAGAAAGTAAATACACATTTTTCATGGAATAAGGTGCAGAAAGCAATTTTGGTTACAGAAGTTGATTTTAAGTCTGAAATATTTAATTTCTGCTTTCTTTAACTATCAAATAAGTGGAGAATTTATTGTTCTGACTTACTTTACTTAAGATTTACTGTTTTTGCAGCCAATAAAATATGCTTTATTCTTACTCTTAAAACATCATTATCATATTAATACAAAGATAGTTTGTGTAGGATGAGTGTAATAAGTTTAATTCTCACATATTAATCATACAGGTACACTCATAATAAATGTGAATATCACCGCATGCCTGCTAAACTGCCTTTATGAAAAGTGACTGTTATAACCAATGATTTTGACTGATTACTAAACTAATTATGATTTTATTTATTATTATTAGTAGTATCACTTTTAAAAAGGCATGTTTATAAAAGGGTTGACCTTTTCTTGTTCTATGTCACAAATTAGTCTAACGTTTTTATTGATTTATTGCTTTTTCACTTATTGTTACTGTGGTTTGTTTCACTGTCAAGCACTTTGTAACTGTGTTTGTAAAAGTGTTATATAAATAAAAGTTTATTATTATTATAAAATAATAACAACAAAGTGATCGTGTATAATTATTAATCAAACCAAAAGCCAAAAAAAGGGTATAGTAAGCAACTTTTTGCAACTAATGCAGTGTCGAGTATCTGATTATTTTATGAACTTGCGGAGTGAATGAAACAATTTACAGAATAATAAAGACATCCACAAGATTACCTTCAAATGCACTCATTGATTAACTGTGTCAGCACACATGCACTGTCTTATACCTTTACCGCAATCCTCTGATGGGACAACCAGAAGTAGTAGTGAGTTAAAAAAAAAAAAAAAAAAATCAACACTGCCCATAAAAATCAAAGCAGAGAGGAAAATAACTGCGAGATTACTATTATTAAAAAAAACCCGGATATGCTCTAATCAGAGCTGCATGTTGAAGTTTGCTGTCAAACAAGCCAGAGAGACAGACAACTTTTTGTACAGTATGACCCAAAAGTTACATCCTCTGTTGTGCTCAGACAAATCAATCGATCAGTGACTATACCTTTGAAATTTTTGATGACTAATTTCTTTGAAGCTCCAGTTTTGCTTGAGGCCACAGCAGCCGAGGAGGAGGAGGAGGTCCTGGCCATCCCGTTGGTGTTGTGCTCCGTTATGGCAGAGAAGCTGGCTCTCTTGTCCTGTCGGGTGTCCTCTGCCATTATCAGATTAGCGCTTTGGGCTTAACGCTGTATGGTTCAAGTATTTTTGCTAAGTTAGTGTTGGACTGTTTTAGTTACTGTCACACAACAACACAGCTTCGTTGTTGTTGAACCAGCAGTCTTTGGTGGACAGCGCAGACGGTCGCAGTGTGTTTAAAACACATTTACAGGAGAACACTTGTCTAACGTTGAGTTAATTAGTCAGAAAACATAACTACGGTCAGCTAAGTAAACAGACAGCGAGCTAACAGCATGAGATGTGAAACTGTAGCACACTTTAGCTTCAGCTGCAACGCCACAGGCTAGTCCATGGCATTCGTGACTAACCCTACTCACTGATTTTAACAAGTTCAATCATTGTATTATGCGACAGTAAACGAACAGGTAAGAGACATAGTTAGCGGTGATATAACAGACCCATGTCACTGCTGCCTTTCTTTACCCAACACAGCTAGGCTAGCACAACAAAATGGCTTTTCTCAGGCAGTTCAGTTGGACAGGTGCATCTTGGGTGAAAAGCGGCGTTGTGTTCAAGTACAGCTCGGACTTTTTGTTGTTGTTGTTGTTGTTGTTTTGAATATGATGTTCATGTTTTTAAGAGCAAACTTAAGACTTATCTTTTTTTATTTGGCTTTTACTTGAACGATTCATTTATATACATTTTCTTTTTATGTATTTTACTCTGTTACGCCATTTTCACTTCTAGTTATTTGGTTAGTATTTATTTGTCTATTTATATGTGTGTGTGTGTGTGTGTGTGTGTGTGTGTGTGTGTGTGTGTGTATAATGTCATAACCGTTATCTTTATTTTTAAGCTATCTGTATATATTTTATTTTATTTTATTATACTTTACTTTTATTTTATTTTATCTATTTATTTTACTATTTTACCATTATGCATTTTTAATGGGTTTTATTTTATTTTATTATTTTTATTCTATTTTTATTTTAGTCCAGTTTTTTAACCTGCCTCTGGTGTTTCCTCACTGCAAGATGCTAAGATGGCGCTTCCTCAGTTTGCACAATTTGGATAGTGCCTTGTTTATAATAGGGTGGAGGTGGTTGTTGGGGTGGAGGGCTGGGGTGAGCAGTGGGAGGTGGTGTTGGGGTGGAGGGTTGGGAGTGGATGGGGGGTGTCAGGGTTTTATTGTGTGAAGCACTTTGTGTTACATATTTTTTGTATGAAAAGTGCTATACAAATAAAGTTTGATTGATTGATTGATTGATTGATTGACACAATATCCAAATTGTTGTAGCCAGTTTTCATATGTGCTAGTGTGTGTCTGGTAGGTTGCGTATGTTGTTGTTGTGATGTCACCTGCACAGCTGATCACGTGGGAAGGTAATCACAGGAGCCTGATATAGCAGAGATAGGGGAGTCACGGGTGGACAGGTGGAGGGAATCAAGAATCAGGAATCAGGGAAGCCACAAAGTTTTGCAACCGTGTGTAAAGGTGCTATGGGTTCTTGTCCACTGCAGTTTTTGTTAGGTTTATAAGCTCGCTTTTACATCATCATTCATTCATTTATTCAGTACACCCAGACTTTTGTAGTTTGTTTTTTATCTGCATAAATAAAACGTTAAAAACATACTTTATGGAAGACCTGATTTTTTGGCACCACAACGCGTTGACCAGGACTTCAGGTTCCCTCAAGTGGCCTGAATGTTTTGTGTTTGTATTTCATCACTCATTTAGACTCAGCTTAGTAACAGTGGTCACTTTATAATGGTATATATATATAACGGTAGCAATGTAAAATGCGAACAATAAAGTTACTTGTTACTTGTTTACACTATGTTTCAATCTACACTGTGCAATATCCAATATCTGTGCATGTAAAGTAAGTCACAGCTATTTATTCAGCTCACTTCAATACCTGTATATACATATATGTATGCAAACACACACACACACACACACACATTTTAGGTTTATTGCCAGGTAGGTAGAACATCCATTTTCGAACCAGGAACCTTCTTGCTAAATGTATGAACAATATGTTTTTAGGATGAAAAGAACTGCACAGTTTGTGCAGGAATGTGCAAGTATTTGACAAGGTAATGTGACAATTCACAATGTGCATTTTAAATGTGCAAGATATTTATCAAAATGTGGTAGTCAAGAGGATGTTAAAGTGTGTGCTTCAGTGTAACGCAATATAAGAATCATTGTGTTTTCGTTGTCTTAAAATGAGACCTTCATATCTACAGAGGGAACGGGTCCTCTTCCATGGAGTCCGCCATGTTGAACTGCCATTTTTCTACAGTAGCCCAGAATGGACAAACCAAACACTGATCTATATATGGAGTTTTTCCTACATGCTTAGAAGGAGAGGGTGAGGCATGGGAGAGTATTCATTTGGTTGTAATCTGCAACTTCACTGCTAGGTGCCACTAAATCCTACACACTGGACCTTTAAGACAGTAGCAGATTACTCAAATATATTAAACATTTTTGTATTTTGCAAATATTTTTCACATTGTTGTGAGAATACTGACGTACTGTAAACTAATTAGTTTGAACCAAGTCAGTCAACTCCGTTTAAAAAGAGAGAAATCGTCTTTAACAACTACCCTCCTTGCTCAGGCGGTCTTGAACGCACCCCTGGATCACCTGCAGCCACCGGGAGTCCGGCGCAAATGGGCGGCGTTTTATACCGGACGAGGAAGCCCTTAACGCTGCCATTCAAGCCACATTTTCAGCCTGTCGGTGAGGCACCGACTTAGACACCATGGCTACATTCATGTTTGACCGCAAATAGATATCGTGGCCGCTGTTTTTGGAGTAGTAAGGCTCGCCTGTCGGTGGTGATCCGGCCTGCTGTCCGGGTAAGGATGCATGCTAACGCCGACAGCTCCAGGAGAAACTAGGGAGGGAGTAGAGCGCAGAGCATCATCTCAAGGGAGGAGAGGCCGGCTGGAAACTAGGTGTTTTCTCCTCTTCGGACAGACTTCTCCTGATCAGCTCGGCTTATTTGAACACATTGTCGATAAACGGTCGTGTAGCCTCACTGAAAATGTAGCTTAGCGTTTGTTAGCTCGCTAGCATTGACATCACTGGGGAAAACAGCTAACGTTAGCTTAGCTATCTGGCCCAGAAGTAGCTCCTCAGTTTATTTAAATTAAAAACCAGCTGTGACTTCATAGCTTGTTTAACCTACATTAGCCTACGAGCAATATATCCCACCTCCAGACAGCCAGTGTTGAACAGTGAACTTTGTTTTGCTACCTCTGTGGATTTGGCAAGCTAGCTAGAGCTAACGTCATCAGGCAAGCTATTAAATATCTCTTGTGCAACGCCACATGAGAGAGTGTGCTGGCTAATGTTTGTCCAAATGTGTTGCAAAGTAACCCCGACTAGCCTCGACAGGAATATCTATTTAGAAAGAGGACAAACTCAGCCTGGGGCTGCATTACACGATGGTAGAGAAGGAGCTAAGTTGCAGACTTTAGAAGAACATCAAACACACCTTAAATTAAAATATGATAAAATATCTCAAAGTTTTAATCAGGTGTCAAACCCAATGTGCCAAGCCCATGTGTGGGAGTACAAGACTTTGCATCATATGCAAATAAAAGTAAAAAAAAAAACAAGACAAAAGATACATTATATATCCAGATGAGTCAGAACATTAAACTTGTTCAAACATACAACACTTCAACACAACAGTAAGACAAACCATGAGCAGAGTCATGGAAATGTGCTGTGCTCTACAGTCATCTGTCTGAAGTGGACAATTTCAGAGAAAGTTTAACTAAAAGATCACGTCAGAAAATTTAGAAAAAAATGTCACATTTTCCCAGAGCTCAAGATGATGTTTTGGTCAAAAAACACTCCAAAAGTACAAGATAATTGAAATGTTTGGCATTTTATGGCTTGCACACATCTGTGTCATTATTAATAATAACAGTAAGTTAGATATGAGCAACAGTGTGAACTCTTTAAAAGCAGAATAGATCCTGAGTTGGTCATGAATAAGGGGCACGCCCAAAGCCTGAAGATATCCTGTAATGAATGGTTGCTAGTGAATGAATAATGTATTACAAGGGAAACGTCTTGCAGCGTACTGTCCGCTTGATTATCTGCAGTTTTGTTGATTCCTGTCTGTTTCGTATCATCTAGTGTCGATGCCTTGGCTGAGATGAGTGTGAAGGCTTTTGAGCTAGTCCCCGCTGTGGAGCGAGATCTCCTCATGGGCGACAAGGCTCGCATCAACATCGAGTGCATTGAATGTTGCGGAAAACACCTGTACATGGGTACCAATGACTGCTTCATCCACCACTTCCTTCTGGACGAGGTCACTTCCTCCAAAGGGAAATTGACTTACTCAGCTCAGAAGCTGCTGCACAAATATCTGGGCCTTAAGAAACCAGTTGCTGAGCTGCGTGCCGCCTCCGCTTTGGAGCGTCTGATAGTGCTTTGCGATGCAATAGTGTTCCTCGTTGACATGGTGACACTGGAGACTGTGCCCTCGGCAGCGGGAGGTGGAGCCAAGATCAGAGGTGTGACGGCGTTCTGCATTAACGAGAACCCGGTGAACGGTGATCCGTTCTGCGTGGAAATGGGCGTGCTCTCCTCCAAGCGGCGGACAGTGCAGATTTACATGGTGTATGAGGACCGAGTGCAGCTGGTCAAAGAGGTGACCACGCCTGAGCAGCCCTGCGCCGTCAGTCTTGATGGTTACTTCTTGTGCCTGGCCCTCGCTACACAGTACATGATTCTGAACTACAACACAGGAGCCTCCCAAGACCTCTTCCCTTACAACAGCGAGGAGAGGAGACCCATTGTGAAGAGGATCGGCAGGGAGGAGTTCCTCTTAGCAGCCCCCGGTGGCCTGGGTAAGTCGGGACAAAAACAGGGGGTGCGGTCGAATAGTCAAAAAAAATGATCTCCAACGCAGCTCCACAGTCAACAACAGAACAGACTTCACACTCTCTCTCTGCTGCATCACACTGTTTAAATACATCAATGTTTTTTTTTAATGTCTGGTTGAGAATGACTGAACGGTGCGTTGATTTTTTTTGTGTTGCTGCCGCAAGGACTTATGGGATGGCATTATCTCCTTTCCTTTTGTAAAGGATGGTCCGGTGTATCCTATGCTAAAGGAGATAAGAAAGGAAGCATTGAAGCTCCTTTCCTTAACATTTAGAGAATTCGAACAGCTCCTGTCATGGCTCCTATCATCAGGTCATTTCACTCAGGGTATCTGCAGATCTTTAAAGGACTTTTTTGTATATAGTTGTGGGATGCTGGGTGTTTTTATTCAGCACCATCAGAGCCATAGAAAGCACTGTCACTACTTCAGGCTATAGCAGCTCGGATGATGATTGATTTGTGTTGGGCAAGTGTCAGTTTTAGTAGAAACTTAAATTAATCAGTTATTTCTCACTTGCTTAATGCATCCAATCAATTTTCTTCCAGTTATCTGAGGCACGGTCAATGTTTTATTACTCTTTAATTTAGTTTTTTTTAGATTAATGTTTAGTATTTATCATCTTCTCGTGATCGTTACATAAGTATATCCTGACTTAAGACAATGGTTGTGTGACATACTCCTGTTTATCCTCACAATTGTCTCTCCACATCATCCACCAGGAATGTTTGCCAACGCGGAAGGAGTATCTCAGCGGGCTCCAGTCAACTGGTCAGAGAGCGTGATCGGTGCCGCTGTGTCCTTTCCGTACGTGGTGGCTTTGGATGAGCGCTTCATCACCATCCACAGCATGCTGGACCAACAGCTGAAACAGACCCTTTCATTCAGGGATGGGCACATTCTGCAAGACTTTGAAGGTAGGGCCTACACTGGTTATCAGCATCAACGCAACTCTTATCTCTGAGTTTGAACACAGTGTAGAAACAGTAGGAAGAGGGCATGCATGTGCATACATACATACATACATACATACATACATGCATACATGACATTCCTGGAATTTAAGCCCATGTTTCGTTGGTGCTTCAACCATTATCTAAAATCATAATGTTAAAGACATGGCAACTACCACTGTTGACGTCTTTCTTCATCAAATTAAGCCACGCTTTGGGCTTCTTCCTCTCCACCATGACTCCATAACTTCCGGCAGAGTAGATGCATGAATTCAATGTTATTGTTTTTAACAGATTGTCAGAAAAACATGCCCGCATAAATTGATTAAAGAATTGTTAAACTTGGAAGCATACGATCTCGATTGATTAGAACATTTGGGAACAGTTCTCAACTAGAATCTCAATTTCCATTTCCATACAGTTATTACAGGTTAATGGTCACAAAGGGCAAACGCTCCTGTAATAATAAACACTTCTGTGAAATGATATAAGAAGGTGAAGGACTGACAATAACATCATTGTGGCTACTGTAGCCTCGAGCCTCAAGTAGTAATGAGGAGGATCACTTGGACATCCTTTTGTTTGTGTATAAACAAGCCGTTTGTGATTTTGCTGTGGGTATTTGTGGCTGTATATAAGTTCTGACCTGTGAGTGGTGTGTATTTTCAGGAAAGGTCATCCTTGCGTCCACGAAGGCAGTCTATGTCCTGGTACCTCTGCCGCTGGAGAGACAGATCCAAGACTTACTGGCCAGTCACAGAGTGGAGGAGGCGCTCATCCTCACAGAGGGAGCACAGAGAAATATTCCCAAAGACAAGTTCCAGGTAAGAAACAGCGTGTCGTTTAGACTTTCCCTAATCAGTGATAATATGCTGACTAATCCTGGAGGAAGATCTTCGATGTAAACCATTACTCTGAGCTGAATCACATGACTGACAGTATTTTTCTAAACTAAGCACACTTTTTTTTTTTTTGTACAGATTTTGCACAGAAGAATTCTCCAGCAGGCGGGTTTCATTCAGTTTGGACAGCTTCAGTTTCTAGAAGCAAAAGAGCACTTCAGGTAGGAGTCTGGATTAGTTTTTTTTTTTTCTAATTTTCAAGCTGTCTTATCAAACAATAAAACTGTCTGAGTCTAGGACGTGCTAGGTCATCATTTAAGAACTGAAAATAAATAGAATAAATTGTTAAATCATGTAACTCATTAGGTAATCCCATTTGTGTTTCCCAATTCCCATCTACCAGTCTGACCCCTATTTCACTGAACAACCAGTTTTAGTTACTTGATTAAAGCCTCACTACCCCATAAGTAGTCTTAACTGCTGCTGCACTAACTGTGCTTTAGTGAATCTTTGTAATTACTTCACAACTTCCTGATTTTATAGATCACTTGACCAAGGAGGTTTCTAATCCTGTTTGGCCACGGGCAAACAAACTGCCTTTTAATACATTTATTTTATTATTAAAATGATCACAAATGTTGAAGATTTGCAGCTATAAAATGTTGCATGTGTTTTACGACTGTTCCTCTCATGTCTGGCCTCTTGTTGGTGATTTATTTATTTATTTATTTTGTACCCCTAACTTTTTATATTTGTAGGAAGGGTCAGCTGGATGTGCGGGAGCTGATATCTCTCTACCCGTTGCTGTTGCCAGCTTCGTCTTCATTCACACGCTGCCACCCTCCTCTCCACGAGTTTGCCGATCTCAACCACCTGGCACAGGGTGACCAGGAAAAAGTGCTGCGATGCAAGAGGTTTCTCATCAGTTATTTGGGAGAGGTAAACCAAATAAAAAAAAAAAAAAACTAATTTATTCACACATAAGTTTGCATTGATTTTTACAATATTGTACAGCTATTACATACTGTTTTTCTGCATCTCCAACACACAGGTACGAAGCACAGAGGTGGCCAATGGCTGCAGAGAGGACGTGGACACTGCACTGTTAAAGCTGTATGCTGAGCAGGATCATGACAGCCTTCTAGACCTGCTAGCATCAGAAAATGCCTGCCTACTAGCAGACAGCATCCCATGGCTGGAGAAATACCACAAGTGTGTATACAAGCGGAATGCAGCTATCATCAATACACCTTTTAATGCTGTGTCTGCAGTGCAGCCAGTCAATTTGATAAAATCTCATCATGCTTAAAACTGTGGTAATTAGCAGAAAAATTAGCACTCAGGAGGGAAGGGTATAATTTTCATTAATTATTGCGGACACAAAATTAGCAAATTCCTCGAGGGACTGACTGAGATAAGGCTTTGTTGGGTAAATACTTTCCCTTGCCCCCTGCTGTTAATTACCAACCTGGTAAATCTTTAGTGCTGTGTCCAGTTTAGTCAAGTCCATTTAATTACTCTGTACAAAAATATAATCTTGAGGGAGAAGCTTTGCTTCCTTCATTCATTCATTCATTCATTCCCTCTCCCAGATATTTTGCACTCGGGCTGCTGTATCATTATAATGGTCAGGATTCAGCAGCACTTCAGGTATGTACACCTTAAATTAGTCGATAGGAGTTGACACCAACTTAAATTTGTAGAAATTCATCACATTTTCTTGATTTTCCTGACAGTTGTGGATTCGAGTGGTAGATGGCGATCTGCAGGACTCCACGAGATCTGACCTTTATGACTACATTGTGGACTTTCTCAGTTCCTGCTCCAGCCTGGACCTCGTGTGGAAGTATGCAGACTGGGCCCTGCGGAAGGATCCCACGGTAGGTTGACTCAGCGTATTTCATCTAGATTCTTTATGAAAAGGAGAATACCCATTGAATAACACAAAAAAAAAAAAATTGCCAGGTAGGCCAGAGTTAGCAGTGTTGGCTTTTTCATCTCATTAGCAGTGCCCGGTCAGGTAAAAGGCACCATTACAATAAAAACAATACACTGTATTACCACAGCACTTAAGCATAATTATACAGTGCTAAAAACAAGTAACGTTTCTCTACAGTCCACGTTTACACAGAATGATTGCATAGGCTGGAGAGAGTCACTTTGTGCTCACAAACCATTTCTTCAGTTCCTTATTAAAGAAGGAGTTCTTCTTGAGCTTCTTGAACTCCATTCATGTGTGGCTTGCGTATTTTCTCGTGTCACTGTGGGTTGTTGATATTGTTGTATTTGACATGTTTTCTCCTTCATATCAGATTATTTGCCTCGCATCATTTTAATCCAGCTTTTCTCTTTTGTTTTTTTTGTTCATAGATAGGTGTCCACATCTTCACAAAGAGGCCTGGCAGTAGAGATCAATCAGAAATTAACCCTGACGATGTCATCACTTACCTGGAAAAGCACAGCCAGGCGCTGCTTCTCTACTTGGAACACCTGGTGCTGGAGAGAAAGACACAGGTAATAATCAAAGGATACACTGATAAGCTGTTAATGACAGATGGGCTTTGTGGTGAGACAGAATTGAAAAATCCTGTTTGTGTGATCACATCTTGAGAATCTGTTGTGTTGTAGCTGAGACAGACACTAACCTTTCTGCAAGCGTCATTAGAGGAATTTCCCATCAGTATCAGTTCTCTAAAGCACTGAACTGCATTATTACCACAGATACATTTACATGGACTGCAACAGTCTCGCTATTGACCACGTTCTAAATATAAACCGGTGAAATGAGACTCGGTGACTCAGTGGTTAGCATTGTCTGTTGACCTTCTCATACAATTGTGAGCTAGGTGAATTAGGTATATAATGTGCAGCCTCAGTTTGTGCCTGGCTCCTCTCAGGAGGGCTGCATCATCAGTACAAGTACAAGAAACATAGATGAATGTTTGTATGATTTTTTTTTTTTTTTTTTTTTAAAACGTTATCTGACCAAGATATTTTCACTTAGAGCTACTTTAAATTTCTCATTTAACACTGAATTATGTTAATATCTCAATATTGCATTTGGTAAACATGGTAAATATTTTAACGTGATCATTTCCTTCCATATTTGTGCATGCAGAAAGAGAAGTTCCACACACACCTGGCTGTGTTGTACCTGGAGAAGGTCTTATCATTTCTGTCGGAGTCATCGACGGATATAGATCAGCTCACCAGAGCGAGAGAGAGGCTGCAAGCCCTGCTCAGGGAGTCCAACCTATACCGTGTACAGTATCTTTTAGGTGAGAAACTAAGTCTGAACATGCCACTTCACTTGAAAGTTTAATTTTTAAGATTCACCACATGACAGACACAATAGAGAGGTCAATATGCAGTCTCTGAAATTTTCAATGTCCTTCTGCTCTGTTTAGGTAAGACAGAGAACTGTGAACAACTGCTGCTAGAGCGTGCAACACTACATGGAAAACTGGAGGAGCATGATAAAGCACTGCACATATTGGTGCACAAGCTCAGAGACTTCCCGTCTGCAGAGGCTTACTGTATATGGGCCTCATCGAGTCGGGATTCTGCTTACCAACAGCAGCTATTTCACCTGCTCTTGGGGGTGTATCTAGACGGGAACCAGACAGCAGGAGGTGGCAGTGGAGACCTAGAGATGGCAGCAGTGGACCTCCTCAATAGGCACGGCGAGGTTTTCGATGCGGTCCGGGTCCTGCGTATGCTTCCGGAGGGCTGGTCACTGCAGCTGCTGCGACCCTTCCTGGGTCGAGCTGTCCAAGCCAGCATGCACGCCCGCCGCACCTCGCAGATCGCTCTGGGGCTGTCCCACTCTGAAAACCTTCAACTGCTGCACGACAGGGTGAGAAACACAACATGACACAAACAGCATGCAAACTAGGTAACGGTCCACTGTGTGAGATTTACTGGGTTATATCTTCAGCAATGGAATATAATATGCATAACAATGTTTTCATTAGTGTGTAATCACCTCAGAATGAGTGTGTTTCATGGCCACCTTAGTTTCTGCTTCATGCTAAAGAAGGAGCTAAAGAAGGAGTGGGTAAAACAAGGGGGTTGCAATCCACAACTACACCACAAGATGCCACTAAATCCTACACATTATGATCAGATTATGACCAGGTTTGTTGTTTATAGCGGAAAACATTAGCTTTACAAACTGGTAACAGCAATGATGATCACACTAGTAACAGAAATTACTTGTTTTAAAGGTATTGGCAAAGTTACATTTCTTTCAGTACTTCTCAGCACATGGAGCCAATTAAATAATAAACAACTGAGGTAGAACTGCAAATAGTTGATCGACAGGAAGTTAATTAGCAACTATTTTACGATCAGTTAATGGTTTTAGTCATTTTTCTGGTTCTAGCTTCTCAAATTTAGGTGTTGATCCTTTTCATCGTCATAGTAAAGTGAATATATTTGGGTTTTGGACTGTCGGTTGAATATAGACAATATATTCCCATTTAGATTTTATCAACGGTTTCACCAATAAATCAAGAAAACAATTGTCTTCGTCTTCTTCCGCTTATCCGAGGTCGGGTCACGGGGGCAGCAGCTTCAGTAGGGAAGCGCAGACTTCACAACAATTGGCAGACTAATTAATAATGACAACAGTTAGTTGCAGCCCACAACAGAAACCATAACAGTCTTTTTTTTAAATGTTGCACTTGCAAGTCTCCCAAAATAAAGAACTTAAGTCTTACAGAGATGTAAACACAATCAGTAATTAGGTTGAGGTGGAAAGAAGAATTATTTTACTATTAAATAATTTTTGGTAGATTATTTATATTTGCCATTACAATGGCAGATTACTCCATTAACTGAGATCTGATTTTTATCATTGGAACTTTCCCAAACGTAACATTTCTTTTGTCATACTGTGACGTAGGGTAAAATGGGAATAACAAATATTGTTAGCATCACACATGCGGAGGGCTTGGCATATATTTTCTTCTCCGTATATAAATGATGTTCAATTTTCTTATAATTTTGTGATGTCTGTAGTGAGCTCTCTTTGTGCTTAAGTTGTAAGTCTAATTTGTTTTTTCTTCTCCACAGCTGAAAGAACGGAAGAAACCAGTCTTTGTGTCTGACAAGAAGGGATGCCACCTGTGTCACAACACCTTCAGTGAGCCTAACGTGGTGTGTCTGCCAGGTGGAGTGCCTGTCCACACCCATTGTGTCGCCCAGAGAGTAAGAGACTCTCCCACAAAGAGACAGTTAACTAATAGCAGTAACCATACGTGAGACTTGATCCTTCAAACTACCATGTGATCTGTGATCAGAGGCACCAAACTAAAAGCAGGACGTGCTGAGTTTTTGGCTGGCTGAAGACTGTGGGGATAACAATAAGCACAGAACACCTATTGCCGTTGTAGAAATGTGCTATGGAGTTGATGAGAAACGCAAAAGAAAGCTTGTGCGAGTGTGTATTTATGCGAGCGTGTGAATGCAAGGAGAAACAGATGTGTTTATTCCTGCGCAGCAATTATACCACACTTTCAGACTGCAAGTTTTTGTAGAGGTGAGAAAAAAAAACAACAGCTAAGTCATCCGGCCCTTTAATCCATTTAAACATACAATTAATTAAAGACGAGCTCCTGTGCTTACCTGTGGGTTCAGTGCTGTACCAGTCATTGTCTTTGCTTGAACAGTTTTAAACCAGAATTTGAGACTGCTTGAACTACACAACACACAACATTTGAAACCTGTTGCAAATATTTCTGAAGCATGAATAGTATTACCACTCTTATGGTTCTGGTCTAATCACCTCATATGGGTATTGTATTAATATTGTCCTAACTTGCACAGTGCATTGTTAGGTTTTAATGTGAAATACTACAGACTCGTCATGGAGTCTTTTATGTCTGTCTTTTTGCTCTCTGAGATCTTGACTCACTGCTGCTTTATTTCCCCCTCAGCTGTAAGGGCAGCGGATGCTACTGTGTGTTCACAGTATTTCAGCTGGTGGCAACAATTTTGATCCAGACGCATTTAGATTTTGATTCAAGGTTAAAGACCTTATCTCAGCGTGTTCATCATACAACTGTTAAACACTAATGAAAAGGTTGCATTGCTCCACTAGTGATCAGTTACTACCATCATAGATACATTTTGTTTTTCTGGGAAAGGGGTCATGTAAAGATTATTTTCTTCTGGGGTTGCAAGGCGGTAATTTGTTCCAAACATATGAATAAATATCATCAATCTCCATAAGTATTTTACAATATGATGTAATTGTAATGGAGGACTCAGTTTTTTTTTTTTTTCTCAGAGCTTACTTTTGTTTTATGTGAGCTGTAAAAAAACATTTGACCACAAGATGGCAGTAATGTATAAAATGAACCACAAGTGGAACATTATGGAAATTACTGGATGGTATTCTTTACTGTTATTCTACTGAATACCTGATTATATCTATATCTATATCTATATCTATATCTATAGATATCTATATATATCTATGATCTATCTATATCTATATATAGATATAGATATAGATATTTAAATAATTGGATGAACAAAACTATATGAAGCTGTTTGGAACAAATCCTCCAAGCTTCAAGCTTCAGTTTTATTCTAGATGACACCATAATCAATAATAAGATGTACTGTGACACACATTTAAGTGGTCGATGTGGACACGGACTTGGTAATGCGTTATTAGCAAAATTAATGAATGTTGGTCAAAGTAAATGGTTGTTTCACAAAGCATAATAATAACCCTGAAATCTAAATGTGAGAAAACAAAACCTATATCATCTGTAGCCCAAGAACTACATGTGGCATCTCAGCTTTCATAACTGCGTCCCCCCCAGGGTGCTGGAGTTATTGCTTTAACCTTTTCATCATGATACACCTTTCAAAAACGGAAAGAAACCAAAGTCGGCCATACTCTATCATAATGAAGCCCTGAAGTTCTTTACAGGCTTGTCATCCCAGACCACGGCTTTGTCCTTTAGTGCTTTCTTAATGTCGTGTATGTGTCAGATAATAATAAAGCGCAGCTTGGACCTCATAAATGTTTCTTGTAGACAGACATACTGTAACTAATTGCAGGTGCGTAAAGTGTTTTGTGTGTTTGAGATCAGGGACAAATACCTAAATGTCTGCTGGAAGTGATGCTTCGCTTAAAAAGTGGTTCATGTCAAACTACTTCACTTTGAAAAACTGCATTAGTCGAGGTGGCAGAAGATGCATGAGTTTCACCACAAAGGAATGAGCGCAAACCTTGACAAACTAAATGTGGTTTAGAAAGGCTGCTGTACACAATACACTAAATCATTGTCGAAGATGCCCATCCACATTGAAGTTTATGTTGTAACTTCTCTAAGATCAGGAGATGTGAAAATGAATACATACTTTTTACACACTACAAACTCTGTACAAGATGTTCATCCAGACTTGTATACGAGAAAATCTGTCAGTATTCTCTCTAATCAAGCCTTCAACAACAGAAGCAAAAACCAAAACAACAAAGAAGTGCGTCTCCTCAATTCTTTCTTTTTAACTCATTTACAGTTGTCCAACTTTTTTAAAAAGACTTCACTGTTGTGTGTTTTTGCTTGTTTCTCTGGTGCCTGTGCTGTTGATGCAAGCCTTCTGTAATTGCAACCCATTTCTGTAGGGAACGCTGCGCAAACATGGGACTATTTTTCTAACATGGGGATCTAAATATTGTAGATACTGTAAGGCTTGACTCACTATCCATGACAGAAATTCACTGCTTATGCACAGCATCTTTTCTGTCTGAACAGTTTTAAGTGTAGCTTGCGTAAAAGGCCTCTTAACCATAACTTCAAATAATAAAAAAAAATACAATACAGTTGTGTGAAAAAAATGCTATTGTATTTTATAAATATATGTATACTGGTATGTATATACTGCATTTGTACTTGTTTCTTGCTTTCTAAAATCAATGCCAATGTGGATGGAGTGTACAAACTGTAAATCCGTCCCACTTTAATAAACATGAAACCGTATCAACGCATGGAGTCTCAGTTTTACATTTCACAAGTAAAAGTGTGTCATATCTGCAGGCAGTCTTGTAGTCAAGACCAGCTAAACCAAGACTGAGGGTTTGGGACCAAGTCAAGACTGAGACCAGACAGTATATAGTCAGCTTAGGTAGCTAACATGTAGCTAATATTCGCCAAGTCTCTTTGGATGAGGTCCACACCTCCCAGCCTTCTCAGTAAATCCTGCAGATTTCCTTTCATACATTTTCAAATATATAATAGCATGTATACTATGGCTCGGCTGAATACTTGATAGTTAATATTAAAAGGTGCTCCAAACAGGATTTTTGGCGGCAATCATTGATTGCTGGCAGCTGTATCAGCCAAACTGAACTATATTAATTTCTTTCTTTTTTTTAATGACCTGCTTCATAAAATATTGATTGTGATTAATGGGAAACACTAGTGATATCCCTACAGTTGTGGTCTTGACCAATGAATAAAATCCAATAAAATAAAACCAATAAAATCCTGAGTCTTCTCTGTCCGAGACCGAGACAAGACCAAAACCTTCAAAATATGACTGGTCTGGAGGAGCTACTACAACACTGACTGCAGGCTTGTTGTAGAGTTGAGATGGCAGGGCTGACTCCTAACCAGCTCCTTCAAGTCAAATCAAACTTAAAAACACCAGCAACAACAAAAAGCATGCAAATATTTCCAAAAATGTCTTTATCCTTAGATAGCACTAAGTTGACACTTCTCTTTTGATGCTGACAATAATAGGCTATAGGTCATAATTTACTCACTTGATTTATGATGGATAAATAATTTAGAGATTGACAAGGTATTCAAATATTTTACTTAATAAAAGTACTCATGCACGATATTATATAACTGATATTACATTATTATTATATTTTACTGTTGTAGATGGTGTAGTGACTATTGGATAGCTTAATTTACATATGTTTTATAGGTAAAATCTGTACTGTTTAATATGGAGTTGTTGTGGAGAAGTATTAAGTAATATAAAATAGAAATACTACAGTACTAATACCTAAAATGTATTCTTTGTCGCTACACTAGATAAATATATCTTCGATAAAGGTAGCAAAGTTGGCCGTTAACGTAACAACGTGCACAACGTCATCTCGTCCTCCCTGGTTTCCCGTTGCCGTGGCAACCTGAGAGCGAATATCACCCGTTATCATGTCAAACGTTTGGTTCACATTAAAAAATTATAAATTGCCACTACACGGTCCTGAAAAAAAAACTCTTAGCTGCTTTAGGAGACACGTAAAGTTGAAGAGGAAACCCAGAGAAGACATGACTGACACCGAGGGAGTCCAAGACAGGTAGGTGATAAATCAGGAGTTAAAGTTTGGGGAGTTTGGGGAGGTTAGAATCGTTTCCGTTTGTTAGTAGTTAACCTGTAGCGAAACGTAGACAAAACGACTAAATGATTTTAATCTCCTCTTCGACATGCTAAAAGACTGTGGTAAGGCTGTTTTTATTTCAGGGCTAATTTCTATCTACACCTTGATTGTTATAACTCCGCCCCCTCCCGGACCTTCCTGTCTCCGCACCCAACCTACACCATCAGTATTGATACGTCAATTAATCAATGAAACGCAATGCCATCACACATATATGATTAGACTTGCCCTCTCATTGAAGTAACCCCACCAGATTTTACCTTCCTCACCAACCCCGGCTTTCAGGCAGTGGAGGGGGTGTTGCTGTTAGAAATAAAAGTTTTTAAGTGCACTCCTATTCCACAGAGCAGTTTTACCTCTTTTAAACATATTGGTTTTACTATCCTAAAGACCCTGTATTGGTTTTAATTATCTATCTATCTATCTATCTATCTATCTATCTATCTATCTATCTATCTATCTATCTATCTATCTATCTATCTATCTATCTATCTATCTATCTATCTGAGAGAGAGTAAATAAAATCATGCAACTATGTTGTTTATATGTTGCAATCTGACAGTAAAATGCAGTCCAATCAAAATAAAATATGTTTAAATATGAATGTATTTTTTGTTACATAAAACGTATATGCTCATAAAAGGATATGCTATAAAGGTGACTCATTAACCAATATAATAGGAAAATTATATAGAGGTTCCATCAGTTCTGCAGGGAAGGAATATCTCACAGCTTGCCATAGTGGCTGCAGGTGACTAGCAAAGTATAACAATCTGATAATGATGAAAATATCATATATACAATTATTGTTTTAAAATCATAAAGACCAATCTGTAATCGCGATGTGTTTTTTACCTGTCATTGTGCTTTAAGAACATCTCTCTCTTTTTGTTTCCAAGAAAAAACACAGCTGAACCTGCTCTTGAAGAACAAGTCCCAAGAAAAGACACAGCTGAAACTGCTCTTGAAGAACATGTCTCAAGAAAAGACACAGCTGAACCTGCTCTTGAAGAACATGTCTCAAGAAAAGACACAGCTGAACCTGCTCTTGAAGAACATGTCCCAACAAAAGACACAGCTGAACTTGCTCTTGAAGAACATGTCTCAAGAAAAGACCCAGCTGAACCTGCTCTTGAAGAACATGTCCCAAGAAAAGACACAGCTGAACCTGCTCTTGAAGAACATGTCCCAAGAAAATATACTAAGGTGCCTTCTCTTCAAGAACGCATTGCAGGAATATATACAACTAAAGACATGACTTACACTGAGGAAATCCAAATGAGGTAATAAATCAAGAGTAAAGTTGTGGGAGTTTGGAGAGTTTAGAATAATTTCCGTTTGCTGGTAGTTTGTAACTTAATGTTTGGATGCAGTATACATTTTTGGATCGAATAATGTATTGTACAAGATTATCTGTATAAAAAAGTAACATCAACATACGGTAGATGTTGACTGCATAAAAAGATATGCCATATGGCGACTTATTAACTAATATAATGGGAAAATGTACTATATAGGCCACTTATATAGAGGTTCCATCAGTTCTGCAGGGAAAGAATATGTCACAGGTAGCTTGCCACGGTGGCTGCAGGTGACTAGCAGATTACAACTATTTGATAATGATGAAAATATCATATATACAATTATTGCTTTGAAATCATAAAGGTCAGTCTGCAATTGTAATGTGTTTTTTACCTGTCATTGTGCTTATAAGAATATCTCTTGATCGTCTTTTTTTGTTTTGCAGTTTCCCACTTGAAAATTCTGATGAGGACTCAGAAACACTCACAGTCACAGAAGTTGAAGATATAACGGGCACAGAAGAGACATTAAACAACTTGATAAAAAGACTGCGATCCAATTGGCAAGCTATTTTGATTGGGATTTTGATAGTGCTTTTGTGTGGTGTGACCAGTGCCCTCTTCAGTCAGATAAATAAACAGCAATGTCTGATTGCAAAA
The DNA here is from genome assembly GCA_036365135.1 of Miichthys miiuy. NCBI lineage: Eukaryota > Metazoa > Chordata > Actinopteri > Sciaenidae > Miichthys > Miichthys miiuy. The sequence goes on from CM071603.1 coordinate 21,035,685, forward strand.
TTACAACATATGCCAGAGGAGACAGCATGGAATGAGACCAAACTGTTTGAAATGGAAAACATTCAGCTGAAACAGCTTCTGAACTCCACCTATCAGAACCTCACCCTTCTGGGTAGTGAGTACAACCAACTGAAGCTGCTCTTAACTGCAACAGTGTATAACTTCACCTTGTTGTCTGCTGAAAATACACAGCTGAACTTCCTCTTGAAGAACATGATGCAAGAAAATACACAACTAAACCTGCTCTTGAACAACATTTCCCAAGAAAATGAACACCTACTCTTGAAAAAAACATCGCCAGAGAGTACACAACTGAACCTGCTCTTGAAGAACATCTCCCAAGAAAATACACAACTGAACCTGCTCTTGAATAACATCTCCCAAGAAAATACACAACTGGACCTGCTCTTGAAGAACATCTCCCAAGAAAATACACAACTGAACCTGCTCTTGAAGAACATCTCCCAAGAAAATACACAACTGAACCTGCTCTTGAATAACATCTCCCAAGAAAATACACAACTGAACCTGCTCTTGAATAACATCTCCCAAGAAAATACACAACTGAACCTGTTCTTGGAGAACATGTATCAAGAAAATTCACAACTGAACCTGGTCTTGAACAAAACATCGCCAGAGAGTACACAACTGAACCTGCTCTTGAAGAACATCTCCCAAGAAAAAACACAACTGAACCTACTCTTGAACAACACGTTGCACGAAAATACACAACTGAACCTGCTCTTGAACAACATGTCTCAAGGAAATATACAACTGAACCTGCTCTTGGACAGCACATTGCAAGAAAATAGGGAACTGAACCTACTCTTGAACAAAACATTACAAGAAAATACACAACTGAACCTGCTCTTGAACAAAACATCACAAGAAAATACACAACTGAACCTGCTCTTGAACAAAACATCGCCTGAAAGTGTACAACTCAACTTGCTCTTGGAGAACATGTCCCAAGAAAATACGCGACTGAACCTGCTCTTCAACAAAACATCGCAAGAAAATACACAACTGAACCTGCTCTTGAATAACATCTCCCAAGAAAATACACAACTGGACCTGCTCTTGAAGAACATCTCCCAAGAAAATACACAACTGAACCTGCTCTTGAAGAACATCTCCCAAGAAAATACACAACTGAACCTGCTCTTGAATAACATCTCCCAAGAAAATACACAACTGAACCTGCTCTTGAATAACATCTCCCAAGAAAATACACAACTGAACCTGTTCTTGGAGAACATGTATCAAGAAAATTCACAACTGAACCTGGTCTTGAACAAAACATCGCCAGAGAGTACACAACTGAACCTGCTCTTGAAGAACATCTCCCAAGAAAAAACACAACTGAACCTACTCTTGAACAACACGTTGCACGAAAATACACAACTGAACCTGCTCTTGAACAACATGTCTCAAGGAAATATACAACTGAACCTGCTCTTGGACAGCACATTGCAAGAAAATAGGGAACTGAACCTACTCTTGAACAAAACATTACAAGAAAATACACAACTGAACCTGCTCTTGAACAAAACATCACAAGAAAATACACAACTGAACCTGCTCTTGAACAAAACATCGCCTGAAAGTGTACAACTCAACTTGCTCTTGGAGAACATGTCCCAAGAAAATACGCGACTGAACCTGCTCTTCAACAAAACATCGCAAGAAAATACACAACTGAACCTGCTCTTGAACAAAACATCACAAGAAAATACACAACTGAACCTGCTCTTGAACAAAACATTACAAGAAAATACACAACTGAACCTGCTCTTGAACAAAACATCGCCTGAAAGTGTACAACTCAACTTGCTCTTGGAGAACATGACCCAAGAAAATACACAACTGAACCTGCTCTTGAAGAACATCTCCCAAGAAAAAACACAACTGAACCTGCTCTTGAACAACTCGTTGCACGAAAATACACAACTGAACCTGCTCTTGAACAACATGTCTCAAGGAAATACACAACTGAACCTGCTCTTGGACAGCACATTGCAAGAAAATAGGGAACTGAACCTACTCTTGAACAAAACATTACAAGAAAATACACAACTGAACCTGCTCTTGAACAAAACATCGCAAGAAAATACACAGCTGAACCTGCTCTTGAACAAAACATCGCCTGAAAGTGTACAACTCAACTTGCTCTTGGAGAACATGTCCCAAGAAAAACACAACTGAACCTGCTCTTCAACAAAACATTGCAAGAAAATACACAACTGAACCTGCTCTTGAACAAAACATCACAAGAAAATACACAACTGAACCTGCTCTTGAACAAAACATTACAAGAAAATACACAACTGAACCTGCTCTTGAACAAAACATCGCCTGAAAGTGTACAACTCAACTTGCTCTTGGAGAACATGACCCAAGAAAATACACAACTGAACCTGCTCTTGAAGAACATCTCCCAAGACACAACTGAACCTGCTCTTGAACAACTCGACAAAATACACAACTGAACCTGCTCTTGAACAACATGTCTCAAGAAATACACAACTGAACCTGCTCTTGGACAGCACATTGCAAGAAAATAGGGAACTGAACCTACTCTTGAACAAAACATTACAAGAAAATACACAACTGAACCTGCTCTTGAACAAAACATCGCAAGAAAATACACAGCTGAACCTGCTCTTGAACAAAACATCGCCTGAAAGTGTACAACTCAACTTGCTCTTGGAGAACATGTCCCAAGAAAAAACACAACTGAGCCTGCTCTTGAGCAGCACATTGCAAGAAAATACACAACTGAACCTGCTCTTGAACAAAACATCACAAGAAAATACACAACTGAACCTGCTCTTGAACAAAACATTACAAGAAAATACACAACTGAACCTGCTCTTGAACAAAACATCGCCTGAAAGTGTACAACTCAACTTGCTCTTGGAGAACATGACCCAAGGAAATACACAACTGAACCTGCTCTTGAACAAAACATCGCAAGAAAATGCACAACTGAACCTACTCTTGAAGAACATCTCCCAAGAAAAAACACAACTCAGCCTGCTCTTGAACAGCACATTGCAAGAAAATACACAACTGAAACTGCTCTTGAACAACATTTCCCAAGAAAATGAACACCTGAACCTGCTCTTGAACAAAACATTGCCAGAGAGTACACAACTGAACCTGCTCTTGAAGAACATCTCCCAAGAAAATACACAACTGGACCTGCTTTTGAAGAACATATCCCAAGAAAATACACAACTGAACCTGCTCTTGAAGAACATCTCCCAAGAAAATACACAACTGAACCTGCTCTTGAATAACATCTCCCAAGAAAATACACAACTGAACCTGCTCTTGGAGAACATGTATCAAGAAAATTCACAACTGAACCTGGTTTTGAACAAAACATCGCCAGAGAGTACACAACTGAACCTGCTCTTGAAGAACATCTCCCAAGAAAAAACACAACTCAGCCTGCTCTTCAACAGCACATTGCAAGAAAATACACAACTGAAACTGCTCTTGAACAACATTTCCCAAGAAAATGAACACCTGAACCTGCTCTTGAACAAATCATTGCCAGAGAGTACACAACTGAACCTGCTCTTGAAGAACATCTCCCAAGAAAATACACAACTGAACCTGCTCTTGAAGAACATCTCCCAAGAAAATACACAACTGAACCTGCTCTTGAAGAACATCTCCCAAGAAAATACACAACTGAACCTGCTCTTGAATAACATCTCCCAAGAAAATACACAACTGAACCTGCTCTTGAATAACATCTCCCAAGAAAATACACAACTGAACCTGCTCTTGGAGAACATGTATCAAGAAAATTCACAACTGAACCTGCTCTTGAACAAAACATCGCCAGAGAGTACACAACTGAACCTGCTCTTGAAGAACATCTCCCAAGAAAAAACACAACTGAACCTGCTCTTGAACAACACGTTGCACGAAAATACACAACTAAACCTGCTCTTGAACAACATGTCTCAAGGAAATACACAACTGAACCTGCTCTTGGACAGCACATTGCAAGAAAATAGGGAACTGAACCTACTCTTGAACAAAACATTACAAGAAAATACACAACTGAACCTGCTCTTGAACAAAACATCACAAGAAAATACACAGCTGAACCTGCTCTTGAACAAAACATCGCCTGAAAGTGTACAACTCAACTTGCTCTTGGAGAACATGTCCCAAGAAAAAACACAACTGAGCCTGCTCTTGAACAGCACATTGCAAGAAAATACACAACTGAAACTGCTCTTGAAGAACATGTCCCAAGAAAATACACAACTGAACCTTCTCTTGAACAAAACATTACAAGAAAATACACAACTGAACCTGCTCTTGAACAAAACATTGCCTGAAAGTGTACAACTCAACTTGCTCTTGGAGAACATGTCCCAAGAAAATACACAACTGAACCTTCTCTTGAACAAAACATCACAAGAAAACACACAACTGAACCTGTTCTTGGAGAACATGTCCCAAGAAAATGCACAATTGAACCTGCTCTTGAACAGCACATCACAAGAAAATACACAGCTGAAGCTACTCTTGAAGAATACATTGCAAGAAAATGCACAGCTGAACCTACTCTTGGAGAACATGTCCCAGGAAAATACACAACTGAACCTGTTCTTGAACAAAACATCACCAGAAAGTACACAACTGAACCTACTGTTGAAGAACATCTCCCAAGAAAAAACACAACTGAGTCTGCTCTTGAACAGCACATTGCAAGAAAATACACAACTGAAACTGCTCTTTGAGAACATGTCCCAGGAAAAAACACAACTGAACCTGCTCTTTAACAGCACATTGCAAGAAAATACCCAACTGAACCTGCTCTTGGAGAACATGTCCCAAGAAAATACACAACTGAACCTTCTCTTGAACAAAACACTACAAGAAGATACACAGCTGAACCTGCAAAATAAAACATCGCCTGAAAGTGTACAACTCAACTTGCTCTTGGAGAACATGTCCCAAGAAAATACACAAGTGAACCTTCTCTTGAACAAAACATCACAAGAAAACACACAACTGAACCTGTTCTTGAAGAACATGTCCCAAGAAAATGCACAATTGAACCTGCTCTTGAACAGCACATCACAAGAAAATACACAGCTGAAGCTACTCTTGAAGAATATATTGCAAGAAAATGCACAGCTGAACCTACTCTTGGAGAACATGTCCCAGGAAAATACACAACTGAACCTGTTCTTGAACAAAACATCACCAGAAAGTACACAACTGAACCTACTGTTGAAGAACATCTCCCAAGAAAAAACACAACTGAGTCTGCTCTTGAACAGCACATTGCAAGAAAATACACAACTGAAACTGCTCTTGGAGAACATGTCCCAGGAAAATACACAACTGAACCTGCTCTTTAACAGCACATTGCAAGAAAATACCCAACTGAACCTGCTCTTGGAGAACATGTCCCAAGAAAATACACAACTGAACCTTCTCTTGAACAAAACAGTACAAGAAAATACACAGCTGAACCTGCAAAACAAAACATCGCCTGAAAGTGTACAACTCAACTTGCTCTTGGAGAACATGTCCCAGGAAAATACACAACTGAACCTGCTTTTGAACAAAACATCACAAGAAAACACACAACTGAACCTGTTCTTGGAGAACATGTCCCAAGAAAATGCACAATTGAACCTGCTCTTGAACAGCACATCACAAGAAAATACACAGCTGAAGCTACTCTTGAAGAATACATTGCAAGAAAATGCACAGCTGAACCTACTCTTGGAGAACATGTCCCAGGAAAATACACAACTGAACCTGTTCTTGAACAAAACATCACCAGAAAGTACACAACTGAACCTACTGTTGAAGAGCATCTCCCAAGAAAAAACACAACTGAGTCTGCTCTTGAACAGCACATTGCAAGAAAATACACAACTGAAACTGCTCTTGGAGAACATGTCCCAGGAAAATACACAACTGAACCTGCTCTTTAACAGCACATTGCAAGAAAATACCCAACTGAACCTGCTCTTGAAGAACATGTCCCAAGAAAATGCACAATTGAACCTGCTCTTTAACAGCACATTGCAAGAAAATACCCAACTGAACCTGCTCTTGGAGAACATGTCCCAAGAAAATGCACAATTGAACCTGCTTTTGAACAAAACATCGCTACGGAGTACACAACTGAACCTGCTCTTGAACAGCACATTGCAAGAAAATACACAACTGAACCTTCTCTTGAACAAAACATCACAAGAAAATACACAACTGAACCTACTCTTGGACAAGATGTCACAAGAAAGTAAACAAGTCGACCTACTCTTGAAGAACACGATGCAAGAAAATACACAACTGAACCTGCTCTTGGAGAACACCTCCCAAGAAAATACACAACTGAACCTGCTCTTGAAGAACACCTCCCAAGAAAATACACAATTGAATCTGCTTTTGAAGAATATGTCACAAGAAAGTAAACAAGTGGACCTACTCTTGAAGAACACGATGCAAGAAAATACACAACTGAACCTGCTCTTAAACAAAACATCACAAGAAAATACACAAGTGAACCTACTCTTAAAGAACATCTACCAAGAAAATATGCAACTGAACCTGCTCTTGAACAACACATCGCAAGAAAATGCTCAGCTAAACCTGCTCTTGAAGGACATGTCCCAAGAAAATGCACAACTGAACCTGCTCTTGAACAAAACATCACAAGAAAATACACAGCTGAACCTGCTCTTGAACAGCACATTGCAAGAAAATACACAGCTGAAGCTACTCTTGAAGAACACGTCGGAAAAAAATGCACAGCTGAATCTACTCTTGGAGGACACATTGCAAGAAAATACACAACTGAACCTTCACTTGAACAAAACATTACAAGAAAATACACAACTGAACCTGCACTTGAATAAAACATTACAAGAAAATACACAGCTGAACCTGCTCTTGAAGAACACGTCGGAAAAAAATGCACAGCTGAATCTACTCTTGGGGGACACATTGCAAGAAAATACACAACTGAACCTGCTCTTGAACAAAACATCACAAGAAAATACACAACTGAACCTGCTCTTGAACAAAACATCACAAGAAAATACACAACTGAACCTGTTCTTGAAGAACACATTGCAAGAAAATACACAGCTGAACCTGCACTTAAACAAAACATTACAAGAAAATACACAGCTGAACCTGCTCTTAAAGAAGACCTCCCAAGAAAATACACAACTGAACCTGCTCTTGAAGAACACATTGCAAGAAAATACACAACTGAACCTGCTCTTGAACAAAACATCACAAGAAAATACACAGCTGAACCTGCTTGTAAAGGACATGTCCCAAGAAAATGCAGAGCTGAACCTGCTCTTGGACAAGATGTCACAAGAAAGTAAACAAGTCGACCTACTCTTGAAGAACACGATACAAGAAAATACACAACTGAACCTGCTCTTGAACAACACATCGCAAGAAAATGCTCAGCTAAACCTGCTTGTAAAGAACACGATGCAAGAAAATGCGCAACTGAACCTGCTCTTGAACAGCACATTGCAAGAAAATACACAACTGAACCTGCTCTTGAACAAAACATCACAAGAAAATACACAACTAAACCTACTCTTGGACAAGATGTCACAAGAAAGTAAACAAGTCGACCTACTCTTGAAGAACACGATGCAAGAAAATACACAACTGAACCTGCTCTTGAACAACACATCGCAAGAAAATGCTCAGCTAAACCTGCTTGTAAAGAACACGATGCAAGAAAATGCGCAACTGAACCTGCTCTTGGAGAACACCTCCCAAGAAAATACACAACTGAACCTGCTCTTGAAGAACACCTCCCAAGAAAATACACAATTTAATCTGCTTTTGAAGAATATGTCACAAGAAAGTACACAACTGAACCTGCTCTTGAATAACATCTTCCAAGAAAATACACAACTGAACCTACTCTTGAACAGCACATTGCAAGAAAATACACAACTGAACCTGCTTTTGAAGAATATGTCACAAGAAAGTAAACAAGTGGACCTACTCTTGAAGAACACGATGCAAGAAAATACACAACTGAACCTGCTCTTAAACAAAACATCACAAGAAAATACACAAGTGAACCTACTCTTAAAGAACATCTACCAAGAAAATATGCAACTGAACCTGCTCTTGAACAACACATCACAAGAAAATGCTCAGCTAAACCTGCTCTTGAAGGACATGTCCCAAGAAAATGCACAACTGAACCTGCTCTTGAACAAAACATCACAAGAAAATACACAGCTGAACCTGCTCTTGAACAGCACATTGCAAGAAAATACACAGCTGAAGCTACTCTTGAAGAACACGTCGGAAAAAAATGCACAGCTGAATCTACTCTTGGAGGACACATTGCAAGAAAATATACAACTGAACCTGCTCTTGAACAAAACATTACAAGAAAATACACAACTGAACCTGCACTTGAATAAAACATTACAAGAAAATACACAGCTGAACCTGCTCTTGAAGAACACGTCGGAAAAAAATGCACAGCTGAATCTACTCTTGGGGGACACATTGCAAGAAAATACACAACTGAACCTGCTCTTGAACAAAACATCACAAGAAAATACACAACTGAACCTGCTCTTGAACAAAACATCACAAGAAAATACACAGCTGAACCTGCTCTTAAAGAAGACCTCCCAAGAAAATACACAACTGAACCTGCTCTTGAAGAACACATTGCAAGAAAATACACAACTGAACCTGCTCTTGAACAAAACATCACAAGAAAATACACAGCTGAACCTGCTTGTAAAGGACATGTCCCAAGAAAATGCACAACTGAACCTGCTCTTGAACAAAACATTGCAAGAAAATGCAGAGCTGAACCTGCTCTTAAAGAACATGTCGGAAAAAAATGCACAGCTAAATCTACTCTTGGAGAACACATTGCAAGAAAGTACACAAGTGGACCTACTCTTGAAGAACACGATGCAAGAAAATGCACAACTGAACCTGCTCTTGGAGAACGTGATTCAAGAAAAGAGACAACTGGATGTGGAGATCCAAAAGCTTAACATGTTTCTAAATTCAACCCTGGAAAACTCTAACCTTATAGAGGAAGAGAACAAACAACTGAACCTCCATCTGAACGAATCACTGCAGATCATCACCCACCAAGGTGCAGAAAACAAACAGTTGCACCAGCTGTTATTAAATGAACAGCTAAACTCCATGCAGCTAAAAGCAGTTAATCAACACCAGCTTTCAATCCTATCCTCGAACAAAATGGACTTCCTTTGGAGATTCTGCAACAGAGACACCCTGCAGTGTTCACGCTGCCTGCTTGGCTGGACTGAGCACGCTTCACGCTGCTTCATCCTGTCCAACGAAACAAAGAAGTGGGAAAATGCTCGCATAGAGTGTCTTGACTATGGGGGTGACCTGGCTATCGTTTGGAATGAAGAAGACCAGGGATTCTTGACCAACATGACTTTTCAGTATGTACAGCAGAATCCTGATGAAAATTTTCATTCAGCATGGATTGGATTGCAAGATATGGTCAAGGAGGGCACCTTCCATTGGGTCAATGGCGACACAATCAAGTGGAATGTCATTTATTGGTTGGATCAGGAGCCAAATAACGCTATAGCCGCCTGGGACACAACCCAGGCAGGACAGGACTGTGTTGCCATTGTTCCACCAACACGCATTGGAGCAAAGGACTGGTTAAACTCCTGGGATGACATTATTTGTAATGGCAAACGGCACTACATTTGTGAGACCACAGCTCTCATTTTGGGCTGACTGATGTAACCCCTGTTACACTGACAAGCCTGGGACGATGTAGGCCGGGCTCCAAAAATCTGATGTATATAAGTGTGTATATATTTATATATTTATATGTCCTGTTGTGTTTTACAAATTTGAACAATGCAGCTAAAGTACAAGAATATATTTGACTATTTAAATCTTACAATATATTTGATGGCATCTTCACCTGTTTAATTTGAAGATTTGAATTTGAATGTTATGAAATATAGAAAATAAATGGCTCCAACAGTACAAAATATATACACTGTTGTGTTATAGACATAATTTAACAACTCAAGATTTAAGGGTGGGGGATAAACAGCCATCATAAGTGCATCACTGTTTAGGCAGGCATATAATAAACATTTGTCATAAACATACAAAAAAGAAAAGAAAAGAGAACGAGTATTCTGTACATAACCTTTGTATCACTTTTTATACCACATACATACCACCTCAGAAAATATTTGTCTCTCCAACTGCCACTAGTTTGACATACATTAAAATCCAGCAGCAGAGGCCGACCCTGAATAGCTACAGACACTTCATGCAGGAGGCAGGTTTATTCCTAAAAAGATTACTTATTGTTGACTGTTTTTGAATCCTGAGCAGAACGAGTTCAAGAATTCAGAGCTAATTTGGTTTTAAAGGTGTTCTCCTGATCTGCACTTCTCTTCCTAAAATGTCCTGTTTGGAGCCACAATTGCAGAGTTTGAACAAGATATTTCAGGAAATGCAAAACTTATTTTAATTTACATTTAAGTGTTCCCCTAGTTCGATGGAAATGATTTTATTTAATTAAAACAATATTTCAAGGATTCCTCTAAGTACCGTACAGGAAAGTCAAGCACTACCAGTCTACCACAGTGCCCTATGGCTATAATACATTGTTAAATTGAGTTTTTTGCTTGATTTGTTCTGATCTTGGGGTATGTATTGGTTGGAGGATAACAACCTTGTTAAATAAAATGAACTGAGATTTCAATCCAATGTTTTGGTGACTCCCTTCCAGCAGCGTGAAACGACTCCCCCTGTCGACCGCTCAGCTGTAACTGCAGGCCCGGCCAGCTCACTCAGTCACTGCGCTCGGCTCGTCTCGACGCAGCGACACAAACGCCATCTTTAACTGATAGGCAAACTACTGAAGCAGAGTTGTGGGAGCGAAACTAGGTCAGGCGCTCGGAAAACGAAAACACTTGTTAAAAACTTGCTTGGTACGCTCCTAGTCGGTGTCTGCTAACCTCCCGACACACCGTGCTGTCTTATGGTCCAATGTGTTTGATCGGTCGGCCAGCTCTAACGCAGTTTTCTTGTGTCGGTCCCGGTTGAGTGATCGCCTTTTTCTGATAAACAGCAAACGGAGGTGAAAGCCAGGTAAGAGTAGGAGGGGGTTTGATAACTGTTGTGAACATAGACTATGTGTTTTACTTACTGTTTTTTTTAAATGCAAACTTTATATAACTACAACTTGTCAGCTAAGTAGTCAGCTAACATGCAACGCTCGGTTCGGCTAAGCTAATTCTTGTGTTGGGTAGCTCGCCGTGTTCGTGTTGCAAACTAACCATCCGTGTTGTTTGATAAACGTCGTCAACAATGCGCTACTTATGTGCAAAAAAAATATGCAACATTTGTGTGCAGGAGGTTCATTTTTTTCATTATTTTTTTGTAGCTCATGAATTGTACATCACGCTGATCAGATGGTGTTGTTGGTTGAAGCAGAGGGAGGCGTGTCCCCTCCTTTACAATGTTTTCATTCTCAGAGCAGAGCCAGTGCAAACACTCACAAACACACCCGGGTATTGACACTTTTTTATTGACAGATTTTACAGCTTTACACGGTTAATACGTAGCGTGTCAGGTACGTTTAGACTATACTAAGCTCTAGTGCTAACTCAAACCAGCCATTGTTCATGTAATGTGATATTGTGGTGTTGACATGCCAGTCTAATGTGATCCAGCTCTGCCATGAATCCTACTTTTACAAAGCTTTGTTGACACTGCCATAAAGGTACTTTATGTTCATTATTGAGGCCATAGTGGATGGTGGTTGTTGCACTGGAGTGCATTATATTTAAAAGGTGTTTCTAATATTATGTTTCTAAACAACAGGTCAAGGTCAACACCGCTGCAGAATACAACCTCCAATAATATTGTATTTGTGTGCAGTAAATCATTACAGAAACAGTTAATGATTAAAATAACTAGACAGGAATGTGTGTTTCTGCCATATTCAGGTAGTTCATTAATAATGGCCTAATTTAGCCAGGTATAAAACAATATATACCTCTATAATTGGCCATATATATATATAAAAAAATATGCCATTATGTTGTCAAATTGTCCAGCCCTAGTTGGTAGATACTTTCTGTACTATATTGAAAGTAGTCTCAGCTCCACAACTATGAATCATCTGACAGATATGTTCAGTACGTGTCAGCATGCATCAACCTAGCAGACATTGAGTGAAAGCTTGTTAATAACAGGAGAAACGGGATAACACTTATTCTGCCAAGCATGTCGGTGCTGGTGATGAAGAGGCCGTGCATAATTACAAGTGCTAATCAAGAGTTCCTCTCCCCTATAAAGTTCACTCACCATCTGGATTTTGTTAACTCCTCCTCTGTTTACCCAGGATGAAACGCGGTCTGCAAGGGAATGAGGAGGAAGATGGAGGTGGCACCAGCGGCGGCTCTCAGGAGACTCTTAAACGGTCCCTCAAGCAGAAGAGGAAGAAAGATTTGGAGGAAGAGGGAGCCCACTGGGAGTGTTTGCCACAGGAGATCCTGCTTCACATCTTTCAGTACCTGCCTCTACTGGATAGGGCTTATGCTTCTCAGGTACCCGTGTAATATTGAGCCATCAGTCACTACACAGGAAGCAGCACCTGTGGCTAACTTTTATCTCATTCTGAATGGTCAGATGGTGGCCTGTAAGAACTCGTTAATCATGTCTGTTAGGATGGCTCCTAGCCTTGATGCAGGACTGTCATACATCATTTTCTTTTTATTGATCGTATTTAAGACTGCAGTATTTTTTCTGGTCTGTATGAAACAACAAGACAGGCTACAAATTAAAATTATGCTTGAGTGAGGGTGAAGGACACCTACTTGAGCATAAATGAATGGTTTCTATTCTCCCCTATGAGTCACTTTGTTTTTCTTTCTCTCTATCTCTTGTGGAAAATAATGTTTTTTGGAAATAAGATTTATTGTGGGTCCTCAAAGTATTCAGTTTTCTACTAGCAGGTTACCCAAATAAAGGATGTTTTTTAAGAGAGGCGAATCACTTGAATCAAATATTGATTTTACTGGTGTCACCACAGGTGTGCCGGGGCTGGAACCAGGCTTTTCACATGCCAGAGCTGTGGCGATGCTTTGAGTTCGAGTTGAATCAACCAGCGAGCTCGTACCTGAAGGCCACACATCCAGACCTCATCAAACAGATAATCAAAAGGCACTCCAATCACCTGCAGTATGTCAGCTTCAAGGTATGAGCTGAGTTTGTGCTTATGGTGATTAAAGTGATGAAAAGTAGCGTGTGGTGAAGTCTTAGTGTCAATCGGCTTTCATTTTCTCGCTCCGCTCTGCTCAGGTGGACAGCAGCAGAGAGTCTGCAGAGGCAGCGTGCGACATCCTCTCTCAGCTCGTGAATTGTTCCCTGAAGACGCTGGGGCTCATCTCCACAGCCAGGCCCAGCTTCATGGAGCTGCCCAAGGTAATTGCATCATACACATTATTTCTGTGCGTCTTTATCTGCAGGCAAAGCTTAGACGCTGTACTGACCCAAACATGAGCTTCTCTGAACTGTAACACATTGTAGGGATGTAAGCATTCAGTTTAAAGCTGTGATCACAGATTATTGTCTAAGATGCAGCTGGTCTGATTAATACTAAGTACTTGCGTGAAGGTCTATCATTTAAGATCTCTAAGTTGTCATCTGATTCTCACAGACAGTTAATTTTAAAAGACAAATCATAAACAATGTGGTATAATCATCTAAAGGTACCTTCTGATGTTTTCATGAGCAGGTTTCTATTTTGTTTGTATCCTGTGCTTTACAAGCACGTGCACGATGACGCGCACATATCCAGACAAGGGTCAGAGTGTAGAAAAGTCTCCCACCAGCAGAGGGCGGTAATGCAAATGTAAAGTGGAAGAAGAGGGTCGTTATGTAGCTTTGTCTGCCTGTCAAATTGCTTGATGTCTTTGTAAATAAAACTAGCATTCCAGGCTGCTGTGTTGACTAAAGTAAAGAGATGACTTAATGTTTCTCTCCCTCACTCACGTTCAACAGTCTCACTTCATCTCAGCGCTGACAGTGGTTTTTGTCAACTCCAAATCCCTGTCCTCCCTGAAGATCGATGACACACCGGTGGATGACCCCTCCCTTAAAGTCCTCGTGGCCAATAACAGTGACACCCTCAAACTGCTGAAAATGAGCAGTTGCCCTCATGTTTCACCTGCAGGTACTGACAAACAGAAGGAACAATAGATATTAGGGATCTTAATGATTGATAATGATTGTCGAATTATTGTTGTGATCAAGAACAGTTACATCTGATAATCTGTTTATGTTTGGATTATCAGTTCCCCCCTGTGATGTTTGTAATATAAAAAGGAATATAAAAGCTTGGAAGATATGAATGCAGATATGAGGGGATGATATGATGTTTTAGAGTTTTCATTAAGATGCAGTGATCAAAAAATCATTCTAACTCTAACTAATCAATTCTAATAGCTATAGGTATATTAAAGATTGTCGTCTTTTTCTCTGTGCTCAGCCTCAAACAGGCTGCGTCGATCGATAGTTTTCTTTAATTTACTTTTCTCTCCATACTAGGCATCCTATGCGTGGCCGATCAGTGCCACGGCCTGAGAGAACTGGCTCTCAACTACCATTTGCTGAGTGATGAACTTCTCATCGCCCTCTCCTCAGAGAAGCACGTTCACCTTGAGCACCTTCGCATCGACGTGATCAGCGAGAACCCCGGCCAACAGTTTCACACCATCAAGAAGAGCAGCTGGGACGCCATGGTGCGCCACTCTCCCAAATTCAATCTGGTCATGTACTTCTTCCTCTATGAGGATGAGTTCGGTCCTTTCTTCCGCGATGAAATCCCCGTTACGCATCTGTACTTCGGCCGCTCTGTCAGTAAAGACGTGCTGGGCCGCGTCGGGCTCACCTGCCCACGTCTGGTCGAACTGGTGGTGTGCGCCAATGGGCTGCGGCCGCTGGATGAAGAGCTGATCCGCATTGCCCAGCGCTGCACACAGCTGTCCGCCATCGGCTTGGGAGAGTGCGAAGTGTCCTGCAGCGCCTTCGTGGAGTTCGTCAAGATGTGTGGAGACAGGCTGACACAACTATCTATCATGGAGGAGGTACTGGTTCCAGATCATCGCTATGGGCTGGATGATATCCACTGGGAGGTGTCAAAGCATTTGGGTCGCGTCTGGTTCCCAGACATGATGCCTACCTGGTAAAGCTCTGCATGAAGATCTAAGTTTGGTCCAGGTTTTTTTTTTTTTGTGAGTGTGTGTGTGTGTGTGTTTGTGTGTCACTGTTTTTGACACCCCTCATCTCTCTCCTGTTTGTAAGAAGCCTCTTACCCAGGCACGTAAAAAGTTTGTTTCTCTCCCAGAAATTTGACGTGACAAAAAGTGTAATTTGATTTATATCCCAAGAACATATATCCCAAATATATATATATATATATATATATATATATATATATATATATATATATATATATATATATATATATATATATATATATATATATATATATATATATATATATATATATATATATATATATATATATATATATATATAGCACCTTGTTCTACAACACCCTGCAGATTGATTAGGTGTAGTGTTTCAGGAGTTTTCAGGGGTGACACTTTTCTATTAATATTTTTAATTACCAGGAATGTGTGGGCGTTATCGGGAATGAATGGGGAAATTGCGGGTGTTATTTTATGTATATAGACACCTAGTGTGAAGGTTGTTATAGACTAGGTGATTGATCACAAGACTAAGGTCAGGTAGGCCATACCACACGTGTCTCCTGTCTCCTATCATTGTGTCTCTATTTGATGTATCTGAATGTGTTTCTTAGCCACTGCATCATTTGGAAATAAAGGACTGTCTCTTTCCCTGTCCTCTGATTTGATATGGACAAAGGTAAAGACAGTTCTGTCTCTCTTTTCTAAGCACAGCTATCTGATAATGCCTTTGGCTTCAATCATCTTAGTCTGTATATACTGTGTATACCAGAGTGATGTTTGAACATATTTTCTGTGTAATGTACAGTACCTGTATTTCTGCATTGCCTGACCCATGCTCCTGTTATGATTGTAAATATCAAAGTGTTGCGAAACAAATGGGAGGGAGACATTTTAATTGTGGACGTCATATATCTACATTTATCCCACTGATGCACTTTTACTCCAATGCAGGACCCAAGTTTAGCAAGATGAGTTGCAGTGTCATTCGGGCATGTAATTAACAAGTTTCAGCCAATTTATAGTAGATTTTGGTTGTTAACTTGTTATTTTACTTGTTATTTTTATTCTTACAAACATTTTTGGTTAAATTGGTCCAATGGAAGTGTTTGATTTGTGACACAACTCATTCTGGGACAAACAAAACCTGCTCGACAGCACAATCATCTCCACAGTCAATAGTTTACCTAATAAATACATATTCTGGCTTAGCGTTTGTAAATAATATTGTAAATGTACTGAATGTTAAAGCAGCAAATAAAAAGGATCACTCAGATTAATTGACAGGTCTTACTGTTTAATGGTCCTGTTTTTTAACATCAGCAGAGAAGAGGTTAATAATAATAATAATGATAATGATAATAATAATAATGATAATGAGAAGACAAGTTTAAATTATGATCAGCTGACAAACACAAAATACATATTTTCATACATATTTGATGTGAATTTAGCTCACCTGTATATAGGAACATTATTAATGATTGAGGGTTTAAATGCTAGTACAGGGCTGCACAGTTATGACCAATGCTATATATATCAGTCTGTCACACAAAAACTTGGATGGCCAACAGCAAAGATTGTTTTTACTTAAATTGATGAAGGTCCTTTTAAATTTTGATCATCTGATGAAAACAACATCCCACATCATCCAGAAACTCCAGTGTTTACTCGGATGTGTTTTAATGTGATTGATAAAAATACATGAAAACCATGATCTCAGAGGTCACTGTGCAGCCCTGTAGACAGAAACGTGTGGCAGCTGAATGTTGTTGATGTACATGAATGTGTAAGAATGAAATATTTATGTCTCACTATTGTTTCGTTTTGCAATAGACTGAAGGAATAATAGTTAAAAGATGTGTTAAGGTGGACTTATTGAGGAGGTTGCACCTTTGGACTGTGCAATGAAAGAGACCTGTGAGTCATCATGTTCCGTTGAAAAACAGGGTTTATATTCATATTTTTTGTGCGTTTATTTGCAAATGTTAATTGAAAAAACCCCCAAAACAAACGATTTTCATTAATATTTCTTTTGTTGTCCTCTCATAGGGACCCATCATGTCTTAATTTTATCTGTTTCTAAAGGTCAGTAAGGCCTGGCAATAGACTTTATCCTTAACTGACTTACAGTACATTTTATTGTGTATTTATAAAAACATCTGCTGGTAAATATTAACTGTATTTGTATTCAGCGCTTATAGATGATTATTGTAATATTCAAGGATAGGCGGCCAAGTAAGGGCTGCAGTTTTTTATAGACGATACAGTGACAGTGTGTTGTTTGTAAGGTAAGGTAACGTCTTGTACTTTGCCCAAAGATATGTAACATTTGAGTAAAGTTCATAGCCATATTAAAAAAAAAAAGAAGCCTGTTTGAATACGTATTCCACGTCTGAATTATTGTTGCTTCGCTGTATTGTTTTTTTTTTTGACAAGACAGGTCTGGAGAGAGCTGAGCTGAGTGTGACCTGCCTGTTTTTAAGATGATCTCAAGTTTAATAATGCATTTAGTAAAACAGCCACACAAACTATTTTGAGGTGTGGAAAGCATCAAATTAGTCCTCAGAAATTAATTATGTTTACACACTCGCAGTATTTTGCTCCCGCAGTAAGCCGTAATGAATTTAGATCAGCATATTTATACAAGAGGAGAATGCCTCATGCTTAAAATGAGATTGTTCTTCAATCAAAAAGACTATTAAATCTATTAAATCCACACAGTGGTGCTTTGAGCTAAATACGAACTCCAGCATGCAAACATGCTCACAATGATGATGTTAACACTCTGATGTGTGAGGAAAAAAACAAGCATGGATGACTGGAATGTCATTATCTTTGCAGATAAATTGAAATTATGACCTGATGATGGCGCTAGATGAAAAGTCAGAGGATTACTGAATTTATTGTGATTCAATCTGAATGTCGGAAGTGTCCTTCGGCAAGATACTGAACCCCAAATTGCTCCTTATGCTGTCCCATTGGTGTTTGAATGAGATATATAGTGATATATATAGATACAGTGTAAAGTGAGTGGTTGGAAGACTAGAGAGGCGCTATGTAAGTACAGTCCATTTACCATATACCAACCTGGTCACAGTAGAAGAAGGGGATCGTCATCAAAGTCAGTCGGATTCATCCTCTGGGGACTGTGAAGATATTTCAGGCTGACCAAAGTGTTGGACTTCTTATTTTAGTACAGACCTGAGTTAGATCCCCTCACCCTGCTGCTCTACTTTCACAGAACAGACAGTCTATGACTCACACCCAAGTTTAAAAAAAGCCTTAATATCATCTGGATTTTTGGCAAACTGTTCCTGGACTGACTCAGACTAACTGTAGCTGTCAGTTTGAAAGCACCTAAAGATTAAATTGAATCAAATTAAAGTTGACTTGAATATGCTAGGAATGAAAAGAGCAGTGTGTAGGATTTTAGTGGCATCTGGCAGTGCAGTTGCTGATTGCAACTCAGTCATCTCACCCTCTTCTATAGCATGAAACTACGGAGGCCTTATCTAGAGCAGAAGAAGTGTTTGTCCGCTCTGGGCTACTGTAGAAAAATGGCAGTTCAAAATGGCGGACTCTATGGAAGAGGACCTTCTCCCTTTGTAGGAAAACACGATTCATATATTCAGGTTATTACACAACAATGAAAACATACTAATGAATATTATATACAATTCCTGCCAAGAAATTCTGCGGGATTTTGCTTCTACGTCAGATCACCATTGAAAACAAGAGCTACGGTATGATTTAAGATCTGCACTACTGAAGTCACTGAAGACATTGTCAGCAGCATCATTTATTTACCAGCATCTACAGCATTTCACAATCAATTTTAACGTGAAATCAGAACCAGAGAACAGCTCCAGGCTTAACTACAGCCTCACCTCACAGTCTTCATCGTCAGATATAGTTTTCTATGTTTTCTAGTACACGTGACACTTTTATAGTGTGGATACTTCCACTTCCACTTTCAATTCAGGAAATCCTTCATATACTCCTCTGTATGTGTGAAAGCTCTCTGTCCGATGTGGTGAATGGGATTCTGCGTATTCTCAGAGTATTTGCCTACAAATCATTTCATTGAGTGAATCACAAATCTATAAAACCTTTAACTGCTTTAATATGTTCGTTTGAATTACTATCAAAGTGGAGGATATAAAGCCTATTCACAATCTATGTTTTTCTTTTAAAGGCATGGAGATTGAGGTTGCCTTTGTTCATTCCTTGAAGGAGGACTTAATGGATTTTATTTATATGGTGCTTTATCTAAGATACTCAAAGGATGGATCCAACAATAATAGCAGAAATGTGATGTTTGTCTTTATGTTCTTTATTATTCTCAATATCATATACAAGATTATGTTCTTTATCTCTATATCTTCTCTTCTTCTATAATACTTTTATAGCCATCTATAACTCTCATTTTTGTGGCTCCTGCAGCGCTCTTGACCTCTAAATCTTATTGGGTCAGTACATTTTATTAGTCAAACACTGTGCAAAATATCTTGTGTATAGTGTACAGATGCTATTTGTTTCCAGTGAAAAAACAGGCCAAACATAACTCATGTAACTAAGTAGTTGAAAGATACAGCCTTACACAGGATATATGGTGGGTTAAGCTTCAAACACCCCTGCAAGGTAATTGGATCATTACAGGGAAAATGAATAAGTGTGTAATACAATACGAGTAAATGTTATTTATATAGCACTTACCGTCCAAGCAGAGTGCTTTCAAAGCAGGTATATAAACAGCAGTAAACATGTAGACATAAAAAACAGGTACGAGCATGACAGGACATGTTCAAATAATAGCTCCATTAAGTGAAATCAGATAAAAGACATAACTTGAGTGCTGTCTCCGGCTTCACCAGCTAATTAAAATTTTAAGGCATAAGATTTAAAAGGACAATAAGTGTTATTTCTTAAATAGGAAACATGGTAGCAGCACTTCAGCTATGAACTAAGAGCTGATGAAGTCTGGGGTTACTCGAATACTCGTCATTATTTCTTCATTATTTCAAACTGTTTTGTAAATTTTATCTCATTATCAGCCTCCCAAGGTCTAAGAGCTTTATTTTTTTTAAATATTCACAGCGACAATCTTGGCTTTTTTCAAGTGTTTTTAAAACTCTATTATTCATTTTTTATTTATTTATTTGTGTGTCAGCTGACAAACAGCACTGAAATCATGAGCTGTGCTGTTGGAACATCACAAAAAGCATGTGTTTTTATGTTGTATGTAACCCAGTAGGGAAAACAACAGACATATATACTCCATATGCTCATTGGTTATACGTGTTTACATATATGAACATGTATTTTAATCAGAGTCAGGTTGATTGCCAAGTAGGTTTTCACATACAAGGAAGTAGTCTTGGTGTTTTGGTGCATTACAATAACAAATATAAACAAGATAAGTACTAGAGGATCTTTTTGTATGTGACTCTCATGTGTGTAATCCAGTATGATGAGACTCCTTAAAATCCAGACCAATCAAGGACAGTGCGGTGTAACAGTAACAGATTTAGAAAGCGGATGATGATAAACTTTCACGGACACTCCCTAAAAGTGGGTGGCCTGCCTGTGTGTCTGAAGTCACTGCCAGCTCAGACAGACACGGTGCGGCTCCGCTGGGAGACGGGGGCGACACGGTGAAACACTCAGTCTGCTTTACCCTAAAAGAAAAAAACAACAACTTTGTTAACTAGACCACAGGAATTAACAGTTTTATTGGCTTCGTTTCTAAACCTGTCGTGCTGAGAGGTGATGCTGGGGGTGGCCGGAATGACGGGCAGGTAAGAGTTTTCAACAGTTAGCAAATGGCTAATGCTAACGTCATAATAAATGGCTAACCGTTATGCTACTCTAGATGCTCCCTTGTAAAGGCATATTACTGTTATTATTGTTGTTATCAATACATATTTCAAGTCCACATTAACAGTTTAAATGTTGGTCTACAGTTAATATGTTATAGTTAGTTTAACGTTAGCGAAATAAGGCTAGTCTTCTTCTCCACACTGGAGCTAACTTACGGTTAGCATGCTAGTTAGCTTCGTAGCGGTTAGTACAGTTAACTACAGTTGTAATCAACATTATGCTAATTATTAACTTAACTCTGTATTTAACGTCCTTTCAGATGGGATTAATTTGAAGTCACATAAAGATAGCAACCATAACTACTGTCTAACATTATAAACTAACATTAAAGTTTTGTTGGTTTATTTTAATTAGTTTTAACATCTTTGTGTTGCACATGAACCCTCTGTTAGCACTCATCTTAAACTTATTACTGTAACAGAAACATGCAGGTCAGGGGTGTCAGATTTGACAATGAGAAGGTGCCCGGGGGCCAATACTAACATTTAAAAAAAATGGGTAAATAAAGGTTCAAATGCTCCGTTATGTCAACCAAAAAAAAAACAAATCTTCCAGCCATACAGTATCTGACAATCCTAGCAGGCCATAAATAATATGTTATAAAAATGAAGCTTTGGCTAATGAAATCTGACCACGGGCCGTACTTTGGACATCCCTGATGTAGGCTATGGGATGGTATTGAAATGAATATTAATTAAAGAGTTATTAAGTAAGTTTATTAGTAATAGCTTGTGTTCATGCATGCTTCATATCATCTCCCAGCAAGGTTTCGCTACGTCTTTTCCGTTACCAAATTAGGTGATGACTGTGCATGGAGTAAGCGAGTTCTCCAGCTGATTCACATATCACTCCCATTCTCCACGGTGACAGCTGCTGAAACAAGCACAGCAGTTATGTGAGAAATGATAAACACTGGTCCGGGCCTTGCATCCCAGTCATTTGTCAGCCTAACATTTCACTGGAACCCTGGGGAAGTAATGTAATATGTGTTTTCTCTGTCTCATGCAACAGCATTGCTAATGCCCTGGCCAACGCGGCCTGTGAGCGATGTAAGAGCGGCTTCGCTGCGACCGAGAAGATTGTCAATAGTAACGGGGAGCTGTACCACGAGCAGTGCTTTGTGTGTGCCCAGTGTTTCCAGCAGTTTCCAGAAGGACTCTTCTATGAGGTACTGCACTCAAATAGTAATTAATTTCACAAATAAACATGAAGATGAGCCAAACTTTGTGCCCTGGTTTGAATGTCAATCTTCTTCCCCTCACAGTTTGAAGGAAGAAAATATTGTGAACATGACTTCCAGATGCTCTTTGCTCCTTGCTGTCACCAGTGTGGTGAGTGTTCATTCATTCAGGACCTGTCCAGATCTAGTATTTGTGTGGTTTTGTGGACCCTAGAAGTATAAGCGTACATTCAAGCAGGATCAGGCGCTGTGGTGAGATGTTAGCAGGGTTGTGTGGCGGTCGGGAGGTGAGGGGGTTGAGGTGGGTTGTCTTCACAACTTCTTTGTGTCTCTATTTTGCAGCGTAGACTGCGAGCCAGATTTAGAAGCTTGTTACATGAAATAAACAAAGCCAGAAGATGATCAGGTAGAGTATCAGAGTTTAGTCCATGAATCCACCTGGATAGCCTAAGTTTCAGAGACATTTCAGGCTCACTGTAGAGGAGTTTGCCCAATCTGAGTGTCTGATTGCTGGCTGCAGTGTGATGTCAGGCTGCGTTTTTCACTGGAAGCTAATGTGGACCAAAATAAAGAGCAGAACCTTGTATTGAGATAGATTCAGACTATATCAGGGTCTAATTGAGATAGACAGCTATTAGAGCAGGTACCAGAATGCGTCCCATGTCTGTCTCAAATGATTATTTGCTTATTTGCTCACATTTGATTTTATTTGCAGGGATTGAAGCTCGATTAGAAAAATGACATTTACACTGAGACTCTTTTGGCTCTTTGGGGCCTCAGTGGGGATGAACTCTTAAACCCTTGCCTAATTGTTTGGCCTTGTCAAATCAGTTGTATGTGGGAGTTTTGCCATTATATAAGCAAAAATATTGACAAAGCACCTGTGGTTCTCAACCCTTTTCTGTTTGTCTGACATTTCTGGCTCATAGTCTGCTTGTTTATTTGAAAACTTCTGTATGCTTTGAAAGCGTTCAGCCTTCACTGCAGCTCCCCTTTTGTAACCACCCCAGTTTGGGAACCTGGGAACTGTGCTATGGTTCAAAATAGTGGACGTAAGCATCCCTTACCTCCATATGTTGTCAGAGAAATCAGTTCCCACTGTGTCCCCACTGATCTTTAAGTATATTCATACTTTTATTTAAAACTTCCCACTTGTGTTTAGATCACCCAAGATGCATTTTAGTGTTACACAAGCTTCATTTAAATACATCTCGACGTGTCCAGGGAGAGACAGACATGCTCTAATGAAATTAAATGGACAGTTAAAAGGCATCAACACCTTGAACACTATAGAAAGCACTGTAGTAACACTAGAACTGCTCATTAGGAAGTACAGTCCCCACCAAAAATAGCATCTCATCCCAGCAAATATTGGAAAAGTCATGCTTCGACTTGTGTCGAGTTGATCTCTCATTTATTGTTTCCCTCAGGGGAGTTCATCATTGGTCGTGTCATTAAGGCCATGAACAATAGTTGGCATCCTGACTGCTTCTGCTGTGACATTTGCCAGGCTGTGCTCGCGGACGTGGGGTTTGTCAAAAATGCTGGCAGGTAAGTATCCCATCTTATTACAGTCTTAATATAACACAGTGACAGCCTGTAAAGCAGGTGGTTACACACATGTCAAGCTGCTGACTCACTCACTTGCTCTCTAAGAAATAAAGGAATTTTGAGCGGCTCTGACAGACGATGTCAAAACATTATTTGAGGCCGCAGACTCTTTCTTGACACCCTTGATTTTCCGTCCTTCTTTCTCCATTTCCACTTCAGACACCTGTGTCGCCCGTGCCATAACCGCGAGAAAGCTCGCGGCCTGGGCAAGTATATCTGCCAGAAGTGCCATGCCATCATTGAAGAGCAGCCACTGATCTTTAAGAATGATCCCTATCACCCTGACCACTTCAACTGCAACAACTGCGGGTCAGTCGTACCACTCCACAGGAAAAAAAAGCACACTCTTCACTTTAGTCCACATAAAACATGTGTAATTGGTGGTTCACAGCTTGCGTTCCTCTCTTTTCATGTGTCTCATTCTTTCTCTGCCCGCAGGAAGGAATTGACGGCTGAAGCCAGGGAACTGAAGGGAGAGCTCTACTGTTTGCCCTGCCACGATAAGATGGGTGTACCAATCTGTGGTGCCTGCAGGAGACCCATCGAGGGCCGTGTTGTCAACGCCATGGGCAAGCAGTGGCATGTGGAGGTTTGTGAGCAAGAACAGTGCATTAGATCCAATTTTACATTCCTGTATTTTCAAAGTAATGTACAACATTTTACTGTTTGTTGTTTTGAGACCTAGCCCACTTACTTACTAGCTGCTCCTTAAGAAAGCATAGCCTTTAGGAGTTTACGTTAGCAATCGTGACCATGTTTACTGTGTTTATGATTTGGTATTTGTTTGGGTATTTAAGTAAGTAAGGATATGAATTTAAAGTTTTTCCAGTTGTCACAGCAAAGAAGACTCAAGTGTAACTGATTCGGACGTCCTCTTACTCTAATTAAATAATTAAGAATAAGCAACAAAGTCATGTGACGTGAATTCATGCAAAACCGTCTGTCTCTTCTGCACATGCATGGATCACAGAGAGCAGGCTTCAGACTATTAACAGGTTTATAACAGTGGCCAAATGTCAGGCTGACCACCTCTTAGAGCCGATGTTTTATGCAATGCTGCCTTCACACAGGAAGCAGAAATAAGTCCATAATGAATTTCACATTTAGTGACCATTATATATGCACAGACAAAATTTAATTAATTAAATAAACCACTTTAGAACCAAAACACTGTTAATGAGCTAATCTGAGGCAGTAGCAGCGAT
Source organism: Miichthys miiuy (assembly GCA_036365135.1). Taxonomy (NCBI): domain Eukaryota; kingdom Metazoa; phylum Chordata; class Actinopteri; family Sciaenidae; genus Miichthys; species Miichthys miiuy. The sequence continues at coordinate 21,060,860 of CM071603.1, forward strand.
GTGAGCACTTTTAAAAAATATTTCTCCTGAGGCAGAGCAGAGCAGAGCAGATCACGTTGCGTTCACCCGTCTGGAGGCTGCTGAATTTTGTACTGTTTAAAAAGCTCAAGACTATCAACAGCATATAGCAGACAGTTAAATACTAAAGATGGTCATTAGCTGAAATTAATGTTGTATCTAACCACATTAGAACATTTATCTGCCAGGCATGAGAAGATAGAACTATTTTAAAAACACTGTGGGAATATTACAGATTAGCACAGGGAAGCTAAATGTTGGGCAAAACAAAAACAACACTAAAGGATCACTATAGTAGTTTTTCTCCATAGGTCAAGTCTCTAAGTTTTAAAAAAACATTACTAGGGAAGCAAACATATGAATGTAAAGCGCATGAAATCACATCTCAGCTCCTTCTCCAGGAGTGTTGGCACCTGCCCCTCTTGTGAATTTTACAGTTTTGCCTTCATTAGCAGCTTCCTTCTCTGTCCCTCAGCAACATTTGTTTTTGTTTACAGCATTTTGTGTGTGCCAAGTGTGAAAAGCCTTTCCTCGGTCATCGCCATTATGAGCGGAAGGGGTTGGCTTACTGCGAGACTCATTATAACCAGGTAAGAAAAGTGCAATAATGGCTTTGGAGGACATGACAGACATCATAATATTGTTAGTAATGTGTGAAAATGTGAAACGGCTCTACCAAGACCTAATTTTCGTTTGCTGTATAAACACCCAATCTCGTCGTTTCTCCACTGTCAAGCTCTTCGGTGATGTGTGCTATCACTGCAACCGTGTGATTGAAGGCGATGGTGAGAACCAGTTTAATAAGCTCGTATTCAACATGGCGTTCTTAGTAATTTGCATAAAATGTTCCTTGATGTTGTTCATTCAATTTCCTTTTTCTTCTGTGACTCCCCCCTCAGTGGTCTCTGCTCTCAACAAGGCCTGGTGTGTCAGTTGTTTCTCGTGCTCCACCTGCAACACAAAACTCACTCTCAAGTAAGTGATGTTGCTCATTGATCACTTATTTTACTAATTAATTATGTGCAATACTACCAGCTGATTGCTGTCTTTCTGTAACACTAACCCCTACTTCAGTGGTTTGTCTTAAAACTTGTCTTTGTGTATTTCACTCTCCTGCTACAACTTTTCCTCCTTTTTTTTCCCTCCCTATTTCTCCTCTTACATGCTTCACTTGGTGTGGTAACTCAGAGATAAGTTTGTTGAAATTGACCTGAGGCCAGTGTGCAAGCACTGTTATGAGCGCATGCCGGAGGAGCTGAAACGCCGCCTGGCACGACGTGAGCGTGATGCCAAAGACCGCAAGAAAAAACCTGCTGTCTGTCTGTAGAGTTATTATTCTACAACTCACCCCTCGTGCACTGGTTTGTGCCGTCTGTGCCTTTCTCTTTTTCTGTGTTGTTGCTTGTTTACTCACTAAGCTTTCCAGCATGGCATGCTATCGTTACTAAAGTAAAACCAACAACCGGCAGTTGTTTGTGTTAATGGCAAAGCCTCTATTAATTAAGTGTAAACTTAATTTGATGCATGCAACTTTGATGCATGATTATTTTCATTATCAGTTAGTCTGAAGATACATTTTTTAAATAATCAATAGTTGTTTGGTCTATAAAATTAAATAATAAGAAGAAAACATTTTTCCTGACTCCAAGGTAGCATCTTCAAAGGTCTTGTTTTGTTGTTTGTCCTCACATTGAAGGAGAAGAAACGTTTTTGTACAGTGGCCCTGAACTCAAAACAACATAAAAAATCATAATGACACTGCAAATACAGAAATGCTGCAATTCACACAGAACACTTGCAGATTTCACTTAATAGAAATAAACCTTACCGTAGTATTGGCAGTTTTAAAATGGACTCAAGTGATTAATCCATTATCAAAATTGCTGCAGATAAATTTTGGTCGATTGACTAGCCCTCTAATTGTTTCAGCTCTACTTATGAGTAACTTCAGCTGTCATCAAGATTAAATTTTTTTGATTGGATTGGATTACTTTATAAGCTGCAGGAAAATCTCAGTGGTTTCCATGATAATTTTTGATTATCATATTAGAAGATAGCTGTTATCTGCTGAATGCATGACCCTAATGTTAATGTAATTTTAAGTGACGTAACTGAGACTTGAAGTCATTTTTTAACCTGCAGTTATAACAATATCCAGATAAAATGACACACGTGTGAATGAAATCGGAAACATTGTGGAGTTTTATTATGTAGTACTGACGTGGTCTGTCTTTCCTTCTGTGCAGGAACAAGTTTGTGGAGTTTGACATGAAGCCTGTTTGTAAAAAGTGCTATGAGAAGTTTCCTCTGGAGCTGAAGAAGAGGCTCAAGAAGCTGGCCGAGTCTTTGGGACGCAAGTGAGATGCCTCAGGCCAAAAAACCTGGAATTATTCCAACGATGCCTGTGATGGTAAAACGTCCAGAAGAGCCCAGCATTGTATCAGTACATCAATATTAGTAATTTAAATCTGGGATCCATTCAAAAAAAATCTAAATATACATTATATCACTGTGGTATAGATATAAAGGTACGTACCTGTTAGATGTTCTTTTTTTTTACATGCAAATTATCTTTTTTTATACATTCCTAAATTGTCTAAATTTGTTATTGTCCCCTACATAAGACGTGCTGTCCCAGTTTATTATGACTTAACCATGAGCATAATTTCTGATTTTTGAAAGATCGTCGTTCGGCCTTGTTTTGAATTACACGCGTGCCTTGAATATATGAACTATGTGTCTTAAAATGTAACTTGTATAGAGTTATGATACAGTTACTCCTTAGTAAATCTATAATAATTAGACAAAGCAGAATTTATTGGACTTTTATACCTCAGTATAAATAATTACAAAGCAACCACTTTTGTGCTAACATGGAAAAATAAATAAATAACATGTTTCAAGAAAATGTCAAATGAGCTATTACAGGGAGCAAGGCTCATCTATGAACCACTAAGTGTTAATGAACCCACCCTTGGATGTTTACTCAGTTAATCTAACACATATCTACTGGTGATGTTAAATATGAGGAGTTTGTATGCGATGTTTAGAACTCCAGACATGACTCTGACTCTGACAACACATGGAACTGCAAGACTGCTGAATTGCTCAGTTAGCCCCTTAATTACAATGTTTTCAAACACCAGCAGTAAATTGTGAGAAAATATAAAGATCAGAGGATGTTATTGTCATAAGAAAAAAAAAAAAAATCAGAGTTTATCTTTTAAAATAATCCATTGGTATTGCGACCTTCAGTATGTACTGTGTGCTTTCAGTATGTAGTGTAACGTTGATGCCTGTACTGTAATGTTTTGCAAGTTTCTGAAGGAAACGGTTCAAAGGAATCCGCATAAAATGAACCTTCATTATTTAACACGAGAACACGTTGATGTTAAAATATCATGAATGAATCAGCACGTTGCTTGGGATGAATGTAAGTGCCACAAAAACAAAAATGATATTTTCTTGAATGAACATTTTTTTTATTTTTTTTTTTATTATGGAACACTTTTTGCATCAACATTTTATTTGCCAGAGTTTACATTTGATTGATTTGCAAGAAATTGAAAATTACAGTTTACTGCAGCACATATACTGTATTTGATTTTCTGCTTAATGATCAATAAAGTATTCCTAAACACATCACAGTGAATCTCTATGAAATACCAAATATCCCTTGGTAATACTTACTCAGACTATGAAATAGATACAATCCCACTATGCATGCAAGGGATTTCCACGACCTTTGAAAGAGTTACATACGTTTATGAAACTTGCAGCATGCATTCATGTATAACACAAGCACGTCACACTCCTCATTATAAACATTAACCGATTCCAGGATGAACTTCCCGTAAAAGTTACAGTACATGTACATACAACACAGCCAACCAAAACAATAACAAAAACACTGAATATATATATAAAAAACTACAATAAGTTGCATTTTTGTGCATGATGCAGCCCCGTGTTAACCCTTTAGAGCCTTCCAGTTATAACTGTAGCCCAAATCATTGATGGTCTTCATCAGTTTAGATAAGTCTCTTTATGTGCACGCCACCGTTAAGTAAGATGGAGTTAAAAACGGAACTAACAAATTATTTTCCTACAAAAAGATCCTGCAACACGTGATGGTAAACAATGCTTGGTCTGTATATGTATGTGTTTCATAGCTTTTTATCTGCTTGGTCGTTTCCCTTCTAGCTTATTAGTGACATTAACAACAGCTTAATTTGTGTCAATGTCACAGTGTAGTGACAGCATGTACAATCCCAGGACCCTGAAACTGAAGCAGCTATATGTGCCATTATTACATCCCACTGTGTGTATGGGCTGTGAAAAAGTTGCACGTTCACATTACATCAACAAAGGTAGAATTATATGTGAGTGGACATCTTGGTAACACTACAGCTATCTTCCATAAGTTAAGAACATATACATGACAGTTATTTGACATAGTTACATGAGCGACATAAGCATTGTTTTTGATCACACAGCAATTACATAACACAGTAAACTCTCCAGTTCACGAATGTGAAGTCATACAATAATTAAAATGTCTTGAAATGAACCGTAAACCAGTTAGGTTGACAAAAGTTGTGTATTCACAAATATACGTAGGTAGTCTTGTGGTGGAGAGTGTGATAAACCGAAACCGTTTCAGTCCAGACAGGCAACTTGTTACAAATAAAGTTTAAGACCAGACAGAATGAAGTTCAATTTGTTATGAAGGCTCAATGCCCTCCAGATAAAAATGCAGGGAGACGTCAGTTGAAATGCCTCAAAAGGGATGACAGAGAAGAGGTGCATGTTGGAGTGGAAGAGGGAGCAAAGGGGAAAGCATGCGAGCAGCATTTTGACACCAGTGTTAGCAGACTGAGAAGTTAAGCGTAGAGGTTGTATATCTAAAATAGAAGCTCGAGGCATCGTGATCAGATGCTCGAGGTGGGGCAGATGCTTGAGCTCTCTGACCTCTTTCTCCTTTTATTGTGCATAAAACAATAGTTCAGGCAGAGGAGAATGATCATGTTCATGCTAATAGAAAAGCCACTCAAGAAAAGCTCTTGATAGCAGTGTTGGACATGAATCATCTGGTTTAAAGCTATTTTAAAGACATACTGCAGTGATTCATGTTTGACTAGTGTGAACCAACTTTAACCGGAGACACCAATAGTGACTTGTGAGAAGTGAGAAATAAGGTGAGAAGACGATACAGCAGCAAGGAGGTGATTATCTTAGCTTAGTATAAGCAGAGCCAACAGCTTGCCAGGACTGAACTAAAGTTAGTCATATGTGTTACTTAGTGAGATTTAAAGGTGTTGTGTATTTTTAAACTTTTGACAGAGCCAGACATGCTATTTTCCTCTGTTCCTAGTCTATATGCCAAGTTAAGATAATTACCTGCTGGCTCCAGCTTTATATTTAGCAAAATGTGGAATGATTCCTTTAATAATTTTAGTCATGCATCACTTTCTGTGTTTTTATTTTTATTCATAAGTTGTGTATTGTTAATGTAAACGTTGCGCATAAATATTACACATGCAGATCACAGTTTTGGGGGGGGGTGTCAGACTTATCTGGAAATGGTCTGAGTTTCTACATGCAGCTGTTAACCAGATTGGGATTAGATGAGTATTGATGTGCAGCATGTAGAGGAAAGCCAGGCAGCTGCTTCTGAGAATGAGAAGGCGATAACGTGTTCTTGTTTTGAGGTCGGAGATGTGTCGGTAAACCCAAGAAGTGGAGTCTGAAGGTTGCCCATTCACCAAAGGTCATCCCAAAGAGCTCTTTAAGGTCATCTACATCACCAAAGATCAGTGCTGAACCACTGAGATCATTGCGTGTCACAATTTCAGCATACTTACTGTCGAATCCCATCCTCTCCAACTAAAGAAAGAAAAGGAGGAGAACGCATGCATGATAAACACAGGGATGTTATAATTTAGCCCCTTAGTCCCCCTTATGGTTTGCACCACCATGTAAGGTGAATAAAAAAAAAAATGCTAATCTACGCACACAGGATTCACAGGAAATGTCAAGGCATGCAAGTCAACTCCACTCTTTGTAATTTTATCTCACTGTTTATTGTTAACTCACCTAACTACATATCTGTAGCTGTTGCTGCTTCACGTTAAAAGCATTCAAGTGGTATCACTCAGCGTGGCTTTTATTGTGAAGCAGACACAGGAAATGCAGTGTATTTGTCAACAGTGTGTAGCGCCGACAATGATACATACAAAACATTTTCCTTCTCTGCATTTTTTGACGGCAGATCAGTTTGAAATATTGCAGGGTATAGCGGAAACAAGAAGGAGCAGCCGCAGTGAACTGTTAGATGAAGAGCTGCAGGTGACAGGCTGTACACCTCCAACTCCTCAGCGGGGAAACCGAATCCACCGTGCCCTGCTGCTGCTGTGTAGAAAAATACTTGTGCCATGTGAAAATCAGCTCGTGGTTGCTCAGGCATGATGGAAAAAGGCCAATTATTCAATGACTTCTTCATTAAAACATGAGTTCAGTCAGGGCTACCTTTATCAAAGAAACTTTATTTCCAATTGTAGTAAGTTATATTTGATGCTGTGCCTCTGTTCTGGGACCTCCCTGCTCTTCCATGAACACACATAGAAAGCCTAAGGCACAGCTGTTGCTCTCTAAGGAGAGCAACAGCAAAGACCCCCCATAGGGTAAAGAACAGAGCAGGCATCAATGACAACAGAAATGACACTGATTAAATCTGATACAGCGTTAAAAGGAGGAGCTGGGAAATGGCTTGCAGAGGAAGCAACCAGGGTGTTCAGCTTAAATAAGGTGACCTGAATGGTAATTTTGAATTGGATGCTTGAAGGGAAACAGTGAATCTGACTTAAGCTTTGTTCAGTTCACACTTCTAACAGTTTCTCTATTGTTTTTCTGTTAATGTAGCAGCTTTAGTCTTACACCACACTTGCTGTTACCACAAGTAATTGCAGGTGTCACCAAATCAGCCAGTTAAAGTTGCTATCTCTAAAGGACCAGCGTGAGATCTAATGGCAGAAATAAAATATGACATTCATAAATGTGTTTTTATTAGTGTATCATCACCTGAAAATAATAATAGTTGTGTTTTTTGGTACCTTAGAGTGAGCCTTGCTTTATATGGAGTCTGCCATGTTGGTCCACCATGTTTCTACAGCAGCCCAAAATGGACTCGGACATCTGCTCTAGATTGCATTTGTCATGAGTTTAGCAGCCACTGTAGTTTCTCTACGCTTGGAAGGGGAGGGTGAGGAGAAGGGGTATTCAGTTGGATGCGATCTGCAACTTCACTGCTAGATGCTACTAAATCCTACACACCATCCTCTACACCTTAAAGGTGATGTGAGTGATTCTGGAGAAATCCCATACTATGACAACTACCATAATACAGAGTAAATGACAACACATAATATAAATTAACGTTAGCTATGTTGTGGGTTTGAAAACTGTTGCTAGAGTTGCTGCTAACAAACAGAGTGGACAATCTGTTTCACATCACAACAACAACAGATCTTGGATCAACTAATTCAACATTACTTGACACACAAATTCTGGCTGGAATAACAAGTTAATGTTTTTGTTTGATACTACGGGTCCCAGAATTCTAGGGGGCAGTAAAACAAACCTTTGTGCTTTTAATAAAGAAGTAAGGCCCTTTCTTTTTTTCTTTCATGCTGTGAGCAACAATGATCTGATTTGATGCTGCAAACATTATGAATCTACGAACAGCAGGGCACAGTTAAAGGAGTTGGTTACCTTGCTGAGAAGTTGGAAGTGTCGCCTGCAGCTCGTCATTTAACAGCTCACTGTAGCAGCTCCTTCTTGTTCAATTACTCTCCTGCAATATTTCTGATCTGCTGTCAGAAAATGCTGAAAATGACTCCTGTCTTGTTTTTCTAGATGCATTTTTCATGAATGAAAGCGCTAATTATACTGGCAAACATTACATTTCCTGTCACTACTTTATAATAAAAGTCAACTGCAGCAGCAAGAAATGTTTGGTAATTTAAAACAGTTTTTCTGGGAATGTCACCATAAGATTCAGTTTGCTTTCATTAGTGCGCCATAGACACAATCACCATTGATACCTTATTTAGTGATAGATGGTGACATTAATTTAAATGTTCTTACCTCCTCACATACATCCTCTTTATTCATGCCGATGATAGTTGTGATTGGCAGAGGAGCTAGGTTCCTCATCCAACCAGAATCTTTCAGCCTGGATGTTCCTCTGATGTGAGCCAGCTCCTTTCTAATTGTATGATCCAGGTTCACCGTCGCCACTTCAAATGTCTCCAAGTCTTTCACAGTGAATTTGAAATCTGTTTTGAGAAATCTCTCAAACATCTCAGGATCTCCATCCTGCTCGAGGAATTCTTCAATCTGTGCATTCATCACGTACAGCTCTGCCCGAGACTCACTGAAGACTTCCCATAAGTATTTTGAATCAATGTTGAACACATTGTTACGATCAATATCTGCTCTCTGCTGAGCATCTTCCACACACTGGATGATCCAGCTGAGGCGGCAGGGCCACTGATTGGCCAAGACCACCCATGCTGCAACGTATTCTGGTTGAGGATGCTCTTTCTTTAAGACCTTCATGATTATCACAGTCACTCGAATGGCGTTGATCACCCTCCTCATAGACATAGCATCATCTAACAGGTACTTGTTTAGATTCATTTCATTACTGGTCAGGATGCTCCCGACCAACTTTTCTACTTCCTCCTCATTTACATCCAGTGCTGCTGCAGTTTTGTTAATCAGTGGAATTGACTCTTTCGTTTCAAATGCAATCTCCACTGAAGATGTATCCGAGGATATCTTTTTAAGGCTGTCAGTTCTAACTTCCCTCATGCTCATGTTCTCAGGAATTTTTGAGTAGTTTGCGAGGCTGTGAAATAAACTGCGCCTTGAATCATCGCACAGTGGTGGGACTGTGAAGGCCAGAGTCACAATGCTGTTCAGCAGTGCATACGCTCTGTCCTCTTTGCTGAAACAGCCATCTGCAAAGTTCACTTTCTGCATAAGAACATCTGGGTTGACAGCCAGAATATTAATAAACGGACTTTCCTTATCTGAAAGCAGAATGTTAATGGCATCCAGAACTGCAACAATTTTCTTGGGAGAACACCGGTCCAGATTGGTGATCTTCAGTACAACTCGGATCCTTCTTCTCTCAAACACCTCCATGAACTGGATGAAACGAGACAGAAACCACATTTCCTTTCTCACTTCGTTCATGAAGCCCAGCCGGCTGCTGATTTGCTCATTGTCCATGCCCTTCCTGAGGTTCAGATCCTGGCTGTAAATGAGGTTCTTAACCATCTGAAAGGCAAACTTCAATCCGCTTGCTGCTGGTACTCCTAACGCAGCGAAGATTATGCCCTCCAGCACACCCACCTTGCCTTTTGCTCCATTCACCTCCTCGCTTGGTTCCAACTCAGGATCAGGAACGCCAAGGGTCAACACAACTACCAGGATGATAATTGGTACCACAAGAATGGACAAGACAAGAAACCACAGAGGGCAGCAGCAAACCTTTTTGGACCTCCAATTGTTAGAGCCATCCTCCACTATCTGAATTTTTTTATAAAAACAAAACAGATAACAAAAGAGAAGCAGGTTAGACACCAGTGCCATGTTTTAAGCAAGCCATAAGGCTCCAGTAATGGCAATCCTGCCAATGCCATTTGTTGGTAAGTATGGAGTGAAGTTTCTTAACAATCCTAATGACTCTAGTGATCCCTTGACTTTTTATGTTGATGTAGCACCACCACCAGTTCAAATTTGCCCCTATCCATAGATAAGATGGATAGACAACATATTTTGTATGATAGTTGATAAATCCTGATAACTATCTCCTAACTTTTTATGTAAAAATAACATTTGTGCAACTTAATAAAATTTCATTGGGAACAATTTTCTACCAATGGTAAAAACAGATACATTACTTTGATGACCTAATACTTGCAATAATACTTGTATGATTAATGACATTCCCATCACCCTTGGCTGTACACATTTAGTGGCAATTAGCAAATGTTAGCACATTAGTTAACATGCTAAACTAAGATGGTAAGCATGATGAACAACCTACTAGACATCAGCATGCAAACATTGTAAGCATGCATTTAGCTCAAAGCACAGCTGTACCTTCGTAAAACCACACAGAGCCACTAGCAAGTCTGTAGACAAAGAAGAAGAGTTCAATTCACAAACCTTCTTCTTGACTTCGTCTTCTTCATCATATTGAACCACACGGTAGAGTACAAGCTGTAGTTTACCAAAGCTCATCTGCATGGCGTGAAACAGCCGTATGGCAATCCCGGCCCATAGTAGGTCACTGCCTGCAAAATGCCAGGCACTAAAATGTACATAAATGAACCTGACGTTACGGTGCTGCTGGTTCTCCACAGTCCAAATGGGCCTGTAGAAGAGCAGCCGACCAATGAGTGCCAGGAAGCCAGTAAATGAAGGGCTAGCTGAGCGAGGCTTGGATTTTCCTTTGTAGTCCTGCTCAATCCTTGCGGCCTCCTGCTTCATGTTCACTGAAGACACAGAAAGAAAAAAAAAATATTGCATTGAGGATAAATCTTTTATTTGGTTGTGATACATGTAAAGATAAACATTATAAATCAAGGCAAAGAAGTATTAAGACATAAAACAACGTGTTGGGTAGTATAGAAGAAGTAAAGAAGATAATGAAAAGAAGTTTTGAAGATTGTTGAATATGACAATGACTGGGCTTTTTCAATTTTTCAAATCAAGGCGAGATGCACAGTAAAACATGAAAATATAGAGTTCATTTTAAAACTTTATTATTGCATGGACAGTCATTTGTGAACATAAGGTTAAAAATCATCATAACAGCCCTATACAGAAAAACCTTCTGGCAACCACAAAGAAAAAACCTTAAACTTGTCTTTGTGCTCCATTCAGTCTGTTCAATGTCACTTCAGTGAAATGGAAATCTGTATTTTCATGTTTGAGTCTTTGCATATTTCTTATGCAAGGAGATTGGGTACAATATGTGATTTGTTGCTTTTTTTGTTTTAGTTTCTTATACCTTTTCAAAAATGCTACCTATTATAGTTTTTGATTTTGTTGTCTTGTGTTTTACTGTTTTTCTCCTTGTGTCTTGAAGCAAAGATTACTTCCTGTCTTTGTTGTGTTTTGCTGCGAGTTTTGATTCTGTTCTACCTTGATTTGTTGCACCTGTCCCTCATTTCATTTCACCTGTGTCTAGTTGTCTGCCTTGTGTTTTTAGTCCCTGTATTCACTGTGTCTGTTGACCAGCACTGCTTTCTGTGTTTCCAAGTTCCATGTTTCTGCTTGTTACTGTTTTTTCTTTGTTCTGGTTTCCATTTATTGGACTTCTGTTGGACCCCTGGTTTATCTTGGATGTTTGTACTGTTTGTTCTTGCTGCCTTTAGTTTTTTTTGTGTGTGTTTGTATGCCTGCCTAAGTTATTACAGTTCCTGTTTGTTCACAATATCTCCTTGTCTGCATCTGGGTCTACTTCTTGAACTGAAACATGACATCTTACCTTTAAAGTTGAAGTGTAACCCCCGTTTGTGAGGTAAATTATGCCTATAAAAGTTTAAACTATAATTTGAAGCTGTACTTTTGGCATACCTCTACTTGTGAAAGGGAATTCAATTTTATTTATAAGGCGCCAGATCACAACAGAAGTTATCTCATTCCATATAGAGCAGGACTAGACTGCATGGAAAGAAAGGTTGTTATTTAGAGCCTCTGTCTTTTTAAGGGAACTATTTGTGATTACACAAACCTGGATGAGCTGTATAGGTTTGTTAATTGACTCCCTCCCAAAATACTATCAACATATCACTTTTCACTCCAGGGGAGAGAAGGATCACTGCTACACCCTTTATTTAAATAGTGTAGTATATCCTCTTTATGTAGTATAATCATTTATTCATACAGTGATACTTTTCCAGTGCTTTAGCTTACATATTTCACATAGTTAATATTTTATTTATCACTACAGTTTTTGCTTGAAATGTAATTTTATTGTACTTCATATCTTCTATATCTAGTGCTGTTATTGTGACTAGTGCTCTTAATGCTGAGCTGACCTGTACATATATACACTGAACAAAAATATAAATGCAACACTTTTGTTTTTGCTCTCATTTTTCATGAGATGAACTCAAAGATCTAAAACATTTTCTATATACACAAAATAACCATTTCTCTCAAATATTGTTCACAAATCTGTCTAAATCTGTGATAGTGAGCACTTCTCTTTTGCTGAGATAATCCATCCCATCTCACAGGTGTGGCATATCAAGATGCTGATTAGACAGCATGATTATTGCACAGGTGTGCCTTAGGCTGGCCACAATAAAAGGCCACTCTGAAATGTTCAGTTTTATCACACAGCACAATGCCACAAGTTTTGAGGAGCGCAATAGGCATGCTGACAGCAGGAATATCCACCAGAGCTGTTGCCCGTGAATTGAATGTTCATTTCTCTACCATAGGCCGTCTCCAAAGGCGTTTCAGAGAATTTGGCAGTACATCCAACCGGCCTCACAACCGCAAACCACGTGTAACCACACCAGCCCAGGACCTCCACATCCAGCATGTTCACCTCCAAGATCGTCTGAGACCAGCCACTCGGACAGCTGCTGCAACATCGGTTTGCATAACCAAAGAATTTCTGCACAAACTGTCAGAAACCGTCTCAGGGAAGCTCATCTGCATGCTCGTCGTCCTCATCAGGGTCTCGACCTGACTCCAGTTCGTCGTCGTAACCGACTTGAGTGGGCAAATGCTCACATTCGATGGTGTCTGGCACATTGGAGAGGTGTCCTCTTCACGGATGAATCCCGGTTTTCACTGTTCAGGGCAGACAGCGTGTGTGGCATGTGTGGGTGAGCGGTTTTCTGAAGTCAATGTTGTGGATCGAGTGGCCCATGGTGGCGGTGGGTTTATGGTATGGGCAGGCGTATGTTATGGACGACGAACACAGGTGCATTTTATTGATGGCATTGTGAATGCATAGAGATACCGTGACGAGATCCTGAGGCCCGTTGTTGTGCCATTCATCCACGACCATCACCTCCATGTTGCAGCATGATAATGCACGGCCCCATGTTGCAAGGATCTGTACACAATTCCTGGAAGCTGAAAACATCCCAGTTCTTGCATGGCCAGCGTACTCACCGGACATGTCACCCACTGAGCATGTTTGGGATGCTCTGGATCGGCGTATACGACAGCGTGTTCCAGTTCCTGCCAATATCCAGAAACTTCGCACAGCCATTGAAGAGGAGTGGACCAACATTCCACAGGCCACAATCAACAACCCCACCAGACCCTACCAATAAAACAAAACTGCATGTTTCAGAGTGGCCTTTCATTGTGGCTAGCCTAAGACACATGTGCAATACTCATGTTGTCTAATCAGCATCTTGATATGCCACACCTGTGAGATGGGATGGATTATCTCAGCAAAGAGAAGCGCTCACTATCACAGATTTAGACAGATTTGTGAACAATATTTGAGAGAAATGGTTATTTTGTGTATATAGAAAATGTTTTAGATCTTTGAGTTCATCTCATGAAAAATGGGAGCAAAAACAAGTGTTGCGTTTATATTTTTGTTCAGTGTACATACTTATGACAAATCAAGCTGAAACTGAACTTATTATCTATTATAAATCTCATATGAAATAAATGTGATGGGAGCACACCTTACATTGGGTTATATGCAACTTTGTTTGTCGGGCACAGTGTTTAGGAGCGTTATGGTATGTGTATTTAAGGACACGGAGATCCCCCAGAGGCCAACAGAGCAGAAATACACCGTCCACTTTTCAATCAGTCAGTTGTGAAAAAGTCATTAAAGCCTGAGCTAGCTCTGAGGCAGTGCACAGGTCATTCATATGCCAAGAGGTAGCTCAGTGATTTTCTGATTGCAGTGGCTAAGTCAATGCAAGTACATTGTACTGATACTGTGCTGCCACAGCAGTTTTAGGTTAACAGTAAACATACCATAGTTTCACATGCTGCTGTCATGTTTACAGTGAACATTGTGGAGTTAACACTAAAAACAGAAACACTGTTTCCATGCAAATCATCATTTCATGCCAACATAAGAATTTCCACAACAGACTGTAAACGCCATCACACTTTGAGTGATTGATTAAAGCAAGCAGACGACAGAGACGACATGTTTTCAAAGGGTGTAACATACCTTCCATCTGTCCGAGGATCATGCTTAGTCGATTCTGACATGCAGAGTAGAGTCCTACGGTTGCAGGTGATGAAACTTTTGTCAAGGTCTTGGACAGCGCATATGCATAAATATCATCTGGAAGAAGAAACGAAATCCAGCATGGATCACTTTTTAGATATATTCACGTGAACCTAGTTGAAACATAAAAACGTTAGAAGTAACCTAAGTTTAAAGATTACTTGACACACCTATTGAAATCATATTCTGAGAGAAAAAACTGAGTGAACTGGATCTCCATTAAACACGCACACAGGACTAATTATTACCGACAACGTTCTTTCAGCTCAATAATGCCGAACTAAACTGAAACGACAGGTACATGACAGTTGTTCATTTATGCATTAATAAGGTGAACATTTATACTCATATCAGGAAAACATTCAAAACATAGACTGTTTTCACAGATGAGCATTTACATTTTCAGAGAAAAACAGACAGTAAAAACTGCAACCTTGAACAGGCGCGAAGAAGCAACTACTTACTGAATATATTATTGTACATTCTATACTGTGTCGGCTATAATGATGGGCAGTGTTCTCAAACTTTTCACACCGTGCACTAGTATTAGACTGAGACTGAGTATCGAACCAGTCTTGGGAAATATCTTCAAGTGAATGATGATCACTAGAAATCATTAACAAAAGGTAAGACCATGAGCCAACAGTCTCCATGTTCCTCCACCCATCAAACTTACAGCATTTTGTAAAGGACTGGTTACCTTTGTTTCCCAACAACAATTAGATAGATTTGTAATAGCTTATTTTCTAGGAGATCTGCAGCCTTTGAGTGATGTTGAAAGCCATTTTTCATCAGATTCATTGCTGGTTTGTAGCCGTCCAGACTTGTATCTTCAAAGAGGACACTGACAAGACACTGAAAAAGGGTGTTTATTCAAAATATTTGGCAACACTGTATGCACAGCGGCAGATTGCCGGTCTGGTCAAGGCGCTTATAGGCATCACTATTCAAAAATGGAACAAAAATGAATGTAAACAAGTCCATTTTAATGTGTGAACTAAACTTTGAGCTCGCTCTTTTTGATGTGTGAACTTGCACAACACTGGTAGGAGGTAAAACAAACACAGCCCATTCATCCTTTTTAATGATATCCATGTCATTACCCAGCTTAAAAATAACACATAGCCAAATGCCAAAAAGGTATATAGACTCTAACTAGTAAGTTACAGTGAGTTATGAACTCTATAGACATAAATACTTCAAAGGAAACTGTAATAATACTGAAAATGTAGTCAAATCTTAATGTAGATTCAAAGGTTTTGTTACAACATGCTTAGATAACGAAATGATAAACGAAAATAAAGAAGTGATTTCAAGCAAAAATACAAACCAGCCATCACTGCTGTGCGTTGTGATGAAGAACAGCAGTGGGAGGAGGAGTCTTTGAAAGGACTGCTGACACTTAATGACAATGACGTTGTTTGTAATTAAAGAGGAACTGTTATTAATTACAGAAAATACTAATAACACGTCCCTGATTTGGACATTATCAGCATCTACCCTTATTTTATGATTATGATCACAGACAAGTGTCTCTGCCTTTATTAACAAAGTGAAAGTGAAAGTGAAAATTTGTGCCACATATATATGCGTCATAACCTGCAGGTAACTTACCTTTTGTTGGATGATACATGGTGACAGGTTGGAGGGACATGCAGCTTTCCCAGAAAATATCTGTGACCTGTGGAGAATATGAAACAGCACGGGGTTTGACTGCAGGCAGTGAAGGGATTGGTCTCTCTCTCTCTCTCTCTGTGTGTGTGTGTGTGTGTGTGTGTGTGTGTGTGTACACTTTAGCTACAAGTCCCTCCTGGCATTCCTCCGTTTAAATCTCTTCCTAGTGCTCATGAAAGGGTGGAGGAATCATGATACCAAAATGGGATGTACGTTACTTGGGAGACAAGTTAATTACGCCTGACGTGCACCTTCTGTTCTCAGTGAAGGGTGAGAATAAACATCATCAACCTGAGGAATTAAAACAGCTATGCATTCTGTAGATAAAAGTTTGAGCTTTGAAAGGCAGGTACAATGCCCTTTTTAGTGTGATGCAGCAGCTGAAATATGGACAAAGAACTCTGAATGAACTGAGAGAAAAAGTAAAGTAATGAAAGTGCACAAGCGAGGAAACAGACAAAGGCACTTTTTAGTCACCAGTGAGTGGAGAAACTATGCAAAAATCTACTGATTTGACAGCTTAAACTCAGTTTAACTTGAAAATGTGGTGTTAAAAATACATTTGCTCATGTATTAAACACCCAGTGTGGGATGAAAGTCCTTGAGAGTGCTTACAACAGCAAAAAATAAACTCAGAGCACACACGCAGTGATTGTTTTTGAGCGTTGATGGACAGGTATTTAAGTGAGTTGTTTTAAGATGACATCCTGACAGTCATGCACGGGTATGCAACCTCCTAGAGGTCAGGCTTTTTTTTCTTTGTGAGCACAAGAAATGTCAAGTTTTGCTGCGTCAATGATTAACTTGCACTACCACAGCCCCTTTCCCTGCCGGCAATATATTTCCTCCTCGTGTTCTTGCCTGCACATGTCTAACAGGTTCATAAGCATTCCAACAGAAACACAAAACAGAGTTACAGACTCTTATTTTTAATGGTTTATGTTTAACTTTGATGATACAACCTCTGATCAGCGTGCACAAAAGGAAATTACAACCTACAACTGTAAAACGTGTGCAATGACGACATAAGATGCCATAAAACAATGATCGATATGTTATTCTTTGGTAGAAATGTGTTATTATATGAAAAAACAAAACAAAACATGCTTACCTGGTTAAGTTCCAAATTTCAGTCCTGATCTTTGTTTCTTGAATTGTTAATTTAAAGTATCCAGAGCGCAAAGGCAGCAGCTAAAGTGTGGTGAACTTTACACCCTGATGACCTCAGTGTGATAAAACTTTACAGCACTGATAAGAGTGGGGAAAAAAAGGGAACCTGATAAACAACAGGCTATGTCTGTAGACCGGACACTTTTCAGGAAGTGAAGTCACATTCAAGATGAAATTATTTCCGAGAGATGGAACTGTACATTTCTTCCGTTCTCCTTTTTCCAATCCGTTACCCTGGTCTCCTGCTCCCAATCTTCTCTCTATTCATAGAATCGAAGTGAAGTGGGTAGTTCCTGGAAGCATTACGAGGTAGAAAAATCCCCTTTCCTGCAATAGCTTCTGGCATTCACTGTCCAACTTTTTTAGTCCATGGGAAAATGTAACAAATGAGTGATTTCATGCCGAAGCCCGGGGTCTGCATGATTCATGAACTGAATTCCTAGTTTGGAGTCCCTCAGGTTGAGAATGGCTGGATAGCTCTGCCTGGCCTGAACTGACATGCAGAGCAGTTAAGATGCCAAAGCAGCAGCAACAAAGACTTTTTTGCTCAGAGGCAGATTTATTGTGACATAACTGGTTAGTCAAGCTTTGCAAAACGAGCTAGGAATCTAATTTCCCTTGGCATATTTACTCTTAGTTTGCATTAGCCTCCTTTTACCATCTGATGTCGCAGTATATCACAACACAGCTACTATAAATAAACTTTGTGAAGTAAAGCATGTGGCATGGCATAATTGTCTTTTGGAGACAGATGTCAACTCATGGAGTCTTATTGTATATAAATGATGTCATACATCTTCGTGGGCTGTGTACTTGTATGAGCATAAACTATAAATAACACATTGTAACTAACTAACTGTACTATACGCAAACACACACACCACAGGCACGCGTGGTGATCGTCAAAACGTCACAAGCATCTGAGAGCAACATTTTGATGCTAGTTGCTGAAATGAAGTTTAATTAGTGTATGTCTGATTAAGATTTAAAGTGCTTGGCCTGAGGGCGACTAATTCTGTCTTTACTCCAAGTACCTGATTGTTCAACTGCTTTAATTAACTTGACTGTCATAGAGAGACTGAGGTTGTGTGTGTGCATACGTATGTGTGTGTGTGTGAGAGGTTCTCAGTTATCACCTGGCCAGAAGTCTTTTTCAAACCAATACTGAATGAATTGGATTATATCTCCCCTTCTATGAACCCCTCAGCACACCTTGGCCTTTCACCACATAAACCTTGCAATTAAGGTTAATGAATTCTCCTTCATGATTAATCCAAGATAGGCATCAGACACAGATAAATTATATTTCAGGATTGGGCAGACTCGGAGTGATTTTCTTTTCTTTTTTCTTTTTTTTTTTTTGCTCAAGGCAAGGGGAAATTAAACTAATATTGTAATATGTTGAGTTCAGGGGATGACAGTTTTTCTGTCAGGAGCTAGGTGAAACACTTTGATCGTCTGCATCAGCTGTGATATATGCACAAGCTAGAAAAGGTGATATATATATTATTAAATCATGTTGTAATCTAACACACCAACAGAGGGCGCTGTAGTATTGTGCATGAAAGCAGGACAATGACATTTGATCAGCTGCCCTTCATCACACTTCTCTGCTCTATTTGGTATGTAGGAGCAGACCTGACAGTGAAGGAGACATTTACTGAAAATGGGGTGCGGTCAAGAGCTTAAGATGTGCTAGAACTTTTCTCAGATAGGCTGATGATCATTTAATGTAAATCAGTAACTGCAGCACAAAGAGCACACACACACATACTCTAATATCTATCTGCCTTTATTCCTTATCCATTGTTCCTAAGGGCAGACAAGCTTCAGTATCGACACAAAGTCTGACACCAGCTTGCCTGGCCTAATTGGCCTCAAGACCTCTTGTTGGTGTGATCTATTGATCAGTCTCACTGCAGACGCTGCTAAGTCACAGGGAGAGGACAGTGAAATAGCCAGATATACTGAAAATAAGCACTGCCAAATCTGGGCATGATGTCTTAAGCTTTGATGCTGTCTTGGCGGAGCTGTGCAGCAAGCAAAGATGATGATAGGGTCTTCACCCCGAGGTGCAGGGGTCCAGATCCTAGCCACACACTGATTCACACACACTGATTGTCCTTTATTGTTACCAAGGGGATGATGGCACCAACAAATGGAGGTTTCTGAATGCGGTGACCCCCAAAGATCTATAGACACTGTCTGCTTTAACAATCCCACCAGAGACGGCGAGATGAAAACTCTTCCACACTCGCAAGATCCACTTTCTGTTTGATACCTCTGCTGCAAATATTAGGAGAAAAAAATAAAAGACGGCTATGAGATTGCCACCAGAGCGTCCTTCTGGGGCAGGGGTGAGCGAAATGGTATGCATGCTGATCTTGTATCTATCAGCACAAACATCCCATACATGATTATTTTTGCCTGCACCTTCAACCTCCTTTCCATTCACATTCAGATCCCAGATCACATAATCTCATTCTCATCTATTCCCGGTTCTCTTTCTCAGCCTCTCCCTTCTCAAGCAGTATGCAGCCATTTCAATGTAAATAGTGTCTCTGTTTATCTGCCTCTTAATCCTCCTCCGTCATTCTCTACAGCCTTTCCTCAAATCCCAGAAAAACTCATAAGAGAAACATGCGTATGTTTATGAGGCCTGCCACACAATATGTCCGTCGCTACCTCGTAAAAGGCAATACATTCTTCTTTATGGGGTGCACAAATTTCCTATTCTCTACTGTGTGTGAGAGCTACATTCACATATGGTATTACATTTATGATGCATGACAAGGCTTACAATTCTCCATCTCCTCTGCAGCACACTGCGAGTAACCAGAGCTGTCCAAAAGTCGTGGCTGTGACAACGAGGATCATTATACATTTTTCTTTCTGTGCGGCTGCCTCTCTGTATTCGTCTCCATGCCTCCATGAAATCTAGCTTTATCCTGCTGTGTGAGAGTACAGCTACCAGGTGCAAACTGAGCTTTTCTCTGGGTGGTATTGTTGGAATGGGTGTCCACTCTTGGACCTTTTTCAGCAACGCGCAAACTTACACGCACGTGTGCACACATTCACGCTAACCCGCTGATCCTACCTCCTGTTTTATTGTCAATATCAGTCGGCTCAAGGGTTGTAGGGGTTGACGGCTGTTGACAGGGGCTGGATTGTTGAGGTAAAGATGATGGCAGCTCTTGCAGAGATAGAAAAGCTGTATCTTGAGACCCCTTGGAGGGTGTTATTAGGCTGTTATGAAATCCGCTATCAGACCTTCACTGAAGCAAAGGGGAGGGAATAGCCAGATGCAGTGCAAAATACAAGTGTTGCATCTCTCGCTTGCTCCTATAGCTTCCTCTTATCTACCCCCTCCTTCCTTTGCGCACACACGAACAAACACACACATTTCTCTTTAGTATCGTACCACCTGTACCTGTGTTTTTCAGTCAACACAGCCTGCAGTCTTCCTGCCTATTTGCACGAAGGAATTGCTTTATCATATAAAATAGGGCACTAATCTTGTTTGTTTTATATTTCATGAACATGAACACCTCAAGGCGCACAGCATGCGCTGCATCATGGCACCAACACCTGCTGTCAGGTTGCTCCTGACACCTGAACACACACTGATCATTCCAGCACATCAGTGAGAGAGCTTAAAAAAAAACAAAAACAAAATAAAAACATTGTTATGTGGCAGCTATTGGTAACAAACAAATACACAAAGAGAGTGGATGTGCAGTTGTGCACACATGTACTCTACACACTGTAGCAGGAGAGCACGAACATGTCCACGATGCTTCAGTTAGAGCGATTCACACATTTGTGTATCCAGCAAGTCAGCAAAAAAACAATCTGTTATGTGGGAAAAATTGATCTTTTTAGTGTATCCACTACACAGAGGAACAAAGGTCAACATTCAGGCTATTTCACTTTTGCCTCTATGCTTTTGTTTGATGGTGTTTAACTTCACAACACAGGTGTGTTTTGTGTATTTTAACCTTTTTATCTCTGGAGTTTTTGCTAGCGGTGGAGCTCTACGGGCTCTCGTCCAGACTGAAATATCCTGACAGCCATTTGGATGCGTTTCCTTAAAATTTTAGTGCAAACATTCATGGATGAATCCTAAAAGGTGATTCTCTAACTTTTCATTTAGCAGCATAAATAGCAGAATAAATATGTGTTCTGAGCTTGTCAGACCAAAGAAGAAAGTGTTATTAACCACCCAGCCAAATTTGAATAATCAAAAATATCTTTTATATGATTTTATTTATGAAATCAGGTGTCAAAATTGGGTAAAAATATTCTCAGCTCCAGGACTGTGGGGGTGGGGTCCACTGAATGTGCTGAAGCCACGCCCACTTGTGGGAGCAATCAAACAGCAATTTCGAAGCGACTGAAACGTGTCAGATGAGTTCAGAAAATGACATGACTTCGAAACAATCTCTATCTCTCTGCTAGGAGTGGCCTCAGTGTGTCATCGAGCCCTCCCGCTCAGGATAAATTGTGCAAACTTTGATGATTCATTAACTTTTCCTATACGGCCTTCATCTAATAGTTTGGTTTAAATATATATATATATATATATATATACAAAATATTTGTGAAACTAATTAGAGTCTCATCAGCATTAGCTGCGCTTTGTGTTTGGCTCTTTTATCGCAGCAACACACTAAACTGCAATGAATATTTATTTCCATTTTCCATAACCACATATCCTTACAACACAGGGAGTTTATAGGCAGTTTAGTCACCATTTAACCTGCATATGTTTTGACACCAGGAGAACATGCATACTCCATACAGTAAGATCTTTCCGTGAAGCAACAGTGCGACACACTGCATCACCATGACATCCATAAACCCCATGAACCTCATGCTTGCCAAACATTTACATGTTAGCACTGTCTTATGTACATATAGGTCTAATCACCAAAGAAGCATATGAAACAGCCTCACAGGGCTGTTAGTATGGCTGTAGACTCTTAGTCTTGATTTAATCTATAAAAGACTTCAGTACATAAAAGTAAAAAGTATAAATGTCTCCGATGTGCAGAGAGAATGTGTAAAGATCGAGCCTCAAGAGGTGGTAAGAGACGGGCTAAGGTGTAAATGTGAAATCAATGTACACACATCAACACAACCTGAATAAATGTTGACACATTACGTATTTTCTGTTGTGTGCTGATGAGGACATTGATGTGTTGTTTGCTTTCCCCCCCTCTCTGTTTGCCCCCCATTGCAATAAAACATACACAATGTCCATATGTGATTAGTAACTTGATTGAAATTGACCATCTGGGGCCTGCGGTGTGTTCCTGACAAAGACACATTTTGAAATAAAAGAATAAGTGCTGGCTTTGTTATGGTCTCTGCAGAGTTTGTTTAGAACAAAGGGTAATAATTTTGCATTTGCTGTGAAAAAGGCTGTCAGTTTGGCAATTATACCTGTTAGAGCTTTCTTAAGGAAAGAGTATTTATGATTTGACATGATTTAAGTTAGTCATAACATGCAGGAGGCAGATATGCGAGTCTTTAAAAGAGAAGAACTGGTTACATCCACTGATCTAAATGTAATTTGTCACACCATCATACACACTAACACATTTAACATGCTTATGGAGATTTCTCTTTTGCAGATGTGTCCAAATGTTAGAATAATGTAATAATGTATTCTGTGCAAAGGTTCCGTCTGCTTTCTTTTAACTGTTGCATCTATTATAAAGTGTTCAGATGTCAGGTCTGTTTACATGGTACACAGAAACAGCAGCTGTTCAAACATCCAAGCTGGAGAATAAGGCAATAGGTGGACACAGAAATCTTAGCGTGAATGTGAATCTGATTTGTGAGACAAGATTCATGTAAAGTGACTCTCAGAGCTCATTTTAAACCCCTTCTGTCAGCTGTGAGAGAGCCCGCTCTAATCCATTGTCACTGGGTAGATTAATTTGCATAATTCCACTATTGTGCAGTCCCTAGATCTTTTTCTGTCTATTCCTTCACACGCAAAAAGAAGAAGAACAAAAAAAAGAGAAGACTCTCACACCTCTGCTACTTGTTGCTTTGGAAACAAGGGGGTGGAAATACGAACAGAAGTACAGTAGGGCAAAAATGAGAGAACTGGCAGGAGAGAAAGGACCCAGTGGTGCAAAGGTGCAGAGATGAAGGGGGCGTGAAGATGGAGATATGATGAGCAGGGAGCAGAGAAAGGGAGGACGAATGAGCGGAGGACAAGGGAATGAAAGAGGGAAGACTGATAGAGAGAAGAGAGGAAACTACTGTTCAGTGAATGGAATACAGAGCAATTTTCTGTTACTTAAAAAGTCATTTATCTATGTCGACAGTCTATTAGTCATGTATTCGAGTGTGACCCCCACACACACACACACTTCCCTGTTTCACTCCTGCAGTGTGTGTGTGTGTGTGTACATGTGTATCACTGTTTGTGTGTTTGTGTGTATGATGAGGCTGTATTGCTTTTTCCTCCAGGGAGGGGAGCTGGGGGGAAGAGAGGCAGTGTTAAATTGCACAGATAAGATCAATATGTAGTTAAGAAGTGGGGCTGCACCTTTCACAATGAACATTGTATAATATTGCATTAGCTCTACACAATGTTAAACAGATTATTCTTAAAATGCGACGTGGAGAACTTACTTGTTAAAGAATAACATTTTAGGACAATCGCCCACTGCTCAGTGATGATGACTATATCATTTGCAGCTGTAATAACTGTAAATTTTGTCCATTGGGAGCGATGTATAAAGTATAAAGACAGTATAAAGAATGGAGGGTGTATCTGAAGAGTTTAAAATCTGTGGCTCTGGCCACCACCATGTTAGCAATGCTGCCACTTCTGCCTCTAGGCTAATCTAAAGATCGGCAAAGATGTAGATCATCGGCAGACCTGAGGTGGGCTGAATGACGCCAGGGTGCTCAAACAAGCCATCTGTAACGACACCTACCTGTCAGTCATAGCAGCCACGCTGTTAATTATGTTATTATTTGTGCTGTGAAGTTGGACATTTTAACACGGGGGCTTATGAAGACTGACCTGTTATGTAGTGGCCGTGCAAGGAACTGCAGTTTTTGGCACTTCCGCGTTGGCTTCACCTCACAGCCACGGAAGTTGCTGCTTGATCGGGCGCAAAGGAGGAAGTAGGAGTGTCAAAGTCAGACATTTAGGTGACCAACACCTCCCTCTGTGGACTTTGACACACGAGGTAGTAAACCACACTATGATCTTTACCTATACCTAAAGTTGTTTTTGTACTAAGGAAATAGTCCCTGTGTGAACGATCATTTAATTGGTGTGGATGCAGATATCTTAAAGACAAATGTCCTGTAACCTGGACAATTAATACCAAGACTGCCCACATGTCTATAGTGCACTAGAAAGGGAGAAAATAGGTTACATTTTAAATTCATGTGAACCAACCCTTTAAAATTGATTTGGAGTTGGCGAGACTAACAATGAATAAGTATCTCTTGTCCTCCACTGAGAGACTGCACACTGTTAACCCTGCTGGCATGGGATGAAAACCCTGTAGAGCCGTGTCCTCTGTCTTCTCCGCTGCCTGTCTCTCTCTCTCAGCTCTCTCACTGTATTAATAAGCAAAACAGCATGTCCTGCTATAATCACCATGATATATTAAACATAATCAGATGTGCTAATGAGGTCATAATTAAGATAATTCATGCATTCATTATCAAATATTTCTCTGTCAAAACACACTTCGAAATAGTCCAACCAGCACTGTCTCTCACTGTGGACATAATGTGATGAATACCTGTGTAATTTATTGCCGTTTTGAGGATGGTTTGCATTACTCAGTAAGGTGTTCCTGTTATCACCATCAATTTATAATCACCATGTTAGCATGCTCAAAAAGAATAATTCAAAAGCAATTACCATCGCTAAACTGAATTATTAAACTAAATGTGCAACATCTCAACAAAACATGAACATCATGAGATTTATTGTTTTGATATTGTGTTGAATATCATTAGAAGGTGTGTCCCCTCCTGCGTGTGTCTTCTCATCTTCAGGTAGTTATGTTTGTCCCAGGGAAATACTTTCTAAATATATTACCAGACTTACAAGAAGAAAAACAAAAAAACAACAGTGCATGTGTGGGATGGTTTCCCAAATATGTTAGAGGATTGTTTCACTTTTATGTCAAGGAACTGACCATTTGTAGGAAATAGTTATAGGGTTAGATTTGGTGGAAAAAGCTCAGTTATTTGAAGGAACTCTGAGCAGCGGTGGGATTCTGCTGGGACAACTAATCCCACATTAATTAACACACAAATGTGAACTCCCTGGTAGCTCACCTGGTAGAGCACATGCCCTATGTACTAAGTTTAAATCCTTAGCACAGCAGGCTGGGTTCAATTCCATCCTTACATCGTTTGCTGTTTGTCATCTCCTGTCTCTCTTCCTGCTTTCCTGTCTGCCAGCTGTGTCCATCTATTAAGAGGAATAAAAATCCCCCAAATATGCATAAATGAAGATTAAATCTGAGTTAAATCAACTGACAGGAGGTTATGGTGGTGCAGGGAGCTGTGACACCAAACAGCATTGCTGTGACTATATCGTCAAGTTATAATGGCTGTCCTGTGCAGCTGGATGTTACTAGTCAGCTAGTAACACAGCTGGTGAATGATGCAGTGATTGGAAAGTATGAATGAAGCATCTGATTCCAATCAGCTAAAGCCAGCCCAGCCGCTCTGCTTGAACACTATGCTTCATCGGCTCTTATGGTGGAACCTTTAGAAACATGCCGGACAGTATTTTTGGGATACCGTGTTCATTATGAATTAGACTGACAGAAATATCATGTACCAGGCTATATATATATATAATCATCAGGGATTTCCTGATCAAGTTTTTTGGCTCTGCTGGGAGTGCCGATCCGAGTCATTTAACATTGGGTATCTGCTGATTTTGACTCTGATCTGATATCTTTATTTTTAGCAAAATGTTGATTAGTATCT
The DNA here is from genome assembly GCA_036365135.1 of Miichthys miiuy. NCBI lineage: Eukaryota > Metazoa > Chordata > Actinopteri > Sciaenidae > Miichthys > Miichthys miiuy. The sequence goes on from CM071603.1 coordinate 21,087,018, forward strand.
AACACACTGAAATAGCAGCTGTACTCTGGCAGTCGGTATTGCCATGAAGTACTGAAGGTTCCGTTTTAAAATTATGAAGCTGGCAAGCTTAAAACAGATGTAATGTGATCAGTTAAACTCTGTTGGAGTTGTTGGGACTACAAAAGCACTGATAAGTACAGACTCCAGCTTGCAGAGAGCACACAACAGTTTAAGTTTAACGTTGGCCTGTAATTAAGATACTCACAGATTTGACGCTAATTAGCAACAGCTGATGTGACCCGCCACCGTTCTTCGTTTTAACTGATAAAAGTGACGGTCACTGGTGGCTAAAAGTAAGTTGAATATTTTACTCTTTGCTAATAATTAGAGATAATTACAGTCTCAGTTTAGCTAATTTGTGTAATTTTATTTTGGCAAACCAGGTATCAGAGCTCAGTGTCACTCGCAGCAGTGCGCACAAATACATTCACACACTATAATTTTCACTGGCTTGCAAGAGAAATGCTGCATTGCAGAGCTCGGCTGTACAGGAGAGCAGCGCTGCAACACTAGCAATCTGAGGTGGATAAGACACAATATACTTTAGTAAAGAAAGATCTTTTAACAGCTTAATTTTAGCTTATCGACCCCGATACTAATCTCTTGGCTCCGATTATTGTCTCTGATAATCAATATTTTTATACTAACAATAGATCATGCGACTCTTTGTACGTGAAAAGGGGCTTGTAGTGAAGAACACCCTGAGAAGTATCAACAGACCCTGCAGTTTCCTTCAGGTCTCATTTTCAGCATCTTTCTCCTCATTTGGTGGATTCGTTTTCACGCCCGCTACCTTACTGTTTCGGTTCACTCTCAACATTATCATTAATGTTGTTTCCTCTGCATGCTACCTGCCCAGAACCAGAGAGCTGACAGAAAAAGTTAGCGAGTAGCTGGCCAACGTGGTGGAGCTTTTAGCTGCTAATGAGCCGTATATTTCCCTGGAGTTAATGAAGATCAGAACAGAGCTAGAAGGAATGTAAAGGAATGACCTGCATTCATCAACTCCTAATGAGTGATGATATTGCGGATAATATTGCAGACGTAAAAATGAAATAAATGTGTCTCTAATAGGAAAAATTCTGAAAACAAAGTTTGCAGTCGTTGTGCATTTATTTCAGGAACGACAGAACAACTAGGAAAGTCCTGTGCGATATGTTGTCTCAGAAGAATTTACTAATGCTTATTCAACCAAAAACATGTGCATACTTGATTTTTCAGCAGTGCTTCACATTCAAATACTAATCCTCGCAAGCTGTCCAGTGCAACGACAGCCTTGAACTGTCGGCCAATACTGGAACAAAATTTGGTTTCAGTGTGGGCCTTGCCTGGGGAGAGACGGAGAGAGAAACTAAACCAGAAAATCTATTTTTCATAATTATGAATGAAAATGAATGTCCATAATTTACTGAGCAGAGCTGTAAGACATTGGAAAAACACGTGAGATGGTTCTGCAGAGACTGAATACAATATGTTTAATTAAAACTATTGATTAGGCAATTACATACATTTTCATACCTACTCGGTCTCGTATATGGTGCAAAATAATAATAATAATAATGTAAGCTTTAAGGAAGTGAACAAGGCGTTATCACTTGTAGCTGTGGCAATTTGTCCACGGTTAAAAACTGTACCCTTCAAAACATCATCAAAAATTCAGCTAGAACCAATTCCCCTTCCAGCAGTAGCCATAATCAGATTACATTTTTTCAATTACTTTTTTAAACCTCATCTCAATAAGGTTTGCACTTGGAGTGTTTGCAGCAGACACCATCCCTGTATGTTTATTCATGTGAGCTCTGAGCCAAACCAAGCAGACCATCAATCAACACGCTCCGTATAGAAGTGACTTTCCTTCCCCTTTCTGTTCAACACCTCCTCCCCTCCGCCAGAGAGTGGATCGTGTTTGCTGATGCGTGAACGCAGTAGCCACGACGGAGCACCGCAGAAAACAAATGCCGTCCCTGCTCCCTTGGTCGTCTCTGTCATGGATCATCAAAAGGAGTTCATTGTTATTACTTCCACTGTTACACTCAATGACAGAACGACAGACAGGGGGATAGGTGTGATTGGTAGTTAAGACACATCGTGATAAGAACACCCGCTGGCTGGTAATTGCCACAACACGGCGAAGGGATACAATCAAGCACTGTGATGTGCTGCGTGCATATACTGACACACTCGCATTCAGTTGGTTCATTCAGTTCACACACACACACACACACACACACACACACACACACACACACACACACACATATAAGCACACTGTAATGGGCCTGTGTGTGGTTTAAATTCTCTTTGATGCCGTGGATACCCCCTGCTGTTCACCATATTACTTTGTACACATCAAACAGGTTGTTCTGGGAACAAAAAAGGGACATGATGAGAAGACTGTGGCTCACCATTCAACTCATCCTGATGCCAGGCTTTTCATTCAAATAAAAAATAGGTTCCTCTACCTTTTACTCCTCTCTTAGTCTCGTGTTTTCTCCCTCTGTTGCTCTGCCATGGTTTCTCCTTTTTTTTGTGCATTTACCTCACAATATCAAATCCTTCTGCTTCCTGCCTTTCTTCCTTTTGTAACTCTTGCATCTGTTTTCCTCATCCTCTGCAAACACAGGCTTTCTAGACGCCTTCACAACATCCCAACATTGCTCTGTCCACAACTCAGAGCTGTATTTTTCTTGTAAACTGCCCTCCCCTACCATTCTCCTTTTGGAGTCACCTGGAGCTTGTCGCAGCATGCAACCCCATCATAGCTGACCATCCACACAATGTCAGTGTGAGTCACAGTTCACAGATGATAATGACCCTGCCCAGCTGCTCTGTAACCAGGGACACACTGGGCTCCTCTAACCCTACGATCTGGCCGGTGTGTGTGTGTGTGTGTGTGTGTGCCCAAGCATGTCTATTTCAATACATGAATAAAATGTGTTTGTACGAAAATTCTGTTTGTGCAGAAAAAGCAAAAGGAGGAAAAAGATTCTCTCCTCGTGTTGATTTGTGTTATGTGTGCATCCATGTGTGCACCGAATTTACTGAACTGGAGATTTGTGTGGCGATGCCGGTGCATGAGCTTATTGGTATGGATAGCGCGGTGTGATCTCGAGTGTGATCTGTGCTCGCCGCCTCCAAACCAACCCCCTCCTCCCTCCCAACCCATAATTCCACCTCTACCTCCAAAGCCCCTCTAACCTTTCTCCTGCACACCCATCTGTCAATCATGTTCATTGCAGCATAGCAACATAGGGACACTTGGTTCAGTGTTAATTGAACCCTCACAGTTTACATTGGAATAAACCAACATCCCTTATCTGTTATTCCTGAGGTAACCCTTCGTGAAGCCATTATTAATCACTGCACACAGCTCAGGGAGCATCTACTGGCTGATAAAACATTTGGAAAAATGAGGTTGGAGTCAGTTGTAGTTTTAAAGACATATTGGCTAAAAATGTACATACATTTCTTAGTTTAAATCTTTAATGTCAGGCTGTTTTGTTAGAAAAAAAAGTAAAATATCAAAATGTGTCTTGCCTCCCCGTTCTCTGATGATTCATTAAAACAAGCTTCTTTTCAAGTATTGTGAAAGACTTTGCATAAAAACACATTTTACCATGTTTAAAGGTCACACCTATTTAAGGCTTCGTTGGAGGTGGTACATTTTGCATCATAAAATGAATTACATAACATAAATGCTTCTTAAAAGTGTTATACAGATGGTCACTGTGCTGCTTGAATTGTGTGCACTTCTAAGTACAGATTAAAACATCAGTACAGAGGAAATGTCAGTCTAGAGATCCCCGGGATGTTTAGGGAAATGGTCTCATGATGTTTTGCTTAAAAGCTTGTTCCTCTAGTTATCATGTTGAACATGTCTTCCATCACAGAAAGGGTGTCAGTATACTTCAAAAGAAGTGCTTGTCGGATCATCTAACAGCATCTGAAACTCCTCTCCCGACACATTTTCAACATTAGGGGATGTTGGGGGAATAGGGGAAGCTGTGTTTGACAATTTTTGTAACTTTTTGACACTAACAATCTGCCAGGCCCGCTCACATAGTGATCATCCAGGTGTTAATTTCAGGCATACTGAAACCTTAAATGTAACAGGTTTCCTTTAGAAGAAAGAACCCAGTCTGTTGGAGACCTCAGATCCCCAAAGGTACTTTCAGCATGAGTTTATTGAATGTGTAGAATGTCATTAAAATCAATTTTGCTCAAATCAGTTTTTGATTGAATGCTTATTGGATCCAGTCTCCATGTTCTTAGTGTAGCTTATGCCTAGCAAATTATTCCTGACATTTTTATTTCTGCCCTTTATCAAATATTCAGTGACTTAAATTTAGAATTGTTGAACATTGTTCTTGCAAATTGAGTCTTTGCTTGACAGACGATGTGCCCCGTGTCAAGCCGGATCCCTTCAGGTCGGCCAACCTGGCTCTGCTGGAGGAAATCTTTTCAGCGATCCGCATTATGAAAGAGATTTGATAAATGGTACATCGGTTAGTTTTAAAGAAGAGAAATGGTGGTTTATTATTTTGAGCACAGCGTTGCATGATCTTGCATCACGTAACTGAAAATAAATGTAAAAACACAGAAATCACAAAGGATCTGTGTGATTCTTGTGTGACAGGAGTTTATTTGTTGGAGCATCTCTGCCTCCCTCCATGTTCTCTAATTGAAATGATGATACAACAATGCGACGTCTGTGACAAAATGTCATGTCAGGTATTTCCTTCTCCGCCCTTTTCTTAATCAATTCACTGAGAGGAGGTTAAATTCTCCTCTCACAAGCCACCACTTCCACCTCCACCAGAAGAGCCTTGGATAAGAGATCAGACTGCAATCAATTGACCGTCTGTGTCATTACAGGATTAGCTCTACCTACAGCATGGTCACATACATCTGGAAGCTTGCCCAATAATGAGCAGGTAATAGAGCAAGTGACTACATGTCCCCTGGGGAAGATTAGTACTCCATGTCCCATATTAAGTACAAAACTGTGGAGTAACAAATGGCAGGTAACAGAAATAGACTTAATTGAAAAACTCTGTTACAGTTATACCATTTTTAGTATTTAAACACATCATCAAACAATATGTGATAATGCACATCAGAGGATGATGTCAGTGTCACCCAGGCCAATGAATTTTGAAGACACTGTGTGAAATATATGTTACCATTTTTAGCTAAACTCGTAGTATGGCTCTCTAGTCTCTGTCTACCATTTTAGTTCTGACTAAAAAAATAGGTTTTGTACAGACATTCATGTCTTCCAGAGTATGCAAGCATAATGTCTTTGGTGATCCTCTTATTTTCCTTTTTAGGTTTTCTCAAGGCTGAAATTTTGAACACACATTCATGCTCCTGAGGCTGAATATGAGCGCTTTACTTTTAATCTAGCGCCGTCATCACATCAAAATCTTAATTAATTCACCCCTTTGGTTTACCACATATCAATTAAATTCAGTTTTAGTTGTATAAAGCCTAATCATAACAGAACTTATCTTATGACACTAAACCTATAGAGCGGGTCTAGACCTCACTCTTATTGACAGAGACCCAACAGTTCCCACCCTGAGCATTCACTTGGTGATGGTGGCAAGAAAAAAACTTCCTTTTAACGGGCAGAATCCTCAAGCAGAACCAAGCCAGAGATAGAGATATCTGCATAACTAATGACATTCCCATAAGTTTTAGCTTCACTTTACGTTTAGTGCTACTTGTATTTAGAAATATGCTAAATAAATAACTAAAACAGAAAATTACACAGTAGAGTAAATGACCATAGAAAGGAAGCACAACCTTTAAACATTTATGAGTACAAGGAGTATATATTACAAAACAAAAACTCTTTTCCAAGGGCAGCAACAAAAACAAAAAATGAAAGGAAAAACCTTAAGGACCAGGTCCTTAAGGTTTGTTAACTTGTGTCTCTGGCGGTTCCCATTTCCAAAGATAAATGACCAAAACTCAGTCTAAAACTATCGTTTGTTAAAATGCAGTACATATATATATATAAAAAAATAAATAGTTTTTGTTCTCTTCATTGTAAAAGACCTACACTTCTGTTAGTTGCATGCATGCTAACAGGCTAAACTCATCTGTTAAATGTAGCAAACATTACACCCCCTTAGCATCTACAAGTTAGCATTTCTGGTGGTAATGTTTAGCTAATAGCATCACTGTGCATCACAGCATCAGATGCAACCTCTCAGAGCTGCTTAGTCTTAGTCCTATTACTATTCAATAATCTGTGATGGATTGAATTCAACCTTTTCTCCGTACTGGAGGAATGAAGCTGTCTTGCAAGTAATTGTGGCCAAATGTCACAAATGTCAGAGTATACTGCATGTTTTTAGGTAAATCTACTCTGTCTCTCTACGTCTCTCTCTCCCACACACACACGTGCACACTGAAAGATGCAGACAAACACACACCTTCACAGTAACTACTATGCCATGTTCAAGATAGTCTGTAGAGAACCGTGTTTGTCTTATATCTCTGAGCTTGAATAGGCCTCATTCCTCTCAATAGTTCCTCATTATCCAGCCTGTTGGTGTTTGAGTTTGATTGATTGTTCATAAAACATGCATGACCCTCATGAATTATTGTGAGAGAACATCCAATAAATTGTTTTAGATGGCTTATTACAACAATGTTACTGGCCTGGCATATTAAATTATTCGCAATCCTGTGAATTACAGAGGCGATTTGAAAATAACCCATTAAAGGCATCATGGTGACATTTCACCACTCAACAACATAACCATCTCTATCACAGCTCTTTTTAATCACGAGAAATGTTGTCATCAATCACATCCCATTAGGCCTTTAATAAGATACAGACACAATCTGGGGAGATGAATCTGGAAGAATCTGCAGGGTTAGGAGGGGAGTTGTATGAATATTATCAGGTTAACAGTGATTAATGTTACTTGGTTATAAAGACACTACTGTAAACTTCTTAACTTTCAATTGCCTTTTTCAAAAATACAATAATACATTTTAGTGTTGCAAGTAAGTGTAATAAAAGTAAGTAAAGTCAATAAAAATTACATAAAAAAGCAATTAAGTCCAGAGGTGGAATCACATTTTTACACAATATTGCATTTTGTAAGTACACATTTGTAGTGAGGACACACAGTGAGTTATTAAGTTCACCCTGTAAAAAACATCTCTTGTTAAGAGCTTCATTTTGGACAATTTAAACAGAATTATTGCTTTCATTCATCATTCAGCTTGTAGATACCTGTCGAAAAAGTTGAATTTAGCCCAAGTATAGACTTTAAAATGAATGCGCCATCAGTCTTTGTCAATGGATAGAGAGTTGGCCATGCGTTTGAGTTGTGTGACCCTCTTTCACCTTCCCTGTGTCCCATGGGTGAGGTGCAGGAGACAGGATGAGGTAGAAGGGACAGACGAGAAGGAAAGCAAAGGGGACATTCAACCCCCGCCGCCTCCAACCTTCAGGTCCCAAAGGGACACGAGTCAAACTTTAAGAATAAACTTGAAGGACTATGTGACTTGGGCAGCAGAGCAGTCACAGGGATTTCTAGTTTACTGTGTGGGAGTTAAATGGCCATTTCATGCACGTTTTTAGGGAGTACTTTACTAGATCTGGCTTCATCTAATATGGGTCAAATGTGGATAATTTACTGCTGAACAAGAGTTGTGCCACTAGCTTTGGTTAATACACAACTTTTAGTCATGTTTTGTCAAAGTCATGTTTTTTTTTTTTTCAGGTTTAGTATATATCTCCAATTATCTCTGATAAAGAGATGTTGTGGAGAAAACGGAGTTTTTATTCCTACAGTGAATAGATGCTGTTGTGGTTGTATAGAAGACTATTTTGAAAGACTGTCAGCTTTGAAGGTCCACATAGCTTTTACACATTTTGTCCAGCCCGGTCCTTGAAATCAAATGTTTTTTTATGGCCATAAGGCACAGGGTCAAGGATCACTTTATGCTCAGGTTCCAGCATCTGATTTATTTCAACCACAACTTCATTTGATTTGAGCTCATTTATTCACATTAAGATTCAAGTGTTGTAGTGAATGTGGCTCCTGCAAGCAAAGACATGAAAAGCACCATAGATGAAGGGAGCGGAGCCATGGAGAGAGTTGTGTACATTCACCACCTACCTGCACCCACTGCGTTTGATCCAAACCCCACGCCTTTGAAGTGTGTATGCCTTTGTTCAGGGCCAAATATGGATGTGTGAAAAACCTTGCATGCAAGTGATGTCATCATTTACACACAAGCACCACAAACACACACACACACACACACACACACACACACATACACACACACACACATAAATGCATCAAATTGCACAGTGCAGTCACACCCACACAGATTGGAAACTAAATGGGAAAATGTTTTTATCTCTCGCCCACAAATATATGCCTTAAAACCGGTAACCCCTTCTCTTCATTTTTTCATGCCAGGAAAAGTACTTACAGTAGACTTTGGTCATAAAGTGGCTAAAATCCATATTTTTATATTAAAAATGGATTACATGTGTATTTGTATGAGAAAGCAGTCACTGATGAACCCAGAGAATCAACAACAGACTCTCCTCAACTCTGCAGAGTGTTTTAGCATTGCCCAATTGGTTAACGTGGATGCCAAAAGGAAGCAGACTGTGCTTGGTGGTGTTTCCGCCTCCTGTGTGTCCCTGGCAATTGGATAGAAAAATGCAGATGAAAGGTTTGGCTATAACTCAAATTGTATGTTTATTCACTAGCAAATTATAATTTTAAAAGTAGCATACTTAAAGCAAACTTGACTGATACGCCTGTCCTCACGCTTTGTGCTCAAGGTACGATCACCCAAGTATTTAACACTTTATGGCATTAAGTCACACACCACCGACTATTTCACTGATTTCAATATGACTGGATCATATTTTATGGAGAAAATGTTCTGCTTTCCCTCTGATGTCTATTGGCTGCTCTGCATCAACTCTTTGTGATTTACAGAGTTTCTTGATGGGCAGTGAAGTAAACAAGTGTATCAAGCCTGAATATAATGTTCTTATTAAGTTAATATTGATAATATAATTAATTATGTATTAAACAGCCCAGCAGACCTCATGCACAGGCTAAACAAATCACAAATCACACACAGTGAACATATGACTTGAGTGATGATTATTATTAATAATAATAATGATAATAATTAATAATTAAATCATGCACCTTTGTTTGTTTTGTGTAGACATGAACAACCACATCAACAGTATGTTCATACACACAAACCACAGCAGCCATTTGTTGAACAGAGAGAGAACTTTACTCACTCTATTTGAAATGAAAGACCTTTTGTCCTTCACAGCAGAAGAAATGGTCAATAACCAAGTGATATAATTTCCCAGCGGACTTCCAGCATACAGGACTAATATTTTGGCTAAGTGGCCGAGTCTCTCCTGTGCACACAAGTTCAGACTTCCTCATTTTCTTCTACTTGGGTGCAGGTCTATTTTAAAAGTAGTTTCACCTCCCTATTTTGAGTCAATGTCAATTTTCGGAAGTTGTTTTTCCCCCCATAATATTACAGATCTTCACTGTTGTCAGTCTTACAAAAACCATGATAGCCGATATCACGAGCAGTTAGCTGGTTGTTTACTGCGAACATTTCATACCATTCAGTTCTGCACTGACATGAAGTGACCACATCTTCCTGATACTATCAAGGGATGCCAACGTGGCTTTGCCTTGCAGAGTTGACATGATTACCTCAATAGCAGCACAATACTGTATACACAACACAAACTGACTGATATTTATGGGCTTGAGGGGCACTGTTTCGCTGATAACAATAAACTCAGAAATGGTGAAGAGATGGGCGTCACAATACAACACAAATACACTGTTTTGTGGCAAAGAAAATGTAAAATCTTTAAAAATAAAACGGGAACAATAGTTCTAACAATGGATGAAGTCTGGCTTCTCTTGTATTTTGTAGAAAACACAGCTGGCAGGTGGATTAATGGTCTGTGTCAGCGAGCAGCTTTAGGTTCCCGTAATGGAAAAAAGTGTTTTACAAAGTGTTTGTTTCATAATTGACAGTTTCATACTGACTGATCTTTGCTATAAATTAAGAAAATACAAATACACTTGGTGGGCTATACAGAAATTAAAAAGATTTAAGGTGGGTTTTATTCTCCAATACATCCCTGTCTGTGACCAGCTGTTACTGAATAAATCAATATGAAACCAGTTGAATTCCAATTAGCAGATCTACATTTCCAAAATAAGATGCTATTTGTTCTGCAGGCTACAGAAAGTTTCACTCAGAAAGAGTGAAAGACACTCAGCATGACTTGACTGAACTTCTCATAAGACGTTGACATTCAGACACTCCCTGGTTTTGATCTCTTTTGATCCAAAAGCTCCCCTTGGTATCAGTTATTAGAAATCTGTTCTGCCTACATGATTGCTTGTATGTGTATGTGTAAACACATACATATGTTTTATGTAACTATATGCAAGAGCATTTGAGTGTAAAAAAAAAAAAAAAGATAATCGTAACCCCCCATCGGTGGAGAGCTTCCTGTTGTGCAGTTAACTGTCAGATGACAGAGTGAGAAAGGAAAAACAATAAGGGAGGAGATGAGCTATGAAGAAGAGCAGGAAACAAGAGGAGCTGAGGAGCTGTCAGTCGTACTCTGCGTTCTTAGGGTTTAATATCTCTTTCTCATGCACACATCTAAACCTCCTCCTCATCTGCTGTCAGCGAATGCCAGCTAGATGTCACTTTAACTCTGGATTTCCAGCTCATGACAGAGGTACTGAAGGTCAAATCACTAACAGTGAGCTCACTTTAATGGGACTGAACATAAACCCCAGATAGTCTTAAAATACACTCAACAGCCGAGTCGTTTCAGGGGATTGATCACGTTTATCAGTGTCTGCTGCACATCCTGCAGACCCCCTTTTATTCATTATGTATAATATAGTGGAAGATAAGCTTTATGAAAATTTACTCCTGGTTGACATTGTAGTAAAAATAGGCAGTGTAGGTGAGATATGACAGAAGTGCGGCGCTACACTTTATCAAGTAATGAATAATACAGTAAAGTGGAAATCAAACTTTAACCGGTGGAAACCAGATGATGTTTAAATATTTGGAAGTTTTTATTACATCGGCATGTATTCTGGGCCTCTGAGTCCAATAATTTTAGTATAAGATAGATAACTAAAGACACCAAATCTTGAGAGGATATCCTTATAAATTATTTTTTAGGTTTAATACAACCTGGGTGTAATTTTCGAGTGATAATTTTATACTTGTTAAATGTTTGAAGGAAACATGATTGCTGTCTGGATTATGTGGCAAAATGTTTCAAATAGAGGAAATACTATGTTTTTGTACTGCTTGATCAAAATAAGGGACGCAATCAATTACATTTATTTGTTTGAGTTGAGTTGATATTGTACTGCAAGATCTGATGAGACGGAGACAAAACACATGAACTTATTGCAGCTTTGCAGATGCATTCATTAGAAACGTTTCCTCATTACATGTTTAGTGTTGATTATTGGTTTTCTATTTATATTTCTATTGTAATAATAAAACTGTACCAAATTAATTGTTGAGATCTCAACAGAGTTAAGATCATGTTAAGAAACATGAGCACCCGGATGATCATTACAATTCATGCAAACTCCCGGGTTAGACATATTTAGAAGAGAAAGTGAAGAAGACGAGTAAAACTATCACAGAAATTATCTATTGTTTTACATAAATCGGTCAGTTTACAGGCAAGGTTCAACTTTGACCTACTGTAAGGCATAGCAGTTTGTTCTGTAAAATGATGAATTGCAATGTACTATTTTTGGACCTACAGTTTTACCTCCAATAATCTGTCTGAAATGTTGGCTCATTTACAACCTATATTGTGTTTTTTGCCCTTTCTCCAAACTCTTTAATGGCTTTGGTGAATACAGTGTTATTCTGGGTGCAAATTGCCATGGGGAGTGGGGGGAATTTTACCCTCTCTGTCTTATATATCCCACACCCCATGTGGTCATTAATTTTTTATTCCCCATACTTCTAACCTCTGCTTCTGGTCAGACTGAATAAATTAAATGCATTTGCTTTGTCCGACAGTAAGTGATGCAAGTGGTGCAATCCTCTTGAATGGAACGAACTTTTGTGGTGCAGACTCACAGAATCCAGAGAGGACGTATCTGGATGTACCGGACCGCTGAATGTTTCGGCTAGTCGTGATGTGATGTTACAGCAAGTTGGGAGGTACTTTGTCATATTACAGCTAGACAGTACGCTAAAATATGTTTCTGATACCATTTAAGGTGAGAAGACAGTAACAGAATCTTGATTCATGTCAGCACTTGCTGATGAGACTTTGGTTGACAACGCCAGTGATAACCAGCAGCCAACAGCAGCTAACATCATTGGACCACCCTTGCTGATACTTTAGGCCTCAGCAGCCGCCTTCTCCTCCCTCCCACCCGGGCCTGGTTGGAGGTTGTGTCGAGCCAGACCACCAAGATAGGAAGTGTGATGCGAATGGCTACATATTGATCCAGCGTTTATTAATGATGATGATGGCCTTATTACTGTGTTAGAGACAGTTGGCTCAAGAAAGGAAAATGTTTTGTTTTTTTAGAAATGGCACACTAATGTGATCATGCGTGACAGAGAGAAAGTAGTGTCACTTAAAGTCTTACTATTCATCTCTTTGCTCCCATCTTACTATCCTCCACCATGACCATTAAATACAAAGGCAATAAATATCTTTTTAGAGTTTTAGTTGCTGCATCAATTTTTCAATTTCAGCCTTTTCATTCCAGCTTTGTCGTTTAGTTTGATCAAAGAACGCCAACTGATTCTGTGTCATAAAAATTATTCTTGTTGAGTGAGAATATTACATAATCATGATCATACCCATAAGCCAATTTTTATTGCACCAGTCATTTATTAACTCACCGTGATGCATCGATCTCTGATTTGGGCCTATTATGACTGATGACAAAGTGAAACTAATAATGGATTTTTGATTTAGTCTAGAAGCTCACTGAGGACAAGCGGTATATCTGACATGACAGGGAGATATCTGTATTCATCTGTGTGTGTGCGTGTGTGTGTGTGTGTGTGTGTGAGACCCATTTCTATGAGTGAGTGTTTGTGAGTAAGGTCACAGTTTGTGTGATATCAGAAAAGCAATATTCCTTCAAGTTCAGCAGTACGTGTTGGAGAGAGGAAGACCGAAACAGGAAGAAAGGGATTGTGGGATGAAGCGCAGATAGTTATCTGTTGTTCACTTGCACTGTGTGTATTGCTGCTGGCCTGTATGTATTTGAATTTTGCAGTGCAGTGTGTCCATACTATCGTAGTAAGCTCGCCATGTGGTTGTATTTTAAGCATTTAACTGACAGTCTTTTACATGGTGATGCACATTATATGAATATGAAAGCATTTGTAGATGGCTTTAACATTTAACTGCTCTAGTTATTAACCATGAACTAGATTTTATTTGATATGTATCATTTGTTTTGTGTGAATTTCTTTTGACGCAAATTTCAGCCTGACATTAAAGTATCATCACAGCATCTGTACTATCAAACTCTTTCACCAGAAAAGAACACTGACAATGATCAATTGTCCAATTACACAAAGTCACAACACCTTTTAAGGTCTGCAAATGGCATCTATTGTATGGTTAAAGACATGAAGTAATAAAATGCATTCGACTCTTTTTATCATGTTATTATCTAGTACTTTTATATCTAAATCTCTCTTTTCTATTCCTGTAAAAAGTTTATATATTGTTGATGACTCATCTTGAACATATACATAAATGTAATGACAAGCTAACCCAATCCTCCATATGAAAGTCCTCTAAATAGTGGTTGGGGTTTTCATTCCTCCCTCATGCTGATCTAACAGCTCAGGTCTGGAAGGTGTGGGTGAAGGCCACAGAAGGAAACCGTCTTATTGCTCCCCATGTCATTACAGCTCTGTATCGTGGTATATTCCCAAAGACATGCTCATTTTAGAGTGATCCGATCACAAGTTAAAGGGTAACTGCACTCTCAAATTCTGCTAGAGCTCTTCCTCCCAGCATATTTATAAAATATGCAACAGAGGTGTAAGGGATAGGGAGTTCCTGGATTGCATTTCATTGTCTCACTGGCACCTTAAACAACGCATCACCACCAACGCAGCCACCTTACATCGTTTTTACACAGTACTGTTTTTTTGGTCTGAATCCCTGCTAATTCGACAGTCTCCCACACAAAACTCAAAAAGGGCATGCTACTTCCACTGACACTGATGTTGGACATGTATCTTGTGTTGCAGCATTTCTAGGGATATTTTTCTGAAGCAAAAATTGATATGGGAATTATAAGCAGTGAGTATTACCTTCAGGAAATGATTATATGCTATTTGTGGAGATGAAAGTGATTACTGTAAACATAATTGCAGTCAGATGTCATCACGATACATAACTCACAGCGATCGCTGTGCTTAAAAAAGATGTTGTATTATAAGGATAAACTAACACAACTTGTATAGGGTTCACATTATCTTGGAAACGAGACCCCAGAGCAACTTCTCCAGCTTATTCAGAGATGTCAATCAAACAATTGCCACTGAGTGCTGGCTGAGCATCCAGTAATTCACTGCAAGGCAGCGTTGAGTGCAAATGTCTAAGCAGATATTTTCCCCTGTATTATTTCCTGAACATACCTGATCCTGAAGGATAATACCAGTTATTTACAGCCTGTGTCTTATTTTCCAAATATTTTCAAGTTCAAGTTCAAGTTCAAGTTCAAGTTCAAGTCAACTTTATTATCAATGCTGCCATATGTACAGGACATACAGAGAATTGAAATTGCGTTTCCCTCTTATCCCGATGCAAACAGCAATAAACATGAAATATAAAATATAGGTAAAAGATGTAAAAAATATAAAAATATATACAAGCTAAAAGACATCTAAGAAAAGACAGTGGCAAATCTGGAAGATATAAATAGTAGTAGTCATCGTTATTGTTGATGAGCCCCACCACAGTAGTGTCATCCGCAAACTTGATAAAGAGGTTGCTGTTGTGTGTTGGTGTGCAGTCATGGGTCAGCAGGGTGAAGAGTAAGGGGCTGAGCACGCATCCTTGGGGAGCCCCTGTGTTCAGCATGATGGTGCTGGATGCGTTGCTGCCGGCCCGGACTGCCTGTCGTCTTTCAGTCAGGAAGTCCAGCAACCAGTTGCAGAGTGAGGTGTTTAGTCCTAGACAGTCCAGTTTCTGTATCAGCTGCTGGGGGATGATCGTGTTGTCCAGGTGAGTGAGAGCTGAGTGGAGGGCGGTGGAGATTGCAACATCTGTGGACCGGTTGGCCCGATATGCAAACTGGTATGGGTCCAGGGAGGGAGGGAGGATGGATTTGATGCGCTGCATGACTAACTGCTCGAAGCACTTCATGATGATGGGGGTCAGTGCCACAGGGCGGTAGTCGTTGAAGCAGGATGGAGAGGTCTTCTTTGGAACCGGGATGATTGTGGTGCTCTTGAAGCAGGTGGAGACAACAGCTTGGCTCAGGGAGGTGTTGAAGATGTCTGTGAGGACATCTGTGAGCTCCTCTGCACAGTCCTTTAGCACATGACCAGGAATGTTGTCAGGTCCTGCAGCTTTGCGAGCGTTGATCCTGGCGAGGGATCTCCTCACGCTGGCTGGAGACAGGGACAGCACCTGGTCTTCTGTGCAGGGGTGTTGTTGTCAGCTTCAAACCGTCCAAAGAAGTTGTTCAGACTGTTCAGCAGAGTGATGTCGTTGTCACAGGTCTGTGGTCGAGGTTTATAGTCTGTGATGGCCTGTAACCCCTGCCACAGGCTCCTTGTGTCTCTGCTGTCGGTGAAGTGGTGGGTTATCCTGCTGCTGTACTGCCTCTTTGCAAGTCTGATGCCACGGGACAGGTTGGCTCATGCTGATCTCAGACCAGCCTCATCACCTGCTCTGAAAGCAGCGTGCCGGGCTCTCAGTAACCGATGGACTTCCCCCGTCAGCCATGGTTTCTGGTTGGCCCGTACCGTTGATGGTCTTGGTGTCCGTGACATCATCAGTGCATTTGCTGATGTAGGCAGTAACAGTGTCTGAATACTCCTGGATGTTGATCTGGTGGTTGTAGGTGGCTGCCTGCTTAAACATGTCCCAGTCTGTGGTGTTAAAGCAGTCCTGGAGTGCTGAGGAGGCACCTTCTGGCCACACCCGTACCTGCTTCTGGACCGGTCTAGTGACTTTGACCTTTGGCCTGTATGCTGGCATTAGCATCAGCATCATACCGTTTCTCGACAGTTTTGATTATCTGTTCCAGCCTGATTAGTTCTCACCTGTGAATTGTAATCTTGTCTTTGTGTATTCAGTCCTTACCATCATTACCATCACAATGATTGATTGCATTAAAAAATGCACACAAGTTAGTACGCAGGCCTTCAAACTCAGCCGCAGGCTATGATGATGATGATTTTGAACACACACACACACACACACACACACACACACACACACACACACACACACACACACACACACACACACACAAATAATGCAGTACAACCACCCGATGGGCAAAAGGCAAAAACAAGAGAGTATAATTGGACAAGACAAAATCTACTTGCACAATCAGCTCCTTACTTGGAAGGATAGGGTCCTAAATGAATTGTCTGCCAAAGTTAAAACAGTTCTGGTTATTTCACATGAGAGATTTCTGTATTTAATTTCTGTCTGCGTTTTTTCTTGCTGGTTTGAAGTGCAGTTGAACTGTTCAGTTCAGGCACATAAGACGGCACTTGCTGCTTCCATGTGGCAAGTAAACAAAATCATGTGTATCATGACAGCACTGTAAACTATAAACACAATATTCAGATTGTTTAGAGCTTGCATACAGATTTAATAATCAGTTAACAGAGATTCAGCATCAAATCTGCTGCCTCTAACCAGATTTAACTGAGTTTCAGTGTCATTAAAGTGAGCCTGACTTTGAGGATTGAATTAATGTTGTTTTTGTTTAATTAAGTTTTTGTTTTTACTGCTGCTTGTTAGTCAAGACCATGTAATGGTATACCTGAAATCAGTTATTATGTTGTCTTTTGAGTCCATATACAGTAGGTCAGTTCACTTTATGCAATATATTTATGCATAGACAGTTTTTTTTAGAGAATTGTGCCAAACCATTTTTTTTTTTTTTTTTACTTTTCTTGGATTATGTTATGATTTTGAGTTTTATATTGTAATTCTCCCCTCTCTGTGTCTTGTGCAACATTTCTCGACAGTTTTGATTATCTGTTCCAGCCTGATTAGTTCTCACCTGTGAATTGTAATCTTGTCTTTGTGTATTCAGTCCTTGAGTGCCTTGGTTTCACTTGTCAGGTCATCTGTGTTTATTCCTCATTTCTGTGTCTGTTTCTGAGTTCTGCGTCAGTTCTCCAGTCCATTGTCCTCTCTTTGTGCTTTTCCCCGTGTTCCTGCTCTCAGTGTTCTCTGTTCTTGTTTGTTTGGACTTTCTGGATATTGTTCATTTTCTTGATTTTGCCTGCATTTTTCAGCTGCCTTTTGTCATTTATTTTGTGTATTTATCATCTTCTAAGTTATTAAAGTGTCCCTGTGTGGACTCAATGACACTCAATATGTCTGCATTTGGGTCGTCAACTTCCTGAACTAAAATGTAACAGATTATGGCAATTCAGACATGTTGATGATAATAAACAACTCAGTTCATATCATCAAAACAAAATCTAGTGTGACTACAGTATGAACTAGAGTTACCTTATTCATGTTGACAAATCTACACAGGCATTTAAAGTAGGTTTAAGATGGGATCAACTTTAATGATCCCACACCAGGGAAATTCACTTGTCACAGTAGCTCGTACACACAAGGTTGATAAGAAATAAAGAAAGTTTTTCTTTAAAAAATGTCATCCTTTATTGTAGAGAGTGAGATTTATGATTTTATGTGCTCTATAAATACTAAAGTGTCAAAATGCACTGAGAAATGCACGAGGCCCATGTTCAGGAACTGAAATAAAAAATTGTTATGTCACAACTATACACTGCTGTCAGCAAGGTACCCAGTATGACCCACTCAGATCACTTTGATCCACCATCACCACCGTAAACCTGTTACCTTGTAGTTGGCCTGGCAGTGTGCTGTCACTCAGAAAACAGCCAATCAAAAGAAAGGCTTATTAATATTCATGAGACAAAATGCAACTAAAATGCCCTGTTGTTGCCAGAGCTTGAGAGAAGCTGGAGAGAGGACATGTAAAACTATATTGAGATGGATTTTGGTCCTTAAAACCACTAATACATCTTCTTTTGGATATCAAAACTTCAAATAAAAGATCAGAAAAGTGTGAAATATGGCACCTTTTAAAAGTGACCTTCATTTTAGACAAATTTTATGTTCAGATGAATTTTAAATTTTGGTAAAGTTTTACAAGTTTTAAGATACTTTGCTGGGACAGTATTAAAAAGGTCAAATCTTAACATTTTCATGTTGCTACTCTTATAACCTCCCTCTTCAATACAACCCTAAAATCAGCCCAGCCGCTTTACCACCTGAGCTGCAGCTGCCCTGATTTTAAGTGCTTTGCATTTGGCTCTTTTTGCATCTATGTTCTCCCTTTTAAAATGTTACACAAAAGTGATCATTCTCTTAGTGGTATTTTCAAATGTTATTTGGGCCTTGTTTTCAGCTGTGCCTTTGAAATTTTCTGTGTGCTGCTTAGCAACAGTCACACACCTGCTGCTTCCTTCAGCGTTTCAACTGATGAGCCGATGCTTTTTACAGCCCAAATACTGTAGGTCCTCCCACACATGCTAAATGCCACACATCTAATCATAACAGCTTTGATAGCTCTTTCGTCCTGATAAAAAAACAACAAAAAAAAAAACATTAATCTACTGTAAAGATGTTTTTGCTGCAGTTGTGAGTTTTGCATAAAAAGCAAGCTTGAAATGTGTTAATTTTTCCAGTCTATGAGCTTAGAGTTGATGAATTACATCAGAGTTTTGGAAAGTGTTACCGCCTAGCTTTTAAAAACCATGCTGGGAGAGAGTTTTTTTCTTTAAACCTTTATATTTTTATTTTTATGCAACAGCAGCTCCTATAAGCGTAACTATTCCCTCTTCAATGCATACCAAATCACTTCTGCAGCCAAAAGTAATTCAGGTTGGCCAATTGAACTGGGATGAACCTTTCTCTTCCAGTCTAGTCTGCCCTGGCCCAACAGCCAACTCACCATCATGGCAAGAGTGAGAGAGCTTCAAAGAGTGGGAGAGAAAGAACGGTTTGAGCTCCAGAAACAGCTACAAACAGGGAAACTAATGGCCACTATCCAAACTGTGCCTATTGAAGGGATGTGAATGTGCTATGGGAATGTAAGCAAAATGAGGGATGAAGGTCCACTTTAAAAAAAAAAGATTTAAAAAATGTAAGAGGAGTGATAACAAACCAGTTATTCTGCTGCTTTGGCCATAAAATAAATGACATTAATTGGTGAATATTGACATACACAAATGAACATTCTATGAATTTATACCTTTCAAGAGCAAATAAATAATTTGACGTATGGCAGCGCTAAATGCTGAGCTTTAAAAGTAACTCAATGCCAAGCTGAAAAGCAGTATTTTACTGTCTTCTCTGGTGGGAAATTTCAACTCTGTTCCACCTCTGACCACATCCTATGACCAGGAAATAACATTGATATTGGACAGTTTTTCAAAATTGTGCATTTTTTTTTAGTATTGCACATCACAGCTGTGTTATGGTTAAGGTTAGACAATAGCCTGGTTTCAGACATCTGCAGGAAATTACCACCCACGTCTCTAACTTATGTCACTACCCTCTCAAGCTAAGCTATAAAGAGTGCTTTTTCACACCTGTAACCACACCTGAAAGAGTCTGGAGTACACCTGTACATCACTGCAGCAAGGTGGAAAGTTAAACCACTGGAGATCAACAAAAAAACGAGATTTGAGTTACTCTTTAACTATGATAATAATGATAATGATAGATGACGTGACATCCCTACAACGAAAAGCCAAAAAAACAACAAAAACACGTAGGCAGTTATTAAATACAATTTTCATAATGATGTTGAAGAAGATGAGTGATGTTCATTTTTTTAATAGACAATCATGCAAAACAGATCCTTCTGCAGCGTTAGATCAGAGTGCACTGCTGCCATATGCTGCTATACACAAGTTTAATCATCTTGTTTGACTTGAAAAATGCAAAATATTAGCTGCTTAGGATTCCACTGTATGAAAGAAATATTTCATTGTCACATCATACAGGAGGCCTTAGAGAGCCTTGAGCTTACTGTATTTGGGAGTGTAACCTGTGATCTATTTCTTACTATAAATAGATGAAAACTATATTTTTTCTATTACACTAACTCATGATGTACAAAGCCTGAGATGTAAACAAAGAAAATTGATAAACACCAACGTGATGCTCATTATCTCTCACTGGGGTTTTAGGTTTTGTCTAGCTGGCTAACACAAAGAAAACCTTGCTAACTTTCTTCGATATCCTACATCGACCTTGTCATGGAGCCATTAACATTCACATTTTCTTTTCTTGTTTTCTGTCCAACCACTGCAGCAGTCTGCAGATAGGAATGCGTTTTTTTTTTTGTTCTGTACTTTGATTGATTGCTGATTAATTAGACATACACAGACATGTCTGTAAATCCTTAGAGACATAGTTTATGATGATATTCTATCATGCTATCATCATTATCTCCCTGTCAGACACTGGCAGACATTTTCTAATTGTCAGACACTTTCTTGCTTCTTTCTAACTCAGTACATCGGCACATTTTCTTCATAAAAGGAAAATTCATCTAAAATTCTGAGAGTGGGTTCACTCTTATTTTAAAAGAGGGTGACTTAAGCCAGTTAGAGTTACTGAAACAGAGTTTTACACAGTAATTATCCATCCAGGTTGGACAAATCAGTGGTCTTTGGAGGTCATGTCTGTTAATGAATGAGCATCAGCTGCTTATGATATGCTGCTACTGATTTTTGTATGTAATATATGTTTGTATGTAATGGATGCTATTCATCAAAAATTGTTTAATGCATTGAAAGATTTCTTAACATCAGTAAGTAAGTAAGTCAGTAAATCCTATTGACGTTCCCACAGCTCGCAAAACAAATGTAGTCACATCTGTACTCTGAAGTCCAAACCTTGACCCACCTAAGCAATTATAGACAAATTTCTAATCTAATCTAACCTTTCATGTCAAAACTATTAAGGAAGAGTGGTTGCTAGCCAACTCAGAGCCCATCTGGCCACTCCTTTTGAACAATTTCAGTCTGAGTTCAGATGTAAACACTCTACTGAAACTGCACTCACCAGGGTAGTAAATGATTTGTTAATGACCATGTATTCTCATCTAACATCTGTCCTGTACTGAGGACCACAAGGTCCGCTTGGATCTTCTTGAGACCTATGTTGCTCTCCGGGTGTGGGTACATGTTCTAGCTGACTGAACTCAGCACGATGGGAGTATCCTCAGTCAAATATAATGTCTCACAGGGATCTATACTTGACCTGGTTCTGTTTTGTTTATGTGATCACATCTTGAATAAGCAGTCCACGAATTTTTCACATACACAGATGACATTCAAATTTATTGAATGTTTCTGATTTTCGAAAAATGTTTAACTGAAAATTAGTCCTTGGTGCTTGAATGCTTCCAGCATTTGAATGCAAATAAGACTCTAAAGACATTTATTGGTCCAACCAGACAAATAATGTTTGACTGCTGCTATTAATTTTGATGGCAACACTGTTTCATCACATCTGTATTATTCATTTATGTTAGATAGCAAATAATATTCTCAACTTCTGTGTGCTTATAACATCCTAAATCAGCTACTGCATTGATCTATGTAATTTTCCACTAACCAAAAACAAATATAAATGTATGTTTTAAAACTCATATATCACATATTCTTATGTGTTTGCCGTGGCTACCAATACCAGATAGAGCAAATTTCTCCTTTTGACCCATACAGAGCTTTAAAACAACAAAAACAACAACACAGTTTTGCTCTTTACAGTCTCTTGATAATGGCTACCTGCCTTTCAGTAAGTACACTTTTGAGCCATGCTCGTAACATGGCTCCAGGGATGGCTGTCCTGTCTATTGGACTGAAATCAAACTATCAAATGGGTTGCTGTGAAATTTTGTACAGATATTCATGGCCTCCAGAGGATAAATCCTACTGACTGTTCTCCTAGTACCAGCAACAAGTCAAAGTCTTTGCAATATCTCACCCTCTACAGAAAAGATTGGCAGAAAATGTTATGGTTGTTATATTAATGATATTAATGATGAGTCCTAATGACTTTGGTGATCATCTGACTTTTCGTCTAGCACAACCTTGAGGTTGACATTTGTGGTTTTAAGTGAAATGTCTCAACAACTATTAGTTGAGTTATTAGACTGCCATGACATTTGCTACACACACTTAAACCACCCTTTAAGCCAATATGCTAGATGTTAAACTGCAAGATGTTAGGCCACTAGATGTACCATGTTCAGGATTGCAAACATGAGGGGACTGTACATTCGCTGTCCTGAGTCCCAGGCTGTGGGGTAGTCTCCCACTGGGAGTCAGGTCAGAAAACTCACTTCAAGTCACAGCTGAAAGCACAGCTCTTTTCTATGTGTGTTTTATTTTATTTTCATTTTTTGGCTTGAGTCACTCAAATTTGTTTTATTTTTTCTCCTTAGCATCAGCGTGTTAGCATGCTTAGCATTTACCTCAAAGCATAGTGCTGCTAGGATCATTATAGACTCTTCATCTTGTTAAATCTTGAGTAGGCCTACATAACAGGTAATCCTTTTAGATGGAGAATGACTTGAGAACTTGAGTCAAAGATGCCTATGACTGCAGTTAGAAAGTTTCTTTCTAAAAGTCGTGCTGAGAGTAAGGGATTCAAGGAGAAACACGTGACAGGGACGAAGTGTATTTTTCTGCATTATGTTCAATCAAAGTTATATTGACCCTTAGAGAAGTTCAATAAAGAACTGCTGGTTATGAGTTAAGCTGAACCAGGCCTCAGAGGGTCTAAACAGCATATAAAGTAGATTTATCACAGCATCTTCTTGTTCCCACAGGTTTTCACTTACCTCTGAGAAACATTTTTCTAAAAATAGAAAATTAATTAAGATTATCATTAAGGCTTTAATTTAACCATACAAATTCTTAAATCAATTACAGTGCATTCATGGCAGATGACTTGGTCCAAAGCAACTTGCAATAAGGGCATTTAAGCCACAAGCAAAATTCACTACAATAAATCAAGTATAAGAAATCCATCTTCTTAAAAACAAATTGGGAATGTGAATTTAATGAATGCACAGGTTCTGGATAAATTAATGTTCTGTCTTTTGTTAAAGCCTCATTCTCTGGTACAGAAGTGCAACTGAATCATTATTGCAGGGTTATAACTGGAGGAGATTTTAGCAAGTGATTTCATAAGTGCATAATCACCATAGTTACCACTCCACCTCACCTGTAGGTGTCGATTACAAAACAGCATGCCACATGGAGGGGGTAGGGACTTTTACCATCCACCACTCCAGTAATGATGATCACAGATAAAACTTTACCTGCAAATTAAAGAGCAGCAAATACAGTATAAATATATAATACATAAATAGAAGATGACCTTCCCCCATTAATATGAATATAATATAAAGTTGACACAGGATGGGTAATTTCTGAATGCAGTATTTCTCTATTGTACCGGTGACAATCCCACATGTACACAGCTTTTATTTTAAGATTTCCTTTTGTTAAGCACTTTGTAATCTCCGGTTTTGATACAGTTTGATAAGTGCATAATAGTTTATTTGTATAAATAAACTATTATGATTATTCATGCTCACCAAGTGATGCCCACTTTTAAGTGATTTAATCAAGTTTCTAAATGATCTAAACAAAGAATCAGATCCCTCTCAACTCCACCACCACTGTCACTTGGAAATATGTCATGAGATGCTCTAACTTTCATTTCACTGTGTTATGAAGTGACCAGGTTGTCATATGAGGTACATTTAAACTGTTAAAGCATGAATAGGGGTAGTCAAAGAGTGTAACATTTTAATCAATACCTCTATGATACAACTTCTTTCAAAAAAATCTTCATTATAGGCCTCAGATTGCAAATATTTATTGCTGAGCCATTGTATCGAATACCATGACAGGTATTATTGTGTCTCCCACTTTAATTTCCCGATAAAAATTGACATATTTCAAGCTTCAAAGGTTGAAACCTTTCCTTTGTTTTTGGTAGACAAACAGGGCATCAGTGAGGAGGACCGTAGACCGCTCTGTTTACAGAAGACATTCCTGTTCACTTCCTTCATTTTAATGCATAAGGTGTTTGTGAAATATGACAAGGATGGACGTGTGTGAGTGTGTTTGTGTATGCGCGTGTTTCCGTGTTGTTATAACTGAGGGGAAGCAAGAGGAGAGGCAGAAGATGAACATGCTTTATAGCAGTAGTAAAATTCTCCATGGTCCGTCTGCTAGGGAAGAGCCAAGGGCAGAATGTTTATGGCTCGCAAACATTATAAACTACCTCTGTGCATTTACCTCAAGCTGCTGTGTTTGGCCAGCCATGTCCCTCCGCAGCAGAACAGGCGTCGGAGCGGCGTGTCTCTTCATGAATACTAACTATACCTCTGTTTCACTATCATTAAATGCATCTTTACTATTTCAAGCCTCACCTCGTCTGCTGGTAAAGACAGGAACACAGAGGTCTGATTTCATGCAGTGAATATCAACTGGTACACAGTCTACACAGCCATATGCAGACTGAGTGTGTAACTGCAAGAAGACACAGGTACCCATTATAAAATATCACAAGATGTCTGAGACTGGTGGACTGCTATGACCTTCGAGGAGGGTCACATGACTACCTGGCTATGCCATTGGGTAGCCAAACTCAGATTACTGCTAGCATGTTGATTCCTGGCTGACTATTATTTGGTGTGTCAGCAGTTACACGAGTTGCAGGTGTGACAACAGTGTTTTCTGATTAGTTGTCTAATCATTATAATGGTATTAAGTTTTGTCCTCTGCATTATCTGATAGTTAAGATAGTCAGAGAGCTGATAAAACATGGATGTAGTATTTGTGACGTCACTTGTAGATTTCTGAACAGCTGTTGTGGAGCTCAGAGTGTGGTGGCTCGGACTGCTGCCACCCTGCCAGTCCTGCCACTGCTGGCTCCCCACTAATCCAAAAATGGGCAAAGATGTGGTGCTTGGGTGGAGCTGAGGCAGGGTGAATGAAGCCTGGGTGCTCAAACGAGCCACTTGGAATGGCACCCACCTGTAAAACACAGTGACCATGCTATTGCTTTTACATAAATTTAAGCCTTAATATAAATCCTTAAAGTCCATGTAAAGGCAATTCTGAGATTTCTTTCAAAATACATGAAATATTTTTCACCCATTTTCAGGCCAGTATTTTTTGGGCGGTCCTAAAAGGTGGCTCTATGATGTGTTGAGGCCTCCCTGAGCATAATCCTCCCGCTTCCCTAACCCTAGACCTGACCTTAGCCCTAACCAGGTGGTTCTCTACACCAAACTATTTGAGTTGTTGGACAGCACAGGGAGAGTTAATGTGTTGACCCATAACCCCAACCCGAAAGCCAACCCTAACCCTAACCCTGACCCTGACCCACAACAGTATAAAAGCCTTCAGAATGTTAGCATCTGACAAAGTCAGAACACATATTTATTCTTACTTTACATGGACTTTAAATGTGACTAGATAAATATTCATAATGTCAGGGCTAAACAGAGGTGAAGGTTTTTCTTTTTGCTGTAGAGAGTTTTCCTAAGTTTACAAAGCCAGTTGTGTTATGCATTTTTATACTGTTTACCTTCTTCTACCGTACAAGTAGATAAGTTAGCAAGGCCACCAGAAACTAGCCTACTGTTGCCACTGGCTGCCTTCGTCAGTCATGCATATAGGTTGAAAGTCTTCAAGTCAATTTATTGAGTTAAACTATTTTGCTTCATGATGATATGATGCTATGATATGATATATTATATGATTACATACTAAGAGAGCCACTGACTTTATTTGTTGGTTTGCCCTCAGAGCAACAATCTGTTGTTCCAAGTGAAAACAGACAACAAATTTATCTCCACACCCAGCAGTCACAACATGAAAAAATCTGCAACATCATAAGACATAATAAACTATCTTTGGCCATGAATTATTTTAAGCTGCCATATGTTTCCCAAATTCAAACTATATTGTGTTTTTATTGGCAGCACCAGCTCTTGGTAACTAGAATAGGACCTTTCTTCATGGGGTGTAGAGTACATCATGAACCTAAGTCCTGGTGCACAGAGGCACTCCATCTGAATCCTAACACCATTTTACACTCAGACTCTGAGAGCTACTGTCAAGGGATACAAGATTTATTTGCCTGTAATTGCCTAATTTTGCCTTTCCTGCAGGCTCACAGGGAGCCGCAGCCCACCGATAGACAGCCTAACCTTGCCTACTGAGGAACAGTCCAAGGATGTAATACTGTCAGCTTCACATAGTGCTCACTGGTGATTTATCATCACTGCCTCTCTCCCTCCCATCCTCCCTTTTGCACTTCTCCCCACCTTCTGCTTGAACAAACACTTAGTGAGTTGTCATGGCTCCGCTTATTGCAGGTAAACTCCGCTGAGTGTTTGCGTTGCAACGCAAAGGAGGATCTGGTGAGGTAACTCAGGACTGAGACAACACGAGAATTGTGTTGAATGACTGCGACACACCCTGGATGGGTTGTTTGTCAGGATCAATAGCCCAGTCTGAACAAGCAAGCAATGGAAGTGTCTTTTCTTGCGTTCAGGTCAATGACGAAAGTTCACTGATTATGAATGTTTACTCTGGCGTGGTGCTGAGAACTCTGCTGGGAGGATAGATAGAGGATACTTCCGAAAACAAGACTGCTGTATTTTTACGGTACCATTTTCAAATCCATAGTTGTGTGATTACTTGCTTTTACTGGTGCAGAATTTTAAACATAAAAAAAAAAATATACTGATGTGTGCCAGTAGTTCAGTCAGACATAAATGCATTGGTTCAAACAAGGTAAGACAATGCTGTTGTCCTACTTTAAGTCAGTCAGTGAAGAATTGGGGCTTTCTGTAAGCCTCTTTTAATGGAATTGGTACCTGGGACATGTTAAAATAACATATTGACCAGAGACTAGACTGCCACGTGATCACACAGAGATGATGTTATAAGCTGAGGTTCATGATGCGTGAAGCCTATAGCCTATTTTCCACAGTACATGTGGCAGAGTATGCTCAATTTTACTGCTTATCTACAGTCACTCACTGGCTTTAGCTGGGATAAGACTGGGCTTACTCTGTACACTGCTTATGCAGTTTTAAGAGGTTCTGAGGCTTACAGGCTCAAGTGCAAAATTATTACAAACAATTCACTTTTATATCCGGTCTAGAAATAATATTTTCTTTAAAACTAGTGAGAAAAAAAAGCACAATTTAAAAACTTCAAGCATTTAATTAGTCACTTTTTGTTGACACTGTTTCTTGTAAATTGGCAGAGACTAAAAGCCATGATTACAGTGGATATTGCCGGAGAAATTTAATCACAGTGTGAGTCAAAAATGTATTTGAAAGAATAACTAAGAGTAAGTTTAAACCAACCATACTTTTTGTAATACCACTTGTGTCTTAAGAGGCAATAGTGAGTTAATGTAGTGTCTACTCAGGCCTCAGTCTAACATGAGGATGAAAAAATAGAAAACTGGAGTGAAAGGACAGAGCTACTGCTAGCCAACCATGGATGCATAAAGGGAACTTGATACAACATTACAGAGGCTCCGTTTATTCTTGTCGAAGCTGCTCAGCGGCGCGTGAATCCAGGCAGAGACTAAAAACCATGATTACAGTGGATATTGCTGAAGAAATGTATTCACAGTGTGAGTGTAAAATGTGTTTGAAAGAATAACTAAGAGTAAGTTTAAACCAGTTGAGATAGTTATGCAATATATCTGCTGTCACGTGGCAAGTCATTGCAGAATATACAGAAACTCATTCCACATAACAACTAACCTACAATACAAATAGGAAGCAATAGCTGGAGCATAGTCATTAGTCACAAGATAATGTACAGCGAGCTGGTTATTACTGCTAAATAAATCCTGACAGGCTGAATCTGAATCTGATTGCATAATGAGAAGCACCTGGTCTTCCTGTCATATTATCCTCTTTAAAACATACCCACAAAACAAATGAATCTTCTCAACCAAGGTATCATTTTGAACGATTGCATTACAAGTAAGTAACTTATAAGCCTCCATCATGATAGGACTGAAGTTCTCAGTGGCAGATACAACAGATCTTGCTCCCAACACACAAATGTAACTATCGTCTCAGAAAGCTATACCAGTGAGCAAACACGCAGAATGTCAAGTATTTGGAACTTGCACACCAAAATGGGATGTAGCAATTACACCCGTTTGACAAGTAAAACTGTCCACTGTGAGAAAAGCCTATTAAGCCCTGCAGACTTGGTGATTTAAATATTATATGCACTGATTTTAAAGCCTCCACAAACCAATGATACACCTACACAGATGTTTTTACTTCTCTTGATTAGATGTCTTCTCAGGACTGCTTCGGAGTATACAAACTGTAATTTATTGACATCTTCCTCACTCTTCTGTTATTTTCTGCTGAACCAGTTAGTGCAGGGCAGCTTTATCATTCTTGGCATACTCAATACAGCAGAATCAATTCATTTCAGTGCCATCATCACAGTCAGGTTTTTTTTTGCTTGTGGATGTTTTGCAAATTTGTGCTTTGCTTCTTTAAACTTGATGAACTTTGACATGCATTTGAAAACCGTCAGGACAGTGGTGACATTTGAGAGACGGTCAAAATTTAAGTAGTTGATCATTTTAGCTTTGCTTTCTACTTAGTAACATGATAATAATGATTATATGTCAAAATGTCTTCTTTTTGTAATAATTCCAGAACTACTGCTAGCCGGATGTATAAAGAAAACTCTTTTTTCTTATCGAAGCTGCTCAGTGGCCTGTGAATCCAAAAAGTTAATTTTTCATGCATAAAATGACCTGCATCTTCAGCACTGTGGGGCTGCTAGAGAGCATGGCCCTCCACTAACTTGAATGAGGATAAAATGAATTAATTCGGCTCTTCTAAAAGTGTTATCGGACATAATAGATCAAAGTCTGAAAGTCAGACAAGTTGCCAGGGTTTTGTAGACACTTCTTTCACCATGTAAGCTCATCGTAGTACTTTTTGGTCCCTGTGCATCATGTGACACCATTGCTGTCATTACATGGTCTTGCCACTGTGTCAAATTGGCTTCAACATGGGGTGGTGTTTAGCTCAGTTGGTAGAGCAGCTGCCCCATGTACAAAGGCTCAGTCCTTTCTGTGGAAGCCCAGGGTTCGAATCCGACCTGTGGCTCTTTCCCGCATGTCATTCCCTATCTGTCATTCTTCAGCTGTCTATATCAGAAATAAAGCTTGAAAGGGCCAAAAAAATAATCTTAAAAAAAAAAAAAAAATTGGCTTCAACATCTGATGTTCATCCTACGGGTTTATAGTGGACCCCTGCCTTAACAGCCAGAGAAAGCTGTAGAGGAAAGACCCTGGAGGCAGAGCCGGAGATTCTCGAGGAATAAACACCCAGAATTACGCCAGTGGGCGGAGAGCTTAGAGTTTATTTTAACTGTTGGGATTAAAAAGTATATTTATCTTCACTTCTTAACCTTTCTGCAGCAGCGGCATGAAGCGCAGTGATACTACCTCATATTTATAGAGAGAGACCAGACAAAAAAAAGATTGCTTTGAGAAAAATAATGAAGGAAGTTGGACTTCTTGGAAAGTGTCTGTTACTTGATTCCAGTTATCGGTTGTACTTTACTATGAACTAAGTTAGCTAAGCCCTGACCGACCCCTGCTCAGAAAGCAAGTGTTTTAAAAGTTGTTTCTTTGTCGTCATGTGGACCTGACAAAGTATGAATTTAGACTTTTCACAGCATTGGGTTCACACTGCTGTAACGTTAGTATGTGGATTCAGTGGTTCATAATTACTTGCGTGAATAAACACAAAAGGTCATGGTCAAATTGTAACCACTTGTAATTACTGCTGTGAGAGTTTTGAAAGTTCGATATACATTTGTTAGGACATTGCAAAGTTCACTACATGTGACTAACTGTAAACAATCTTGAGGCTGTCATGACATCAAGGATAGAAGGCAGTCAAATCCTACTGTTTATTTTGTGGCCATTAATTACAAATTGCTCCTTTTAAACCTTTCACTTTGTATCCATTTTTCCATTAATGAAATATGAATTGTAGGGCTGCAACTAATTATTATTTTCATTATCAATGAATCTTTCAATCCTTTTCTCTGTTCATTGTTTTGTCCAATATCAGTGAAATTATAATGGACATTTTTAAATTATTTTCTAAGTCTAAAACTCCAAAGATATTCAGTTTACTATCATACACAGACATGCAAGAAGTAAATAGACACCTTCATTCAAATTCAAATTAAAGGTGTCTATTTACTTCTTACATGTCTGTGTATATCACAAAGAAAAGCTGCAAATCCTGACATTTGAGAAACTCAAATCAGGGAGCATTAGGCACCTTTGGTTAAAATGATTAATTTCCTGTTGATCTAGACTAATTGTTTCAGCTCAAATGAATTGATTAACATTCTTTTTCATTTAATTTTTTTTCATAGCAAGAGGGTTCTGAGTTTGAACCCAGCTGGGGCTTTTCTGTGCATACAGAGTTTGTGGCTGTGGATGGAACCATTGTACTGTATGTGTAGTTTGCATATTCTCCCCATGTCTGCATGGTTTCAGTTCCTCCAACAGTCCAAAGACATGCAGGTTTATAGGTTAATTGGTGACTATAGGTGTGCTGTAAGTGTGAATGACTGTTTATCTCTTATGTGTAAGCCATGTGATGAACTGGCGACCTACCCAGGGTGTCTTTACCTTTCTTCCAGTGTCAGCTGGCTTCAGCAAGTGGTCATAGAAATTAATGAATGATGTTATATGAACAAATCTTCTTTTGCTCTCCTTGTTATTATTCTCATTATTATAAGCTTCCAGCACCACCCGCTTTCTTGGGTAACTGGGCATTATTAGTTCATCAGCTTTGGTCACCTCATGTGATTTGCAGTGTACAGTAGGTCAGCCAACTTTAACCAGAACAGAAGTCTAATTAGCCAGAATATCTGGAGAACAGCTGTTTGGGTCTGCAGGGTCTTTAATCCAGTCTGCATATACAATATGTGTGGGATGCAAAAATCTCCATTTTTTTGTACAGTCTCTGGTCCTTTTAATTTTAGGTCCCTTTATAACACCATGTATTTTGTAATGTGACAGTAGCTAAAATGCCATCAGCGACACTATATACTTTATACCTCATCCAACAGAAGCTGTGGATACACTTTGTTCTGTGAAACAATCATCTATACTCAACCTTTATTAATAAATTTTAATCATATTAATAGCTGCTAATGTAGGTGAGAGATCATGCTCTAAGTGCTGACACTTTTCCTTCATGGGAGCGTCCTGGTTCCCTGAACTGCCACCTTAATTTGACCTCTCAATTTACACATTACGTTGATAATGGGTTCATTCATTAGTGTGAATTGGCTAGGTTCATTTTTTTTCCCTCACAGAACTAAATGGGAAGATTGGTTTAGCAAATTATGACTGATGAATGACCCATTAGGAAAATCAAGCATCTAAGGCAATGATCATGGGCTACTTTGCATGCTCATGTCTTCGTTATGTGGTCAGTCACTGAGCTACCACCAGTATTAGTCTTTAAAACTGTAACATCCTGTAACAGCAATATAACTGTAACTGGATGTTTGAATATGTAAATAAAAGTTTTGTTATTTTAACATTATTCAAAGGTTTACAAAATTAGTTTACAAATGAAGACAAAAAAATTTAGAAATGATTAAATTAGTTATCTCTATAATTTATGTTGTATTCAGCTTGTGTGCCCCCAACATGAAGCAGACATGGTTCATTTATAGGGGTAACACTTTAAGTCCCCCTATAATTTAAACTACAAATGCTGTTTTATATTATTACCACTGTGTTTTACCATTGTTTTTCATTATCTGTTACACCATACACCAACCTCCACTCATGGGTGTCCACAGAGGGCGTAATAAGCACATATGTCTTCGTACAACATGTTCAATTTTTCAATTCAGTTTTATTTATATAACGCCAAATCATAACAGATGTTATCTTGGGACACTTTTCATATCGAGCGGGTCTAAATCATACAGTTTCTAATATTATTCATGCAATTCTCAACACAAACGTGGAAAAACTTCCTTTTCAGAGGCAGAAACCTCGAGCAGAACCCAACTCAAGGTCAAGGTCTGCTGTAACTGGTTGGGTTTAGAGGAGAGAGAGAGAGAGAGAGAGAGAGAGAGAGAGAGAGAGAGAGAGAGAGAGAGAGAGAGACGGAGATGCACAGCAACTATAATATAATATAATATAATATAATATAATATATGATGATGATAATAATTTCAATAAAATTGTGAGTGGGCATCAAGCAGAACCAAGCTAGCAGACGTGGTCCAAGATTGAGGCACAACAAGGATCCATGGGCACCTGCAAGGCGAGAAAGCACAAAACCTCCAGGGGACTTAGACAGGCAGTCTAGGTCTATAGCAGCATAATGAAGGGATGGTTAGGGTTAACCTGTGCCAGCCCTAACTATAGGCTTCATTGAAAAAGTGCCCCCCAGCCTACACAGTGAAACCCTTTGAGATGATCCAGAACGTGGTAGCGCCTGGTTTTCAACCATTGGCTAACTGTAGGTCAATCCAGACTCTTCTCATCTCTTGTTCCCTGTTGGGAACACTACCAGTTGCTACCAGATCAGGGGTGTCCCTCTCTACCTTTGAAAAGCTCCTGAGGACCCATTTCTCTAGAGAGTACTTCCTCTCCTAGCACTACCAACAACTGGACATGTTAAATCTAACCCCATCTAGAACATGTACTAGTTGCACTCTACCTTGATTGTTTCCCCTTTTCCTTTTTTGTAAGTCACTTTGGATAAAAGCGTCAAATGTAAAATGTAAATGTAAATGCAAAATGAAATGCTTTAAGCCTATTCTTAAACATGTATAGGGGGTTTGGAGCTGGTTCCACAGGAGCGTAGCTTGATAGCTGAAGGCTCTTGCTCCCATTCTATTTTAAGTGACTATAGGAACCACAAAAAAACCCTGCATTATGGGAGCACAGTGTTAATAAGGTACTATGAAGCTCTATAAGATATGAAGGTGCCTGACCATGTAGAGCTTTGTCAGTGAGGAAAAGGATTTTAGATGAAGGATTTCTACCCATTATTTTACAGGGAGCCAATGCAGAGTCTTAAGGGACTTATTTGAGCAGTCTGATTATCAGATAATCAGAGTTGCAGTAATCCAGCCAAGTAACAAATGCCTGAAATGGACTAGTTTTTCTGTGTCTGTTTGAGACAGTTTGTGCCTGATTTTTATGATGTTACGTAGGTGAAAAGGCAGTCCTTGAAGTTTGTTTTATATGCTAGTTAAATGACATATCCTGATCAAAGATAACCCTTTTCCTGGTACAGCGGTGCTGGGAGCAAGGGTGATGCCATCTAGAGTAACTACATCTTCAGAAAATTTCAGAGGTGTTTGGGGTCAATAACAAGAATTTTAGTTTTGCCTGAGTTTAACTTAAGAGAAAAAAAGTTTTTACTTCCTTAAGACATGTTTAAGGTTTAGCTAACTGATTGATTTCATCTAGCTTGAATATTTAACATTCAATAGATGAATATAGATAAAGTTGGGTGTTGTCAGCATAACAGTGAAAATTAATGGAGTGATTCCTAATAATGTTGTCTATAGAACAATGTAGAGGGTGAATAGATTTGGTCCAAACACAGAACCTTGTGGAACTTCTGTGATTAACATGTACAAACCGAGACTGATCTGATAAATAGGACTTAAACCAACTCAGTTCAGTTCCTTTAATACCAATTAGATGTTCAAGTTTCTTGTAATAGGATGTGATGGTTAATGGTGTTGAATACAGCACTTAGATCTAACAAGACAAGTACAGAAATGAGTCCTTTGTCTGATGCAATTAGAAGGTCATTTGTAACTTTCACTAGTGCTGTCTCTGTGTTATGATGCACTCTAAATGTGACTGAAAATCCTCAAATAAACTGTTCTTATGGTGTAAGTTGCATAACTGGTTGGCAACTGCTTTCTCAAGGATCACAGAGAGAAAGGGGAGCTTATGTCTAGTTGGCTAAAATCTGGCTAAAGAGCGGGCTTTTAAAGACAAATGCCTGATAATAAAGACAAATTGATCATATCCACTAAGAAGTGCTAACTTTACTAAGTTAAAACTTCTTTAGGTAGCCTGGTTGGGATGGGGTGTAAGAGACAGGTTGATGGCTTAGATGAAGAAAGTTAAAGAAAGTTGAAGATCGATGAGAAGAAAAGCAGTCTAAATATATATCAGTTTTTAAAGCTGTTTCCAAGGTTCCTGTGTTTGAAGATAAATTGGTGCCTGTTGAGGGCAGGAGGTGGTGAGTTTAGTCTCTAATAGTTTTAATTTTATCATTAAAGAAGCTCATGAAGTCATTACTACTGAGGGCTACAGGACTACATGGCTCAATGGAGCTGTGGCTCTCTGTCAGGCTGGCTACAGTGCTGAAAAGAAACCTTGGTTTGTTCTTATTTTGCTCCAATAATGATGATTAATAAGCTGCTCTGGCATTATGAGAGCTTGTATGTTTTAAGACTATCCTGCCAGACTAAACAAAGGTCTTCCAGCTTGGTGGAGCGCCATTTCCTTTCTGTGCTCTTTCCTTTAATACATGGGTTTCAGGGTTATACAATGAGGCTGACCTCCTTTGTTTTATTATCTTCTTTTTGTAGAGGGGCAATAGAGTTGAGTGTAATTCCCCTGTGAGTCTGAAGCACTATCAACAAGACGTAGCATCTGATTAAATACTGATGGAATCACTTCCTTAAATTTAACTACAGCACTATCAGACAGACAGACATCTGATCCGTCAGAAGCCAATCGAATCTAATAATGACATCAACGCAGTACTAAAGCTTTTTATCATCCACATCAATATTTAAATCACAGACAATCCTTACTTGTTTTCAGGACTAAACTTTGGAGAAACATATTTGTCATTTGTTAGCTTTTTCAGTAGGAAAAATAAATCAATATCAATCTGGTATTAATTAGTAATACAGCTTTAGAAAACAGAGATCTGATCTTTAGAAGTTCACATTTAATTATCTTATTTAGTACTGTTGGAGAGGAGGCTTTAACTCTTTTATTAGGTTTTTATGTTTAACTCCTGTTCTGTTGACTTTTTCCTTAAATAACTTAAGTCTATGGTTGGAGGAATTTATATGTAACTTAATTTGTTATAAACTATTTATTGAATGCTTATTTGGAACACTGCTTATCAGTCTCAGATAGGGGGACCTAAAGGAAAAATGTCCCAGGAAAATTATTTTTAAAATTACAGTCCTATAATAGAAAACATTACCCAATTCACCACATGGTTCTTATCAAGGACTTCAGAAGTGATTTTCAGCTCACTCTCCTCCATCAGGACATTTTGTGCTGGACAGTGACTTGAACAGAGCAGATGAAACGCCTACGGGACTCTTGTATTGTAACTATGGTGATGAGACACTTATGACATCTCATGCATCCCTTCCCGTCTCAGCCTTGTGATAATGATTTAGGAGCAACTTTCAGTTCAGAGAATAAGGTCTGGAGGAAACAGCAAGTTTTGTTTTGAACTAAAAGTTCATGATTTTATATAAAAAGAGTTAGATTTAGCAGAGATATTGAGGTGCATGTACTCTCTCTGCTCTCCATATAATAAGTATAGTAACATAACAGGCTAACTTCAACAACTTCCCTTTACCTTCATGATGCGTCCAATTAAAATGTGTACAGGCTTACCTGTACCTGGCTTTGAATGAAGAAACTACACCTGCTTTGTTCACAAAATGACTGCCACAAAAATCTTACCTGTAGTGCCCATACACAGTATAAATATGGACGTTGTATCTGTGACATCACCTATAGTTTTCTGAGGAGATGTTTTGAAGTTTTGAATTCCTGCCTCTCCCGCCTCCTGGCTGATCAAAAATATTGGCAAAGAAATGCATTGTTGGTGGAGCTTAGGTGGACTAAATGAAGCCTGGGTGCACAAACAAGCCCATCTGTCAATCAAAATGTCCGTGCTGTTAATTATTCATAACTTTAAGCTTTAATATAATTTGAATAGGTGAGTTATATAAAATTTCGGTTTCAGTACAGTTTGTCAAGAGACCAAAACTGTTTTTGTGCCAAGCTCTACACATGATTTTTTAATGTATTTCTGCTGTGAACTGTGGACATTTTAAAATAGGAACTTATGGAGATTGACCTGTTCTGTAGCCAGCCTCAAGTGGCCTTTCAATGAACTGTTTTTGGCATTTTGGCTTTGGCTTCACTTCACAGCCACGCAGGCTGCCGCTTGGCAGTGCTATATATCCGTGCGGATTGTTTTGGTGTGAGGTGCAGAGTTTTGGAGATAGCGCTGCACAGACACCAATAATATTTACATCCTGCACTGTCAGGAGCGCAAGCTTCTCGTCTCGTCTGGTGATAACGTTGGCGGGCAGAGAGAAAATGAATTGTGTAAATTGTTCCAACATGAAACTGCTCACAACAAAGTTTGTGGATTATCAAAAGTAACCAGGTCATTAATCCCCGGAAAAAAGACATTGCTGTTGAGTTTGTCAAATGTAGTTTTTGGCACCACCAGCCGAGTGCCATTGTATTTTGAGAAAAACTACATCACACACTAAAACAATCTAAATGAATATATAACACTACATGAACTGTTCCTTTAAGAGACATTTTGGCTTGTTGTTTTTAATACTGAATGTTGCTCAGAAATATTGGCAGTCACTGGGTTTGTTTTTCTGGGCTTGTTTTCAAAATGTGCACGGTCTTTACAGCCTTGTTTTACTTCACCTGCCTAATACACGGAAAACAAAACGGCCAAACAATCTCAGATAGAACACGAGCTGTCAATCAGTACCACCTGCTGCCTGGCTCTGATACCTGCACAAACTCTAGGACCTGTCTGCACAAAGCGCTGTCTCTGCCCGTGTGTTTTCCTTGAATTTGTCTGTTGTAACATTGCAGTACTTTGCAGTGAACGACCAGTCTCAGCAAGGAGCAGACCGCATATTGGTTATTTATTGTTTCATGTAAAATATGCTAAAATTTAAAGTGAAATATGTGATGTAATACAGAACACAGAAGAATGAGTGCATCTGAGCTTTTAATCAACCCACTGAATCAGCCACAGAAAATGTAAAAATCCCTTCACCCACCTACATGCACATTCACACAACCACCCACAGTACTGTGTCAATTAGCACTGAGGTGATGGTACAGGTCTACTCAGGTCTACCCTGTTAAACTGTTTTTTCTCTCTCTCCCTCTCAAGATAAAAAGCTGGCACCAAAGAAGAAGAGTGTATCGATTAGGGAAATACTGTAGACATTAAATATAATTAAAAAGAAACAATAGGCATCTGTGTAATAACAATAATAAAACAAACACTCAATAACAATTCAATTAAATTTAAATTGTTTCATTAAACAGTAATAAAATGGCAATCGTTAATAGACACAGTTAAAATGAGATCGGCATGCAGCTGTTGAATTTTTATTAGTTCTTTTTTAGCGGCTTAACTTTAACTAAGGCCCCAAAATTGATCTCATAGATGATTTAAAGAATTGCTTGCATCCATTGTATTTAATCTTTACAACCTTCTTCTTTTAATTGGTACATCAGTCTTTTTACAACATAAGAGTGCCCCACTTTAATGAAACCTGGCAAGCATTGGTATAATCTTTGAGAGTTTTTGGCTATGGATAAGTCATTTTTGTACATGAATTTGTAATGCATACCGTCTAGTTACTCTCAGTGTTCATGGACATCAACTGACAGATAAGTCAAAACAAATAAAACTGATAATGTACCAAATTTCCCCTTCAACGCTGCCTCCTAAAAATTACATTTACATACAAAACTAACTGCATCTGAATTTTAATGCTTGTTCTCAACAAAGTTACTTAGCCTTAAATAAAGAAAACTCGTCCCCTATGGGCTTGAAATGTGGCAGGTCAAATATCGTAGGTTGCTTGTTTAGAGAACATAATTCATATCATGTTACAAAATGTATTCCAGCTTGAGTTTTTGCTACTCTATCCATGAATAGAAACTTCTCAAACCCCCTCCCAAAGCATAATTCACTTGCCGTCCACCCCTTCTGTTCAGTAATGCACAGCTAAATACTCGGCTTCTGTTTGTTGCTCGGGAATCATAAATTTTTCATCTTCGAGCTTGGAAAGATATTAGTATTCAGTCAAAGACAAGCTGCAAGTCATTTTTGATTTTTGTCAAGAATCTATGCCCTTCCTGAAGCCTGTCGAAATGGTCAGACTGAAAAGGCTTTTAGTTGTCTTTTGTGAGACGAACCTAATATAGTTTAGTTAACAATCAAACAGTTTGTCTCAGCTTGCATACTTTGTCGTCTGTTGTCTTTAAACACCTCTTTTTTTTCCCTGTTAGAGCATTTTCAGAAGCAGATCACAGTGATATAGCCACCCATAGTTTATTATGAATGTCTGGCTGTTTCTGCCTTCTGTGCGCTCATCTGCTATACAAACATCCCTCCTCAGAGTGTCTGTTCTGAAAAACTGGATGACTGGTGTTAAGAAAGAGGGGGCCTGGATTGATGGTGTCAGGAAGTAACCAGGCTTTTATGTTAATTCCTCAGTTGGCCGTCATGATAAAAACACAGTGCCAGTTGGTGGAGTGGCATATTGACTGTGGGTGTAAAGATTGGGTGAGCAGAGGTGTGTTTATATATCCCAAGTTATATATCACACTTAACACTGATAGTTTTCAGTTTTAAAATACCAAAGAAGTGACATTAGCATACCTTGACTTGTGTTGAGGAGAGTATAATGTGTTTTTTTTTTTCAAGATTGGGGAGGAGGGAAACTCGCTGTATCTGTATATTATTTACCCAACAGCTTGTGCTGGGAATTAATTAACAGCAGATTGTAACATGTACAGCTAGGCATAGTCTCCTGGATAAAATAAGATCCTATATGTGATATTTTAATTAACTAAATCCTTCAAGAAAGAATGTCATTGATATGTACGGTTGCCCTGAGGTGCAAAAAACAGACACCTGAACACCTGAATGGGAGTTAAAAACAAACAAAAAAAACCCTGTTACAGTCGTGAACCAGGCTGTAAACATGTTCATTTATGCTGGGAATTTGGGCATTTTAACTTCTTTTCACTTCTTCCCAGCACCGGAGGTTGCCACTTGCTTTTTACAAACCAAGAGCTGTAAACTTGAAGTACAGACTGACATGTTGCTCACAGATTGGATGGTTTTGGTGATGTCATCCTGCATCATAAGGACCCACGTATATGTGTCACTGTCAGATTTGGTGATTATAGAATAATTTATTCTTGCCTTGTCCTTGTCGTGGCAA
Source organism: Miichthys miiuy (assembly GCA_036365135.1). Lineage (NCBI taxonomy): Eukaryota > Metazoa > Chordata > Actinopteri > Sciaenidae > Miichthys > Miichthys miiuy. Next base: position 21,126,753 of record CM071603.1, read on the forward strand.
AGAGACATCACAGACAAGACGTTGCTCCCTAACCAATCATCACTTGCCATCTTTCATGATGTGCCTGATGTGACCAGGTGCTATGGGCTGTAATCTGGGAAAAACAATGTAAAGAAACATTGCCCTCCGTGACGTATTTCAAAAAGAGTACCAGTATCATCCATGAACTAACATGTTAATCTTTTTTTTTTAAGATTGTTTTTTTGGCCTTTTCAAGCTTTTATTTCTGACAGAGACAGCTGAAGAGTGACAGGAATGCAGGGAGAGAGAGACAGGGAATGACATGTGGGAAAGAGCCACAGGTCGGATTCGAACCCTGGGCTTCCACAGCAAGAACCGAGCCTTTGCACATGGGGTGGTTGCTCTACCAACTGAGCTAAACGCCGCCACAGACATGTTAATCTTTTTGTCAGGACATGAGTCCTAGATGTGTCAGTTCTTGTCCACTATGACACACTACACAAGAAAAAAACAACTGGGATATAATCAGGCTGATATCTTGTAGTGTGACCATGGCATTAGGGAAATCAAATTCCAGTGACTGACATCTGTTTATGCAGCACTTTAATACTCCTAATGTGTGTGTCCTCTGGTGTTACAGAGAGCTCAGGAAGAAATAACTGATAATTAAAATATTAGACTGCAAATTGACTACATGTAATAAATAAAGCCAGCTGTCTTCCAACAATATTACTAATATGCAAATTGCTTATTATAAATTAGCAGGATTTATTAGGAATCTACAAATGGTCCAAAATGCAGCAGCATGTTTGGTCCTCAGCCAACCAAAGACAGCTTATCTCACTCCACTTTTTATTCGTCTGTGCTGGCTCCCCGTTGCTGCTTGCAATAAGTTCAAGTCACTAATGTACGCCTACTGCAAATTAACTATTGCATTGTCACTGTGAGGCACAAAATTTCAATCCAAGTTCTTCTCCTGTGTGGTCCCCTAGTGATCGAATGAGTTACTGAACTCAATTCAGTCACCAGAATCCCTTTCTGTCTTAAAAATTGCTTGAAGACCTTCCCCCTCTGAGAGCACTTTCTGCACCTAATACACTCTTTCTCTGTGGATCCTTCTCTAGCCCCCCCCCCAGAAAAAGTCATTTGCATGGCACTTACATGTTACTTCATTCACCTGCAAGCCTGGTGGCACTTGGATTGTAGAACTGAGTGACTTCTGAAAGGCTTTTCTTTGATCTACTGTGGCTTGGATTGTACCTCATTTGTACATTTCTTGGGAATAAAAGAACCAAATGAATACATTTGAATGTATTAGTAGTAGAAATCATGCTAATATCACATTTAGTGTCACAAAATACTGTGTTTGGTCCATTTTACTTTCAGGTTTATTGTCAGAGTTTGTTCAACTGAACCAAACAGGACAGATGTGAAAGCCCCCCTGACGAACTCAGCCATTTTTGTAGCACCACGCTGAATGCAGGCGAGTCCTCACCACTTAACTTAAAATACACACCATCACTGGTGAACTTCATTTGAACTTAATTAGCATTAACGCCTGCAATTAAATAAGGTGCTGCCATCACTGAGCAAACTAATTTACAGGCAAGTACACTCTGAACAAGCACCAAACCTAATTTGCATTCAAACATGCGGTTAGACAAGTATTGACCGCGGCCGCCTGTCCTGAATGAGTGAGCACAGTTTACATCTGATAGTTAATGGTGAAAACCTGCAACACCACAGAAAATCAGTGTCACTGCAGCCGAGTTCCAAGGCTCGACTTTCGTTGTTCAAATTAACACCCGAGGTCTTTTGTCACCCACTTTGCTGTACTCACACATTTAATCATCATTTATATGTAGCTTGAATCCCCGTTCTAGTCCCCATACCCCTCGCAGTTGGGAGCTAATTAGCACTCAACCAGGTGTAAATTGTTAATTTGCTAACATGAGGACCTGAAGAACAGGATGTGGAGTGGATGACTGTTGAAATTAGCAACTTGGCTTATATATGTTTGATCTGTCATGACAATGACAAAGAAATGAATTGCTTTTTTTTGTTAACTGCTGTAAGTTTTTGTTTTCACTCATTTTCTAACGACCTTTGTCGCAGCGGACATTTTGAGTTGTCAAAGCAGGAAAAACACAGGTGTAACTGTTAAGTGATTGTATTCCATTTAGGTGAGCTGGCTCTAGGGTCCTGGTATTGTGCATGCTGGTTCACTGTCATGACTTTCTGGTATGTTTGATGGACGGAGCCATCGTTAATGAAATTTCTTACACCTGTGCTTTCCTGCTATGACAACTCAAACGACTGCTGGGACAAAGGTAAATAGAAGACAAGAGAAAACAAAAACAATTACAGAAGTTAAAAAAATAAAAGGTCTGGAATGGGTCTACATGTATAATATATATACATATATACGTATATTATACACAATCAGCCATATGGCCACCTGCCTAATGTTGTGTAGGTTCCCCTATTGCCGCCAAAACAGCCCTGATCCATCAAGACTAGACCTCTGAAGGTGTGCTGTTGTATCAGGCACCAAGACCTTAGCAGAAGATCCTTTAAGTCCTGTAAGTTGTGAGGTGGCAACTTGGAGTTGTTTGTCCAGCACATCCCACAGATGCTTGATTGGATCGAGATCTGTGGAATTTGGAGGCCAAGTCAAAAGCTTGAACTCTTTGTTGTGTTTCTCAAACCATTCCGAAACCCTTTTTGTTTTGTGGCACAGCGCATTATCCTGCTGAAAGAAGCGACTTCAGGGAATACTGTTTCCATGAAAGGGTGAACATGGTCTGCAACAATGCTTAGCTTCACTTTGATAGCTACTGACACCCCACAAGAGCTGCAGTTTTGGAGATGCTCTGACCCAGTCATCCAGTTAAAACAATATGGCCTTATCAAGAATGCTCAAATCCTTACGTTTGCCCATTTTCTTGCTTCTAAACACATCAGCTTGAGGACAAAATGTTCACTTTCTGCCTGATATAGTAGGGTAAACACAGGTGTTACCAATGATACTAATTAAGGTTCCATTCCATTCAGGTCAAACTGAGTCAGGGGGCTGCTGTGTTGCATGTCGGCTCTGGAAAGACTCTACTGCAATAAATGGAACAGAACTTTAATTAGATTATTGGAAACACCTGCATTGACCCTACTATTTCATGTCAGAATGGCTGCTGTGAAAAATGTCTGTTATCACATAGCTACAACAGGTGTGCTAAGGAGGTCAACTGCATCTTTTTGGTGAGATACAGTAAAAATGTCCAACTGTTACAAACAATAGGTGGAGTATTTCTTTAGCTATTTGGTCTCATATGTTAGAAGCATTTCAAATGTTAAAGATGTTAAACATATTTAGTTAGTATTTCAGGCTTCCAGACATTTACTTTGTTTGAAAAGAAATGCCGCATAAATATCTTCAGCAGAAAGTGGCCTTTCAAATGTTACTGCCTGTTAATCACCAAACTGTTTACAGGTCAAACTGACACGTGACTTGTTTATACTTGCAGCATGATGACGTGTTGACGCCTCTGTTCATTTGCACAATTTGCCATATTCAACAATTATTTGCACATAATTTTTGCAGCACTGACTATCTTGTGTTGAATTTGTTACATTTTGGTTCTGGTCTTCAGCTGTGAGTATGGTTTCATAAGTATTTCTGTCACACTGCCTGTTGTTAGTCATCAAGTGTTCACCATGTGGTCTATGATTCACGAAACACCTCCTCATATAAATTACTATGAGGTATCATGTTGTAACCCACAGTTTCAGAAGTACTTAAGCTGCAGGCCTGATTGTCCTCTTAGCAGGCAGAGAAATAATTGAGCCTTTTGGGTGGAGAATACTTCTTGCTCAAAGTCGCCAAAAGTTGAACATTGCTCTTGTCTGGGGAGCATTTATCATAAAAAAAAAATCCTCTTTGAGCTATGTTCAGTCACTCCAGGATTTTGGAGTCAAATGCTTCAATACATATTACCTTTCCTGGAATGAAATATGACATGCATCTATTGGACAGGAAGAAAGTGTTATGTGATTGGGCACAGCATGTCTCTACTCGTTCACCATGAAGCTAGGCTATTCAAAAAGGTTATAATGACAGCTCAAACAGGGAGCCTTGTCTGGGAATACAGATAAGGCATACCAAGTGTGTGTGTGTGTGTGAGAGAGAGAGAGAGAGAGAGAGGTAGGACAGATGGATGGAGGGTAGAGAAAGACAGATGGAGAGAGAGAGAGGAAGACAGAGAGAGAGGTTGCATAATAACACAGAAATGGTCATAATTACCCACTGCAGAATAATTTATATGGCACCCATCACACTCTTTGTTTCCCCCTCTCTCTCTAGCTTTCATTAAACTTTTCTCTTATTCCCTGTCTGTTCTTCCTGTTTCCTAACCAAGAAAATCAAATTAACTTTCAGCACCCGTGTCACAATATATATTTTCTACATAACGCAAACCATGAAGGTGGTAACCACAAAGGTCAAAATTACAAACCATTAAATGTAACAAATAAACGTAATGAAAAGCAGAACAGCCATTTAAACAGAACAGGAAATCACATCTGACACAACCAAGCAGCAACCTCCATGGCTGTGAAGTGAAGCCAATGTGGAAGAACTGCAGTTCCTCATCGGACCACACTGGCCAATCTTTGCACCCCACATGCATCAGTGAGCCTTGGTTGCCCACGACCCTGTCATTGCTTTTCCTTCTTTGGACCACTTTTACAGGTACTGACCACAGCACTTCACAAGAGCTGCAGTTTTAGAGATGCTCTGACCCTGTTGTCTAGTTATCACAATTCGGCCCTTGCTTGCCCATTTTTCCTGCTTCTAACATCAACTTTGAGGACAAAATGTTCATTTGCTGCCTAATATGTCCCACCTAATGATAGGTGCCTTGATAACGAGATGATCAGTGTTACTTACTTCACCTGTCAGTGATCATAATGCTATTGCTGATTGATGTATAGCAAATTGGAAAGATTTGCATCGAACATTCTTTGACAAGCGTGTCTTAAGATTTAATTTTTAACTTAATTCTGCTTAATCAGCACTGATTATTAATTATTGTTTCTTAAAATTATTTTACAGAATACTGATAGGGATGGACATGAAGGATTTTCTGTGATAAAACACTGGAATAATAGATTATGAATACTGCATGTTTCATTTAAAATAGTACTGAAAGTAAATGTATTTCCATGCGTTTATGTAACAGTAACATGAAACTGTATATCTTGATAGGGTGAAGAAGGCACAGATAACATTTATGTCTGCAAAACCTAACACACCTCGCCTCCTCAGCCAAGTGTTAGAGATCTCTTAACCTCTGAATATATCAGCCATCTGTACAGACATCATCTTCAATTTTTCCTGACAGCGGTAAATAACAGCGATGTAAATAAGCAATATTTGCAATAAGAAAATCACCGCCAGCTCTTTTATCGTCCTCATGTCTGCCTTGTATTCTTGAACCAAGTATCTTGACTGGCCAGGACTTCATCGTTCAGTGAGCAGGTTATAGTGAAAAGCTCCTGCTGGTCTCAGGCAAAGAGAAGCTGTGCGGGCCCGGTGCTGTTTGGTCAGGGCAGAGGCTGGGGCTGGACCTATAGGTGGATATTATAATTCATGCAGCTTTGCACACTGGTCAGGGATAAGCTCAACTCAAGGTCAGGGAGCTGTGAGTGGAATACTCATTGGGAAGTCTGGGCTTATTTTCACATCTCTGCACATCCTACTCCATCTCCTCGCAAATGAGGAAAGATCCTGCAATGTGTAGCAGTGCCAGTGTGTTAGAGCACTTGCCAAGAATGAAAACTCTGGCAATAGGAAACCATATTGCTGTTTCAGTTGTGCTGTTTATCCTTTTCCATTCTGAAAGTGTGGTAAATTGCGAGAATAAACCACAATAACTCATCCTACTGAATGCAACCACTTCTTATGTTATACTGCTATTTAGTTGTTTCAAGCATCTTTTTTTTTTTTGCACATTTCTCCAAATGCAAGTGTGGGAGTCTTACATAGTTTTTATTCCATATGTATATTCAAAATATATCACCATGCATATGTAATGCATATACTATAATCCCACCAAGACCTTTGTAAGGCATTCTTACCCGTTACACAAAAAAAAAAAAAAAGAAAAGAAATCCTACATGACTGTGCACACACACAAACACACAAACAAAAGGAGATCCCAGGGAACATTGACAAGTGTGCTTACCATAGCCCGAGGTAAAACAGAAAACAGAAACAAAACACAAACAGGCTGCTCTCTAGATTTCCATGACAATAACAAATTGATGGAGTTTACTTCTCATTTATTATTTATATTATTTGATGGGGTTGTAGGCGATCTACATGGGAGAGAAATTCTGGAGAGAATACAGAACATCTTGGATGTTTGGATGAAAGAAGCTGCTTCCTCCAAGGCTTGTTGGATGTATGTTTTCATCTGTCACATTTAAATGTGAATAAGAGATACTTCCTCTTCCTCTCCTCTCCAGTGCAGCAGCTCTTAACCAGACACACAACACCCTAAATCACTAATGTCAGTCAATGGAATAAGAAGTCGTAGCTTACAAATATGTATTTTGTAGCAAATAAATTGAGTATTTTTTTATTCCACTTGGTTAATTCAGAAAGATTTTTTTTTATTTTTTTTATTTTTATTTTTTTTACAGTTTTATGGTTGAACAAGGTTTTATGAGTTTAATATTCTTCTGCAGGTTACAGGCTTAATATTTTGAATACTACACTGAATGTGTTTCTACTGCCTGGTGTCCTGGAAAAGACGTCCAGAATGCCTCTAATAAAATGAAATAGCGATACCAGCAGAAATACTTTTTGAAATGAATTTGATGTAACTATAATTTATGATTTAGCTGATGTGATCCACGTAGATAAACATGACACATTTTTTGTTACATTTGTTACAGTGCAGTATAACATGCCTACTTTCCATAGCCTAAGGATTTAAAGTTGATGCACATTGTAGCGACATACTTTATGGAAATTAAATAACAAAGACTTGGTGCTTGGGGCGTGCTTGTTGTTATGTTGTGAAACGATTTCCCATCTATTTACAAGCAGGGAAGAAATCTTTATTTCTAACACATTTCAAAACAAAAGTGCTTCACAGGAAAAGAGAAAGAGGAAATAAAAAAGAGAGAAGGAAAATAGAACCAGATTGATTGTATAACCAAGTCTGCCAACATGCTGATCAGGTAAATTGTTGACACCATCTTAGTTTACCTTGTTAATATTCTGCATGCTGCTACTTAGCACAAGTACAACTGAGGCTGATAAGAATGTAATTAGTTTTGCAGCTATTTGGTCATCAACCAAAGTAAAGTATAAATGAAAAAATAATAACATCCAGTTTAATTGATGAATGTTGATACCAGATGAAAGGTCAGGGGAACAAGTGAGTACAATTTATCTTCTGAGGAACATGAATGTTGGTGCCAAATATCAAGGTCAAGGTGATGCTAGAAGAAAAGTCCAAGGATCAACATAGTCATTAGTATTTATCCTCAGGGGACAATGAATGTCTGCACAAATTCCCCTGCAATCCATCAAATAGTTGCAATGTTTCAGTATGAACCAAAGTGGCAGACCTACAGACAGATTTACTGCTAAATTCCACACCGCTGTGATGCGGTCCAGGTGTGCTGTGGCCGCAGGAGCTGATCGCAGCCGTTCTAGACAATGTTTGTAACCCCACTAGAAGTGCTGTGGCTTGTTTCAGAAGCATCCCAGAAGCGGCTTTCCACTCGATTCAAATGAGAAGGTTGAAGCTGTTCTATTTTTTTTAAAAGATATTCTTTTGGCCTTTTCAAGCTTTTATTTCACAGAGACAGCTGAAGAGTTACAGGAATGTGGGGAGAGAGAGATGGGGAATGACATGCAGCAAAGGGCCGCAGGTCAGATTCGAACCTTGGGCCGCTGCGGCAAGGACTGAGCCTTTGTACATGGGGCGGATGCTCTATCAGCTGAGCTAAACAACACCCCCACAGCTGTTCTATTTTTGATAGAAGCAGCCGCTTCATTCAGCACAGAGCAGATCAAGTTGACCATAGAGAATCTGGTAGATTTTCAAAATAAAACACCCTGTGCAAACACCCAAAAGGGAAACTATTTTACTATGTAGCATATTTACTGATGGAGTAAGCACATAAACCAAGGAAAAATGGCCCGATCTGAGTCCAAGATCTGTTGGACAAGAAGCTCTGCCTCTGAAACACTCTTGGTGGCGTCTGAAGCTGCGTGGAGAATGGACCAAAACAGTGTCACAACCCCGGGATGAGACAAAGACATTACCTGTTGGTGTCCAGGAATGATAGATTGTGTGGTGAAAAATCAAGAAGATCAAAGAGTACAAAAAAAATCATGAACAAGCCAAAGAAGTTTGTATATGCACTGATTTACTTCACCCTAAATTCCACTAGCTAACACTTCTAGAAATTAGAAGCTACTGCAGAGAAATATCAAAGTAAAATTTCAATATGATGCATTTCATCAAGCAAACATGAAATAGACACTGAACATCTATCTTATTGTGGCTTTGTGCAGACAGGTATCTGTCAAAGACAGGGGCGAGAGACTCTTACACTCAAATGAATCAGGAGTGTTTATGTTCTGATTGTCCTTGCTTCTTAAGCCTGTGTATTTGAAAAATGCCTTAATAGATGGGCATATATAATATAATATAATATATTAGAGGACATATAACCCCCTCTGGCTTCTCATGTTCTGTGCTGGGCTCCTGTAGTACACAACAACACTTACCCATTCACATGTAATGCTACATGCATTTTCTGTGCTCTACATGAGCGTGTAATTATTTGCCACAGGAAAGTGTTTTTAGGATTTCTTTTGTTCTGGGAATCAAATCTTGATTCCTTGCATGGATATCATGTACGTGTGTGAGTGTATGTAAGTGTGCTTGTGTTGTGAGTGTGTGGTAGATCACCTGCTGTTGTTATTACCACCTATTTTGTTTAAGGAAGTAATGTGGCTTTCATCCACTGGTTTAATATCTTGCCCCGATTCCCCACCTACAGTTTTACTCTGGAGAGGTTCCTGATGTGTATAAAGACTTCCAGTAATTCAGACTCCATTATTTGAGTTGCAAGGTTTGTGTGGCAGATGTGAAAATAATGTGACTTAAGGTTTTCTCTTTTTGCACCTGAATTAATTCCTTTCAGTCAAACTATTTATTTAAAAAAATAAATTTTGGGAAATGAATGGGGCAGAATTACGCTTTTTTGCCTGAATTTGGAATAACAAACTAGATGCATTCCACAGCGTACAAGGCAATACAAGACAGCAAAAGGAAAAAAAGAAGCAGCAATTAATTACATAGATAAGTATCAGTATTTTCTGAAGGATATGTATTTGATTGCTGGTAGCTGAGATGATTAGTGGGAAGTGAAAAGTGAAGGCAGGGAAGATACGTTTGAAAAAAATAAAATAAAGAAGCAGCAAGTTTGCGTAAGATTATGTTAATGTATCAATGTGGCTTCATGGGCTGTAAATTCTACTGTAATATCCTCTCTTGGTATCAGTTTGAATGATATCCTTGAGCTTTTCTTCTTGTGTGTTTATATGAACAGCCCTCTTTCCAGACATTGGTGGGATGCTTGAAGTGGCCTATATACTGTAAGCATATAAAAGAATAGATGATGCATCACAGTGGGATTTGATCTCTGTCTATCTGTGAGGCTGCAGCACTGAGCAACTGCATTGCCCAGAAGAAACTGCTTTGTACAAACTGACGGAGAGAGGAAAACTAGAGTCATCCAAACCCCAAACGACTATCTTCACTGGATATAAGCTTCTATGCAGCAAGTATAATTGTAAGAACATGAAATCACACTCCTCATTCAAGTTCTAATTAATAATAATAATTTTTTTAAAAAAATCAATCTTTTAATTTAATTTTTGATAGGTTCACACATTTTTGAAATATTGGAAAATACAGCAATTTAAAAATGCATGCAGAGAAAGAGTCAAACCTTCAATTATGGTAGTGGATGGGAAAGTTAGAGTGCTTTCCCAATCAATTAAGGGTCAGAGCTGCAAAACTACAGCTCCTTTGGGTGAGAATTCTTTCAATTTATGAAACAAGGAGGCGTGTGTGAACATTTTGATGTATTATATGTGTAAAGAGTAAAGACAACGGGGCTAAGAGCAATTTCAAATGTTTTCCCTTGTCTTAAAAACACGGTTTCTTATTCTGTCCGTTACATCACCCACTAATAGACCCATACACCACCAATGTGATGTCTGAAAACGTCTGAAAAAAGCAGAAAACCTATGCTGTGATGAATTAGAGTGATAAAGCACAAAGGACTGTGATCTGTCTGGAGTCAGAAAGATGTTTCGAGCTGAAAGTATGATGTGGCACATGAGGTAAATGAACATTAACACAAACAACACAGAGGTGAGTCATTAATAGATGAATGACCAAGCATTTGGTTTTGGACAACCACTGTGAGGCAAACAAGATTTAGCTTCATCAGTGACAAGATGGTCTTAAAATACATACTGTTTTGATAAAACATTGTTTTTGGGTAGCTTCTATTTCTTCTGACGCCATATGACATGATCCACTCTATTATTTGAACATGACTGACAGTCTAGATGGCCAGCACCCATTAGTACTATGTCTCAGCAAAGTCTATGTTGGTCCACTGTGCACTTAACGGAAAAATATTGTGTCATCAAAGGACCATATCTATCAGAGTAGAGAAATATTTAGTGGATACAACTTGACCTCAGTAGTTGATGGCTTTGTTATGAGAGCTGAGACAGAGAGAGAGAGAGAGATTAAACAGAATTAGCAGTCTACTGAACGGCAACAGCTCTCACACAGAGAATAATTAGATAGAGAGTTCAGATGAGAACATCAGCTGAATCAAAATAATCATCTGAATGATCATAATCAACATAAAATCTCAGAATCATCATAATAAACATAAAACCGACTCTATATATTAACTCTTATGTACATCACATTAGGCTACATTACTGTTTCTTCGTGCTTGCTTTTAAATAGCTAGTATTATACTGAAAAGACTGAACGTAAGTTTAAACGCAGTAACAAAACATAATTGTTTCATTCTGTTTATTTACACTTAGAAAGGGACTGACAATAAGTGCATTCAGCAATTTGGATAAAACCCAAAAATTACAAGACTCATCCGTGTACATCAGCTTCATCAAATATTCTGAAGAGTTAGCTTTTTTTTTTTTTCAAAGGCCAGAGTCAAAGTGCAGTCTGAAGACAAACAGATGAGTTTCTGTTGTCCTGATGTCAATGAGGAGCTCATTGCACCATTGTGGAGTCAGGAAAGCAAACAGTCGGGATTTTGTTTGTTAACTGTTTGATTGGCACTAGCAGAGCGTAGTGGAAAGGCCGGGGTGTGGAGTTTGACTGGATCCTGGATGTATAATGAGCCTGAGTCATTCACAGCACTATAGGCAAGTACCAGTGTTTTTCACTCAAGAGAGAGTGTTAAGGAACGATGTAGTGCGGGATAACGTGGGTAGGTTAAAGACCAGCAACACCTTCATTCTAGATGAGCTGCAGAGGTGCACAAGTAAGGAGTGAGTTGCAGTAGTCTAGACATAACAGAGATAACAAGAGCCTGGACCACAACCTCCTCCACCTTCTTCTGGTTGAGGAACAGACACATTCTCCCGATGTTGTGGGTAATGAATCTGCAGGTTGTCACCGTGATGTTGACAGCAAAGGACAGCTGTGTCATCCAGTGTCACACCCAGGTTACAGTCAGAGTCAGAGACACCACAGAGTTCTCAATGGTAACGGAAAAGGCATCGACAGGAGATGACTGCTGTGGAAGTGCTGTTGGGGTTGAGCTTCAGGTAATGTGCAGACATCCTCTGTGAGATGTCAGTCGGACATGCCAGAAAATGTATGCAGCCACCTGGAAAGCAGAATTAGTTGAGCCAGATATACAGTATTTATAGGATTAGTGAGGAAAGAAAGATCTATACCAGAAATGAAGAATAGATACTGTGACTAGAACTTCCCATCAACCATGCACTGTCCACACTCCATATACCTTGACATGTTAAAGTCTCATATGCAGTTGGTGGTGTAATGCTAATTAAAATAGCTGTGACGCCACAAACAGGTGAAGGAATAATGAAGTAATGGGTAAAAGCAGCAGCGTCATTAATCCCTGTTTTTCTCTGAAGAGTTTGCCAAAGGGTTTAGTTAATTATGACTTGACTTTATAGATGTTTCTTTGGCACCATTGTACATACGTATACGTATACATTGAACCATGTATACAAAATATTGACAGGTTGTCATGTCTTGATAAATCATGTTTTCAGTTATCCTTATGTCTCACCTCCTGTTTTGTCTTTTAGGTCTCCGCCTTCCCCTGTGAGTCATCCCTGCTCCCTGATTACCTGCCTCCCTCAATGTGTTGCACCTGTGCCTGATTGTGTTTCCCCTCCCCTTTTCCCTCTGTATTTAGTCTCTGTGCTCCCTTTGTTTGTCACCAGTTCGTCTTGTCTTGTACAGCGTCCCAGCGTTTCTTTGTCTTGCATTCCTAGTTTTTTGATTATCTGATCTCCGACCTTTAGCCAGTTTTTTGACCACGATTATTGCCTAACGTATTTGTACTTTCGCCTGTACTCTTTTGGTTTTCCTAGCTTGTCTAGTAAACTTTTTGAACCTTCACTTTTTGTCTCTGAGTCTGCATTGCGAATCCTTTAGTGAGCCCCTCTGATACAGGTCTAATGTAAGAGACCTCAGGAGCCACTGATTAATTAGAAAGAAAGTGACTTTCCTCTTAATTATAATTCTTTTTGCTGATCTAATATTCAATAACCAAACTGTCTCCTTGGCCATAACGATGTCGAGCAATTCATTATTTAACGTTAACACTTAGGATCTAAAAGATATATGGGTCTTCAAGTTCTAACATGCTGCTTCCCGATAGAAGTAGATCTTCATGGACGGACTCTCCTACATCGTGTTCCTACAGTACATTTCTCAAAGCTCATCCATCATTCATGTCACATTGTTCAGACCATAATTATGAAAACAGGCATGTTGGTCTCCTATTTGTAAATCCATGTTGAAGATATGAAGAATATCTGACAGCTAAGATATTTCCCAGTTGGTGAAAAGACAAGAAAATTTGTCAACAAACATGTAGCAAAACCACAGAAGCTGGTTTTGTAAAAGATAGGAGCATTCTTCAGTCAACCGCATTTCATTATTGTTGTTTTGACTTTATATGAGATGCTGCAAAACCTCAAAGCCTCGTGTGAGCCCTTAGTGAGATGCTTTGATAACGTGTCCAGTGAACGTTGGCGCACTGGCAAGATTGGCAGAGGATTGTCTCCGGCAGCCACAGTGGAGCTGGAACAAGCTGCATCCAGCAAACATTTGTGGTAAAAGTTATTTCCAGAAGTCAACTTACAACAAACTGCACAGTCGAGTTGCTTTCATCCACACTTTTATTGGAATGGAATTGAATTTTTGCTCTGGCACAGGATGTAATCTCTATTCTTAATCCTGAAGATGAGGCCGTGATCGGTTCAAATGTTTTTCCAGACGGCAAAACAGCTACCAATGAACACCAGACCTATTTGAACCTATTGCTGTGAATAAAATCAGATCCTTTACTCATACCATAGATAAGAGATGAAACCCTGTTTTAGAGCAGTCTCTGAAAATTGTTGCCATCAAACACTTCAGCTACATAACTTTTTCAGTTTGTCACTATGCATTGCCACTGAAAGGGAAAAATTGGATCCAAACAAGAATTTTGACATTGTTTTTGCCTTTCGTAAGCGACTCTGTGATTTCATTCCCTCCCACTACAACTATAACTCTGTCATCTGATTACATACTATGTCAGCTCTCTTCAACCTCTAAATTCACAGAGGATAGTATCCCTGGCCTCTTATTCTTTCATCATTCAGTTTTGATTTATATGGTGCAGGATATACCATAAATACATGTCAAGTACTGAATAGATGAGAAATTCCACTGCAAAGTGAAATGTTGGATTGTACTGCCAGACAACACTTAGATGTAAATGTGAATGGGCTGCAATAAATTATGTGTGTTTATGTGGTACTTGTACAGAGTATGTGCTACAGGAGAAAATTACCCCTGATGTCCACTAGGGGACAGAATGTCTCCTGCAGAGGTTTACTCTGTTGAACTAGAACTCATCAAGTCTTCTCTCCCTCATGGTCTCTCTCATGTGACCCTCTCACAGTAAGAACACTCCCAAAAGCCCAAAGGACAGGCTGTTTAGAAAAAAATTACATTAGATATGCATTACGAATCCATACAGGCTGTGATTCGGTTGAAAAAAAACCCCAACAACTTTTAATTGCAAGTACAGAGATTCCCATTTTCTGCATGCAGAAAACCAAGCCACTTGTATTGTCTTTCTTTTTGCGCATTTATGCTTTTGTTGTACTTGTTAAATGTATTCATAACAACAGGAAATATCTGTATTTCTAATTTTTGTGTCGCCATTTCCTTTTTACAAGGCTTCAATTCAAATTCAAGCAGACATAGATAACCACAACGAGTATGAGGAGAAATTATCCTTTTTTTGTTCTCAGCCCTAGTGATGACTTCACATTTACCACTAATACAGAGACAAAGACTCCATCCCATCTGTAGTCTTTGGGATGACTCTCTGACTGCATAGTAGATTTTTTAATAGGGCGCTCTCCCCTCATTATTGGCTATAGGAATGACTGCAGAAATATTAAGCACAGTGTATATATTATGATATATTTTGGGCAAATAAATGCAACACCACACACATCTTTCTCCTATTTTGATGCATCTGAATACACGTGCCTACTGCTTTGTCAGAATATACAATATCTAACTGTATGAGTCAGTAACTGATTTTAGCCTCCTCAGCCTCATTAAGTGACCTACAGTATGTTTAACAAATTAAGTGACAAAATTTGTTGTCCACATTTGTTTGTTCCTTGTGTTGTCCCTAGCTTTGTATAAGCGCAAATATACAACACTATAGTTCGGTTTGCTTAGGTTAATCACGGTTCGATGAATACTTAATTGAGATTAGAGAGACATTATTGTTTGGGTTACAACCATAGACTGTATTAAACGTTGACTTCATATATGTGACGTCACCCGTAGGTTTCTGAAGAGCTGTTGTGAAGCTCAGAGTGTGGTGGCTCTTGGCCTGCCTCTCTCTTTGCTAATTCAAAAATGGAGTAAAGACTGCGATCATGGGTGGACCTGAGGTGGGCTGAATGAAGCCTGGTTGCTCAAACAAGTCACTTGTAATGGCAGCCACTTGCTAATCAAAGCTGTCACGCTCTTATTTTTATTTTAATTTTTTACAATAATAACAAAGTGGTTTAGGTTTGAGAATGATGGTTGTGGTTAAAAGAAATTAGCACCCTTGTGAGTGTAATGTCCAATGTTCTATTGGCCTGCCCAATGTTGCCCATTGTAGATCTAACGGATCACAGTCATAGTCCCAACGACCACTAGAGGGCATTGTCACTTGAACGTAAACGTACAGTACTCAATGTCGTTTTGCGAGGACGGTCTTCATCATCAGTCTCATGTGAATAATTATTGTCTGTCTGTCAGCAGCAAAAGCCATGACATGAAAGACATGAAAGACAATGACAAGGGAGACGTGTTGTGCAAGACAAACCTTACAATGCGGTTAAATTTAATTAACATGTGGTGGCACCCATTTAAATCAGCAGCAGCTGAGAGTGTGTTTTGTAGTGGTTTGTGCATGAAATTGTGCTATAATTTCTTCCTGCTCAGGCCACCTGTTTCAGAAAACATTTTCAACATTTTCAAAAGAACATTTGTCACGGTTTAATTTGTTGGAGACAAACAGACATCATTGAATATATTTTCAACAATTTCAAAGAGTTTGGGTGTTTTCCGTGTCTTGCAATTCAAGCCCCCCCTCATCTGGTTACAACTGCTCAGTAAGCCTGTTGCTAATTCCTTCATCAGGCCTCATGTTCTCCTGCCTCACCTGTTGCCTGTTGTCTCATTATCCACTGTATTTAAACCCCTGTCTTAGCTGTCACTGTGGTTGTTTTTGGATCTCTGTTGCCTTGACAGAAATTTCCTGGTAAAGTATTTTGCCTGTTCGCTTCATACTCAGTCTGTTGCCAGGTGTCTACATCTGGGTCTTGTAACTCCAACCATGACATGAATTCACTTTATTGTTCTGATTGATTTTATTAATTAGGCTGCTGAATAACAAAATATATTTGATTCAATGAGTCTCCTGAAGAGGAGAGATAGATTTATTAATTAATTATACTGAAGGTAACATAATTATCAATGGATTACCAGTTGCCATTCAAGGCTTTATTAGAGTTTATCTGCCTTTATTACATGAATCTGAATGCACTTATGTCTGCGCTTGTCTGTGCCCTGCACTTGATGTCTCTTATTGCACTATAATTATATATTTATTCATGTGGCAGGCTTTATTTTCCAAGAAAAGATTCCCTTGGGACAAATGAAGTAATGTTGAATCTTGAGAAACAACTGACAAGGGTAATGAATAATAACGTGTTCAAAATTAATTGTATAAATGTGAACATTAATATTGCATTTTTTATTTAGCATATTCAAACCCGTTGCGAATTGTAAACAGTATATCCCATATCCTATTATACTGTGTGTGATATACACAAGGTAGCACTTAGTGCCAGCATGTCTGTTTAGTGTTTGGCTTGGTAACTCTAACAATATGCAGTGCCAGCATGGAGTTGTGATGTCCAAATGTACAGGTGGCCAACTACAAGAATCTATATTGACTATGTCTCCGTGTAAACAGATGAATTAAAGAACAGTAGCCAGGATATTTGGAGTATTAATATCCAATAAACATGCTGAACAATCTGGAAAATAATCTTTAATGAGCTTTTTACTTCTCTATAAAAATCTTTCTTAAGACGCTCGGGACATAAAGGGATAAATCAACAAATTGTATGCTCTGCTTTTAGGCAAAAACATTTTATGTAGCCACAGTTATGCTAAAGCTAAATACAATATTATTTTTATTTTGTTTTGTGACATTTTATCTGATGGCATTTGTAGTTTCTGGACTGCTTACGTCGCATCACAGGGAGGTGACCGAACATTGCCATATGTGCAGCTTTGATGTGAATGTTCACTTGGTTGGTGTGTGTGTGTGTGTTGGCCGCATTTACAAGCTTCTATTTCTGTCTCCCTCTACATACATCTCACTTTCTGTGTGGCTCTCACTCTGTAAATTGTGTAGAGCTTGTCAGAGGGGAATCAGGGATTAGGGAGGCTTCAGCATAAAATCTGACAAAGGTAATACCAGTAATTACCATTCACTAGAAGACAGTGAAAAGATGGACATATTCAGTTTGACGGTGGGTCTATAAACCAAGTTGTCATGTACAATGCCACCAATGTGTTGAGAAAAACACAGTCTTTTTGATTACATCTCATGTTTTTTTCACAACGTGAAACAATTTAAGACGTGTTATAATTCATGCTTAACCCAATTTATGGAACAAAGGTGTGGACTTTGACTGATATTTTCATTACTAGAAACATTACAGGCGATGGCTAATTTAGAGAGATTATAAAATCCTTGCAAAGCAGGAGAGTAATCAAAATGAATTTCATATTTAACCAAATGAGTTACGCCATTAGTCTTCATTATTGTCTCATTTTGTTACATTACCTGAAAACAATTACAGGAATGGATAGAACTCGTCTGGCATTTTCATACAAGGAAAACTTGCCTGTGTGAGTTAGATAGAAATATAAAATGTAGAGATTGATAAAAGAACTGTGATTTGTTTGACATGTACACTAATGAAAAACAGAGAAGGAATTAGCAAGGTGAATTATAGAATGTGACCTTCAAGTTCTCCATATATATTTTTTTTTTGCATCAAATGAAATCTAGTGTGCGTTTCAAAGCATTAATGGCACAATTACAGCTAAATGTACAGCCAAACCCCTCATTTGTTAATCATGTGTCGTGTGATTCAACAACACCACTTTAAATTTTCAAGGCCACATTTCCGGGGCCATTTATGTTGATTTGTCGCACAAGTGCTGCAATTAAGGGACGCCCTTCATTGGCAGGTTGACTTACATCCACTTAACTGCAGTATCTGCTCTTCTGTCGCCCCTCTGTTGCTTTAGATTTGTCAAAGCAAGGCCATCAGTGCCAGTGAGAAGGAAAGGGATGAGGGAACAAGACCTGTGAATTAAGGGTGTAATCATCAATATCCAGGAGCACTGCCTCACCCTGAGCTGCACAGCTATAGTGCCTTCTGTCTATTGAATTTTATTTGTACAACAAGCCATTGTTCCCCAGGTGAACACCTTCATGTTTTTTTTTCTGACCAACAACGACATGAAATAGCACCTCTCTGGTTGTACATTGACAAACACAGTTCATGCTCATGTAGAGTAGGCGTTTTCATTTAAAGCCTGAATGTGTTAGATGAAAGCAGTCTGCCTGTTATCTAAATGTGTTTGACTAAAGGCAAGCTAAAAGGATTAAAAAATATAGGAAGGGGAGTGAGGTAAAAGGGTAAAACATCACACTTCTTAAAATAGTAAGATACATGCAGAGAAAAATAATCTAACCTGCTGCTTAATTATAGAACAGATATTATTTCAGCTGCGTAAACAATATTAAATAAATAAATAAATTAAGATCACAGTCTAAGTCTAGGTGGTGTCTATGTAAATACCTCTGTACTGCTGTTTAACATTTCCCTTACTAATGCAACACTGAAAGCCTCGTCAGCCCCCGTTGGGCAGTCTGCTGAGGTCAGCATCCACAACACGACAGGTCCTGCTGCCTATCTCCTTTTGGGGCACAGCATTATCATATAAACTTTGTTAATGACCTTGTCATTTACACAACTTAATTACCAGAGTTGTGTCCCCTGAACATCTTCCCATATGAATTATACATCAGGAAGGTGGTTTCAGACGAGGCACTGGAGTGGGTTTGGTAAAGGTACGCTAGCTCAATTCTTCAATGGGACGATGTCTTATGTCTCTACCATGTAAGGAAATAAATAAATAGCCAGTTTGGAACAATCATTCTAGAAAGGTATAGTTTTGGATGAAGAAAAAACATCCAAGTCATTTTTAGTAAAAGTTTGCAAAAGGATTGAAGGGGAAAAAAACCTTGCTGCTGTAGTTGCATAATTTTCTTGGCAGATTGGTTAACCCAATTTGGATTGTTAAAGTATTTGTCGTACTCCGTGTTTATATGGTGGGGTGTACAAAGTTAGATTGGTGAGAAAAGTGAGATGCTGCATGCATCTGGAAATTGACCAGGTTTGCTAAGGTCAGAAAACAGTTTGAACCTCTCTCTCTCAGGTTCTTTTATTTTGCTCCTCACAAAACTACCTTCCTAAAACACCATCAATGCCCTGTAAAGTGTATTTGTACACATTTGTGCAATTCACTTGATTGCAGGCTTTTAACACCACCTTTTGAATGTTACTGTTCAGAAACAAATACCCTGTAATAGAAGAGTCAGCTGACAAATTCTGTCAAATAATAGTCAGCTATAAAACAGTTAGCGAGCATAGCGGGCAAAGCATGTGATATCAGTGAGTGCTGTAACAGTCTTAAACCCAAGGTCTAATGTTTGTGTTTGAATAATGAAATGGCCTGATTTAATGGTTTAAAGTAATGAGGAAAAAAAAAAGAAAAAGCTGGAGTCAATATGTTCTTTTAATGAGCTATTACTAAACAGTAATCCCTGGGAAGAATTAAAAGGTTCTGTGTTTTATTCAGTAATCACAAGGGCTGTTAATATGCTGCAGAGATGCCCACTGTCATCCTTCATCACACATGCCTTAGCTATTCTTCTATTAGATTTTTTCTACACCTGCAGGGACATTTTTCACTCATCCATTTGTTCTGCTCAAAAACTCCTACTCAACACCTCTCCACACGGCTATTGTCTGCTTTCTGTGTCCACATCCTTTGTATTGTCTGTTTATGGCTATTGTTGTTGCAGCACTGCTCCTACTGCTGGATACCTGGAGCTTACTGTGCTTTTCACACTAATCATACCAAAAATATTACATAACTTCAACTTTACTTAGAGATACACTACAAGAAAATGCCCATATGGTGGTCAGTTTTTTTTTTTTTTTTTTTTTGGCCGTACTCCACACATGGGAATGAAAGCACAGTTGTAAATCTGTGTCATAAAGCTTAGACGCCAGCAGCTGAGGTGACTCAGTAAACAATACAGTATGTCTCTCTGTGCATTATATACACTCACAATATGCTCAGTATAGCCTGGAGTTCATAGCAGAGCGTGGTAATGACATTCATGTTGCGGCAGAGACTGGCTTGATTGGATATGCATCTCCTGCTGTCTAGTATTCACACCTCAAAACAGAATCTGTTGACCTGCTAGAGAACATTAGGTCTTAATGCTGGCTGCAGCCCTAAATCTGCACATTACTAAATTGTTTTCATAATTATGCTGTGGTGACAAATGTAAGTGCTGCCTGGATTATGTTCAGTGATGCTTCTTTGACCGACTGGAGCCACGAGGCATTGGCTGACGTGGATGGTGGGCGGATAAAGTGCAAGACTGTGACACTAGAGTCCTGGGTTCAGTTTAGACAAGAAAACTTTGGTTAAAGTTAGGGAAAGATTGTGTTTTTGATGTTTGAAGAAAATCTTTAGGAAAACAAACTATGATCTTTCCATAACCTTAACCAAGCACTGCCAGTGTCTTGCAAGATTACCTATATTGACATAAAATAAATACATTGTCAGTAAATATTTACTGATGCGTTCACTATCAACATTTCTGGGACTTGCCAGATATGCTAATTAACAAGATTCCCTCATTATGTTCAAAGAAGAAGTAATTTAGCCTGCATTACATTTCCCTCAAAACATATTTGCTGTTGCAAATTAGTTGTATATGAATGTGATTCCTCAGAGACGGGGCTGAATGCTGAGTGTGACAGCTTTTAAAATGAAAGACAATGAAGATTCAGATATATTTTGTTGTTGTCGATTTCCCTGTGTGTGGGGGGGGAAGAAGAAATGACCAAAAAGTCTTTCTTGTCTGCAGGAGCAGCCAGAAGCTTACAGCACTGTAGTTGTAGAAGTAGTAGTTCTGTCGCATAGATGCAGAAACACATCATTATAGCAATGTGAATAACAATGTGTAACCATGCCAATGTGACAACAACAGCTCATGGCTCAGGTACACAGTTAATGAAGATATATATGCATATATATATATATCTGTATAGCGGTGTAGCAGTTTTTCACCATTCCTCACATTTAATTTAGTACATTCCCTGTCTTAGGTCAGTTAGGTTCACTACTTTATTTTCATAACATATATATAATAATATTAGAGAGGCCATGGATTATTCGGTTTTTATTTATTTCATCACTTTTTGGTAGCATTGCTTTTTAAATTGTTCTTCTTGGGTCAAAAGTTTCAGGAAACCTTCAACAAGCTTCTTACAATAAGTTGTTGTTTTTTGGCCCTTTCCTCTCAACAGAACTGGTTTAAGTGAGTCAAGTTTGTAGGCCTCATTGCTCACACACAAACTTTTTTAGATTGCCAATGTCCTGACTTTGTTGTCATTTTGCCACAACTTTGGAAGTATGCTGGGGGTCATCCTCTGTTTAGAAAAACCCATTTGCGACTATGGTTTAACTTATTGGCTGATGTCTTGAGATATTGCTTCAATATACCCACATCATTTTCCTTTCTCATGATGCCTTCTTTTTTGTAACGTGCACTAGCCCCTCCTGCAGCAAAGCACCCCCCATGCCATCAACGATGGTGATTGTGGCCAAACAACAAGATTTTTATATCATTAGACTAGAGGACATTTTTCCAAATATGAAGATCTTTGTCCCCACGTACAGTTGCAAACCCTGTCTAGCTATGGCAGTTTTGGAGCTGTAGCTGCTGAGTGGCCTTTCAGGACTCATTTTTCTGCAGATTTTGTACCATTTACCTCCTGCATCTTCATCTATGCTGTTGTTTCGGAACTGATTTACACTTTTTCTGCCTATACGGTATTATGGTGCCATAGTCCCATGGCGTTTATACTTGTATAATGTTGTTTTAGATGAACTTGTTACCTTCAGGCACGTGGAAACTGCTCCCAAGGATGAAGACAGAGGTCTAGTTAATTCTTGGGAGCATTGTTTTTCTGATGTCTGATTTCCCCCCCCCCATGATATCAAACAAAACCCTTGAAATACATCCACAGGTACACCTTTAATTGACTCCAGTTACGTTATTTAGATACTCCTAATGCCATGGCATAATTTTCTGGACTTTCCAAGCTTTTTAAACTCCCGGTCTTAGTATATAGTGCTTTATATTAGTCTGCAAGCAATTATTTCTGGCACAAAAATGTCATAACCAACTTGCCAAAAGCAATTTATTCACATGAAATCTCTGAATTGGTTAAAAAATAAGCAATAATTTGAAGGACTTGTTGGAAGAAGTCAGGTAGCCTTTCGTTTACTGTAGCCTCACCTACAAACTGAGCAGCGTGAATGAATGAATGAACTAAACAGGCAGACAGAAAAACAAACAACATGCAGGTGAAATCATTGTTTGCATATCAGTGTTAACTGCAGTAAACTCATCATAATTCCACAAATGTAAAACCCTTTAAACATGTCTGAGGGAATTTGACAGTGCTCCTGTGGGTTTGAATGAAAGGTTGACTATTCACCAGACACATAGACCTTACTGGTGAAAAGGTCATTCCACTCTAAATAGTCAATGTTGCCATTCCCATGATAGTACCACTGATAACTCTCTAAAATGAAATCTATCTGTGCCTGTGATGCATTGCTGTTTCACTGCCATTGGCGTTAATTCATTACAGAAGAACCAGGCAGAGATTACAGCTTTGTATTCCTTGACAATGTCACGCAGGCCTGCGCCATCCAGATAATTATGAGACGAGAGCTGCGGCCTCAGAATGAGAAAGCTTTCTGAGCTCATCTCATTCTTCTGAATGGGCCACTGTCAGATACTGACAATGAGTGACCTTGTGCTTGGAAAATCGCACTGAATTAACTACGGAGCAGATATCACTTATACACCCTGGCTGCATTCCTCTTGAGGGGCCTAGAGTCATCTTTCAAAAATGAATCAACTCAACTGCCTTAATTACGTCCCCCTCCTGTCACACAACAGAGACATGCTAATTTTTTTTTTTTACACTCTGCTTTGGATGCACCTCCTAGAAGCTAAAATGGACGTGATGATCATCAATGTGGATAATTGAATCCTAAACTGTGGAACTTATTAGTTAGACATTAGATGATAGTTTTTAAGTTCTGATAACTGAGATCTCTTTACAAGATCAGCCTTATTCCTGCTGCCGTCTCTGGATTCATTAAATATGCAACATATTTCTAATGTTTTTGTTTGTAGTTGAAGTGCTGTCGCCTGTGAATCAGGAAAAACAACAATACTAATAAAACAGTAGTACTCTTGTTAAATATCAATAAGTTAGAGAAATAAAACCCTGCCAGAGTTCTCATAACTCTAACCTTCCTGTCAAACATCAGTGTGATTGTAATCAGCACTTATCTTCTGAGATTTAGTTACTCTCCTAAATGATTTAATTTGTCTGTGAAACCATCTCTGTAACCATATTAAATAAAAGGAAAAGCTAACTGTCTATTATCAGTTCGTATAATAACAGGCTATGTATATTCTGTAAAATCTCATCTGGATACGGTTTACACAGATTGAATGTACACAAATAGAATAAAAACACCACATTTAATCTAGTTTTCTTTGCTGAGGTTTTCAAGTATACTTGTGAGTGACAAAGGACCAGTGTATGGGATTTTGTGGCATCACACGGTATAGTTGCTGAATGAAAACCCCTCGCCTCACCTCCTCCTTCTTAGCATGAAGCAGAATCTACGATGGCCAGAAATGGACGGAAAATGCGAAAGGCCTAGAGCCACTGTTTTGATGATATTGGTATTATTATCTCTGCCAGGGGTAAGCCTGGAGGGGATCATGCATTTGGTAGTGTGTGCATGTGGCTGTGTGTGTATTTTTATTTGACTGCTGACTCCTCTTCACGCCTCTTAACTGGCCAGTAGGGGTTGCACACTGCAGTGTGGTGGTTTCTTCTGCATATTCTTTTGTTGGCATTTTCAATTTTTCACACTGGTGTTTTGGAATTGCTCCTGTACAGATTTGCATGCTAAAGTAAGACACTTGTGGTTTGTATCATTCAATCAAACATTACAAGAGTGGTTGTTTAAAAAGCCAGCAGCTGACTTATCACTTATGGTAGCAATACACTGGGCAACATTTTGGCTAACATCACAGGGCAATATCGTGCCAACCAAGCGGCAACCTGTGGTGCTGGGAAATAAAGCCAATGCAGGAGTGCTAAAAACTGTAATTCCTCGAGCGGCCGCCTGAGACAGGCTGCAGAAGTGAGTCAGTCTCCATAAGGGCCCATATTAAAATAACAAATTTCACTGCAGAAATAAACATGTTTACAGCCTGGTTCAGACAACTCACCAGTTCAAGATATTACGGCTTGACATTGCGCATAATTAACAGCATGACCGCTTAATTGACAGGTAGGTGCCATTACATATGGCTTATTCGAGCACCCAGGTGTCATTTGGCCCGTCTCGGGTCCGATGTACGTCTTTGCCGATACTTAGATTAGCCGGGAGGCGGAAGAAGCAGTACATCCAACATGGTGGCATCCAGCGTTGCATATTATTGGCTTCAATACAGCGCTTCGGAAACCTACAGGTGACGTCGCTCAGGCTCTGTCTATTGTTTCTACTGTCATTGGTGCCAACACAATTTAACGTCTGACTGCCTTCATACTTTTTCACTACCTTTTAAAAAGGTTGGGCACCATGCACTGTACTAAAAGAGGTACATGTTAGATCGATCTGTTGCAATTTTGGTACCTTGAGAGCGGGCTGTGTAGTGAATTCAGATTCATTTTGAGTTTATTGTGAAGGAGTTAGGATTTGCCCCCATTAAGCCTGTCTACTCTGGTGATGCCTTGATAACTGATAATTGAATGATTGATTACCCTGCATATTGTCTCACCTTCATCCCACTACTTGTTTTCACTCACAAGCCACCCTGATGGAGATCTGTGCCCAGTGTGCACTCTGAAGGGAACATTTTCTACCACAAGCAGAGGCTGTATACCACTAGGGATATTTTGTGAAATGCATTTGGGTGAAGTGACACAAATCCTGCAACACCAGATTGTTACTTTTATTCTCTATAGCTGTCTGTCACCTGTCTGATCCACTTTGCACTAACTGGTTACACAGTTATTTCTTGCTCAGACACACCGGAAAAAAAAAAAAATCCATAACAACAACTTCATTGTTTCTTCTGCTCCTTGTTGTGCAATTAGTGCCATTCACCTTCCTCTCGCTGGCTGTGCACCCTCATTGCATTGTATGTGTGGTTGATTGAAACTGTTGACTGAAACCTGCATGCCCTCTCAGTCTTTCGGTACAAATTGAGATGTTATTACTGCTCAGTTGAACACTTAATAAGAGCTGTGGTCATTCATTTGTTCATTAATTTGTTTATTTGTTTGCTCAGTTGTGTGTGTGTGATATTTTTGAAGGTCTCTCAGTTAGTTAAGAAACTATGCTACTCTGCACAGTGGCAGATCTGAATAGCATTACTTCAAATAGTTTTCATGGCACATGGTTTCATTAATACAGCGCAGGTTCATTGTGTGTCGTCGTCTCCCACATCGTCCCACACAGGTGTAGGTTAAGTTTAAACCACTTACATAAAAATAGACTTTGGCATTGCCTCAAACTTAAGAAACCAATCAGGAACTGCCAAGTGCGGAAAAAACAGACACGTGGCTCTATAACTGGAGACACATGACAACCAAATACTGTGCAGTTTAGAAAATGTAACATGGAAGTCAATTTATTCTGAGTACACTCTTCCTTTCTAATGTAGATACACTTGTATATGCTCAAAATAGCAGGTGTGTGTGTAGGTGCCAATCTGTATTATGTTGATGGAGCGAAGTAACAGCTCCTTCATAGCGCATTTATCAACTCTAAATATGTAATTTTTCAGTATTTTAATGAGATCTTGGTAACACACATGATCAATATGAGCTGAAACATTACAAACCTCACAAGAAAGAATTCAAAGGCAGTTATACCTCAGTGTAATTTAGTAGTAAATCTCTAGCTCAACAGCAACAGATGATTTTTCAAGCTAGTCTTAATTTGACTAAACAGTAGCCAGAGCTGAGAGTTAAAAGAAAACGAGCTGCATCTGCATCTCCAGTGAATGTTTTTTTTTTTTTTTAATCTTGGAAAGGCAATGCAGATGTTTATTCAAAATGTTGGCTCAGAGACAGTCTTTTTGTAGCCAGATTGCCTTCCTCTCAGCAATTAAACTTTCTTTCTTGGATTTTTACTGTTCTCAATTGAGCTTTGGTGCTCATGAGGAACACCTAGTTTCTTTTTTAAAAATGAAACAGACAAACAGAAAACTGGCCTTGCTGCCTCTGATGCACATCATTTTCGGATGTGCTGAACCTGACATGATAAATCAGAAATTGTAATCTTAGAAAGCTAACATGCTAAATATCGGCCTGCCTGTTACATTGCTAATTTTGCCTTTCAGATCAAAGTACAGTTGAGTCTAAGTACTCCTGAAGGTGACACAGTACGGCTTGCACTCTGGTTAATTTGGGCTGAGCCAGACAAATTATAAATCGATGGCAATGTCTTACCTCAGACGTCACCCTCACGTCAATGTTTTTTTTACCGTTCATTGCAACAGCAAAGTTATCCCTACCATTTTTTCCATCCAGTCAGAAACTCTGTTCTTGTGTAACAAGCATTGCAGCTGTCATTTTGATGACGAGAAATTAAGCTTTATTCCTCTCATATGCTTAAAATGCAGGTATGTTTGGCCTTCCTGTTTTAATGCACTCCCCCCCTTGTGAATTAGATACTTACTCAGTTGTCTGCTTTGTTGGTTTCAAGGTAATGATCGGAGTGTCTTTCCTAAGAGATGAAAAGTAGATTGCAGCTGTGTACCCACTTGAGACCAAATCATCTCATCAGGTATCATGCATTGAGATTCAACAGGTAGGCAGCAGTCTCACATCACTCCCTTCCTGTCATCTCTGCATCTCTGGCCCATCCACCCCCAGCTCTTCTGTCTGGCATGGTAATACATATCACTGCCAGGAGCACACTCCTACACTTGAGATGAAAACATCTAATCAGATATCATGTGTGACACCTCGATCCAATAGCATCCTCAGACTCATTCAACGGACACGGAACAGCTTTACAATATAGGGCTTAGTTAAAAGCACCGTTCACACACTTTGGGGACTGTAATCAAATTTCACCTGCTTTCAACAGGCAAAAAAAAAAAAAGATTCATCCAATTCTGACACTGCACCAACACCGCCCCCACACCTCTCCTCTCACTCTCTTGTTCCTGAGAGACAGAAGTCAGATAATCAGTCGGCATTAGCTGTATTACAGCCATTGTAATTCAAATTGGATTTACAGGATTGCCAAAATGACAAGATGCAATGAAGCCTGAGCTTATGCCAGCTTAGACTGCTGTTTCTCGACTCTTTGACTGTTCCTGTTTTTATTATATTTCACACACACAAACACACACACGGGATTTCTGCTCAACTGACAAGCAATACACTTGAGACATGTTAAAATACAGTATTGAAAATACACTGCTTTGCAATAATCCTCAGGTATGGTTAAGTATGTTGCATGAATTTACAGCATGGAGCAGTGAATTATAAAATTGCCCATTTCCACCAAGGAGACAGCAAGATATGATTACATCTATAATTTCACTCTCATTTTTCCCAACAGAACACTCAACAAAAATTAGTTTTAGCAATGCACTGATTCCACAGACCCAGGCCGATAAATAACAAACAAACAAATTAATTAACAGATAAATAAATGAATAGCTTGAATTCCCCTCTGGAAACAGGATCAAACTATGTTAATCAGGCTGTTCAGTGAAATAACAAATCAGAATTGCACCCTGGATATAAGAGTGATATTATATCTGTAGTCTACTTATGTGTTAATGTAGATCCCAAATACCAAAATAGGCTAGATATGTCTGCTCAGTGAGAGAAATGTGAATATGGTTTATATGATTATTAACAACTGGGCACCATGGAGAGAGACGCCATCCTCTAGATAACCCCTCGCTTTCTCACTTTCTAGTTTTTTTTTTTGGCACTTGATGTGCAGTTAAGAAGTATATTTTTGTCAAAGCACTGCTGCTAAATGGCTAGACATGTTTAATTTGAAGGGTTAACACACACACATTCAAATTAAAAAAAAAAAAAATCTAATGTCTTTTCAAGGTATTAACAAAGAACTGTTAACATTGAGGGAAAATGGCTTTAGCTTGATCAAAAAGTAAGTACAGAAATTTAGGCCAAAGGAAACCAATCTGGGAGGGAGTCGTTTTTTTGTGTGCTCTGTATTTTAACTCTTGTCAGAAGAGCACATATCTCTAGTGTATTAATATTCAGCATCAATAAGTAAACACATGAGTCTTCTAGCTTGTTATCAAAGTCAATTACTAGGTTCAAGATGTCAGCATGCTTTCTGTAAACTAAGACGTTGCAGATGTTCAATGCATTTGAGCACTGAGGGGATTTCATAAAACCAAGGCCAAGCAAAGAGTTCTTGTCTGAATGAAAAATGGGAATGCTTTGTGTTTGTCCCTAGGCTTGTGTACCAATAACTTCAAAACATGAGAGATATGGTAAATATAGCTGCTCCCCAAACTGCCTCTTTGGAGTAACCAAAGAGGAAAAACCACAATGAAACACAGGAGCAAACACTCCGTGAGATGTTTTATTCATTCATTAAAGCCATCAGCAACTTAGTATTGAGACAACATCAAAGATGGATATAAACATACAATATATGAAACAGAATATAAACAAATGGCATTTGGTGCTAGCCCGGTAGACTTCACAAATGTATTTGCCTATCAAGTAAATCTGGACTCTGTGCTGTGAATGACATATTTTTCTTTCTATCTTTCTTTCAAAACTGTCAGTCACCCCTGGCAAAACTGCAGGCGTGAACCTCAGTTGCCGTGAACACAGTGTTGTTGGAATCACACCCTACTGTGGCTGCAAATATTACACCAGGTTTCTCACCCCCAGTTTTGCAACTACATGCTGCTTTTGCTTTGATGTTTTGCATTAACAGCACTTGTTTCCTGAATAAGAAACGCCTAATGCTTGCACATGAATACAAATAAAACATGGCACATACTGTACGTCCTTCCAGTTTAATATTAATCACAGTGTTGCTTCTGCAGAGGGTGATTATTTTAAAACCTGAAAAATCCTCATGCTGTTGAGGTGAATCTTAAAATTGAAAAATGACACTTTGACAGTGTGTCTGTCTTATTGATTTAGCACACTGTGCCGTACTGAGGCCAGAGCTGCATTGACCTCTGTGTAATATTTACACATGAGGTACACTGCCGTTAAAAAGCTTGATTCAGTACAGTCAGATGGCAGAGAGGACCACTCTGCTTTGGAATAGTCTTTCATGCTCTTTCAGGTTGTTGAAATAACAATAATATTTCATACATGGAAAACAAAATGCTGTACAATAGTTATAATAAACCATACCATTCAACTGTATATAAGCAGTGGACAAAGCTTCCAGAGCTGTGAAGTGAAGCCAACGTGAAAACGTCTACCTTCGTTCTTTCTGAAAAAAGATGAAGTCTTATGGGAAAATAACTCTATGTCCTCATTGGATTTATTACCTCAGTGAAGTATCCCCATGGGTTAATAGTCTGAATTGCTAATTTCTGTCTTCTTTCATACAGCAGGATGTTTATTTAGAGTTAAATAGACAATAATGTAGGGTGCATTTTAAGGTGTATCTACTTGTGATTGACAAGTCCATCCAGCGCAACACAGCAGGCTCACAAAACTCAGAATCTTAATTGATGTTTGATCGGCACTGCCTAGTTTTACAATTTGATCTGTTACTGCATTGCATATGTCTCACCTCTGATGTGTTTGGGAAAATGCTTTAGACTGACTATACATCACCCACCAGTTCCACCTTCTTGTCCAAATACGGCTCCGAAAAACCAAGATGCAAACTACCATGAGGCTTGTGTACAATCCATTGGGTGACCTGATGGTATGTTTAGACTTGCACTAGACTGACATTCGAAAAGACGGAAGTAAAGAAACCTCTGAGCAACAGTTAAACAAGAAATATATAAGAAATCAGCAGTCACTGGTAAAAAAAAACAAAAAACTGGAAGCTTAGCAACAAAATCTGTGCAGATTTAAATTGGAAAAGGTTTCTGCTTCGGTGTCAAGAGCAGTAATGACTTTAACGAGCTGGCATTAAGTTGTCTGTTTCTTTAGCAAACCTATTCTTAAAACTTCAAGCACTATTGAAAGTGAATCACAGAATCTCAGACAGACACATCAGTCTAAACCTATATAATCTAACCAGTGAGTAGCCTGCAGAGGTCCCAAAATATTTAGAGCCCAATAGGAAACACTGATGTGGTTAATAATGATCTAGGGTCACACTTTTCAGGGCTGGAAAACAGTTTCAAAATCAAAGGGTAAATTTGGTGTCTTAATTATACTGTTGTGTTAAGACCGTATTACATGCCCAGAGAGTTCTCCTACGCCATTGTTGTTTGTGTTTACGTGCACACACCGAGACTGCGTGTGACGTCATCCACTCCACCATAGCGGGACTGCAAACACAGCATCCAGGCGCCTTCATCGCAATCTCTGGGGATTTTAACCACGTCACACTGGACTCACACGCTACCAGACTTTCACCAGTTTGTAAGCTGCCCCACCAGAAAGAACAGGACTTTAGACCTCCTGTATGCCAACATGAAGGAAGCTTACACTGCCACTCCTCTGCCCCCACTGGGAAAGTCTGATCTTAACCTGGTCCTGCTCACACCACATTACAGGCCAAAGATCCAGAGACAGTCCACAACCACACGCTCCTTCAGGAAATGGTCTCCTGAGGCAGTGGAAGCTCTGTGGGACTCCCTAACAACAAGCCCTGGATTACCAGTGATGTCAAGGACATCCTTAACAGGAAGAAGAGGGCATTCAAGGACGGTGACAGAGACAAGCTGAAGCGCGTACAGGAGGAACTCAAGGTCCAGCTGAGAGAGGCAAAGGAGGAATACAGAAGGAAGGTGGAACAGAAGCTGCAGCAGAACAACATGAGGGAGGTCTGGGATGGCATGAAAACCATCACAGGCTGCAAGAAGAAGGAGGAAGCAGCACAGAAGAGGGGGACGCTGGGAGAGCAAACCAGCTAAACCTGTTTTTTTAACAGGTTTGATACTCCAGCTCCTACAGCCAGTGACTGCCCACTTCACACCCCCATCACATCCATCATCACCTTGGACTGCAGAGCCCCCCCCCCATGGACAGTTCAACCCCCCTCCTCTTCACCATCACCAAGGATCAAGTGAGCAGAGAGCTGAGGAGGCTGTGCCCAAGGAAAGCAGCGGGTCCGGACAAAGTGTGTCCAAGGATGCTCAAAGCCTTTTCTGCAGAATGTCTTCAACCTGAACCTGCAGCTGGGGAGGGTCCCCGTGCTCTGGAAGACTTCATGTCTCATCCCGTTTCCTAAAACAAAACACCCCAGGGAGCTGGGTGACTTCAGACCAGTGGCGCAAACATATCCCACATCATGAAGACTTTTGAACGGCTGCTGCTCCATCTCCTCAGACCCCAGGTCCACCACGCACAGGATCGACTTCAGTTTGGATACCGGGAGAAGGTGGGCGTGGAGGATGCCATCCTCTATCTGCTACATAGGGCTTACTCTCATCTGGCGAAGGAGAGCGGTGCTGTGAGAATCATGTTCTTTGATTTCTCCAGCGCCTTCAACACCATCCGGCCCCTCCTGCTGAGACAAGCTGACAGAGATGAGGGTGGACTCACACTTGGAGAGATGGATTACAGACTACCTCACAGAGAGACCACAGTACGTCAGACTGAAGGACTGCACGTCGGACACTGTGGTCAGCAGCACT
Source organism: Miichthys miiuy (assembly GCA_036365135.1). Classification (NCBI taxonomy): domain Eukaryota; kingdom Metazoa; phylum Chordata; class Actinopteri; family Sciaenidae; genus Miichthys; species Miichthys miiuy. Next base: position 21,158,910 of record CM071603.1, read on the forward strand.
GGGGCACCACAGGGAACCGTGCTCTCTCCCGTCCTCTTCACCTTGTACATATCTGACTTAACAATGCAATTCTGGGCTCTGCCACATGCAGAAATACTCAGATGATATTGCGATAGTTGGCTGTATCAAAGATGGGCAGAAGGGGGAGTACAGGAGCCTGGTTGAGGACTTTGTGAGGTGGTGCAGGTCCAACCATCTGCAGCTGAACACCTCCAAGACCAAGGAGATGGTGGTGGACTTCAGAAGGAAAAAAACACATCTCCAACCTGTGTCCATCGAGGGGGTTAATGTGGAGGTGGTCAGGACATAGTGGGACTGCAGCTGGACGACAGGTTGGACTGGACAGCAAACATGGACACTGTCCACAGGAAAGGACAGAGCCTTCTGTACTTCCTTAGAAGGCAGGGGTCCTTCAACACCTGTAAAAAACTGCTGCAGATGTTTTACCAATCTGTGGTGGCCAGTGTCCTCTTCTACGCTGTGGTTTGCTGGAGAGAAGCAGCAAGAAGAGGGACACTGCCTGACTGGACAGACTGGTGAGGAGAGCTGGCTCAGTGGTGGGCACAGAGCTGGACTCTCTGGTGACTGTGGCAGAGAGAAGGACACTGGACAAACTGTTGTCCATACTGGACAACGCCCACCACCCTCTGCACAACACCTTCATCAGGCAGAGGAGTGTGTTCAGTGGCAGACTGCTGTCTCAATCCTGCTCCACAAACAGACTCAAGAACTCTTTCGTCCCCCTCGCCATCAGACTGTACAACAGCTCTCAGTGATGGCAGAAGGCACAATAGACATTGGACAAATCTCTTTGCACTACTTCCTGGACCCACTGTCTCACTACCTCTGCTACATGTGGTGACTGTGACTTTCATTCATTCATTCATTTCATTCATCGGTTTACAGCCTAATTTAATTGCACACAGTCCTCCCATTTGTAGTTCTTTCTCAAATTTGTAAAAAAACATTTCTACTTCCACGGTCACTTTATATTTTTAATATACTTTATAGTTGTATAAAACATTTTATTTCTACAGTTACTTTCAATTTTTAATATAGTTTATAGTTGTATAAAACATTTTATTTCTACAGTTACTTTCAATTTTTAATATAGTTTATAGTTGTATAAAACATTTTTATTTCTAGTTACTTTCTATTTTTTATATAGTTTTTGTATAGCCGTTTAGCACGGGTTAACTTAACACAGTTATATATTTATTTTCTATACAAATGTTTAATTCCTCTGCACATTTTTTAACTTTAAGAGTTTTAACTCCTGCACATTTTTAATTTCTCTGTACATATTTGAATTCTATGCAAACGTTTAATTTATCTGCAAATGTATAATTTTACTAGATATGTTTAATTTCTTTGATTTCTCTGTACACATTTAAATTCACATTTATCTCAGGTCAATTTCAGCGTATGGTTAACTATAATGTATGTTCAATGTATGTTACTGCTACTGGATGCTTGGATTTCCTTCAGGATCAATAAAGTATCTATCTATCTATTTATCTATCTATCTATCTCTATCTCTATCTATTTTGTATTTATTTCTGAATTAAATAGCCACTATTGAAGGAAAGAAGAAAAAACATAAATATAACAAAATGATTCCAAACTTCTGAACAGCTGTGCAGCTTCATATACAGGGGAGGTGTTTAAAAGCTTAAAAACTAGAAGTAGAACTATGGAGCTATGTTTTCAAGAGTGGAGTTTTGTTTTGTATCATGCGCAGTCAGGCAGGTGACACACATACATATTCCTGCTGATGTTTTTGCACTATTCCGCTTCAAATAAATGTATCAGTGTTACAAGAACAACAAAGAAAAAGAACTCTGCAAGCTAGCAAAAATATGGATGTAAACAACACTTGATTTAATATATTAAAATAATCAGCTTCGCAAGTGTTGTCATGTTTGTCAGGCCTAAGGGACACACGTGATGCACTTTGATGAAAAACATTACATAACTTTGTTTGCTTCTTCGAAAGCTCCACAGGGTACCTTTAATTAAGTCCTGCGAGTGCTTCATGGCAGGTGACAGAAGGCCATACATCAAACCTGAAAAAACACATCACATAAACCTGAGCTTGGTATATATGCTGTAACAATGAGACACTGAACAGCAGCTCCTTGACTTTATAATAAAAGAAAGAATTCATTATTCAAGCCTGATGAGCGCCACTATGGTACTGAAGAGCGTACCACTTTTAAAACCACCACAAATAATTGCATAACGTAAGAAGTTGCATGTGTGCTGTGCAGAAGGTTAATTGGATAACAATGGCAATGTGTTATGGATGCTCAGTCACTTGTCATAACGCCAATAAATGGAAAAAGGGAACCGGTGCCATATAAATGCACATATACATACAATAAAAAGCCAAGCAGACCCCAATATAAGTTATACGGCATCACTCTTAGAAGTGATTACTGTATAATGTACAGTGTATTTATCATGCAAACTGTATGCATACAGTAATATTATATAGCCACATGTAAAAGTGCAGTTGATGTGTTTGTGTGGGTGGTTTCAAAGTGCCTCTGCTCTTCATCTGTATCATTGACATTAACATTATAGTTTATGCACTTTTTGGCTTTCAGTGTGTGGTAAAGGAAGAGAGCTTTAGGGTACGTAGGTTAATTTAGTTTCCTTACAAAATGCGAGCGCCTTAGTCTTTAACATTTAATCCAAAGGGAGGTATTTTTCAAGAAGCCAAAAGGGTGTGTGAAGGGTAATAAATCCCCAGCTCGACTCTCCAGAGCCTTGCAGAGGTTTCAACACATGCTAAAAACCTGGGCCCTGGGCTATATTGTAAGAGAAATAGTGGGTATACTGCTCACCTGAATAATGCACAAGGTTAAAAGGTCATGATGGAATTTCCATTTCTATAAAATTTAAGAGAGAGGCAAGGTGGGAAAGAGGTCCAATGCAATTACTTTCATTCATAACACTATGGAACCATGCTAATTACTTGATGTATTAATAACTGCCCTTGCTGCTGTAACTCAGGGCCTCCATTGCTTTTCCATCTTTAAAATTCATCCCATTAAAAAATGTGATGAATTACTTGAGTTATTTTTCTACCTGGACAAACCACCCTCAGTGGGAATCGTGGTATTTCAAACCTGAAAATCAAATTGATAACACCTCATTCAGGCCAGTAGCGATGCAAGCGTTTCCTCCTCCACAACACACAAGGCTTCAGTTTCTTAATTTTCCAAACACACCTCATCTCTTGCAATTGTAACAGTCCCCTGAAATGATAACAAAATGTTCTTCTTTGAAATAAGTGTTTATAAGATATGTTCAAACACACATTTAAATGTTTTTCTATGGCTGAATATTTAAATTAGAAAATAAACAGATTTTAGTAGCTTTCCACTATGAATAATTTATGACGGGTTCTAGTCAGATTTTGTGCAATCCATTGCGAATCCCACCATGCTATAATCTCTATATGAATTGCATATAGATGTAACCACATACAATATATAACCACCCATTATGCATAGTGTTACACAGCATTATAAAGACAGTGCTTCAGGTGAATAATATCCCTTAAGTATACTATAATTGTGCTTCAGATGCATATTAACTTAAATAATATAAGTCCTCCACCTCTGTGCCTGAGTCTCCGTAGGCTGTTCAAAGAGTGGGCCAGCCAAGGACACAGAAAACACTGCACAAGGGAGACATTTCACATGTTTTTTCAAGCTTTGAATCATAGCAGGATGTTCGACAGGAGCAATATGAATGTGGGGTAGAAAGAGTTTCCACAAGATTCTCTTGAGAGTCCTTCTTTGTTGTTATTATGTAAGATGCGGTGCCAGGAAAGGTATTCTATGGATGGGATCAATAATTTTAATGACACCTTTGCTGTGGATTCATTGCTTTGACTCACAGTGTAAAAATTTGATGTTCAGACGAACGCACATTTACTTAATATCTACTGTAGATTAGAAGTTCAAGGAGATGCTGCTGGTAAAAGAGATTAATTATTAAAATGATCTAATTTTTCCCCAACATGTTCTCTCACTGAGCCTCCACTGCTTCTTCAGGTGTTTTTCAGCACACAGAGACGCAAATCATACTTTTTCTGAAGTTTGTTATGTTATTAGGGCAGACTGACTGACCTTGATGTTTCCTTGGAACATTTAACCAACCCCAAGGTGGCTATTATTGTGATGAATATTCGGCACTGCTGACAGCACCATGGCTTATTTATTTACCCAGCGAGAGGTAGCTCGCTACCTCGCCATGACCTCACGCTGTGTCTTCCTTCCTCATTTGTCATCTCGCACCTCCTCTGGTGGCCGCGCAGCTCCAACAAAGTGAGGGACGTGAACACAACATGCAACCGAGCAAGGTAGTTGAAATATAAACAAACAAATAAACAAAGGGAGAAAGCTGATGCAGCAAATTGCTCTCAGACATCTTAATCTTGCTCAGTTTTTTATGCTTGCCAGCCTGTGGTGTTGAAAGATTTATGTCCTCATGTTTGAATTTACCCACATTTAAAACAACTTAGAAACAGCAGACTACTAAAACTTATGGGAGTCTTGGTGCGAAGAACAAAAGTTGTAATGTTATACTGCATGTTGTTTATGTGCATGCTATTGTTATTTTGAAAACAATATATTTGCACACTCCATTAACTCTGATTAAAAAATATATATATATGTAAAGGAAGACTTGATTTCTCATGTTGGGCTCAGATTACAGGGGTGTTGAGTCACACTACTTCAGATTCACCCCTCCTGACAATTGGATGACAAATCTGGCCTGGGACTTTGGTTTATACTGATGTTTAGCCTAGATTATCTGTAATGTGGGAGGTTTACAGATCCAGTCTTAAACCTCTCCTGCTCACAGGCTCATCAGGGCCAAACATCTGCTTGCCCATGAGATCACGAGAAATCATGTGAGATCATGCAAAGTGGTCTGTTGCTCCCTCTGGCATGATAATTTTAATAATATCCTAGTAGTAGTGTGTGATGCTCCATTTTTTTCAAATCTTGTAGTGTGTGCATGTTTGAGATAAATGAGATTGGACAGAATGTTTGTTTCAAATTTTAAAACTCCCACAGTCTGAGCCTGGCTTTAGCTAAGTATCTAAAAGCTACTTTTCACACAACTGAATGTCCTCTGAAACTAATCAACCTTAATGGCATAATTACAGTATCCCAAAAGGAAAATTAGTATCAATATTTTACTGTCGATATAAATTATGATCCTGTTGTTTATTTAATGTGTTAGTTAATAAAAAACAATGGCAATATCAAATGTGGTAATTTGACAGAATACACAGCTTTAATGAAGTACTAGCACACAAGAGATAAAAAAGGATGGCACAACTTCAGAGAACATGACTGAAACTTTGTTCTGGAGACATCGATTCGTTCTGTCCTCTGAAGATGTGCTACATTTTGTGATCTTTTGATAAAGTCAGCCATTACGTCATTAAGGAGAGAGGCTTCTTGTTGGTCTCTAGCTTTTTTTTCTTTCAGGCTTTGAAGCTCTGTCAGTGGTGTATGAACAGATAATAAATGAAAAATCATTGACAATACATACTGTATGGTAGAAAACACTATTTATATATTCTGCAACAATTACAACTAGTAACCATATTTCCAAAATGCTAAATGACCTCCAATATCCACTCTTGCAACACGATGCAAGCCCTCAGAGCATTTGTTAGGAAAAGATCATGGTCTTGGTTAAATATTAAAAAAGTCAACAACAAGAGGCAAGAGGTTGACTTTATTAATATTTAATTGAAATGACAATATTTCCCTATCCTTGCCCAAAGCGCTCTTGTTAAATAAACCGAAAGACAGACGTAATTCAGGATGCAAACCGAGGTCTCTGTCCTGCACTTTGAAACGACACCTACCATCAGCCCAGACCACCTTTTACGCTTTTAGCTTGGTAATAAAACTAGAATCGCCAAAACGTTCAAATGGAAAACATTCTGTACAATTGCACTGAAGAATACCTGCAGATGAAACAGTTGCTGGCCTCAAAGGGCTTGAACAAAAACGACTGTAATACAGCAATGTAAAAAGGTCATACAGCAGATGTTTATAGAATGTATATAGAAGTGGTTGGTTCATAAAAAAGGTATCAAGTACTATAGCTGTTTTGTACAACATATATAGTAGATTTCAAAAGAAGAGGCTATATCTTCGATGACATCTTGCCTGCTGTGCTGGTTTTTTTTAGATAGATAAAATGAGTTATCACAGCATGAAAGACATTTGACCACTTTAGCTTTCAAACTATTCCTTTACACTCACCTTTCAGAGATCAGAAGTGTTGAATCTTTATTCTTTGAAAACATGCAGTGCTGCACTTGTTAAACTTCCACAATATGAGGTCAGACATGCGCTTCATTCCAGATTCTGAAGTCCTTTGCTGCACCATATACAGTTAATTTTGGCCACTGACCTCTTAAATATGTGGAGCAGTTTCATCCCACACAAAGGAAACCTCAGACCCATTCTACATGTGGAAGACAACCCTAAATTTTAATGCTGTTCGGAAATGTTGAAGTTGGAGTGTGCATTCACATGAAAGAGAGAAAGATCTGAAGGATGCCATAAGCTGGGCTCTAGGGCCTGAGCAGAGAGGCCCTGAAGACATGCTGGGAATATTAGAGAATGATTGATACTCACAGCTGGGGAACAGAAGAGAGCAAAGGAATGTTGAGGAGTTTTTATCTTGCTCAGTTCCTTTGAAATATGGTTTACAATCCTCGGCTGATCCCCCTTTCCACTAAGAACCTATAGATTATAACACAGGACTGCCAAATGTCTCCCCTAATTCTCATGAAAAGCCACGGCATGCAGCACACGTCTGTCTACTCCGAACCTCAGCTCAGTAGACATGCTGTCTATTTCATATTCTTTCCCGGCATGTGTGTATCCCTCTAATTAAATCAGTATCTCAACCATGTATAGCTTTAACTTTAAAATAAAAATTGCAAAAGCATCCCTATATGACCATTATGTGGCCTCGTGATGTTTCTATTAAATGAATCTCCAGATACCTGCATGAAAATGAAATGAAAGAAAACCTGTTATGAAGGATATAGGTGGATTTTATTTTATTTCTAAAGGTGGTTTTATTTACACACACAAAAAAAGCAGCTTACAGATATTAGTTATAAGTTGTGGGCACATAAAAGAGGTTGACTTAACAGAAACTCAAACCAAGTGAGTGAGGGAATAGACCAATCTTACCTGACAAACTGAACACAAAGGGTTGCCAGTATAATGGCCTTTCAGCCCATTTAAAGTAATTAGACAGTGACAAGCACTTTAACTCAAACTATAAGAATACATTTGACAATATGTTTTAAGTATGTCTGAATATGTCTGTAAGCCTACACAATTAAACCAAAATTCAAAATCAAAAGTACAAAAGAAAACAACAAAATGAACATTATATTCTAAATATTATTCAACTAAGAGTGTAGTGGGAAACTGTAGTTTCAGCCTCATTTCAAAGAGGTGGATAAACTGAATTTACTTGGGTTCACCCTCCTTCCCCACAATGCCCCAGTCTGTAACGCATTAATATATCCAATTAACGGTGCTGCTTCAGGAGATGCATCTTTTGCTCAAGCTCGAAAGCATTAACCGGCGCCAAACACTGCTAACTCAAAAGCAGTCAGTTCAACTTAAGGCAACTGAACACCAAAGACAAAGTGCTGACTGTACAAACTTTAAAGCAGATAAGGAGAAACGTTAGGATTAATTTGGAGGAGTGTTTGTGTCCATCTGGAAACTGTAAGTCCAATACTGATTTTCTCCTGGCTCTGGCTTACTATGTACCAAGTGACAGTGAGACATCAGCAGGCTGGAAAACCAAAACAATGAGCTGAAAGACGCTTAAAGCCGTCGAGGTGAGAAGAAATGCAGAGTCAGGTGATAAAAATGACATCATTTAAATAGTGTGGCTTTATAACAACAACAATAATAATATTTAATATAATATCAACAGATAACGCTAAAATGCATTACAATGAATCAATAACACATCTGTTACTGATGAACATGGTAAAGTATTAATAACAGATTGTGGCAGGCCTGGCAGGCTATTTGACTGACCTTGGTAACCTTGAGCTGATCTCCTCTCACTGAGGTACTCATTCATGATCAATAAGCAATCAGGGAACTTGTCTCTGCATGCTTTGGCCATCAAAAGTGTTTACGAAGCAAGCAATCACTTTTGCAAATTACTGTTTTATTTGCTGTCATATAACCTTACCTTCACCCATATCAAACTATCAGGCTGCTGGCTTAATATCCATTTGCTAATGCAGTAATTGACCTTACAACACATTATGCATTTTCATTGGGTTGAGGGAGGCTCATTGTGTTCATTATTTTGCTTTAACACACGCTGCACCTGTAATTCACCATATAGAGGTGATGTTTGTAGACAGTCAGAGGGTTCGAAACTCTTTAACAGCGCTGCACTTAAAACAAGTCTTTCATGAAAATATTTTCAGCATGTCAGCAGCAAAATCTCAGAGGACACAGTGCGACAAAGACCCGTCAGGCAATCTTATAATGATGAACCCCATTGTAGATATTTTAATATTTGGCATTCACATAAAAATTCAGCAGAAGATGACATTCTGTTCTAATCTTGCTGCTGCAGTGTAGGGTTTGCTGTTTTCTAAATCAAAAAGTGTCTGATCTAAAATCAGGCTCAAAATGTCATGTTCCTGCAATGGAGACCTTAATAAAGTGATTCAGTGTTCTTCCAGACTTCACTGTAGATAGTTTTATGAAGGTCCCAAACTTCTACAGAGTGTATTCCATGTCAGTTAGTGTGTGGTTGAAAACATCAATAGCAAATTAAAAATAAGTGAAGCGTCCAGTGATATGGCTGACTTGGCTTTGGACCTTGAAGGTTAAATGTCTTTCTTTCAATTTCTGTTAGGAAGACAGTAGATTCGTATATATACTGTTAATGCTATGTAGCAGCTGCAGCATGTACTGTAGTAGCCTTGAAAGTTCATTTTTGGATTGTAACAAAGCTTGTTGGAATGTGTGTTTTATGAAATAACATAATATAATCATTGCTTATTTACATGTACTGGATCTTACATTTCTTTTTTTAGAAGAAATCTGGTGTCAGCATATGGTGTCAAAGCAAAAAAAATATTTTTACTGTGACATAAAAAGAAGTGCAGAAGTAGTTCAATAGACAACCAGCCAACTAACGGACCAAACCTATTTAAATATTAATTAGACAAAACACAGACAGCTCCTTATTGAGTCTGCCAATTGATTCTTCTTCATAAGTCAAAACTTCAAGCCAATAGAGACCAGTGCTACTTCCTGCGTTAAACCTTTTGAAAGCTGGAGGTCCATGTGGACACTACATGGAGGCACTTTTTGTCTATCATCATCTATCTTACATCATATAAAGCATATCTCGTGAATTATTTCATCATTCAAGGATTAGGGCACAGAATAATGTTGTGGATATATGAACAAACCAACCAACAAACAAATAAATCTATGCCAGGTATGTGGACAGAGGACCAGGAACATGATAGTCGTAAACTATGTGGAGGAAGCATGTAAAAAAAAAAAACATCCCTTTAAACACTGTACCATTTCAGAAGAGACAAATTAAAAACATGTTGCTAAAATTAAACCCCATACTAAGATGAAATCTGCCAGTAAGATGCTGAATACATGGCACTAAAAAGGGCATCCCTTGGTTAAAATTTCTCTCAATACTTTGATTTTGTTCCAGAGCTTTCATTCTGCGCCAAAAGCAGACGAAGAACTCTTTGTTTTTTCTTGTTTAGTCTTTAAAAAATAAGTTTCAGTTGCTATAACGTTGTTTGTAGAACAGCCAAAGATGTTCTAAGGTTCTAAACTGAACTTATTCTGTTTAATGTTTTTGAGGTTGAAGTTTCCTTTCAATCATTATGACCTAAATATTCTGTTTATTCATGTGTATACAGAAACAGATATATGTCGGGGGTTTGGTTATCTAACTTGCAGCTTTAACTTTAACCAGTCTGATCCAATATCTGGAATACATCCAGTGAGTTCATTTAATTATTTTATTGTGGCTTTGAAGGAAAGATTTTTTTTTATTATCAAATTTCCCAATCACAACGCTCGAGACACCCCAGTGCTACATCATCTAAATCTGTCATTATCAAATAGCAAATTGAGGGATGTAGTTCCGATTCATCCCTGTGATTGACTGTCAACATTTCCACCCTGTTCCCCGCCTCTTGGTCAATGTCAGTTTGGATTGGCTCCAGCCCCGCTCCGACCCTCAACGATAATTGTGTATGTATGGATGGATGGATCAGATTTTTGCGATATATTTTCTGAATTGGTTTGACCCCCTTCTCATTTTTTGATAACAGTTCAGTGTGACTTGCTTCATTTATCAGAAACTCTTTACCATTCTGCAGAAACTCAATAAATTATTCTGTCAGATTGGAGCATCTGAATTGCATCTCTTTCTTCTTTCCCCTTCAGATTTCTACCCACACTGCCAAGTGTTCACTCTCTCCACTCGTTCTCCCACGCCCTCTTACTTACCCTCATATTCGCTCATTTTTCTGCTTCACACATTTTCTCATGGTAGGTAGCAGGTAATATCCAACGGTGCTTTAACATAGTTTGATAGTTTGTGTAGCCAATTGAGAAAGTAGGAGTGATCCAAAATAGCATTAAAAAACCTTAGTAATCGTAGGTCGCGGCACTCAGGATGCCTAATGCCATTTCAAATCGAGCCGGTGTGGCAACTTATTGGCAAACACATTACTTTAAGTTTCTTTTTCTCAATCAATTCACTGGAAAGCTAAAAACCAATCTGGAGCACGGCAGCTCCCACGAGGCCTGATTGATGAGACTGAGTGGGAATGTGCATATCCAAGCAAGGTTTGGTTTATGTGTCCTCAAATTCCATTGGGTGGAAAATGTGGATTGAGTGAGGCCGTCATGGATTTGGCATCACTAACTTTGGGGCAGATTGCGGAGAGTGGATTGATGCTCATTGGAGGGGATGTGACAGTTCATCTGAAGGAAGAATGGGAGTGAGAGGGGAAAACAAACAGGCAGATCTATATAGAGATTGACAGCGCCATGAGGCTGACAGCGTGCCAGAGTACACACGAAAGCAGGAATGGAAAATAAAGTAACCCAGACAGAGTAATTGGAAACTGGCGCAGTTGCTAAATTAGTAATTAATTTCACTAATAAACATTTCCTGATGTACTCAATAGCCGTCAGCTAAAACAGATATTTCCTGCTGCCTGTTCTCCATCATGTTCCACCATTTTGCAGTGGTGCTGCTTGTGTCAGTCGTTTTCCAGTCAAACAAGCTGCTAATGAGGTCAAAGCTCAGTTATAATGTTTTATTTATACATAGAGGAGGCTAGAGAAGGCAGATGAAGGTGTTCATAACGCCACAGGAACTAAGTCATGGTCATTCAGAAATCAATTCTGCAATTAAAGCACAGAAGTGTTAACATTCAAGTGCTTTTATTGCTTTAGTTTCCTATTTGCCAGATCTCTGAAAGCCTATATGTGCATATCCAGTAAGAGTAAGGAGTCAGGTGATAAATACCATGAATGCATTTGTGTTTTAGACACAAACAGTTGTTACTGCACACAACATTATGGAGAAACAGGCTTGAATCAGTTGTAACAGCAGTAATGAAAAGCACTGATTTGTTGTAATTGTTTATTGAGTACATACAGGTATGTTGTGTGTGCAGTACATCTTTTCCTTTGGCTACGAGCCATGTTTGTGTTGGAACCTCACTGCTCTAGAAACCTTGCAGATTACCTGTGTTAACTGGGACCAGCGCCTGTGTTTGCACATCAGTATCTGGCCTTACAGCTGGCCCATCTCTTAGCATTGTACCGATGGTGCCAGTGGTGCTGCTACAACGCTCACTGCAGCCAGTGAAATCCTGCCAAGTATCATGGGTGGCTGGCAGACTGGCAGATCTGGGCACAGAGAAAAAGGAACATGTCTTCTGGTGCTAACTACTGTATCTATCCAAGCGGTGTAGGTATAATAGAGGAGCAGAGTAAGGTTTGCTGAGTCACTTATAGAAGACAAATGGAGCTGGACAGGAACATGATTTTATGTGCTAACAATTTTTAAGCTGTAGAAAAGGAGGAAAAAAGGAGTTTCAGGCCCAGTGGATCTTAGACAGCTGGCTTAATTGAGATGTTAAATGTTAAACTCACATTGACTTTCTCCACATCTTATTCCTGAAGAAGTATGCAAACACTCACGTTCTTTTTAAAGTTAACATTATGCAAAAGCTTTAAGAATAAAAGTGTAAAACAGGAGGATTAAGGTGAAGGGTTATTAATAAAATTTTATCCAAGCTATCAATGTGTTTTGTGCTGATGTGGATATTTATTTTGAGTTTAATTTCAAAATTAGATTTAGATTTCAAGGTTCGAATAAACTGGGACCATGATAGAAGTGCTGTCACTTCAACATGTTATCCTTTTAAATGGTAAATTTGAAAAATCCGCAGATCCACAAATCTGAGTTATGAAAACATTTAACATTTTTGAAACAGTTCTTATTTTGTTTAAAGGAATAGTTTGACATTTTGTGAAAAGTACTTGTTTGCTCATACATTATATCTTGTTTGTTTAATCTGCATGTGTTTTTTTTCCTTCTTTTATTCTTCTATCTCATTTTTTATTGATATTTTGTTCCTTTAGATGTGTACAAACCCCTTTGACCTTGTGTAATAATAATAAAGACAACCACAACAGAATTGTAAACACCGTTTATTGGCCAAGTACAGTAAGTTCCTGAAGTCTTCCTCATCACTCCAGGAAGCCATGCATTTTTTTTTTTTTTTTGGTACATGTTCAACAAAGATACAGTAACACATTACTTTGTAAGCTTTAGATGTGATGGTAGACATATTTTCTCACCTTTGGACATCACAGCAAGGATGGCTGCTTCCTCCATGTTTTTATTTTGTCAAACTATTCCTTTAGATGACAAACAAAGGAGAGAAACATACAAAAATGTGAGTGAAAACATGAGTCAGTGCTTGTTGTGCCAGTTTTACCAAACTTCTCAAGTACTGGTGGCACTCACCAGTAGTGTATTTCAGAGTGTTTCAAATGATACCCAGCCTTAACGATATCATATCCTGTGGTGTACACAGGTCCTCTCTTTCTTATTTTCTTTTATAGAGTGGTACATACAGACGCAATAACCTCAATGCAATAAATAATTTAAATAAGTAAAAAAAAAAGAAAAACACACAATAGTGAGCAGGTGAGCTGGTAGTGGGGAGAGAGGGGGAGGATGACTGCACTAATCAGCAGGCTGCCCTGAGGGATCAGTCTGCACAGGCAAGGACTTCTGAATGAGAGAAAGCCACAGAAAAAGAGGGCAGACTGGAGGGGGGGAGAGGGAAAGAAGAAAGAACTAATACAATATATTAAAAAAAGACCCAAAAAAAAAGAAATGCCTGAACGGAGACATAAATAATGAAATGATAGTGCAAGCGAGGGACGGGGACAGGTACAGAGACAGAGGGAGATAGGAAAATAGAAAGACAAAGAAGAAGTGTGGAGGTGCATTTCATGTATTGCATCTTAAGTGAGAAGTGAGGGCATGAGGACTGAATAATGAAACAAAGATTAGGTTTTAGGTATGCCAGGTAGGTCTTTGTTGGAGAGCTCTTGGAAATATTTAAAAAGGTTAGTGTATGAATAAACATAGCTTATCAAGGTCCTTATATGCGGGGAAAAGAAAGAGATCCTAATGAATAATAAAGAGCTGATGTGACAGGAGAAGGCAGCCTTGTGCTCTGCAGGCCCCACCACCCCCACCACCACCCTCTGTAACACAGTAATGGAACGTTTCCTACAGGACTTTTTACCACAAAGGACAAAGGCATAATCATTAAAATGGGGGAGCAGGGAGGAGTCAATATTGCAAAGAGCTGTTGTTATTCATTGTGCGAGCTACAGATGGACTGTATATTAGGAGCATGGTGTTCCCATTAGAGATACCACTGACACATGTTCACACAGCCCTATTCAACTGCTCCCAAGGTCTCTGTTACAGTTCTGTCACACACATGTAGGACACTGAAACAGTGAGAGGAACAGAGATAGGGATATAAAGTAGTCTCTGCTGACACCGAGAAGTGGTTCTTGGATAATATTTTATGAGCCATAGTTTTGTATAATGAAATAGTTTGTGACATGCATGTTAATTGTTCACTGTTGCACTGTACAGTAACTTCACTGTCGTCTATTGTTCATGTATTGCAGCAACTTTTGTTGCAGGTTTAACTTCAGTATTTGAGTCATTTTTGGCAGTTTTGCTTACATTTGCAGTGACATTTGTTGTATCTTCTCTGTTATGTCAGGATTGCTTCTTTAGTTTTTACCCCAATATTCAAAAAAACAACAAAAAAAAATTAATTATGGCTGACAAAAAGAAAATAGCTTTGAAAAGCCCAGTATAAAAATATAGTCTGAATGGATCCAATTAAAATACAGAAGTGGAGCATAACTGACGAAAAAAAAAAAAAAAAAAAAAGGCTGACAACACGGTCAAAATACAGTCATAATAAACTGAAAATACAATGGTGGCGCCTCTACAAAAGAAATGAAACACAGTAATTCAAAACACTGCTACAGCATGTTCTATATGAGATCTCTGGTAATAGTGAAATACGATTAATAAAAAATGAAAAATTGTTATGTTACAGTTTCTTATTTCAAGGGTAATAAGCAGCAGTGTCCCTTTTTTCTCATTAAAGAAATGGGACCTTCATATGTCTAAGGGATTTTTCTATTTAAGTTTTTACTTTTTTATCTGTTTATTTTCCCACCTGCTTACATTTGGATCTAGGATTGTACCTTTAACACATTCAGAAAATGCTAAATGCACCATCAAAGTGGGCCAGTTGACATTATATGGCCTGCCTCTTGAAAGGCGGCAAAGTGCCACAGCTAAAGCCATCTGAAGCAATAGAGGATGCCAAGTTTAAAGTCATCTGTCGGTTCTGTGTGGTCTATGAATCACTCGCGGCCTGGAGGGCGATCTCTCTGTATGTGTAGTTGTTTATCCATCACAACACCGAGTGCCAGAGGTGCCCTTGACGGTCTTCAATGCACGTACAGTATTTCCTCAGCCTCTCACCTGGTTGGAGTGTTAAGATTTCAACACACAGTGGACTGATAAGTGTTTGAATGAAACTGAAGAAAACAGTAAGCCTTTATTATAAGCAGTAACGTCAAATGTGGTTCTAATAAATGAGAAAATATTTTAGTCGAATTCATATTGGATGACCTGCTGAGGTACCTTGTGAGGCCCCAGTCTCAGAGTTGTTGTGTGTGCCTCTCTGTCACAAATCTCATCCCCTCCTGCACCCACTTGGATTTCATGCAAATTTTTGTTATTCCACGTCAAGAGAGGTGCGTTCTCTAAGCGACTCGGTCAGGCTTGGGGAATCACATTAACTGACTCAGATCTGCCACAGTAGCTTATATAACTCTCACTGTCACTGCTTATCAATTTGTAACCCTCCATTTTATTGGAGTGAGAATTTGTTTTCACTGCTTGTACTCACATTCGAGGAGTGGATTCACTTTTTTGTGTATTTGAGCATTTAAATATTAGGTAACAAATCATGTCAGCTTTATTGACTGACAGCAGCTTGAAGCTTTTTGTTCATTCGAATGCTCTAAGGTTCAAGACTTGGCTTGCTAAAAGGCTTGCACTGCATGCGTGTACAGCACAACAAAAGCAGACTATGGCAAACAAGGGAGTAACGATTGGGAATTAGAGCAAAGGAGGAGTGCAGAACAGTTGACAACAATAACATCCTGCATAATCTATTAAGTAATTACAGTATAATGTATTTCGCAATTGTAATGTACCACTAAAATGAAATATACTAATGGATGATGAAGCGCAATAAAAGCAAATTCCTTTTCCTCATGTTGTTCACTTGCCATCATTTCTTAGAGGTGTGCCTTTCGGCAGGCCAGCTGCACCCACATTCCAGGGATTTATTATACCGAGGTCTCCTACTTCATTGTATGATCTGGAATAATAACAAGTTGAGAAATGCGTTTATAGTTTTGCTCCTTGGAGGCATGCATGGAGGATTGCAATTGCCAAAGTAACAAGTAAATGACTCAATGAATAAAGTAATATGGCATTAAAAGTACCAAAATAATAATAATAATAATAATAATAATAATAATAATAATAATAATAATAATAAATAAATAAATAAATAAATAAATAAATAAATAAATCTAGATTTTGTTTGTGACTTTGTGTGCTCATTTATCTTTGTATTAATTCCTCTACATATTTACTTTCCCATATAGTTTTCCATTTTATTCATTAATTCATTCATTCTTAAATAATTTTATAATTTTTCCCTCTATTAATTTTTCATCTCATTTATTTCCCCAATCTTATTTATTTCTTTGTTTTCTTTTTACATTTGGGAATGCATATCTGCTTCATTATGCAGATTAGGGGTCTGTCATTGAACTGATCAGCTTATTTCCTATTGGCTGATCAACATCAGGGCGCAAAGATTGACTTTATGTGCTGTGCTACCACCACACATCAGTGGCCACTGAGACAGTCTCAAGCTCTTACTGTCGCACAGAGGTAATTTAAGGTGTAACTTCAGTATTTTCCAGCCTAGATCTTATTGTCCCATGTTTTTGTGTGAAAGTGACTAATGGGGACAACAATTTATATATTTGGTCCAGGAGTGAGTGAGAGCGCTGCAGCCTGCAGCTGTGGAACAGACTGCAGCATAATATTTGAGCGCACCATCAAATTACCTTCATTACAAATGCTTATTTTGACCACCGACCATCTTAGATTATTATAAGTGAAATAAACAGAAACTGTTTAATTTCTCTGTAGGGTTCTTTCCATATTGTTGGATTGTTCAGACACTTTTAATACTTCTGAGCTGAAATACTGGAGTTTCCTTAATGATACCAACCAGAACTTTGATGTGGATCATATTTTATTGAGAAGATCATTTCTGGGTTTACCTCTGATGTCCTGCGGCTGCTCTGTCTTAACTCTTCGTGATGTTTGGAGCTCCTTGGTGGAGACATAGCTCCAACCTAATTTCTGTCTCATTTATGGTCTGATAAACAGTGAATTTATCAAATTCAGTACCCAATATTACTATTTTCTGCTGTAGGTAGGAAAAATGACAGACCTGAGACCTCATAGACCAAACCTCATAGGCCAACAGAAAACTGCAATTTAATTTCATTCTCCATGCACATTTTTCCAGCTTTTAACACTGTTGAAAAAGAGCTAATATTTGCCATAGCGAGAGCAGCCAGTTAGCGCACACAGGAGAAGTCCGTCCTCTGGGCTTTCTGCCAGAAAGACTTTCTAACACATGGTTAACATTGTGAAACAGTTGCAGTTTGGTTCATTTTAGGCACCAAAAATACTTGGTTAGGTTTAGGAGAAGATCATGGTTCCAGTTAAAATCATATGCAGTGTTTACTTTGTTTATGCAGGAACACTACGCACAAACAGCAGTCTCCTGGGTGAAAGTCCTGTATTTAGTAAGTCAAACAGTAAGTCAAAGTTGACTTTGTTCACACGGGACACGAACAGCAGTCTCCTGGGTGAAAGCTCTTTGTTTAGTAAGTCAAATAATAAGTCAAAGTTGGCTTCTGGTTTTACACAGGACACGAACAGCAGTCTCCTGGGTGTAAATCCTGGCTCTCTGTCAGAAAGGGCCAAGTTATTGGACTGTAGAGTGAGAGAAGTAGGTGCATCTGTGTGTCCATGGTAACACAGGAGATGCTGACTACATGACACACTCCGCAAACAGTTATAGTTTGGTTAGGTTTACAAAAACTTCATCGTTTGGGTTAAAAATCTCTGTGGTGTGTGTTGTGTAGTCGTGCAGCGAGACTACAGAAGACCTCTGTTAGCTACCTGACTGACAGTATTGACCCTTTCACATTATTTCTTGTGCTAATGCAGTATAGTCATGTTCAATAATGACAGTTCACATATTAGTGACTGCACTTTTCAGCTTTACTTTTTTTTTTTTTTTTTTTAGGAATTGTGTAACCAGATTTCTAAACTGATTTGATTGCTTCTTCATAATGGACTACACATATCAATCACGTGAGCATGTGTGTGCTCATGTTGATATATTACTGTATTATAATCCTCATCCTTGGATCTTCCTCGGATAACAATACAGACTTGCACAGCTGTGAACTTAAAGTATCAGGACTAACCAGTAAGCATTTTGTACCGATTCATACAATGGAATTACTCCACAAATTGTGGGAAGTTGTGGTAATTTTATATAAACTGTTACAGGAATAACTACAAATATGCTGCATGTGTTTTTGACGTTTGATCTGAAAAAGTACATTTACATGCCCAGAGCTCTTCGAGTCACTAGATCAAATGATCGGTGATCAGTTTTCAAGTCTAAGTTAACACAGTACTTAAGTCACACATTGACAAAATTATGGGTTGCTGTTATTTGTCTCATAATAGTTGTGGACAGATTTTTGGGATGTGCTGTGGGTTTCTCAAAACTACAGTTTTTTTTCAGCGTTACATCCTGGTTCCATTACATGGACAATACACAAACAATACACCTACACACGACTACTAAATCCAACGTTCAAACAAAGATTGTGGATTTTGTCGCAATTTTCTTACAGTGTGGCTGATCTATGAATGAATCACTTCACCAACAGTATGCAAAGGAGGGTGTGCAGCAACCAATAACTCTCCCAAAGTACATATAGACATATATACATACATATATAAGAATTGGCAACCAATGCATTTAACTCATGCCTTGGCCTGTTAATATCAGGTACAGCCAGAAGGATTATTTTATTGTTTTGCCAGTGCTAGTGTCATGACAATAAAAACAAACCAACATGCATCTGGTGTTATTTTTACTGTCTGAACACATGTACCTGACAGTGATGTTAGCTTTATTCACAAGATAAGATGACACTGCATGTAAAATTCTCCAACCTACAAAAGAAGTGAAAATTAGCCTTGTAGTTAGAGGTGTTAATCTTATATATAACATCTTAAGGGGAGGATTGTGTAGAGTTTCTCACAGTGAACACAGAAAACACAGAGTGATTTGTTAGGCATCTTATGTGAATTTCTGCACTGTGCAAATCAGTGAAGTATACTAAAGCTGGGTTTTGGTACAGTAGGCTTGCCGGTAATAGTGTCTTTTTAATTGTGATCCTGTGTGTTAGCAGGTGAGGGGGAGGCTTGACTGTGTGTGTTTGAGTGCATTATACTTTGATGAAATGTGGATGTGTGGGCACATGTTTATGTGTTTTCGAGTTGTCAATGCAGATTTACAGAATGTAGTGATGTGATATGTGGAAAGCCCATTTTTATGCTGAGCGGAAAATGAAATGTGTTTGACGTCGCACACAGTTTATGCCCTGTGCCGAGATGAGAATACTCTATGGGAAGAGGATGAAAACCATTTCATGGGTGACCTTGCAGGGAATTCTCAAAAGAGGCTACTGTGGTATGATTTTAGGACATCTTTAACTGTGTTCAGTGTGTTTTATAGCCCCAAGTCATTCCCTCACTCTCTTTATTTACAATCAAAACTCACCAAATTAATTCTTGAAGACTGAGAGCTCAAGTATGCCTGGAGCAGAATTTGCAATGGGACAGAAAATGTATTACACACAAAAACAGACTTTAAAACAGCACACACAGACATTTCAATCCCTCACTCAAAATAAAGTTTAATACCCACAGACATATTCATGACTGTAGACTATAAATTAAAAAAAAAAACCCAGAGTGCTCTTATCAAGAGTTTTTCAAAAAAACAAATAAAAAAAAAATGTACACCTCTTAATCAAAACATTGAATTTCCATTTTGATGTCAAACATGCGTCATGATTCAGTACCATATTTATTTAAATAAACTAAGTCTGTATGTAGTCAACAACTGAATGTCAAATGAAGAAAGAACTTAATAATGTTTGACATTGAACTGGAGAAAGTACTCTTCTAAAGTATTCTTTTCTTATTGCAAGTAAATTAAATGTAACAGAATGTTTTTCTGTGATCGCTTATCCTTATCAGGGTTCTGGAGTCAATCCCAGCTGACATTTGGCGAGAGGCGGGGTACACCCTGGACAGGTTGCCAGTTCATCACAGGGCCGACACACAGAGACAAACAACCATTCACACTCACATTCACACCTACTAGTAATTTAGAGTCACCAATTAACTGCATGTCTTTGGACTGTTGGAGGAAAGTGGAGTAAAAAGATTAAAAAAAGTTTTAAAAAATCTCCCTTTCTCTTCTTTTTTGTTAACTAACATCTTAACGGTCTCAATCAATTTCATGTTAAACGATCTCAAAATATCTTAAAAATTGAAGAGTTTTAACAGCTCATTTTTCTCTTTCTTTCAATCTGGGGGTTAATTTAACAGTTTTCTTTCTGGCTGATGATACTAATACAGATATTCAGTTTGATCTTTTCACAAACGTTTTGTGATGATAGCTGAAACCACATTAATGTTTCAGTTATTGTTGTTATGCGCTCCCTTACAAGCACCTCTGGTAAATGCTTTGTTTTATGTTGACCCAAAATCCAAGCAACTTTAAGGAAACATCCGTTAACATGTTCTTGAGTGTGTTGTGAATGTGTTCTGGTGAATCGATCATATTGGGCTCTTCAGATTTATATTTGCCCAAAAGACGCTCTGTTCTTTGTGTTGTAGTGGTGCTTCACATATCTAATCACCAGGGAACATAGGCAAAAGTGGATTTAAACTGCCAGTTGGAAGAATAAACATGTGAGAGGCCATTCTGAATTAAAAGCTCTGTTTTCGCCTGTAGTTTATTCAAAATTTCACCTGCAATAGATGATGATAGGCAGATGGTTCATCCATTCACCTGTCAACTATTTTTTGAACGTGCCTGCCCTTTTCTAAACATTTTCCAACTACAACTCCACAGACGGTTCCATGTTACAAACCATCTGGCACAGTCAGGTTAGTAAAATGTGGCCATATATATATGTTCTTTCTTCAGGCTACTCTGGGGATCTTTAGAATACTGTAGAGACAAAGCAGTCCACCAACAATTTTCTGAAGTGGCAGTGACCACAGGTGTCGAGGAATCTTTTAACGCACTTCATATAATGGTCTTTTCAACTTAAATACAGTAGGACAGCAATCATGCTCGTGCTCTGTCTCTGTTCCTCTTTTTCACTTTTTTTCCCTCACCATTTATTTCTTGACAATAGCATGTATAGTAGCTGTCCCACACTATTGTGCTGCTTAAATTCAGCGCACAAGTATGTATTTTAGTATTTATGGAATAATAATGATGAGAATAATAATAATAATTTTAAAAGGTAGGCCTAAGTGTTTTATATTTAGATTCCTTCCAAATATATTTTCAGATGTTTTAAAAACACCTCTGATTGAAAGCCTGACATTTTTTCCTGTATTAAGCATTGAGGACTGCTTTGGTTTCTCAGAGAAATAAAAAAAGAATTGAAGGAGAAAAAAAGCATTAGGCTACTTGATCTCATGCGTTTTGTTTGCTCTGGGAATTCTGCAGTCTTTTTATTGTGTTTACTAATTTAACATCAGCGAGGTCAATTGTTTCGCTTTGTTCTCGTCCCTGTATGTCTGCAGGTATCCAATAAAATAAAGTAACTGTACACTTTAAATGTAGTGCTCATGTACCAGTGAACTAAAATAAATCCAAATGACAGTTTAAAACACAGCTTTTCATTTTACTTGTGATAACAACTCATGGCGTAAGGGTGACGATACACTTGAAGGTGTCCTGATTCAATGATGATGAATAAGTGAGGGATAATATCAGAGCTTAGAGTTTGGTTTGCATTAAATGGTTCTCAGCCTCCACCAGGGTATAATTGTACCTATATATGTGAGGCTATGTAAAGATGTAGAGTTTAGAGCTTCAGAGTTTGGCGAACTTTGACCAGCAAAGTCGTAACCTCAGCCAATAGCAAAGAAAAATGTCTGTATTCGCCTAAGCAGGAAATGATCAATACATGTGTGGCTGTGTCATCATTCTTTCAAAATCCATCCAATTAATTGCTCTTAAGTGAACAGAGGCACTTCAGGGGTCAAACAGATTTCAACTGGGACCAATGCCCCTGTGGCCCTGCTCCCTCGGCCTTCATGACATCCTTTACAATCACAGAACGTACAAACTTGGATTAGTATTATCCTACTTATGGACACTGAACAACAAAGCAGCATATAATCAAATAAAACTTCTTCATTTACTCTTGTATATGTATATATATATATTCATTTAGATCTCACCTTTCTGTTTTATTTATCACATAATATTGGGCTTCAGACTTACTTTTGGCTGTTTGTGTTGCTAGGCAACATCTATACAGAAAGTGGCTCATGGAGTGTGAGGAGTTTCAAAATCCTGACAACTTATGCAAGTGGTAAAGAAATATAGGGGCACTGATTTCTCTCAATATTAGGAGTAAAGGATAGAGCTGCATTCGATATGCATACACAGTATTATTAAACTCTCTCCAGTGGAGGTAACATTACATAGCCCCCTCTCTCTCTTGTTCTCCCTCTTTCTCACACAGACACAGTCTTTATTGCTCTCTTACCGATGACATCATTTCCATCTTCCTGTCCTCTGTTCTCTCCTTTCAGACCCGCAGGCAGCTTCACCCTGTTATTTCTGCTATCCTCTCATTCCTTCTCATACTGTTAATAGATTTGGATGTCCTCATGCACGTGAACAACAAACACAGTTGAAATGAAATGCGTGATAATGACTGAGAAGCTAATTTGCTTTTTTTTTTCCTTTTACACAATTAACACTAGCTCAAAGTCCCGTGTTGCCGTCCTTACCTGCATTTTAACAGCTGCCTGGTGTCAGAGCTAAAATCACCCATGAAACATTCAAGTCTCACTTTATAGTTTTAATAGATTAATAGATCTTTCCTGGTAACACCTCGAATAGCACCACTGACTGATCACATCAGTTTACATGTTGCCACTTTACTGCCAATTAGCACTAAACTTCTAAACAAACATTTAGCACTTTGGCAATTTCGAAATGTGGGCAAATCTGAAGGTATAACCTTTCTTGCTACACAGATTCCTCTTGTGTTTGATGTTTTTGCTGTGACAAAGTGATAATTACTGTGGTTAAAAAAGTAAAACGGGTGCTGGGAAGCTGGTAGCTTTTGAATTTGACAGCAATACAAAATGTGAAAAAAACGAGAGATGATGTGTTTACAACAACATGCATGAAAGTGAAAATAGATTTGACCAGGAAACTAAGGGAATATAATCCTAAAAATGTGTTGAAAAAGATCATTTAGTCTATTAATTAATCTCATCTTTATTGCTTTAGAATTTGGCCTAGCCCACAAAACCCCATACTGTGCTTAAATATACATAAAATGTATACTTAAAATAATTTGCATGAGATGTTAAAATATCTGCATGTGTGCCACTACAGGGCACAGCTTGACTTGTCAACATGCAAGCCGGAAACAAAGCACTCTCATCTTTTATATAGCTTTCTTCACAACAGATATCTCACGCATCCCTGCAGTGGTGTCGTACATCATTAAAATTATGCAGCATCAATGTGACTGCAACACTGGTTGATCCTTATTCGATGCTCTTCGCTTACTGCTTGCCTTTTTGGGCTGTTTTATTAAATATGCACTTAACGTATAACTTCTCTCTACCCTCATACTGCTTATTTTGACAAGAATCTCTTCTGTGCCTTTTCCTGTGAAAACAACCCTTCAATTAAATCTAATCTCACAGAGAAAAACATTTGAAGTTGTAAGTTGCCGAGAAGTCAGCTCATGCATCTGGGCAAGACTTTAGATCTAGAACTATAATATAAAATCCATGAATAGTTTGCATTGACTGAGGTTTAATTTCATAGTTATGAGAAGTAGAAAACTGAGATGTCAAAAAAACAAACAAAAAATGCTGTTATAACCATGGGTGTATAAAGAGATCGGGACACAGTGTTAGAGGCGGTGCTCTGTTTATTCTTGTGGAAGC
Organism: Miichthys miiuy; assembly: GCA_036365135.1. Classification (NCBI taxonomy): domain Eukaryota; kingdom Metazoa; phylum Chordata; class Actinopteri; family Sciaenidae; genus Miichthys; species Miichthys miiuy. The sequence continues at coordinate 21,183,051 of CM071603.1, forward strand.
TGCTCAGTGGCAGGTGAAGCAAAAAAAAGTTCAATTTCTGGGCATAAAATGGAAAATTTGCATTGGTGCATTGGGAGGCCCATAGGGGATGCGCACTAACCAGCTTCTGCTTTAGCCTTCTGCTAACTTGAATGCAGATAACATTGATGCTCAAAAATTGTATTACATGTTTTACAGCTGCTTCTTTCACAATGTAAGCTTATGGGAAAAATCATTTAGGGCCCCTGTGTGTCACGTGATGGATGCCATTGCTGTCATTACATGGTTTAGCCACTATATCAAATTGGATTTAAAGCTCAGCTCTCCTTCCTGGGGGGCTTGATTACAACATGTGAAATTACATATTACATTTGAAGGGGAAACAGCTATGTCTTATTTTCAGTAACATCAACAAAGGTTAAATGACTCTTTTAGTGCCAGAAGGTGCACCAGTAGTGGGCTGTGGAAACTGTGACCATATGGCGATGATAGGTCACACTAGACAGAGGTCCAGAGAGAGTGCCTGAACAAACCTATGCTGGCAGGTAAAATTAAAAACACCCTGTCAAAACGCAAACAAAATGAACTGCCTGCTTCAATCCCAAGGGATGCCTTCCAGGTGAATATCTGTCTGTGTTTTGGCCTCTAGCCTTGGTCTGGCAGAGGAGGAACAAAGCATAAGGTAAATGATGTGGAGAACATGGTCAGGCATGGTGGGTGGCAGGCACAGGGCAGGGGGGTGCCAGCCTGCCAGTCCCCTCCTTGGACAGAGAGGGTTAGAGGGCAATGGAGACAGTGTCTGAGCTGGATGAAACAGGCCTAGACATCAAACAGCGTGAGGTTTTACAAGGCTCATTAGGAAAGAGGCTGCAAGTGTTGCAGCTCTTTACTGTGTTAAATAGACACAAACATTTTTGCTCCTGTGGTGAACAATACTGTTCATCTTTAGACTGTGAGATGTTAGAGACATAAAAAAACAACACAACCCAATACTAAAGCCCAGTTATAAATGCTACATCTGTGTAGCTCAAATGTATTTGGATTTATTGTCACAGAGCAGTGTTGACTCAACTCCGTGGTATTTCTTATAGCTGTCAGTTTAGGTGTCAAATACAAAATATTCTCTCTTATTACTGCAGTATTGTAGAAATATTTTTTAAAACTAATGTCTGAAACAAATCTCCACACATGTATGCACTTTAAAGTGGGATAGGATATAATTACATTTGCTGCATAAGGGAAGATCATTAATATGAATAGTCTAATAATGTGCAGGCGTAGACCGATTAATGAAAACACCTCTCCTGCAAAGGTGTGTCATATTAGGTTCAATGCCAATTAGGAACAGTTGGCAGCTGAACAGAACACAGGTATCAGATTTTCTGCGCCAACAACAGGAGAAAAAACTTGTCAAAAAAACTTGCAAAAGCGTTTAAAATATCAGAGGGAACTCTACGTTTTGCCACCTACTGACAAATACAGACAAGCTGCACGTATAAACTGAAGCTAACGTGGATATGACGGACACATTAAAGGAGTTGACAAATTCTGCCAACTGACATTCAAGCTAATACAACCCACATTACTTCAAAGTTGAAGTTCTTTTTCATGAATAGTTTACCATATTTTGTTTCTTCATATTCTCTCCTTCTTTTTGTCTTCTTTGTAAGTCAAAGTGGCTGTGATTTGTTAGACAAAGGATATAGGGAATTGTGGCACATTCACGCCAAGCAGGGGGCTTTCTTGTTTCGTTATTTTCTTTTTCAAAAAGTTTACGTCTTTAGTTTGGCTTGATTTGGCAAGTTAGAACACTGACAGCCAGTATAATCTCAAAAGACTGTAAAAGACTTTTTAGATTTTTTGTACCCAGAATAAAAACTAGAGATGGTAAATTATAGCAAATAAAACTGCACCAACTTGGTTTTGATTTACTTGACTTGGATTTCACATTCTTAAAGGATAACAGTCAGTGTTTATCTGTAAATCAGTGCATTTAACTTGTTTGCCTGTAAATTGGCAGCGTGAACCTAAACAGAGGAGCTAAATGTGCAGAAAGAAAAGCTTTCCACCATATGGACGAGGCCAAAGAACATGAGCGGCAGGTTAAATGAATCCCACAGTCAGGCTTGTTTAAGAGCTGCAATTGATGTTGAGTATTTCTGATGTGTTGCTGAGTAAATGAGTGGTTGCATTTGCTTGCATTTTAAAAATAACTGCTGCAGCAGAACTACACCTCTAAACAACAGACTTTGTCCACAATGGCATCTTTTATTGTATATTAACTTATGATGTATGGAAAATTTCTATGAAAACATACCAGCTTGCTGTGTCCAAAACTCTGCATGTGAGTCTGACTTAAGAGTTAAGTCTGTGCAAACATGCACAGGACACAGACAATATATAAGTGTCAGTTTGAAGACTGGGTTGAAGGCGAAGTGAATTGCTTTTCTTGTCTTACATGACTTTTGCATAACTATTGTATTAAAAAGGCTCCCTACCCAAACTTCCATTAGTACCATCCTCCCTGTGGAGAGTATCGTCAGTTTGAGAAAATGGCTTCTAATTTTTAGACATATTGGCATTTTCTAACTGCTGATTGCTGATTGCTGTCACACAGGGAGATTGCTTTATAATAATGTTCCTTTTGTATCACAGCTCTGTGGACATTTAAAGTATATTTCTGAAATTGAATATACATTATGCATGCAGCCGCTGTGGTAGATAGAGGTGTGGGACAGATTCTCTAAAAACGTTATTGTTAACTCACAAATGGCAAATAATGATTATATTAAGTAAAATTAAAAAATGATCACAGCCCTATTATTGTTCATCAAAACAGGCTGGTACATTAAATATCAGATGGGATGCTGCTTGCTGTTAAACCAATCAATTATACTGATCAGCTTCACAAAGACACTTGAGCTTGTTTGAATGTGCTGATATCAGTCAGGGCCACCAAACAGCTGTGGCAATATGCTGAAAAATGACATCAAATGCAAAGTGTTTAGTGTTTAGCAGACAACAAGGGAGAGTTGCTATAGTTATTAGTAATGCTAGCACCATGGCTCGAGGAATGGTTGGTCTGTCTGATGACATCGCTTTGTTCCAGTCTGAAATATCTCAACAACAACTTTCCATGAGGGCGGCTGTGGCTCAGGAGGTAAGAGCGAGTTGTCCACTAATCAGAAGATCGATGGCTCCTCCAGTCTGCATGTCAAAGTGTCCTTGAGCAAGATATTGAACCCCAAATTGCATCACATCAGTTTTCACACATTGGTGTGTGAATGTGTATGAATGGTTAGCTACCAACAACAGGTGAGCAGTTGACACCTTGCATGGTAACCAATGCTATCAGTGTATGAATGTGTATGTGTGAATGGGTGAATGAGATATGGTGTAGTGTAAAAGCACCTTGAGTGGTTGGAAGACTAAGGCGCTATTTAAGTACACTCCATTTACCATTTAGCATGAATTACCAAACAGATAACACAGTGCTCAGAGGATGAATCTATCGCTATTAGCACTATACTTATGAAACTAAAAAGTCACCACGGTGCTAAATAGCAAATGATAGCACACTCGAGCTAAGCTAAAAAAACAACAATAACATGGTAAACACAAACTGTAGATTCTTATTCTTGTCGAAATTGTATTTAAAATATACAGCCTTTGGTTTAAGCCAACCAAAGCAGCATATCACTCATCTATTACATGTCATTCTTCTTGATCAACAGGCAGCCTTTAATACCATTGGCTTCTGGCTGGCTTCTGTACCACAGTGATAGATCCTTATTTGTCAGTATTTGCCACTGCTCAAGATGACAGGCCTCTCTTAGCATCCCCAAAGGTTCTCTTATTTAAAAAAAAAAACAAAAAAAAAATCCCATTCATCATTACCTGCAAATGCATTTCTTTTTTTTGTCCTTTATGTGGATACTGATCGACTTTAAAGCCCATGTTGAGCATATTTAAAAACATTTGCCTATACCTTTAAAGACAGAAAATAATATAATACTAAATACAAGAGCAAATCCAATAAATATAAAGACAAAAATGAGAATGTAAGTAACCCAATTATCAGCGTCTTTACTTAATTTAATGACCAACACAGCTGAATCATTCTTCTTATATATTTTATATATCCAGCTTCAGGTCTTCTACTTATGTGATAATATTAAATAGAGGATTTATGCCACTTTTTCCTACAAGGCTGATGATTTATCAGAATGACATGCTTGCCTGCATTTTCTTTTTACACAACATCTTCCATTGTCCACCTGGAATATAATGTAACATAGATACATACATTGATAGACGTGATAATTTGTTGTTGAAAAAGGCAGAAAGACCTAATGTGTTTTTCACACTTAATTATTTTTTCCAGCAGAGTATAATCATCTTTGGAGTAATGCCCTGGGGACATTATAAATTTGGTTCTGGTATACTGGGAAAGAACCACTTCTAGTTAAAATATCAACATTTTGCGGCATATTAAATTAATTTGCTATTTAATAGAAAATCTAAATACTGGCTGCTTCCTCTTGGGTATAATTTCCCATTTGTGAAAATTAAATGGAAATTTGGAACACAGATATAAGAGATCACTAAAGGTCAAGTGTCTGCTAACAAGCCCTCTCTCCCATGTAAACAAATATCTTGTATCTTTTTTAAATTGGTAAATGGACTGCAGGAAAAAAAAGTGCAAAAACAATTCAATCAGTTTTCACTTTAGCGTGCGGCATTAGATGGTTGCCTCAGATAAAGAGCACTCAGATACAGACACCAAGGTCTTTGAGAGCACAGATGGAAATGCTGCTAACAAATGTAGCTTTTGGGCTTCCTTTAACTCTTCATAAATTAATATTAACTATCTCCCCTGGCAAGAAGTAGTGTACTGACATGAACATCTAAATACACAAGCAATAATAGTTTACCTATGTGTGTCTGTTTCATACAGCTATCCCCTGCTGGTGTGCCTCCTGTTGGGTGCACCATCATGGAAATAAAGTGTCATTTCCTCTTTTCCAATGAATTATTAGCTGTTAATTTCCATTTGAAATCTACAGTCTAATTAACAGGTTTGAAACTACATCAACACTGGTGATAACCACTGTTTTATTAATAGAACATGCCTTTTGCAGAGTCTGCACACAAAGCCAAGGCAAAGATGGATGTCTTGGCTTTAATTAACCAGAATTATTTACTGACTAAGGCTGGCTTATGGGAGCATCACTCATGTAATGGATATATTAGCAAAAGACTGAAGGGATTAGCTTCTGTGGAATTAACAGACTGTGGGCAGTTCATCATGTAGTGATGGTACTACAATATTTATACCATAAACCGGTACCTTAGTGAATGTTGTATGTGCATGTATGCGTCACATACATGTGAGAGCACATGTGCTTAATTGTGATGCTTTTCCAGCAAGATATACTTTGCATCGTTGACAAGATGGATGACAGAACAATGTCATCTATTGTTTATTATGGAGCCCATGCCAAGTGTGTTTCCTAAATCTATTTTATATACTATGCTGTTCACTGGAGTTACACATCCAGCGGGACTCAACTGCCGTTACATTAATGTGGCTTTCAAAACTTTCTCACATTTTGTGTCTTCTTTTCATTATTGTCACAAAGCAAACTTTATGATCATGGAGCAGAAATCTGAGCCACAGTTGAGGCCTTGCCCTTTCAGCTGGCAAGCAGCCAAGTCAACAGCTATATAATAAGCTTCTGTGATGTCCTCTGATCTGCAGCTCCTCCAGGGTTTCTCCTCTTTGAATCTGCCTCTCAGTATTACAACTATTTGGCCTTCACTCCCTGCACTATGTCAGTATATAACTTCCTGCTGTGTACAGTACGGGCTGCTTCATTATGTGTTTCCTTGAAAAACATACTTGCCATAGTGATATAGAGTGTAGTATGTATTTGAGACTGAATATTTTCAGTGCATTGTTCTTCATGTGAAATATACTTTCCACAATACAACAGTGACTCTCTGAAATAGCTTTTTACTTTGAGATTGATCTCCATGCTTAAGATCTTTTGAAAATGCTTCCATGAAAGCCTGCGGTCTTTATGTGAAAGTAACACTATGTACAGAGGCAAAGTTATTGATTACACTGGTTTAGAGAGCAGGCTGCCTTCACCTCTACTTTGAAAAACTCTGTGATAGTGAAGAAACATTCTGTATAATAAATACAACCACTGTGTTTTTGTCCTGCAAGGGGACAAGCTGGACCTTCTCATGCTTTCTTATGAGCATCATCAGCCAGTACATTTTTTCTTTGCTCACCTGATCCAAATCAAAAATGTTTTCTTGTTTTTTTGTTTGTTTTTTTGTACGCTAGTCCAACCCTTTAAGCTACCTAAAGCACATGGATGCAAACAGAGTCTTTACTTAAAGTGGAGGTAATTTTGAGGGACATTAGCCTTGTGTTGGCTTTAATTTAAAATAACAAAAAACTCAATAACCCCTAAAGAAATGCATGAACGCAGTGCTACATACAGATTTGTCTTACACAAATACACACACCCCTTTTGAAGACCTGGAGTAATGCCTTTCTGAATAACCTACCTTCTTGGACATCACATTCAGATTCAGGATTCAATTCCAATCAATAGTTTTGTTCATCTGAAACAAAAGCAATCTATAATGTATACAATATGTGTGAGTGTAATCAATGCCCTTTTGTAGACCAATAAAAACTGTAGAGCAGTTGTCCTCACTTAATGCTTACTTGGATCAGACTCTGCCTCTAGTGCTGGTGGCCCTCAGTTATGTGGCCTGGTGTGGTCATATTTTAACTTGTGGTAAATGTCAGATGTTGTTGCTATGATTCATGTGAAATGCGAATGGCTAGAAATGGTAAATAGAAAATGGCAAAATCAGCAGGAGATTGGTCTGTATTTGCAGTTGTGCCGCTGGTCACCACTGGGTCCTGCTTGGTGTTTATTTAACATGACACATTTCAACAGCACCTGGGGAGCAAGGTCATGGCTGCACACACTACCACAAATGCACACACACACACGCATGTAAGCAGGCAAACACACACCTGCATTCTTAGAATCATTCATTTTGTATTGGACATCCATGCTGCTTTCTGAGAGACAGCCACCTCCTTTCAAATCCTGGAGGGCGACATGTTTTTAATTATTGACATTCAGGTGAGGATTAGCATTTGATGCTGTCTGACCCTGCAGACATGAGCAGTGGCCTGGGTAGGGAGGAAGATTTGAGGCTCGAGGCTGGCGATTTTCAGGGACAAAGAACCTACTGAGGAGGCAGAGGAATGGGCTGGGGAGGTGGAGGTGCAGTGATTCACATGCAGTGCAGGAGGCCTCTCTGTATCACCCCAACCCCTCCCTCAAATCCCAGGAGGGCAGGGGGGAATTGATGAAACGAGCAGGAAGGCCTAATTAAAGGCTCTCAGCTCAAACGCATTGATGTATTACATCTATTATGCCACAGTTCGATAGGTCTGCCAGGCCGTGGCTGCCGTGGCTACAGAGTCCCGCCAAACAAACTGAATAAATAATAGCAGCTGAGAGGGGGAGAGAGACACACACACAAACACAGATAGAGAGAAGGGGAGATGAGTCCAATAGGCGTAGTTGTGATGAAGCCTGCTATAGCCATAGGCATGTCAAACAGGCTCGGAGATTTATAAAGCACCATTTACAATCTATACAGCAGGAGTTACAAGCAGGGAATGAAAGGAATAAAATAAGTATCGTGTGCCAAAGTAAATAAATGTTGATTTAGAGACTGCCTTATTGATACAGAATTTCACCCATTGAGAATGGCTATTGTTTACAAGTAGTTCAAAAGTAAAATGCTATTTGTATTTATGGTTAATTAATGGACAAAGTAACAAATAATTTGGGAAACATGTTTAAAATTCAATCTATTACTAAATAAAATATGAAGAAAAAGAAGACCTCTGAAGACATCACCTGTTTGCAAATAAGATTAATTCACACTGCACTTCATTCCTTGTTAATGTGTAGCCTTGGCTGTTTAACTTATACCAATTCTCATACGCACTGCCAGGCACATGGCTGGCTTTGAGATCAAAGGTCAGATCCACCAACAACCCAACTGCTTATGGATATTAGTTAATTTGTCACTTATGGTACATGGGAGGAGCGGAGGAGCTAATGGGGTTGAGTTATGCATTTGCATTCGTTTGGGATGACTGAATGCATGTTGATCAAGTGTCTGCAGGGCTTGTGCAGGAGAAGAATGTGTATATATAGACTGAGGAGAGAGGCTGGGAAATGCCAGGACGAGCAGACCAGAAAACAGTGAATGTATCCATGAAATTATATACACACTTATTGTAGTTGTATAGGGAGGGATGGAAATGAAATTGGTATGCGCTACATGGAAAGATAAAAAAAAGACTCTTTTACATTCCACTCTTCACCAAACTCAATATTGTTATTGGGTAATTTACCAGATGAATACATTTCTCAATCTCAGCAAAGGCATAATATGCTTATGTATGTTATGTTGTTCACAATTTAATATCTTAACATGCCCCACATGAACCTCACACATTTACAGTTTTTTCCAACTTGATGGAGCGCGATTTTAACTTTAACTTTATTCACCCCCAAGGGAAGTTAGTCTTGCAGACAGGTGAAAGAAATAACACACAAGGACTTGAATATGAAACACATGAAACATAAAAAAAAAATGCACATAGGCTGCGCTTAAACCTACCACACATAAAATACACTCTGCATAAAAGTGATACCAACATAAGACCTGGAGTACATCCAGCCATCGCCATTCAACTCAATCATCAATGCTTTTTCTCCCTACTGTGAGTACAAGACTGTGATTGCATATTTTTAATCGTGAATTATAAACAAAGGCAGCTCGCACAGCATGCGATCGAGGATTCAAAGCTGAAAATTAGGAACATTTATGTCGAAATATCACTAAAAAGAAACAAGTAATTCACAGCATTATAATGTTATTAAACCAAAATCTCCCAAATGGTTCATTGACAAGTTTCCACCCAGTTTCCATCCACTGGGCTACATGAGGATATGTGGCATGGTGAGCCCTTAATGCTCAGATGAAGACAGTAAGCCCAGTAAACATGGAGGACATGAGGTGGATTCTGTCAGCATAAATCCAGCAGCCAACTACATAGAGAGAGGGATAGAAAAAGCAGGACAGCGACAAATTCAGAAGGAGGGCTTTTTGGTTCTGGCAAAGTGACGAAAGAAGTCTGTGTGCGTTTGTCTCTTTCTGTGTGTGTGTGTGTGTGTGTGTGTGTGTGTGTGTTGTGACGGTGTGTAAATATATGTCTTTGCTTGCAGAGCACACGGAGGAGCAGATTTGTGAGACAAGCTCGAGCAGTTGCCTTCACAGCAGTGGTGAGATTGGAAGCGAGTGGTTTCTGAGCCAGTGTGACTGATGGCGTCTGTTAGCAGTGACGGCCACAGAGAGGACGTCTTGTACTGGCGGCGGGGGGAAGCTGAAGCTTCCGGAAACAATACTGTCCTCAGAGAGACTGCTGAAATGACAGGACAAGCAGGGCCAGTATTTCCATTCACAGTCCTCTCAACCTTCTGACACTTTTCTCGCTTCCACCTCTCACTTATTATGATGCCCCATAACACTTCTCGCCTTCCATGTCTTGCCTCTTCTATCACCTTCTTAACATACCGTATCCCTACAACTATAGCTCAGCTGCCTCTGTCACAAACTGGCGACTGTCTTCACGGTCCAGTCCTGCCTACATGTTGCTGTTTTCCTCACAGATAGCTTTAGAATACCTTTCCGAGGTTCACATGGACACATCGACAGAAGTGACCTTCAAAGTACCAGCTGACAACTGAGAAACAGCATGATCTTTATTTATGTGAGATACTATATCAGGTGATCTTTCTAAGTGTCTGGCAGGTATCAAATATTCGACTTTTCATATCACTATAACATGAAGACATCCTAATGACCTACCCATGATATTTAGTTTATATTAGCTGATCGAGGTTAAGGTGACAGCAGAGTGGCAACTCTATCTCCTAGAAATGACATTTATATTTGTTTTGGTTGTATGACTGTGTTTTGGGGAAAACATGATTGAAGTCATAGGGCATGTTCAGGGTGGATGGTGGGTTTACAAAGCACAGGGCTTTGATTTGAGTTTAGATTACTCAGTACTTAATATATAAAAATATTAAAACCAAAGGTTGAAAGATGTTTTGACAGTGGAAACTGTCAAGGGATTCAAACATTAGAAAATAAGATCTGAATGTCCGAAGTTATTGCTTCACTCATGCTGTGTCTGCAGTGTAATGTTTTCTATGTGCAAATGTGGCTCTTTCAAGTGAGTTGAACTTTTGAATTTGTTGTGTGCATCATTGAAGATATAAATAACCTGCTCCTGTTGTGTGCATGATATTTCCTAGTGCACTCCAACCTAACAGCATTGTCACTAAAATTAAAAATCTAATTTAGTTATCAAAGATGCTTCTGTTAAGTGTTAAGTATTCAGTTAATTATAGACATAGTAGTGTCTGAGAGCTCAAGTTGAGCTTTGAATTTTCATGGACATAATGGGGCATTTAAGTCTTAAGCTAATGCATGGCTGTGTGAAATATCTCAATTTATGGTATGCTCGCTAGTCTCAGAACTCACAGCTGTGCTGTAGCCTGCATTCAGCAGTTTGCATTACCAAGTCTGAAGGCCCTATCTCACACCTGGCTCACAGCACAGCAGCAAGTGTCATTGGTAATTTCCGACCGATGCAGTTTTTCACACCCAGCACCCACGTTGTATAAGTAGCACTTGTGCCCATCTGTGCCGTGTTGCTCTTAAAATGAGGTGTGGTCACTTGCATTGTTAGTGCATTGCTATTTTGAGGCAGCATAAAGTAATTTATTGTATTTAACTTGACAGTGATGGGCGCATTGACGCACGTGGCGTAAATAACACGAGGTCCCCTGGTAATGTTAATGTAGTGCGTAATCACTGCTGTGCTCTCACTTTCTTTGCAAGTGACCAGCCTGCGTTCTGTTGGATGAATGAGTGCATAGGGACAGCTGGCATTAGTCTCCAAGTCATCTGACAGGAGATTACATGTCTGTTACAGCCTGGCAGCTTTGTTTCTTCAGCAGAACTTGCCGAATCACTGATTTATATAGCAATGTACCAGGTGCAGGTGCATCTGGCTTTCAAAGGGAATAGATGACACTCTGATTAGATTAATTCATGTTACACCCAAAACACACCTATTAATTAAGGGACTTAATACAATCCCTTTGTGCCTTATTTGTGCCCAGATAATGCGTTGCGTTAGCTTTAGGCTATAGATCTATTGATAGGACTCTGACTGTCTTATAATTTCCATGTTTTGTTGTCAGTATATCAGCAGTGCTAATGATCTTATTTGCACAATGTCGCCTGACCTTCATCCACCTTGAAACCACCATGAAAACCAGACTGAAGGAAAACGTTCCAGAGACAGCTTCAGTAGGCTACAGGCCTACAGAGCTACAGATGTCAGCGTGTTTGATGCCAATTCATCAGACATGCTGCCGTGCATGTTGTACACTTATACAACTGACTGTTTATAAAAAAGCATACTATTCCTTATATATAATAACTTTTGCTGGTGTAAAGTTAGTGTTAGTGTGTGGCCCTACTGAAGTAAACTGCCTCAGCCTGACAGACCCCATAGAAGATGTATGTGCAGTAAAGATACAGTAAATCTGCTATTCTTGACTGTAAAACACAAATGGAGGGGGGACTTGCATTTAGATGGATCTCTGTTAGCTGATTGGCTCATCATCTGTGACTTCCCACTCAGGCTGGTCTTTGGCCTGGTTAGAACCTTCAGAAATCCCTGAAAGCAAATCTGAAATATCTCTAAGAGGAGACATTGAAAACATTACATTGCAGATATTGTAAAGTTTAAACCATAGTTTATACTTTAAAAGCTAACTTTGAACCATTTAAATCTGAGTTTCAACATCAATGTGAGTGTCAATGGTAATCTAACATTTAGATTACCATCTAATATTTAGATAGCAGGGACAGCGGTTTGCAACCTGAGTATGGAAAGATTTTGGAAACAAATTAAGTGAAATATTGTTATTTTTCTTAAATGTTAATCAACCAAACATATTATATCTTGTGCCTCAAGTCAAGTCACTTTTGGCATTTCCTAACACTGACCGGGCATTTTGAGTGCCTGAACACAACCATAAAAAAAGAAAATTCATTGGAAATGTTTACATTATCTATTTGTTTGTATAGTGCAACTGAAAGTGGAACTAAGCTAAACTATTACATGCAAGGATTGTTGATGTTGATTGTTGTTAATGGAAATCTTCTCTTTCTAAACTTCTGTGCTTTTAGCAAAACAGAACAGACTCTGTAAGTCTTTCTTTAACTTGTGTAACATCCCTCACTTAAGGTGTGCATCAACACATTTACCTGTCAAAACTGTTTGAGGGATCCTGATGAAGCGGAAGAGTGGCAGTTATGGAAAACATCAAAACTATTTCCCACTGGGAAGCCAGTGCAGCTGGTTTAATAATACAACACGTGGCACATCCCCGCCTGCTAAAGATTTGCTTCAGTGGAGTATCTGACATCTCCACAACTATTTCCTTAATTGACGTAGTTAAGTATGCACCCTCCATCTCTGAATTGTAAATACCTGCCGTAATGTAGTGTAAAATTATTATTCCGGCATCAAGAAACAGCCATAATTTGCAGCTGTCAGTTCTGCTGCATATTAATTTCTCAAATGTACTGTTGTTTAGGAGCAGTTAAATGGAAAGTATTACACTGTTTTCCCACCATAAACTGTTCATTAACTCCCAGGCTGAATCAAGTATCAGTTCCTAACTTTTAATTGTTAAATTACCCTTCACTATTATTTATTATCATTCTATTTAAACTGAGGTTATCTTGGACACGTTATAAATCTTTTCACAAGGGCTTTTTAAATTCTTAAAGACAAGCGCCCGGACACACTGGCTGCACGCTTAAACTGCTATAGTGTCAAGTCCTAAAATACTATGTGGACTTTATTCAATGTCAGTTTATTGATAGTATTTTAACCTTCAAAACTGCAGCCTTCTGTTACAGAGGACAGGTCTGGGAAGGGAATGATGGAGAGGGAGGGACTATTAAAAATAGGTTAAGCTTGTCTCTGCACTATTTCTAACAGGCTCAGTTTGTTCCCTCTGGGGTCTCAGTGATTTGGAGTGTGACCCTGACCCTTTGCTTCTACACAAAGACGGACACACACACACGCAGTTCTTCGCCCTGAAGATTGCTGTGCACTTCACTGGAACTAAATCACAGTGAATGTACTTGTCGGTTCCACTGGCCCTTAACGAGATCTGTGTAGCTGCTCTCGTCGCACTGTAAAGCGCTAGGCTGAACATGATTTAGTCTCACAGAAGCATTAAAGACATTCAAAGGAAGTACAGGTGTTACCTTTCTTTTCATGATGATGTGACTTAACTCTGCTGGCCCTCCTCGTGCACATTATCAAGCAATGATTTAACACTTGTTTGAAATATGGAGCACATCAATCAAGGATCATTATTACGCTGTGTAGTCATAGGTGTATTTATGCATGGATGAATAACAAATGTAAGGATAATAACATGTTAGCATCGACTCCTGAGCAACTAGATGTTTTTTTTTTTTTCTTGTCCTCATATTCATACATGCAGTAATGACACACAAAAGTTTAGACTTTAGATCGGTGACATTTATTTGACCTCTCTGACAGCTATCACTACGCAATCTAATAAAAATAACATATTAGGTATTAATCCAACCATAGTTTCATCAGTTACAGCAAGAAAGGCATTAAGGATGAAAAGTAGTGTACTTTTCTGAAGAACACAGCCATGCACCATTACCAATCACATCTAAGTGAATCTTGGCAGAGGAAAACTCTTACTGCCATCAGACTCCATTCACCATGGGCAATGTATCAGCTTCACTTAAGGTAAAAAAACGAACATTTTGAGAAAAAAGTTCCTTTTTTAAGATGGTCCACTGCACTCTCAGCTGTAATATCTAAGTACCGTCATCTGCGTTTGAAAGTAGCTTCCACTTTCACACATACTTAACTTTTTAACCCCAAAATAAATAAATATCCAAATGTGGGCAGAGGTGGTGACACTATTCGCACACGCTTTACAACAAATGACACAAGACGGTAAAATAAAATAAAACTCCTGTTTAATGAAGGAAGAATATAAAACATGCTAATAGTTTTACCCCATCTGACACTTGATGAAGTGAAGAATTTTTTCCCCCCCTTGATAGATAGACTAATACCTTTTAATACCTCCACCAAGGAGGTTATGTTTTCCGTGCCATTTGTCTGCCAGCAGGATTATGGAAAAACTACTGGCATGGTTTTTATGAAACTTGGTGTAGCTTGTTAACATTGTGAGATAGGTCAATTGTAACACTGGTGTCTATGGCAAATTAACTGAATTTGTCACACATGCTTGAACCCATCATAAGCGAATGGTGTGCCCTGACTAAACATACAACAAAACATAACAGACATCGAAAAAAAATCACTAGATTGTGCTATTGGTCTTGGCAGACGTCTGCACTTTCTGAGTGCCTTTCTAGTTTTATTATCTTCTTTCTTTCTTTGGTCCATCAAGGGAACAAGAGGTTATCCAATGGTAAACATGGAAAATAATAGTTTAGGAGTCTATTAATGTAAACTGCTTTCCTTTTTTTTTTTTACCCATTTTTCCAGAGCAGGTCAGTTTTATTTTTCACAGTCATTAGTGCCTTGGGAGTGAAAAGAGTCTTAAAGTCAAGCTCAAAATAAACCGTATTACACTAAATGTCAGAACAAAGCTCACATTACATTTAGCAGTTATTTTAACACAGTTTGTGTGTAAATTGTTAGACATCAGATGTTTTTTTTCTGAACAGAACAAAGCAGTACTGATGTTGCTCTTCTTATAAATAGTGATTTAACAATGAGAAAGTTTACTTAAGTTAAGACATATTGTTCCACAGCTTTTGTTTTGTGCCTGCTTTATTTATGTAATATATATAACAAAAGAGAAGACGGATGTTAGGAAGCATTAATATCTCGTCAGGTGAAAAAAAATGATGAAATTTGACTGTTGATATTATGTTTTTGATTTCCAGTTGTACCCTATGTCACCACATGCTTAAAACTATTTGGTATTGTGGTGATGAGGCTCTTTTCTTTTCTAAAATTTAACTCTCACACACGGAGAACAAAATATTCCCTTATTTTATTTTAACGGACACATGCCTTATGGCTGAGGAACTGAAGAATTAGTAATAATAGCTTAATAATAGCCTAATAATGCTCCGTGAGGAACTTTGGGCTGCATGTTTGTAAAAAAAAGTTGAGCTGTGTGTGTACCTGAAACAACATTTAAGCAACATAACACACATGTAACATTATCAGCTTTGCAGAAGCAGTATATGCTGCCAGTCCATTAGAATGGAGGCCTTATCGGACCCAGACCAATGTCTGAATTGAGTGTACCCTTGAAGCCAATCTATATTGCAAAAAAATTTGGACTATTGTACACTTCATAATAATAGCATCAGTCTAGACGTGTCCTTCTTCACCACACTAGTCTGACAGGCCATCCAGAAATCTTTTATCTGCCTTGCTTTATTGTCATTTCAATCTTTTTTTTTATTTTTTTATTTTCTCAGACAGAGGATAAGATAAGAAACAAGAACAGACAAAAAAGACTTCTTGAACATACAATTTACATAACATAATTATCCAACAACAATAGAATAGTGACATATCAACCACATAAACTACAACATACACATGTTTGCGCACTGACACTCATGTATATATACATCTGTTATATATACAGCAGTCTATAACAGGGATCTGTGCAAGTGGAGGACTTCCAGGATCACATGTAATTAGCTTAACCCTGTTAAGCCCAAATTTAGGGAGAAAAAATGAGCAAACATGTTTGTTCACCTTTCAGATGTTGTTGTAGGAGGCTTCAGGTGCAGAATTTTTTTTAAGTTTAACTAAGTTTTTAGGGAAATTGTGCAATATAGCACTGTTGGCCTGAGCTGGTAGCAGATTTTGTGTATTTGTATTCACAATGTTTGAACAAATGTACAGAACAACAAGGGGTACATTTGCAGGATTGATTGTTTTGACTTGAATAGCGTCATAACAGTATCATTAGTAATGATCACACAACAGACACATTTTTAAAAATGTATTATTCAAAGAATAGTAATTTTGACTTAGTACCAGCCAAGTTTATTTGTAATATCAGACAGTTCTCTTCTGCTGCAAAGAAAAGTCAAACATCCTTTATTGCATTGTCTGCAGCGTCCTCTATTTGTCTTTATAGGGTAACAGCCTGGTTACTGATGTAAAGTTGAACGTTGGACATACAGCTGTGATGATTTACAGAACACAACAGAATCAAGAGGTTTTTGAAATCCCCATCAGTGTTCATCTAAAACAAGAAAATAAACAAGAAACTGAGACAGATGCTCTTTTACATTTTAGTCACGTCCCTCGTCCAAATGCTAAACAGAAGATGGAAATCACATTTGTGAGCTGAACAATGAACATCAGTCATGATCAATAACAATCAATTCATGCAATAGAAGCGGAGCCTAAAAGGGAAAGCTTGACATTTTAATTTTAAATGTTATGCTCCTGTATCAGTGATTTTTTTTTTTTTGAATGCATGGCTTGAATTGTTAATGTCCTACACAACAAGCATGCAAGCAAACATGCTAGTTTGTGATTTCTGATGTCCATTTGTCTAGAGAATATTCTCAATATCAATGCAGTGAAAGTTTAATGGTGTATCTGTATGATAAGGGAAAGCATATGCTATTTATAAGCCTGTATAAGACAAATTGTGTATCTCATTGGACACCATTGGAGCATTTTATGCGCCTCCAAGAAAGATCCCATTTAATTCTGACCAGCAGCATGCTAAAACATGATTGCAGTCAGAAGATTTGGAAGATCTGGAAGATTTTGGTTGTCAGAAGAGCTTCCAACTGTTTTAATAAATACTTGTCCAAATATTACAAGAAAAAAGTTCTGTTGCATAAACACACATATTTGTGTTTTTGTGCCAGGATGATCAAAATGGCAAAGGCGCAGTTACAAATCAATTAAGACTGAGTGAAATTCCACCAGCAGAAAAGACAGAGAACAGCTCAGTAGACTGAAAGGGAGAGACAGATGGGAAACAAACAGGCTCTCCGTCAGTGTTGCTCTGCAGAGTGTAACATACTCCATGTGTGTGTGTCTGTGTTGGTATGTGTGTCCAGCACATGGGCACGATCTCTGCATCATAATGTAATTAGCTGCCAACACTTGTACACCCACTGATAGTCTGCTGACTTTGTGAAGGAAACTGTAGAGTGACTGCTGATAACAAATGTGTGAACTACTAGTACCCTGATTTTAATTTAACTTTGGGGATTATCACATTTATGTGTTTGTTGCATGTAATCATTGATTCCTGATTACAGAAAACCACCTAACACTTAATCCTTGGCCTGGGAAACTTGACTTGGACATCTGCAATCTATAAAAGGCCAAAAAAAAAAAAAAAAGAAGCAACATGATGATAAATTGTATAATTATGAGCTACACGCTGATATACACCTATAATGAGGAGGATAAATTCATGATCACTTGTTTTCTCATCTTCATTTACTGCTAATAAGTTCCAGCAGGAAGAGTCCAGGCTGCCATCAACAAAAGAAAATGTATCCACAATTGCTAAAAGACAAAAATGATGTTGGTGTTTTATGTAAACTCCATCTGTTATTTTGCAGTACAGTACACATTATTATATTGACTTTATTTGGACTAGTATAGTTGCACACTTTATAAACACACGTTTATTGCAGTGGGGTAACTTTATACACAGGGTTTTTATACTGGTTCCATGTAGACATCACATCCAACATATGATCAAAAACAAGATATGATTCATAAATAGGATACAGTGTGCATGTCGACATACATGACATTTGTATGACCTGAAACCTTCAAACCTTTCATCAATATAGAGTATGGCAAATATATTTAAATTAGATGTCAGAATATGTTGGCTTTTTATTCTCAGTTTTGTGAAAACACAACATTCATTTCAAGACATTTACATTTAGTCATTTAGCTGATGATTTTATCCAAAGCAACTTTCAGAGAAGGGAACAATCAAGGTATAGTGCGAAAAGAATGCGTTAGTGCAGCAATGAGTGCTGTGACTCAATAAGACTCTATAAAGTTTAGATTCAAGTGTGTTAAACCAGTTCATTATAAATGTCTGTATTTATTCAGGCATAGGCTCCAGCCTCACAGAGACCCTGATGAGTATAAGCCGTTATGTAATGGATGGATGGATGGATAGATGGATTTATTCAGACACTGTGTGTTCCAGTCAGAAACTAGGCTACCAACATGTTCGGTTGCCATACCTACTAATTATGTTTGGCCCCTGTTGTTTCATAAAATCTATTAAATTTCACAAATAATGGTGATAGGTGCAAAACAATTATTGCCCACTTAAAACCACTATTTGAAAAAATCAACCTTGATGTACATTAACAGGAAATCAAGACACAGCTAAGTCTGGAGGGTGTCAGGTTTGGTAATTTATACGGTGGAATCAATACTATTTGCAGACAATATTGTCCATTTCATCATGGTTCATGGTTCATGGATCATGGTTTTATCCTGGGAAAAGTGGATTTCTCAGTGTAGGATGATCTGCCTCAAGTGTTTGTGTATCTTTGTGTTTTACTCTCAAGAAATGACAACCCTGACAGCCGCCTACCTGCACAAGTATTCCCCCCTAAAGCTAAGCATGCTGTAAAAGTGCCTACTGCTACCAGAAGTTTAGCAAGGCACAGCTGTATGCACGTGGGCAGCAACTGCTACCTAGGCCCAATGCTGTGATTCTACTGGAAATGACTCGAGGCTGTGAGTTACCGTGTGGTGCCCCATAAGGATAACCTTTTTAGAAGCACTGCCAGCAGAGTTCTCAATTTATTGGTCAGTCTTTGTTCTAACCCTTGCCCATAGTGACATTCTTTGCGTATTGACTGAAATTTAGGGCTTGTGGGTAGAAGCAGCTGATAATAGGTTTCTGGTGTCACTACCTGATAGAGGGATAAGTTAAGTGACTCAGTGAAAGATGAAGATGCAATGAAAGGACCAACTTGAGGAAGTTATGGCACCCAGTAGGAATGCCTCTTAGTTGCTTCCTTTTGGACGTTTTCTAGGCCTCACAAAACGGAAGGTCAGAAAAAACTCTTCTGTCTTCCTCACTAAAGTTCTTTTTTATTATTTAAGTTTCAGTCTCTGTATTGAGACTATATGCTTGAATAACATAGAAACAATCACTGGTTCATGCATAGCTGAAGTTAAAAGTCTTACGATTTGGGATATTCCCAAATGTCTCCAGTGCTTTCTGCTCTCAGACATCATTTCACACCATCTGAGAAAACACAGTTCACATATATCTGTCATTCAAAGTGCATTAGCTTGCAGACTATAAGCTGTTGCTGTTTTTTTTTCTAAGAGATCATTGCTACATGTGGTCTGTCGACCTGTCAGACAAAACTGTGCAGTAACTTGTTTTTGAACGTTCTAGCTAAAAAAAATGTTTCTGACAAACTATTAACAGGATTCACTCAATAAGTAATCATCAATAACATTTCCAGTTCAGTCAGTTTATACCAAAATGCTGAACTACTTTACTATACAAACAAATGTAGACTGACTTTTTATGTTTTTTGTCTTTATATATACACTTTAATTCATGGATAGATTGATGGATAAACTTTTGCTGTATACAACAGATGAAATAGAGGGATAAAAATCTTTTTCATGGTGCCTTATGCCATAATAAGGCTCATTATTCATAGTTTCACAACATGATTTGTTTCTAAAAATCCTTTTTTTGAGTACAATATTTACTTGCTGAGCCAAACCGTTTCAGACATTTCTGAGAGTGGTGAATAAAGTACAGAAAGAAAATGGGAAGCAAATAGTTTGGCATGCATTTTCTGAGCTTAAAGCAACTACAAGGAATTTCCGTTGATTTTGGCATACTGTGTGAACAAAAGCAGGAGTATTTCTTGGAATGAAGACGGCATTTCCCATGAGCACTGCTGCCTCGTGTCATAAAGATCTTGATCTGGCAAGCGTGTACATTTATTTTAGAGTACACAAGTGAAAGAAAGATGCAACTTCCATTTAATACTATTTTTTTGTTGGCAGTGATGAGGTAATGTTGTGACTTTAAGATAATAACTGTAACGGGATGATGGTTTCCTTTAAATTTTGCTGTAGTACTCTTCATAAACCAGCTTACTTAACTGGTCATAAAAAGGTTCATTGCTAACAGTGGTCGAGCCCTTCAACTTTATAGAAACTACTGTTGCTTGCTTGCTTGACAAATGTGGCAAACAGTAGTTACATCCAACTATCAATAGCCAAAGTTATCTTTGTTATAACCACTAATGTAAATTCATATTGTTTAAAACAATGTATCGTAGTTTGTAATAATCAATAAAGGATAAATATGTCTAAGATTTTTGAATCTTTTCAAATTCTGCAATTCTCTCCATCCGATTAATAACCAACCAAGGTTGACTCATGTCTTTCACCGTCCCTTTTTACTTGTTTTTGTTCATTGACCAATTCTTTTCTTTTTCTCTTTGCTGTCGCCACTGAAGTATCTGCCATAAAATGTAATTTAAAAAAAATAAAATTCTCAAAAGAAAAATCTCTGTCTGTACCTGACATTGCAAAAGGTTGCCATGGAAAATGTAAGGCTCTTCTGGTGTCCATGGCATAAATCATTTAATTTAATTTTTTTGGAGAATCAGACTGAAAACCAGGCATTTTGAATTACAGATAAAGAAATAATAGCCAACCTTCTCGCTGAAAGGTCTCATTTGCTTACGTAGGTCATATAGAGGCATAAGTATTAAACTGAGACTGTATCATACCCAGTTAAAACTCCCTTTAACTTCCTTAAAACAACATTCATGCAACAGTAATGCCCACTCAATTTCAGTTATGGATGGCTGGTCGCTGATGTCCATGAAATACATTTGTATATTTAATCCGAATATTGTCATGTTCTTGGCCAGCAGTATTTATAGCTGGCATTCTCTGCTGTCAGGGAAAGGTTGCTGAGATAGACAATGCGTTGGAGGGTTCAGACAAGCCTTACGTAGGAAAGGAGTCAAGATATTGACCCCTATTACAAAGCTCTAGTGAACTACCGTACTGTATACCTGCAGTATACATACACTAACAGCCACAGTCGGTGGTATATCTGCTCCTTAATCCAAATTTAGGTGTTCTATTTAGTCTTTGCTGAGGCTTGTCTATCGACGGACACTCTCGGTTTATCCTTTATCGTAAATTTTTTAAGCAAGTATCCAAGTTCTCATTAAACCGTTTTAACTGTCTCCTCAATACGACATCCTCACAACCTCTTTCCAATAATGGCTGTTCTGGGATGTACATTACAGCTAAAGTCTGCCTATCTGTTGTGTAAGGGCTCTCTGAGGTATTGAAATGTGTGTCTGAGCCTTGTCCAGAGGCTGCTGATGAAAATGCATGAGGGTGGTTTTGCCCTTCACTTATCAAACTTAGTACATTAGACTGTGTGCTGAATCACAGGGGTGCTAACTCAAGTGTTTATCAACTTTGGATTTAGTGCACCCACAGGAAGACATAGTTTGGCTTTGTCCTTACTGAAACCACCTATTCTGGTCAAGAGAGTGTCGTGACTTTCATTTGGTTAGCAAGGCTTTATTGTTATGGAAGTCATTTTAAACCTGCAGATTTGGTACACTTGATTTGCAGCAATAACTTTAAGTAATCATTGTTTAACCTGCAACTGTGAAGAAGTGAAGTAAAAAAAGGTACATTTTATTTTTTCAGCAGCTGCAAAGACATCTTTTCCCCTTTTCTCCTAATGCCTCTATAGGTCTTCAAGAAGGACGACATCATTCTAATACATCATAGCATCATGATAATGATCTTCAATTAGCTCAAATCCATTCAGGGAATTAAATGGTAAAAAGGGGACAAAGATCATGCTGTCCTTACGAGTGCGAAGCTGTCAAACCACAGTACTAAGCACTCTGATGTCTTTGAAGTGAGTTCAAAAGGCAAGGACTGTGCTTCAAAACTTTCCAGTTGACTCCTAATGAGTGTAGCACTCTGTCTTATGTGAGTTTGACCTTTGGAGGCCAACATATCTTTCTGTTTTGTAGGTCCAATAATGGTGAAAGTCGGCACAAGCTGTTCCTCTGATATAACCAATGATTTTGACAAGTTATGGAGTCTGGAATCAGAGCTTTTTGTTGATTTGATGGTAAACAAGCTCACGAAAGACTGCAAAACTACAATTTTATCATTAAATTACTCCATAATCAAATTAAAACCCCATTTAATCACAAGTACTTTCAGGGTTTATAATCATATAAGGTTATTAATTGTAAGCTTATGTTTAAATTACACTATAATGATGTGAAGCTAATCTTTTATTGCATCAGTTTCTCCGGACAAACTGGGAATAGTAACAATTCAATTTAATTTCAGGCCAGATAAAACTGTTGTTTACTGTAGTGATGTACTGTACTAGAGTGGAATAACTTGTTATTTATGCAGCCTCTTGGGGAAATGGAAACAGCAGCACAAGAAAACAAAGAGATGGAGAGCTTTACAGAAATGTCAGTTGACTGGAATTAATTTCCCCAGCTGCAGGAATTCAAAGAGCAGGATCACAAACACGCTGATTATCATCAACAATTTCAATCGTCACATTTAAACACCACAATAATAAAGATAAGTCGCTAATACTTTCCAGAGGTTGGAGAAGTAGTAAATGTAGATAATCTGCTTTTAAGAGAGAAAATAAGTCACCTATTTTAGATCACCGGGATGCCCTATCGTCATCATCTTAATGCTGCCGCAAATTTAAGCTAACAAAGCAAGACTTGGTCTGCTTTTTTAAAGTGTATATAATCAACCAGTTCACCTCAGCTGTGAAAAAGCTTTTGAATTCATTGTTTTCTTTTTTTTTTTTTTTTTTTGGACTTCAACTTTATTATTATTATTGTTTCAGCACTGCTCTTATGCATTGAACTCTAGAAACTCACTGCGCCGTACTACCTGCCCAACACCAATAAGCAGACAGGCAAGGTTAGACTAGAGTATTTGGTCAATTAAGAGGAGCATTTGGCCACCTTTAGTTTTAAATTTTATTCACGTTTATTTTATTTATTTCCTTGTCTATTACTGCATGTTCCATTTTATGGAGCATTTTATTCAGCTTCTCGCCAAATAGTTTACCCTGCGTCTGCTGTGCAGAGGATAAACAAATGAACTCGACACATGCCCGTTGTTATTGCAGGATGTGAACACCATCCTTGTGATTAAATAGTTTTTTTTAGATTGTGGAGCACCATTCCTTATTTGCTTTATTTAGTAATTACCATAAGTTCAAAGAAAATGCTGTTATTAGCTTAAAAAAAAGGTTATTAACTAGTAACAATAACACAATAACTTTCCATGTATAATCCTACCCACTCACCGCAAAGGCATCCCACCAGTGTGACTGAATGAAAAGAAGCTATAAAAAAGAATTCATTTTATCTGTGTTGTGCTGTATGTAGTTAGAATTGATGAGAAGGGACAAAGGGATGCTAAAGACTGGGGAAAAACCCATCCAGAACATCACAACCACTTAATGAAGTCCTTGGCTGCTAAACAATTAATACAAGCCTACACTTTATTAAATATGCAATAAAGACTATTATGGTTAAGTGTGGAAATAACAGCCATTCTTGCAAGCATTAAAATGTCTGGCTCCATTTGAGGCTCGTTTATGGAACCTCTCCCATTAAGGATACATTAATACTGCAGGCACAGTTGAAGGGCATTGGAAAGTACTCTTCTAAATATTAAAGATGGCTGTCACTGGAAAAAATATGTTGTCAGCAGGCTGAAGAATTAGGGCTATGTAAATTTCATCACATCCCCACACTTAATGACAAAGCAGAGATCAAAATGTCATGAAGGACAAAAAAGCTCTCCATATCTGATTTAAACAAAGTCAGACACGAGATGATTATTTAATGACTGCCTGCGCTCCAAGAAACACATGGACACACACGCAGAGGACTAACCTCACACTTTATTTGACTTTTAAAATCAAGGTAGGAGCTTATGTGTGTAAAAAAAAATCAAACTGACATGCTTCTTTAAGTTTTAGAGAACACTTTAGAGGTTTGTACACAAACGTGTTGTTACTGTCTTGTTTCTCACTCATTCCTTAGTAACGTAGTGCATGTGCATGTTACAGACACATCCTGACTTTCTGTTTTCTTGTGTACACATTCACTTTCTATTAAACTTTACTTGCTGTAAATTATGAAATATTATGATAGACGTAAAATGCTTTAGTGTAATGAAAAGCTATGAAGTCAATGAATCTTCATTCATTAATTTAAAGTCAACGTGAATAAGCAGTACTTTCATCAACACTGTAATATTCAAAGAAGTGAAAGCAAGCACAGTGCTTCCTACAGGCATGCCATGTGGGAGTGTAATGTATGAATAATGCAGTATTGTTGTCATTAGGTTATGGTCAGGTCAGATTCAAAAACAGATCAAAAGTAAAACATTTGTGCAATCCTCTTTTAAACCAAACACAATAAATAAAAAAGAGAAAATAAAAAGTATCTGAGTTCTATAGTACACTCGCCCATCCACCCACACTACTTCCTGCTTTAATACTATACATAAATACACTGTGGGTTGTTTAAAGCTGTTTCACAAACACCTAAATCTGTCAGTGTTTTGTTCTTCAGAGGAGGTAAGCTAGAGGACAAGTGGCATTGAAAAATCATCAACACAATTTTACACATATTGCCTTTAAAACAATAGGATGTGAAGTGTGATATGTCCCTGGATGAAAGCATTAATTTCTGCAGAATATATGGCAATAAATCCATTGGAAGAAAGCTTTTATTTACCAAGTAAGCTTTCTGATGTCAGTGTATAAAGATAAAAAAAATGATTCCTGCTTTAATGCTGCACGTTATATAAAAAAGCTATGGCTGTGCCTATATTTTCCTCTGTATATAGCCCTATACTTTTACTGTATTACTACAATGATGATGAATGTTGATTTTTGGTTGTCCTATAAATTAAAAAGTTAAGTTCCAAGTTAGGTTCATTTTTTAGATTGCTGTGGATGTGGACATCAAAAGGATGTGGACATCAAAAGTTTTTTTTTTTTTTTTTAATTTGTGCATGCCAAATCTTTTCAAGTTTACCAATGCTCTTTTCCTTTGGTCTGACATTATCGTTAAAATGTAACATGGACAGTAATCATCATTACCAGAACTTCAAGTTCACCACAGCCTTACTCGTGGAAATATATCACAGGGACTGCCATAAGTAATGACTGCAAAGTGTAATTGAATTTGATCATATTCATCTTCATCACATTAGATTTCACTCAGAGAAAATGGAAATATGGAGCCCATCTTTTAATGTCCAACTAAAATTTCCTGAAAAGAGGGCATCCTGTTTCATCTTACTGACATTTGACATGTTTAGAAGGACTTAAAGGTCTGGTGTGTAAGATTTAGGGGGCTCTATTTACAGAATATGGCAGAAACTAACTATGGTTTCATTAGTGTATAATCACCTGAATTAATTATCATATTTTTGTTACTAAGTACTTAATGAGATTTTATATCTACAAATGCTGAGGGTCCTCTTGAGTTGAGTTGAGAGTCGACTATATTTCTACAGTAGCCCAGGCAAACTAATGAGATGCTATAGACAGGCCCTTTCACATTTTTTTTTTTGCTTTTAGTGACCTCTGTAGTTTTTCCTTCCATGCTAGAAAGGAAAAGGTCTGGCGAGGGGGTTACAATTAGCAACTACACCGCTAGATGCCACTAAATTCTACACACTGGTCCTTTAAGAACCTCGGCCTGAAATTATGATGTTTAAAAAGGGACATCACACTTGAAACTATTTAATTTAGTTATCTGAAAATCAGCAGATGAAATTAATAATGGATAAGAGTGATGTGTTTTCACTGATTTATAACAAAGGTCAAGACACTCAAAGCATTAGCCATGGTTTATTGGGGTGTCTTCTGGGTGTCTACTTAGATTAGTGCATATAAGTCTTTAAAGGTTACTGCTTTTAACAGTGTGTAAAATGAAATTTGAATCCATGGTTTGACTTTTGCAGCTTGTCCTTATCTTTGTGCTATGCACATCTCACTTTATAAGAAAATAGGTAAGGTAAGCTAAGGTAGAAAATACCTTAAATACAGTCTTAAGCATATGAGGTACTGTTCGTGTACACATACCAGAAAAAACAGTGATCTTTACAAAGGGTATGAGATTAACGTTAAATGATACACCATTATTTAGAACTACATCATTTGATTCCCAAATAATGCACAGTAAACAGGGGGAGAGGATGGAAAGATTGGACACCTATACAGCCTATTGGACAGAATTTTACAAAGAATTTGACTATTGTAGTTTGTTATCAAAGCTAATCTTAATAAGTGTTTTATCTTTAATAAGAACAAGGCCTCATATTTATACTAGTTTAATGTGTTTGATTTTTCTGTCAAAACTACTGTGGATCCTTCTGTAGTGTTAAAATTTACATGCAACAGACTCAGGCATTCATCTGGCTAAGTAACAGACACCACTGGGAATGCAAGCCATATCAAAATCCAACTAATTGGAATAAATTACACTTAACCTAAAATAAAAATCTAATTTATAATATGCCCTGAAAATCTAATTTATAATATGCCCTGATAAAACACACAGGTCCTTATATAAACAAAAAAAATGAACTAGTTAATGTGTGTTATTGACGTTACCAAATTATATTATGGTAAAACAAGATCATTAAACATGAACTTGAATCTGTTTTTAAAATGTACTAAAGCCTGCTCCTTGACTCACAGTGGGAGAGAAAGGGCAGTAGAAATGAGCCTCTGAGAGCCTGAAAATATCCCCAGTCAAAGGAGAACAAAGAATTTAGGTTAAACACTTAATGGCTGTAAGGGTATGTAAATTTGAGGTAATCAGCAGGATATGGAGTGGATTATCATCTTAGAAGTATGGCCTTGTCAGGTCATAAAGAATATCATTAGAGGCAATGTTAGCTCAGAATCCAAGAGGCTCCCATCCAAATTGAGTTTCCATCATTTCTTTATGTCTTCTTCTTGTGCAAACAAGTAAGATCCTCAAGTAAGATGAAGTCCAGTTGTACTGCTGCTTTTCTCCAGCAGCATTAAATTATGGAATAGCAAGAATTTTGCATTAACTGCTTTTAATGATGATAATCATAATGAAGGGGCAACAAGCAACACAGCAGTTTCTTTACAAGTCTTTGCAAGACCATTCCCAGATTTTGTTGGCCTCAGGAAAGGCCTTAAATTAAACATAGTTTTCTCCTTTGAGACAAGTTAAATCTGGGGCAACAAGAAGTTCTGAAGAAGCCTTCTGGATGAAAGGTGAGATGTCTTCATGGATCTCCAGTTGCACCAGATTTAACTCTTCTGAAAGGAAGATGACCTGGACGGCAGAGAACCTTCACAGACTTAAAGTTTTCTTCCCTTTTCTTTGTCTTCTGTAGGTTGTCCACACACATATAGAGCCCCCTGCAGAGAGTTTCCAGGGGGTTATGGGAGTTTTAACTTTGACTGGCAAGGCAAGCCTCTGATGTTGAATAACTTAAAAAAAACACCTTTTCTCAATGGTTTAAATCAACCTCTGTAATTCAGATAAGATGTATGTATGCCAGTGTTAATTTATTTTAGGGACTGGTCCTGCATGCTTTCGACAGAAAAACTACTGCTGCCAGGGTTTCCATGGTCAAGCCTTTTCACCTTAGTGGACAAATTTCTCTGAGGTTGAATTGATTCTATCAGATCTATGTAAATGTAACAAGAGCTTATTCCAGTACTAGCTGCTTAATTCAAATCAGATGGTAAAATACGCATTAACACTACACTCCTACTTTACAGTATAAGCATCCAGGCTTGGCCTCTTTTAACCCTCAGAAAATACATTTAACCAAATGAGTGTTCAAGAACAGTGTAGCCTATAAGCAGGTCATGCATAAACCTGTGAATTTAACGTGTCATACAGTGACAAACTGATCAGCCAAATTTGGCACATGACAAACAAAAGTTTATTCACTTAAAGACTATGGTACAACAAATACAACAAAATGCAATTACACAATCACTGTAGCACGCTTTGTTGGCAGTCAGATATGAGGAATATGATTGGTCAGTTTGGCATTCTCAAATCACATTTCCAAATCAAAACATAAAGCAAATACAAGTGAATGAATCAGAGTTTTCTCCATCAGACTGTTGAAGAGGTGCTCAGTCCAGCGTGTTTTAGACAAATATGAATGAACCAACCCCATATCCTCCAGCCACACTTTGTCTGATTAATATTTCCTGGCCAAACAGTTATGTGTGTGGAGAGAAAGAACAGTTAGTCTTGTAAGCATGGGCATATACCAAATCAAATCAAGATAGGGGATTCAAAATAGTTTATAATTCAACCTTAACTTGGTACATGAAGTATGAAAATGTGACTAAGCTGTGAAGGTCAGAGGTGTAAAAATCTAGATGAACGCTACAAAATAACTACACAAATCTAAACATATACCTACATATACAGTACATAAAAGGCTTGCATGAAAAGATACACTCAATATACACCTACACATTTACAGGCATGGATAGCAAAGTAAATAATGTGAGATCCACATACACTAGATCTTCTTTTACTTTCCTTCCACTGTATGTGCCAGTAATACTCAGAGGCTGTTTACACCTAGTTTTAACAGCCGTATTGTAGCCAAAAACCAACTACTCCCATAGGAAGACCTGCGTTTTCCCTGCAGCCCCTGATTTGGTCTGTATTTCTGTACCGGTGGTTACTCTGTGTTTGAAGTGCATCTTACCTGCCAACAGCTATGTGTTTCAACACAATATACACTGGATTTATGAGAGATGACAACATTTTACTGATGATAAACATTTCTACAGATGCAGTAACCAATATAAACTACTTCTTTGTCACTCAGGAAGAAAGTCCTGCAGTTTCCAAACTGTAAACCACATGTAAGCAGGCTCTCAAAGATACTAGTACTTCTAATTAGTTGTTCTCAAAAATTGCCTGTGTATCACTTGTGAACATTTCATGACTATTATTGCTGTAGTTCCATCTAAATATTAAGTGGAAATACGACCAAACTTGATAGAAAGTAATTTAAATAAAACACTCAACTGTGGCCTGTTCATGGTGTACCTCACCTCTCGCCCAGTGTTAGCTTGGATTGGCTCCAACCCCCCACGACTCTGTGAAGGATAAGCAGCTACAGATAATTGATGGATGGACGGATGGATGGATGGATGGATTTACTATCATACAGGTCAAGCTGATGTATTGCTGTCGGTGCATGCTGCATACAAAATATCCAAACAAAAAGTAATGAGGCTGATTAAATCCATATTTAAAGTGTGGGTACAGACTCTTGTTTGTTGTAGAATTCTCTCAGATCGCATGAAACTATCATATTTTATTTAAGGTGGAAAAAAGGCAGCTTTTGTCAAGAAATAAAACAATAGATCTACACAGCATGTCAGCTTGAAAAAAAACAAAAAAAAAAACAACAACATCCAATCTCTCTATTCCAGCTAAGAAACCTGCCAGTGTTACAACTACACAGACAGATGAGGTAGGGAGAGGACTGCAATGCCAGATGATCAGCTCCTTTCTCCTGGGACTAGGGCTTGAGATTGAAAGAGAAATGACATCCCTGAGAAGGATGCTAAATACCTGCCCTGCTATAAAGTGAAAAACTCTAACCGGTCCTGGTGGCTGCTGCATCCGTGCAATGCGCGTGAAAGGTGGAGCGTATAGGACAGAGAAGGTTGAGTGTTTCTATGATGACTGACAGTTTAAAGTGAATTTTATATCAAAGAAGTTGTTTTTCTAACCACCTTTGCTTCATCATCAAATATACGTATATTTTTTAAATACACGAGTATTTTTAATACTCCATATACTTCATAAAATGAATGAATAAATGAACTGGAGACATTGTGTTTGACATTGGTGCCTTAATCCCTAAACCAGGGGGACTCCCATGTTCCTCTCTTTTTGTTTGACTTAATCTTTAATCTTATGAAGGACACTCTTACACTTTACTACTTTACACTAATTATGCATTCACTATTCTTTGTGCATCATAAAACTTTGTGCCAAATATAGATTGGAATACAGAATACTATTTTGCACCATTCAGGCAGGAAATTCATGGGATGCAGCAAAGGATCCAGGCTGGAATTGAACCCAGGTCACTGTGGTAAGGACTCCAGCCTTTGGTTATGTAACGGAGTTAAGGTGGAGATGATTCCACTCGCCATAAAAACTCATATACACACACTTAATTGTCCTATGGACCTTGAAGGTAGCAGTAGTTTAGGGTCGTGCATCCCGGGGGAGAGGAGCAGTCGGACCTTGCTGTCTCCCTGGTAGGTGCATGAGTTGTGAGCTCCGCTATTGTTTTATATTAATTACATGTGGTTAGCTAACCTGCACTTTCTTTTCGTTTTACATTTTTCAGATGTATATGTGTGTGTGAGGAAAACAGGACTGACTGTGTGTGTTGATCCTTCTGCCAGGTATATTACATTTTGTTCTCTTTGTATGTTAATTTTAATACTAAATGAGCAGTCGGACCTTGATGTCTCCCTGATGTATATGTGTGTGTGAGGAAAACGGGACTGACTGTGTGTGTTGATCCTTCTGCCAGATGTCCGAAATAAACGGCAAGTTTGCCAAAAGTGACGGTCTTCTTCTGTGAAGTACACAACGCAATGAGAGAGTACAAAGCCGCTACAGTTACATTGGACTCTTGCTCTACTCGGCAGAGAGCACCCAGTTAGCCACTGATGTCATTAGAGGATGCTTTTGATAGTACAACTGTTTAATACAAGAGAAGATGGTGACATTCTGCTAAATATGCATATAGGCTCCATGTAAATTGACCTTACCTGCCAAAAAACTAATTACAACCAATGCACAGCTGTGAAATGACAAGTAAAACATAAAGAAAATATATGAAAGGTGAAAATTGCATGAGCATTCATTCATGCACACTACTACCTATTTTAGGAGCCTACAGGGACAGATAAACAAATAGCAACTTAACGCAACATACACTGCATGAGTATTTGCATTTATCACATGTAAGCTTCCTGTTGCAGCTTACTCAGCAGAGATGGAGCTAAAAGTTGTCACTGGTTCAGTTCTTGAGTCTGTCCTCATTCAGCTACAGCCCCAGCTGTTCTGCATCTCTTTGATTACCACCCAGCTGCTGCTCGTTGCTCCAGAGTATTTAAGGCAGTCACTTCAACCTCCTCTTTTCAGTTTGTCAATTTGTCTTGACAAGGGAGTGATGAGTTGAAATTCTAACTTAACGCAGAGTTATTTTTGTATCTGCTTGTCTCCGTGTGGTTTAACTGACACAGTTCCCATGGTTATGTTATGGTCCTGCAGTCCACCCGTCTCCATCTCTCTCTTCTCAGTCACCCACCAGTTTCCTCCTGTGGTTTACCACCAGCCGGCGATCACTAGACTCAAGCTTGCACTCTTCAGTTGCCTACAGTCTTTCCCAGCAGTGTGCCCACTCCTTCTAGTCTTCAGCCTGTCCCCCCTGCTGCCTGCCGACCTTCTCTTGTTTAGCTTCAGTTACTGTGCCTGCAGTCTCTAAGGCCGTTTTAGAAAACAATGTTTCAACTAAGTTTCTCTCTCCCAGAAAATCTAGATCACACTGACAGGACATGTTGTATATTACCTGAATAATATACAACATGTAAAATTCCTATGCTTGAGTATTTAGGCGGTAATCTCAATTGACTCCCATGGACTACTTCTCATTCCAGACCTCCTCTTTTCCCCCTCCTTCCACTTCCACCTTCTCTCTGCCTCTCCTCCCACCCATCCCTCCTGTGTGTGCAGAGCAGCTGACAGGAGTAATCCTTTAATAAAATAAAAAAACCCTCCCTAAGGTTAAAGGTGCTCAAGAGCCAGAAGACATTTTCTTCATATTCCCGCGCCCAAGTAAATCCAACCACTCCAAATGACTTCAGGCATGTGGTGATGTCACATTATGAAGACCTCAAGTCCCTGATTTGAAACTGCCTTGACCTGCTGCAGTTTACATACCAGGCTGACATCGGCATGGATTTTTACCATCTACCTGCTTCACAGAGCTTCCACACACCTGGAGAAGCCACAAAGTACTGTGAAGATCGTGTTCTTCGACTTCTCCTGTGCTTTCAACACTGTCTGGCTGAGAATCTCTCTGTGAAGCAGGCGATCAGGACCTCATGGCCTGGATTACAGACTACCTTACTGACAGGTCGCAGTATGTCTGACTGCAAGGCTGCTTGTCAGACGTGAAGACAAGTAACACTGGCATACCCCAAAGAACAATACTGTCATGTTTTTGTTCACCCTCTACACCTGGCTTCTGCTTCGACTCGAGTGTGCCACCTACAGAAGTTCTCAGATGACTCCTCCAATGTCTGCTGTATCACGGAGGAGGATGAGGAGGGGGAGGAGTACAGAGGCACAGTCAAGAACTTTATCCTCTCCTTGCTGAGCTGAAGCTGCTCAAGAGCACATTCAGCCACAGACTCATCCAACCACATGCTTCAAAGCACTTAGATGGCTCGTGTGTCATCATACATCAGACTCCAACACTGCAGCACCCAGTAGCTCCTAGTACACCACTCAGTTAAACTGTCATCACATCACAAAATTTACAAATGTACTGTACATGCAGATTTATTCTATTTAGTGCCTATAATTTATCTTGTATTTATTGTATTCTATTTATATATTTTACTTGTGCTGCTGTGTCAAATTGCATTTCTTCTATAGGGGATCAATCTAGTGGTAAATCTTATCTAAAAAAGCTTATTAAGAGCTGAAACAACAACTCACAGTTTGAACAAACTGAACATTATTATAACCTTCGTGACAGTAATTTATTATTGTAATTAATGTAATGCAATGAACAAGAGGGGGTTCCTTCTGATTTAAAGAGAGCCAAAGTGCCTTTGAGACCTTGAACCCCACTCGTGAACCTTATTTTTATATTCC
Organism: Miichthys miiuy; assembly: GCA_036365135.1. Lineage (NCBI taxonomy): Eukaryota > Metazoa > Chordata > Actinopteri > Sciaenidae > Miichthys > Miichthys miiuy. Next base: position 21,216,333 of record CM071603.1, read on the forward strand.
ATCAGATTTACTACTTAATGTAGTGCTTAAACTCTTTATAACCAACTTTTGTTGTGAACTTACTGTTTTCAGTACATTTTTTCAGTTTCTCAGCTTTCGCTATGGAAAAAAAATAAGTTTGAGTTACAAAATGAATTGATGCCCTTGGTTGAAGTCATTTGTGATTTGTTCAATAGTTTCAGTTAGAAACGAGTTTACCAACGTAGGGAACATACCGTCACCACAGTCTTTACCTTTTGCAACTGTCACATAATAGTGTAATCTGTCCAGAGGTTGAGAAAGTAATATGACCACATATCTCAGGAGGTTTCAAAATACTGTTCCTCTGAAATCCCAGAATTGGACTGATTTCATGGCGCGTCACCCCAGATATGCCAATGGAGCGTGAAATTGAGTCACTCAACGTGAAAAACGAAGGAAAAAAATCTTTTCTCTTCCCATTTCTCTGCAGAGAAGAGCAGAGACTTTTTTTTTTTTTGCCAGTATGCTGGCACTGCATTGGTCTTTAATTTCCAAAGCAACCAAGTGAGACAAAAACAGCCATTTCACACATAAGAAAGTGGATGACATTTTGCAGCTAATCAGCGAGTACATGGGACTGAGAAATGTCACTATTCATGGAGCGTAAGGGAAGAACATGTCTCTGTTGGTAGATAAATTTGATAATGTAAGCAAGATTGTGGCAACAGGTGTGATCAAAACTGTATTTTGCTACTGAATATGTTCTAATGAACCAGACATTCTAATTATCACAGCCAGGTGTAGCAAAGTGTACATGATACTGGTGGTTTTTACTCTGTACTGTTATTTCCTTCCCTTTCAACTTTTTGTGCCCAATACATGTGGGAGAGAGTCCCACGAGTTCCCCCCACTGCTGCGCGCGTGTGTGGGTTACAGTCCCAGAAACTGTGTTGCAGTGCCACCAAAGCGTTGATATCCACCTAATATTCAACTCTAACATGGGCACTGAATTAGACACTTCCAGTTCATGTCATCTCCAGGCCTGTCAGAAAGTTTAAAAGTGGAGTAATTTTCCCACTCTATGGCAAAAATATCAAGTACAGATTTAAGCAGAGCTGTACTTTAACTTAAACTTACGGAGCTCCCGAAGTGACATGGGGCATTGCGAGATCTCGACTTTCAAACTCGAGATCTTGAGTTTCTTTTGACTGCCAGCCGCTCGAACATTTTCAAGTGCACCCTGTTCCCATTGTCATGGCGACCACTGTAGTCCAGAGGAAGTCCGGTCAAAGTTGCTACAGTATAACAGAATACTTGTTACAACTTTACTAGTGTGTTGCATTAATCCCACAAACGTAATACATTTTCCGCAAACGTAATAGCCGCTGCCTACTACGAACGTAACATGCTATTTCCAAAAGTAATCCACACAAATGTAATAACTATTACGTTTGTGGGGAAGTGAAAATCTTCAACTTTCAATATTGTAATAACTTCCCACAAATGTAATAACACAATGAATAATGGTCGTTGTGGTTGTTGTTGGCTCTCCGCTCCGCTATCACAACGGACGACCCCCCCACACGCACGCAAGCAGCATTGTCATTCCTTTTCAGTTCACAAAATTATTTTGTGTTCCCCCTCCACTCATAAATGTCTTTCATATTGTTCCTACACTTGAATGTTTGAGTTTCAAACTTTTGGGATGCCATATATTTGCATATTTCTTGATTCTGGAATTTTTTTTTTTTTAAAAAGTTAAATTATCAGTCACATTAGCCTATTCAAAGAAAAGTATTTTATATAGGCTACACCCTGAAACATCTCTAGGAGTCTTTAATGATTGTGTTATTTATTTACATCACAAAATGATAACCTAATTGTGATAATGTTCACAGTTATTAATTAGCTACATGTCGCACACTGAAATCAGATGCTGTTATGGGGTTTATTTTGATGCAACACGCGTATCTGTAAACACACAAACAGAAACACAAAGTTGTAACAAGTATCCTGTTGAACTGTAGCGACTTTGACTGGACTTCCTCTGGACTACAGTGGTCGCCATGACAACGGGACAAACCAGCTGCCTGCTGCTTGCGTGCGGGGTGGGCGTCCACTTGAACAGGGTGCACTTGAAAACGTTCGAGCGGATGGCAGTCAAAAGAAATAGTTTGAAAGTCGAGATCTCGCAATGTTTTTACAATGGGTTTACAGCTGGCAATCATGACCTACCAAACACTTCCTTTACCTTCATCATAAAAGTACAAATTTTATATATATATATATATATATATATATATATATATATATATATATATATATATATATATATATATATATATATATATATATATATATATATATATATATATATATATATATATATATATATATACTTTCTATAACTTTCTTTTTTCTTTAATGATGAACAAGTTGAATGTTTATAAAGAAATTAGTTTATTTAATTTAAATAAGATACAAATACTTCATTGCTGTTTATTTCAGAAACTACTTCATGAATAATAATAAACGGCGATTAAGTTATTTCTATCTAATTTAAAACAAGCCATGCCAGAGTTGTTGAGATGACAGAAAGCCCTTCACACAGACTATGGAAGAGAGGAAAAAAGAACTAGCTCTAAGGACCATTTCATCTAACCATCCATTGTCCCACAGCCTCAGAGAAAACAGATGGTGTTGGTACACTTGAAGCTGATAAAAAGATGTGAAAAAGCAGAAGGACAAACACATTAGTGAACACATAGTAATCAAGCACTAATTTGTTTTAGTAAGTGCATTTTTAGACACTTTAAATGAAGATGTGAAGTTTGATCTCTTATTTTTCAGGGCATGAGACAGTGACTTAATTAACAAAATAAAACAAGGCAACAAATACAGATCAGGGAGATGTTAAATGACTCAAAGGAGTAAAAGAAAACGAGGAATGACTTCTCTGGTGCAGTTGTTTGAGGAGCACATGTCCTGGGTTAAACCCTGGCCCTACATTATGAAATTAATTTGTCTGGTACGGTGGACTTTGGGGCTTTCTTAAAAATGGGTACCGTACTGTACTAAACAAACAACCTTATCACCAGGAAAAATGGCGATATTCGCCGATTATATACAACCTTGGTATATTCAACATTTCTGAACCCTCAATACCATGCTTGAATGAGATTAGGCAAACAACTATTTATTTTATTTTTTTCCAGTCTGGTCTCCAGGTGTAAAAACAGGAGATACTGCATGTCCAATGTAATCTCTACATCCTTATTTTTTCAGTTTGCTGCAAGACATGCTAATCCCAATATGAACATAATACTGTGGTATTACCTATCGAAGGATAGGTCTCATGGGCACAATTTTCTGTTGTTGTATACCTTTTTTTGGGGGGGGGGGTTACCTCACCTGCATGTTCTCTTACAACAGTAGTATTCTTGTCCACTATGCCTTACAGTAGTCACTGTAATAAACCCAAAATGAAGACTCAAACATTTGTTTGAAGCTAGTGTAAACCATGGACTTTCTGCAATCTGAGTTTCAAAGATATCAATGCAATTTCTCAATTTTTCATCCACACTGCTGTGATCAATCATGTCAAGGGCTGCACTTAGGTCAAGCAGAAATAATGCCTAGTGCTCAAAACAATCTGCATTCATAGCCATTGCTGCTCTGTCATTGTAAAAATGTAAATTATCTTTCTCTGGACCACTTTTGGAGATAACATATTGTAATAAATATTAGACATGTAACAGTTATGAAATTTCCTAAGGAGAGTTTTAAAGAGGCTATTCAGTATGGTAATCCAAGGGCAAGGGTCTACAGCCTCAACGACCACTTTTGTCTGAATAATTATGTATCTACAACAGACTAAGAAAGTCTAATAGCAAAGAGTAGAACATGCAGCAATGGCAGAGGGTGTAATCTTATCCCTCACTCCAGCAAAGGTAAAAGCCCTTACAAGAACAGCTTTAGAATAGTGTTTGCATGCTGATCTGCATCAAAGGCCCTATCAAAAATGTTTGGTTTTTCAGTTCTGGGCTACTGTAGAAACAAGGTTGTTTAACACGGTGGACTTGCTCCCTCTGTCTAAAAAGGGCTTGTTTTAAGGTAATTTATATTTATAAAGATTATAAGCTCTATACTTTCAGGTGATTACACATGAATGAAAGCTCATGAATATCATTCCACTTCTTCCACTTCTGCCACTTTTATCTTTTTGACAGCAGCAAAAAGTCAGCCTCACTGATGAGAGGGGCAGAACAGTGAAGGCACAACAACGCTCTGGAGTAGGACAATAGGGTGTTATTTGAATCCTTTGAGCAGCATCAAGTCATCTTTGTCATCGGGAAGCACCTTTTGGAAGTACATTTGTCACTGCTGCCATCTCTCACCTGACAAAAGACAGCAGGCTGCAAAATACAATTTGCTTGTGTGCTTGACACATGGAGAAGAGCCAGTGAGGATTAACAGTGGTGACCATGCTGAGGCAGTACGGGCAACACTTGATCAGTGTGCCATCAGATAAAAGTGATCCTTGACTGTCATTTTAACAGCTGAAGGAGAGTGCATGAGGGGCACTGTTGCTGCTGCCCTTTTACACTGATGGCCCCTGTCAGATTGAATATGCTCAACCTGGTCGACTGAGCACATACAAGCAGGTCTTAGTCTGTCGAAACACTGACATAAGTGCACCTGTGCGCTCGTAGCTCTGAATTACAGTGTATCTAAAATAGAATACCCTGAAGCTTGGTTTTCCCGACCTCAAGAAGAAATACCACAACATCCATGACCCATAGAACTTGACAATGGACTCTACTCTGACCAAGTAATCTGATGTAGGTGTAGATTTTGATGTGTTGATCAGCGCATGGTATTCACAAGGGGGGAATGTGCAGCTGAGTAGGCGATTCAGTTTGGATCCAGCCCTGAAACACCCCAGGATGTCGGGATGGTGGCGGATTTACATGGTGCAGGCGTGAAGATGTGACAGAGCTGGACATGGCAGAGGGTGATGGTGAGGTATTTCCTGGGGCACATGGAGAGCAGAATTGGGCAGAATTTCCACAAGCAAAACAACAAGAGTTGACCGTAGCATAGTTACCACTAGGGAGAATGATTTGGCAAAGCCTGGGAGGTAGAGCTGGTCTTTTAAACTGCAGAGCATGATTGGCAAGTGAGGAATAGGACTTGAGGTGATTTTGCAGGTGAAAGGGAAATGGGAGGTCACACCTAGGAGCATAGACAAGACAAACAGAAACTGGAGGGATGGGGAAAATGACTAAAAACAAGACTGGGAAGTGTGAAGCCAAACAGCCTCTACATGACAATTATGAAGCATATTTCTCTGAAATGATATAAGGTATGATTGGTCCACACTTTGGCAATTTGTTTTCTCAACCAACATATACAGATAAAGCATAATGTGGTGTTTAGAAGAATACAAAAAATGATTGAGTCTCCTTAGAACACATGTAATTAGTACAAATTGCAATGCAAACAAAGAGCAATGCCAGAGCCTAATCTGGTTTCTGTTTCTCCAAATCATCAATCTATAAATTACTCAACTCCTGCACTGTTCTGGTCAGTGCGATCACCTCTCCAAATCTGTGCCTGCTGCAGCATTTTCTTTGGTTTTTGGCCCAATGTGTGTTCTTGCCAGATTTGCTCACAGAGCACAACTCCAAAGCTTAGGCTGCAGAGCTCCACTGTGTACTGTTTTTAACATAGGCACAGAAAGGTAGCCCCGCTGTGTATCCCTGGTGCAACAAAAATGCTTATGAAAGGTTTAGATAGATCTTAAATTGTAGGCCTTCTCAGAGGTAAAGTTAAGAGCAAAATTACAGGCTTGAAAAAGTTCTGAAAAGTCCAAGTGCCCACAAAACTTATTACAGTATCATGAATAGTTGCAATTTGTTACTTCTAGCCCTGGATAACACCACATTATTTCTGCCACTCTGTAAAACATCTCATCTCTCTGATCACTGTGGTGACCCTCAGAAAAGATATAAACAGATGGTCACACAGACAGCTTGGCACCTTCTGGCTGAGAAGGCAAAAATAAAAATTGAAAAAGATCAACATTTCATTTCTGTGTCATTTGGCAAACAGATGATGATTAAAAAGATAAATGTCCCTGTGACTGGTTTGTTTTATGGGGCATGGATAGTTTGGTTCAGGGGTGTTGATTATTGGCAAAACAACATACATTTATTTATTAGCATCTGCTAGGGCTAAGACGATTACCTATGACTCATTGAACAATGGCAAGCATGGCTCATTGATAAATGTAATTCTTTAATAACATAATGTATTAAGTTGACTTAATGTGAGGGTCACAAACTATTAAGTTTGTTGGCCTAAATGGTTAATGCTACCACTGTGTGTTTGATGAGAGGCATAAATTTGAAATGCAAATAATGTTTCCCTTACACAGCAAAGCGAATGTCATTACCATGCTGTCAAGAACACTTATTGCGTTTACAGCACATGTATACATGCTTGTGCAACATTCACACTTTGGTTTCTCTGACAGACAGACGTGTTAATGGGACATTTAGGCTTATGTAAGTGGGGAAATGAAAAGCACTTGACCGTGAACCATCATCTTTTGCCAGCGTATTAACTTGACTTTAAACATTATACACAGTCTGTCACTGTTACATAATAACTATACTGTATAGAAACTGAGATCCACTGACAAGGTTGAGCGTAATGAGATTCGCCTTCTGGATTTATTATAGCTGACATGAGCTTCTTCTCCGGTGGACACAGTTTGGTGACCTCCAGTTATAAATCCACTTTAAACCTCCGCAAGTACTGCACATACATTTTCAACAGGACCCTTCTGCCTTATTCTCAGACATTCACAAATAATTGGACACCAAAAAAAGCCTGACCTGAAACATCCCTGGTACACAGAAAATGGTTTGTCTGGGCTCATCTTCCTTCTGTTCTGAGTCTTCTTGACCTGAAGCCATGATGAATACCTTCCATTTGTATATTTGTGGTTAAGACCTCTCTTAACCCCTGTGAGAACAAATTCATTATGCATTGATTACTGGAATATAAAGTAACTTCACTGCATCCCTTAAGAGTGTATTGACTTTTATACAAAAAATGAACAGCCTTATTTTATGTTTATGATGGCATCTCTTCTTGTGTGGTGTGTTATTGATTTATGTGGCTTGCAGTTGTGCAGCTATTCAAATTACATGTATTTATTAGGAACAATGGAGGACTAAATGAAGGCAACAGAGAATAAAGAAAGTAGTGTTCCATCACTGTCGTCCCTTGGGAAAGACTTGAACCTTTCGGCATCCTATAAAAGGTTCTTCATCAGTTTCTATCTGAAAGGGAGTCCTAGGCATTTAATGAAGCAAGCAACAGATTCACACGACTGTTTCTTGTTCTTGTTGACGCAAAATTGAAAGTTGCTTGTTAAAACAGGGAGGACAATAACAACTCAGGTTATTATGTTATGTTTCTCATGTAGATATTAATACCCCCTTCTAGATCAACCCTGATTACCATATGCCATGTTGTCAACATGTAGTGTCAGCCAGTACAATTTAGTACAATTTAACATTAAACATTAAATGGCCATTTCACCCAAGATGGTTGGTCTATCTTTTTTTAATTATTAATTATTCATTTTTGCAAAGAACAAAAAATAAGAACAGAAATCTAACAACAAATCATGTGAGACAGCTTTCACAAAAATATCCCAGATGAAGACTATCGACGATCTGCATGGCTGACACATTTATTTGGCAGTTTTTGACATTGTGCTCCCTCCCTGTCTTAATTTTATTTTGTTTTATTTGATCTCATTCTTGTCTAGAGGGTAGAATCTGCCACGGTGTTAGAATGCACTGGCATAAAAAGTATCTGGCAGTTCTCCCATCCCGGACATGAATTTTGCCTAACATACTGGATGTCTTCTTTTTAGCTGTCGGTAGATGATGGACCTAATAATATTATGATAGTCTTTGGATAAAAAATAGTGTTGTTGTTGTTTTTTTTTATTATGCTCCTATGCTGATTCAGGATAAATGATAGCAGATTTCATACACCTCTACATGTACACTTTTTTTATTCCTAAATTAGCTTTCTTGTGGAGGTTGCATACATAATACTAATAGTACAAACAAATCGATGCATGACAACCCCATATTATCTCCAATGTATCTAAAAATTCATTGAGTGGCTCTAATCAGTGATTAGCCTTTAGGTAAAACCCCTTGATTTTTCCAAGAGCCTTATCAGATGAGGAGAGCTCTTATCTGCGTGACTCTATTGATCGATCTGTGCGCTAAAAGAGGTGGATATGGAATGGCACTCAGGAACAGGAAAGAGGTGCTTGTATCTACAGTGGCCATACCAATGTGTCATCTGTGAAGCACTGATGGTTATCTGTTTCATAGTTTTGTTATACTCCATCCTTTGTGCAGTGCCTACAGGAAGGGATATCTACTGACTAAAAAAAAAACAACAACAAAAAACTTGAATTTGTAAAAGGCGATCGACGACTGCAAGGAATTCAGCAATAGAAGTTTGTGCATTTGAAAACGCTTTGCAGAATGACTCAACTTTGTGACTTATATCGTCATGCTCAATAAAGAAAATGTCCATCTCTTTCTGAATTGCAGATGACACATTCATTCTGTGAGTCTTAATCTTATAAGCGTATTACAGAGTATATGCCCGAAGCAATTATGTGTGATGAGAAAAGGATGTCTGTGTTGTGTCTAGTTACATTACGAATGTAATTCTTCACACAAATCATTTACATGTGACCTTACTGCAACCTATGTATCTCTTTAGTGTTACTATCCCAGATTTGCTGTCACCTCATGCCACGACATATTGTTGAACTTATTACATCTTTCACTTTACAGACGGAAGTTTAGACAGGCTCATTTGTAGGTGTTACAGTAGACAGGTGTTTGCTGCAAGACAGACAGAACCATGCAAGTAAAGCATTAGGAATTAGTTTGTTAATAACTTTCCTGCTGGAGGCATATACAAGAAAAAACATGCAGAATTATAATAAGCTCTTGGGACTTAGATTTCTGGCAATCACTCTGCATTCTGAAAATACCGTACATCACATAGTACATCATCATCCCCATAGAGAACAGGATGTGTTTTTGAGCTGAAGAGTTAACTCAAAGATGTGGTTTATGCCAGGGTAAATACATTTTCTAAACTTCATCTATGGCTGTTAAATACACACATCATACAGGCACATCACATGTACCCAGATAACCTTTAATCCAGTAAATATAAACGGTAGTTTTAATATTCTGTCATGTCAGCTTGGCTAACTATTGAAATCAGGATGAATTTATCCAGTTATGTGAAGAATTATTTTCTTAAAATGATCTTATTTTGCAAGAATTGATCAAATGTGTTTGCTTAATAAATCCTTGTGACTTGCACTCCAATCAATCAAGAAGCAGTTTTACTACAAAAGATAGCACGATCTCACAGAGAGCACAATCCCAGTGTTCACAAAGGTCCTTTACCTATTTTCTTTTTCCCAAATATTGCCAAGATACCTGCTATTGACCAAGTGCTATCTTCTAGCTCCCACAATCCAGCAGTGGTTTGCTCAATCTCTTCAGGGATTCAGTGTGGATCAGCCTTTGTCACAGTTGTATAATATAGGCCAGAATTAGGGAGTTAAAATAATGAGCAGGAAAAGCAGATAAGGGTGGGAAGGAAACTTTTTCCGCTCAATTTAAGAGAGACACTTTTGAGGGAAAACTTTAAGAAGACAATTAAAGCATGACGTTTCTCAATTGTTTATCAGAATGAGTTGAGATTTCGAACGCAGTGGAGCAGATCAAAACAATTATTTCCTCAGTCATGCCACACTTGACATGACAATGCAGAAAGCCATAATCATTTCAGTCCTTAGCCACCATAATTAATAATAGTCCTCTCTAAAACACGCTTAGGAGTACTCTGCCCCGCAGGGGACAGGCATATGTAATTATTCTTCTTAATTAGTGGTCTGAAAGTGTATCTGATTAAGTTGTAAGACGGGTCTTTGACTAATTCAATTTGGACTGGAGACTGCAGCAGTTTGAGCGCATCAGGCCATTGACTGAACATAACAATGCGTGCTGTGCACCAAAGGATAAAACACTGAAATACAAACTAGGTGATCAGACTGAGGACACTGTTTGTTACACCACAGCCGGTCAGAAAAATTGCATTTTGCCATTTCTCTGATTCAGGATCAGGTAGTAGTTTGTTTACTGTCACCTCTCTGAGCTTGATTCAGACCTCCAATGGCCACCTACTGTCACACAATGTGTCAGTCTGATTACTTGATTATCATTTAACTGAAATATCCTGTAATTGAAACAAGTGGTACTTAATCAATTTGAAAGTTTAATATTAATCAGGTTCAGCTAACAGCTTTATGTGATTTGATTTTTAAGGGCTCACTATAACAATAGGAGGCCACTAAGGTATAGTATACATTTTATGTACTTTTTAAAGCTGTTATTTATTAAAAAAAAAAGAAATCTAAATGGAGGTGAATGATAGACAGCCGGTTACTGCTTCCTTACTGCTGCTGGATCTGCTGGCCATTGGATCAAGATATGTTGAATTTTTCCATCTTTATGTTCCAACAAGTGCTCTATATACTCCTCAATAAACGACAAATATGCTTTTGATGGAATGCTGGAAAGATTTTGTTTGGAAGCTAAAAATATCTATTTAAAAAAATGCTATCAACAAATGCTGGAGGAAATACAAACATTTTGGAAAAATATCAAAGAAGAAATTGAGAATTCTGGAAAAAAGATTTCCCCAGATGGGTTGCCCACTGTTGTTTTTATTGGACCACCAGAAAACCAGTTTATCACGGACCAGTGTTATTGCACATTTTGTTCATTGCAAGGAAAATTACTGTTAATTGGATGGAGCCTCTCACAGTTGTTCAGTGGTTAAAATAGCCACATGTTTATATGTCTGCCCAGCTACAACTAAAACTTTCTATTTTAAAATATTTGGACAGGCATATATTTCAAAACTTGACATAAATGCAGTCAGGTTGTTACGGTTTGGGTTCAAACTGGTTAGGACAGAGGTTCCCTAAGAAGCATTAGCCTGTGCCCTCCCCTTTGCATCTTTAAAAATCCATTGACAAATTAGTAACCTTTTGAGTTAGCACTAGCTAGCTAGTTACTAGCAAGAAAGCTACTTAGTCTGTGCCGGCCACAAAGTTGCTCCTGAAATTTAGCTGTTATCAGGTCAACATTGACAGTTTATGTGATGAATAATGTTGTATGACTTGCAGACAGTAGTAGTGTTGTGTTTTTTTGGGGGTGGTTTTCATCACTTGATTTTCTCCTTTGCTCACGCTTAATTAAAATGGTTGCTGAAGGGCTTTGTCACTTGAATGTGATAGCATTTTGTTTGCTGGAATGACTGATTCTGATGATTTTTCTAGGAGCAACCAGATGCAGGGCATAAACGCCATGAACAAAATGTTTTGGCATTATAGAAAAAAGACAATGAAACGATGATTATAATGTATAGTAATGTGTCTTTCCCCCCCAAATCCTTTATCTCCATACTCATCACATACTTGACACTATGCAAACCCCCCACAGTTAACCACAGATTGAAATATACAACCCAATGAATAAACCACAGAAGGCAGATGATGTTTAATTAGCGTGGGTGAGGATTACATTACATATTAGGTCAGCATCTTGTGGTTGTTCTTGGAGACCTGCTGCCTGACAAAAGTTAAATGGTGTCAGATGAAAGGTAAACTGAACGAGACAGTTTAAGATAGTGGATAGTTCCTCCAGCTAGTCCCTCCAACATGGCTACCATCTCCACCCTGAGCATCATGAAACAGTTTTTGTTGGATAAATTGCACCAGGGTCTTGGAGTGAAACAAAAGAGGTTGTTCGCACCATACAGTATGGCTTTGACCTGTCTGAGCAGGCAGGAGAATCGACTATAATTCGTAATAATGCCTTGCAAAATTTGAGTGCTTAAGACTCTTCCTTCTTTGACTTGACATAGTGATTATTATGCTAAAGAGAGAATTAAAATTCCACTGTAAAGTATGATGCACTGTCACTAAAAGAGAGCACCATACTGTATGTGTAACATATGTTATGCAGGGTTAATAAAAAATGCATCATGCATAATGGTGTATATAAGTATATGCTAATATTGTGTACATGCATTTGTGTGTGTGTGTGTGTGTGTGTGTGTGTGTGTGTGTGCGCGATGGGGTGTTATGGAACTAGCCAAACCTCTTTGAGTAAAACTCAATTTCAGTCAGATAACTGCCAATACTTTATTTCTTCAGGTGTGAAAAATGCAGCTTCATTCAAGCAGATACAATAACTTAAGGGGCTTTCAGTTGACATGATATCAATATGCTCATAATATCCCGCTGTTCCTTATGGTCAACCATGTTTATTTGATGAGTGAGTCTTTCCGGTAATTGCCATAAATCTCTGGCTTCTCCTATCAGCCTCATATTTCCAGCATTGTTATATTTAGCATATGTAATTGGCAATAAAAGATAACTCATATTAGACATTATTTGGATGCTGCTGAAACTGACAGGACTTTTTTTTTTTTTTTGCTTTTATTTACCTTTGTGAATATCTGTGACCACTGGAGTGTTGATGCCTCTATTAACAATGAATAAACAAAAATGAAGAGACAATAAGGAAAGGCTCTCATGAAAGATGATATCAACAGCGGCAGGGTTCATGAGAGTGCTTGACTGTAATGGAGATAGACTGCAGATAGCTTCAGGGGGTTGTGATTTTATTGAAGCCATTGTGACACTCCAATATTACCTCTTCTTAGATATGAATTATTGCACCTTTGAGAGAAACTGGATGAGAAACATTTAAAATCTAGATGACAGCTTCAGCAACCAAAAATAGTTGTTTAGATCCACATGTTGTTGAAGGAGTTTATTTAAATTCTCAAGATGTTCTGCTTCTTCCAATGCTAACAAATTGCCTGGAACATGTGCCAATGTCTCTGGGTGTGTGTTGGGTTTTTTTTTTTTCACCCGTCATTGTTAATTAATTAGATGGCTGGCAAAGGGCCAGTCATACTCATTTGCCCTGTGATCTTCCAGACGGACACCATTTAGAGCCAAATGCCCTTCTACCCTCTATTCATTTATGTGTTGAAATTCAACCGTACCTCAGCTGGTTTACAGGGTCACAGAGGTCAAAGGTTATGGACTCAATGATTGGTTAAGCTTGCCATCTTTTAGTGAGGCATGTTCAGATAGGAGAGGAAAAAAGGAGGCCATGGAGGGAATGTTGGAATAGACTATGGGACAGTGTGAAAAGCATCAAGGTCAACTGTTGTTGTTTGCCCTGTCCTTGTCAACGCCTTTAAAAAAACGACTGTTTTTTATGCTGTCATGTTTGTTCTTATTGATCATATTTCTGCTCAGTGAGCTGCACACAGGGTGATAAATATATAATTTAGTATTTAGCATGTGTGTTGACAAGTGAAAGATTTAGGTGTCAGTTATTATGGTATTGGTCACTGCATGATTGACACTCGACTAAGGTCAACAGATGGAGAGAACTAATAAGCAGCGTAGATTTCTCCCACAGTGCTGTTGGGGGCAATACTACCAATATTCTGCAGGATTTTTAAAATGTAGCTGGTGCCTTCAGATTTATTATGTATTTGAACAAAACTACCTTCTGCTGACACAAATACAAACTACACATACAGTACAAAAACATAATGCTCCATTTTGCATATGGAGAAAACATCTAAATTATGTCTTTGCCATCCATGAACTTTACCATTTTGGGTTCAGAGGTCATGAAGATGTTGCGCGAAAAGGCATTTGTCGAGATATTGGACTATATTTCTGTGGGCTACTTTGAATTTTTGCCAAAGCTATGTCAGTTAACCTCAACTCTTTCTCTTAAGGGTACAATGTGTAACACAAGACAGAACATTTTTTTTTTTTTCTGTCTATTTCAGACCATGAACTGCATCTCAACTATGTGCCCTGTAAAGAGGAGTAGAACAAGAATTTAAAAAACACTGAGTTTCAGTGAAGTTATTTAGCCCAGGGATTATGCTAATACTTTGCCAATCAATTTAATTTGATGCTGTATCTTTAGATGGCAATCTAAATCTGCTCCAGAAACTCAATTAGATGCTACTCTGTATAAGTGCTCATATTTTGCTGAGAAATCAGGTCTCATGTTGAAATTAATTCTACATGTTCTTGTTCCAGATTCATCAAACTTGTCTAAGGCTTATCTATTTTTTTCTTTTATGTTACCACTTTATATTTCAGCACCCTGAGATAATCACTGCACAATGTGCTATTCTTTACATCAGAATGTAAGCTAGACCTTAAAAGTGAACATATCCAATTAATAGTAATGGGCCAGGAGGATTGCTTTCCATTTCCATAAAGGAAATGAAAGAGCTGGATTTTACTATTCTAGCTTTCAAGGTTTAATGTTTATAATGCTCACTCAGTGTGACCTTGGCTTTTTTCTTGCCTTTTTCATGGCCAACCTGGACACAGGAAATATAAAGAATAAAACAGAAGACATCTGACGAGGACAGATTCTCCGCTACGAGTCACACTCTTTATCTTTCACTCATCTGTCACTGACTGTTTCTCCTCCACCTCACTGGCAAGGCAAAACACGGCCTGTGGTTCTCCATTCCCTTGACAGGGGCCCTCGCTGACCCCCCAGCAGTAATTTTAGACTTCATGTTGCCTGTGCCAGAGAGCCAGCCCCAGCTAATTCAAGGTCATCCTAGTTTTTATTATTTTATTTTGGAGAATAGAAGCCAACCTGTTCTGAGGCGCTGTGCCACGTTAGAGACAGCTGAACTATTGCATTATATATCTGTAATCATTTTACCAGTGTCTGTAACAGTCTGTTATCCATATGCCCATTCCTCTGCCTTAGTTTAATAGAACATTTGAGTGATGATTTCACAAGGTGCACTTGTTTTTCAACTGTATTAATGATGCCAAAAGTCCCCTTTGAAATTTGTGTAAATAAAATCTTGTCGTGAGCAGAAAGTGGGACTGAAGCTCCTCATGGGCAGCCTCAGAGAGCAATGAGACAGACATGCATGACACATGAGAAATGCAGCAGTTGGACACTTCGTGTTCCCATGCTGATGAGCAAAATACTGGTCTCCGTTATTGGACTGAATAATAAGTAAAAGCAGGTCTGACTGCCAGGAGGGAGTTGGGCTTGCAATGGCAGTGCCAGTTATCTGTCACATTCTTGCACACAGTCATATCCAGCATTTACAGTAAATGCTGAAGAGATGTCAGATGCCTCTCATTGTCATGCTATGTCAGAAAAGTTGAAGCGTGGACGCAAAATGTGTTTGGACAGCTTTGGTGTTGCTAACCATTCCAGGGGACATCATCCCTCGACAGACAGTGAGGTCAGAGGGATCTTTTGTAAGGACTGACATCTACATAGAACCGCATCAGTGGTTTAGAGCAACGGGTCACTTTTTTTATGCTAACACTCGCTACGGGCCACTGAAGTTCCTGGTCTTGATCCAAAAGAGCAAATTAACCAACACTTTACAGAACTTTATTTCATTTGTAGGCTGCAATGAAAGCATTAAACTCTCATATTACACTATTATTATATCAATCACAACTATTATGGTATATTACATCTATTTTTGCCAACAATGTTCGTGGAAGAACATTTCTATTAAGTTATTCTCTTGTGAGGCTGTACAGCAGACTGTTATTTATTTAAAATATAAAATGTTGTTTCTGAATGACTGATGCAGCCTTGTAGCTCTTGCAAAGCAGAGTACTGTTAAACTTCACAACTTTCTGGGATCGATTTTCTCCTCCTCACTTCCACAGAATCACATCATTAGATTTGCCTGGTTAGGTGACACCTACACGTCTGATGGGTGATGGATGTTTTATATATAGAGACCAAATGAAATCCCCCACCACCACCCATTCCACACACCTCCCTGTCATACACACACACACACATCTCTGATGTTCCTCCTATCATCTTCTATCAGAGAGGCAAGATAACCTCAAAGCCAATGACAAACTTTGACAAATGGCTTGTCTCCAAGCACCTGCGAGAAGATGGAACTGACAGACTCCTTCACCTTTCCTCTTCCTCCAAGCCTTGGGCTGTGCCAAGCAGGCATAAGTGATATACTGTAGGACATGGCTGGGTGTAAGTCATGCTCCTTCCGTTTCCTCCAGATTGTGAGGGTCTCCATCGATCATTGTCAGTCACCTCTCTCTCTTTGCCTCTGTCCGTCTCACTCGCTCCGTCTGTCCTATGAGCCCTGTCTCTTTACTCATTCACCCAAAGGTCACTCTTCCATTCTTCCATCCCCAATGTTTCCTCCCTCCGCCACTGGAGCGGTCTGTAGATATCTATAGCACTGTACAGATGGCTGGTAATCTGGCCTGGGGTCATTATGAATCCTAGCCAGGGCCCTGACCGACGGCTACTCTCTCCGTCTGTCAGTCCATCTCCATAAACGTGGCCTAAAATGAGCCATTCATCTAAATTTTCAGACATTTGGCTTTTCTTGGCAAATATAGCTCAGCTATTTTGCCTGAAGAATCTGAATCCATACGGTTTATTTAAATAGACAAAGATGGATATGCGCTTGAGTTGTGGATAAACCGCATGCATGCACACCCTCCTCTCTCTCTCTCTCTCTCTCTCTCTCTCTCTCTCTCTCTCTCTCTCTCTCTCTCACTCTCACACTCTCACACTCTCACACTCACACACTTCACACACACACACACACACACACACACACACACACACACACACACACACACACACCACTGATTACCCCACCAGTACCATTTTGTGAGTTAGTTTGTCGTGAGGTTCTAACTGAAACACTGAACATTAATGATTTTACATGCCACCTGGCAAAACTGTTATGTAGTTTCTGACTTTTAAGTAGCATTCCTGATATGGAATTATAAGAAGTACCACAAGTCATGTGAATAATTAAAATTTACAAAGTCAGATGGGAATCATAATTCTAAGCTCGTGATTTTCCAGGAGTCCTCACCCCTGGTCCCCACCCCTCCCACCTCTGTTTTTACAGTGTATCTGCTTTTCATAATCTCTGCACCCTCCATGCATCATTCACACTGTTGCCTCCTGCGTTCCCTCTTCCCCTCATTATCCTGCCATGTGCCATGTCCCTCCACCAACACTGGCCGCTGGTTAATGCAGTCACCTGACATGCTCCCGTAGTTGCCGCCCTCCTTCCTCTTAGTGTTCATCACCGTGTGACATTACTGACCTTCACCGGACGTTGTTTCCATTAGTTTGACAAATCTAGTGCATCAAAGCAGCTTTGTTGACGTGCAGGTGTAGAATCCCCACTGAATGAAATTCTCATAATGAAAATGCCAGAGGAAGTGATGGTGTCTGTTAGGGGTTGACAATTAGGTTCTGTGAAGGGCCACCGTTTTCAGCACTATTTAGAGTGACCAAAACACTATTAAAGATGCAAGACTATCTTTAGAATATATATGAACATACTTTCTTGGAGAAAGTGTTGACTAACCAGATACAGTATGCTTGGTGTTGCTAAAAGTAGCAAACTAATTTGCATTGGAAAGAACTTTTCTGTGGGAAACGTAATGACCCTCATTTACTGTTTATGTTCACCTGTAACATTTTGTTCTAATGTAGGAAGTTGTGTGACATTGATACATGGAAGAAAAAACAGTGAATCATACTTAAATACTAAAAAAGGCAATGCTGATTTTAAAGACCAGAATGTTTCCCTAAGTAACCTGCCTTAACTAAGCCACAAAAAAAGATGAACACGAATATAAAAAAGCACTGACAGTTGATGTTTTGCAGATACTGTACAGACTAAAATGAACATTTTGTTTTGGCAGGAAACATTTTTTAGATAATTTTTGACAAATGTTTCATCATTGGGTTAATAAGAAATCTATGTAGGATTATATTTCCTCTGAAATGTATTAGACCTAATCTAGTTCTGAATTTCATGAGATACAGTGAGTTTGGTGTGTGTGTGTGTGTGTGTGTGTGTGTGTGTGTGTGTGTGTGTGTGTGTGGAGAGACAGCAGTGACTCTGTCATTCCCAATTTGGATGAGAGGGAATCTATAACTGCCCAAGGAAATGGTATATCCCCATGAACAGATGACCCAGTGATAACACTTTAATTTGTATTTCTCTGTGTGTGTGTGTGTGTGTGTGTGTGTGTGTGTGTGTATGTTTGTGTGCTCCATGTTTTAATGGGACTAACTACATTTTATATAATTTCTCACGGTTTGCTGCTGCTGTTGCAAAATCACACCTTCAATCCTGCCTCGGCCCCTGAGTCATATTCTAATTTAGATGTCTTTGACAACTCTAATGCATTAATGTGCTGTAGCTATTAGTTGTGCATCCAAGCCAAAGTAAAATACAGATTTTTCTGTATGTCCAAGCTGCGAGTCTCTGATCTTTGTTAAAGCACAGATTCATCCTTAAATTACCTCAGATGATATGAAAGGAATGTCTGACACACACCCAATCACATACAGCATGTTTTGAAAGGCTCAAAGAAAGTGAAAGAGTGAGTGAACTGTTTTTTTTTTATACATTTTTTCCCTTTTCTTCCTAGCACTGTGATTTCAAGGTTCACATCTCCCACAGTGTCCTACAATATGTCCTTCTTTTTTAAGTTACTGAAGAAGCCTTTCTCATGATCAGTCCGCAGACCGCAAAGGGCAAGGTTGTGACTTCTGTATCCCATTGTCTATCCTTCCTCCAAGCATGCACTTGATCTTAACACAGAAAGACAGTGCAAACAGCTTCCCACAGATTTGAGCCAGGGTGTGCAAGCAAGCCTTCCCTTCCTATGCTGCTACAAAGCATGGAACTTGATGTTTTTTGTGAAGTGCACACTCAAACAACAGCATTTGCATAACACATTCCAAATCTACTCTCGGGTTTCTTGAAGGACAAGGCACATTTGCTATTTGGCAATAGATATGCTTCTCAAAACAGCAGCCAGTGGAACAACAGTGAAATATGCCCTTTCCATGACAGAACCCTCATCCATCATGAGGACAAGCATCCCAAGTTTATTTCCACACCACTTCTTAGATTTACGTGAGAACATTGCACCTTGAAATGAGTCTATACCCTCTTATAAACCTCTAAAAACTACATAGATTTTATATTCGTTCAAATGTACAGCCACTACCTATCAGCCAGTGATCCATTTCCTTCAAACTGACCAGCTTTATTGACAGATTTGATCATAACAGTGACTAAACATTGTGTTCAAATGCCTGCACATGTTGTTTAACCCTTCAATAATTAATATTCAAGACCATGCTACAAGAATTGGGTTATTATCAGCTTACTGATCAGGATGAAACAGCTGCATGTAACACTTTAATCTTAATAATAAACCACAACTCCTATATCCTATCTTGAGACTGAGTGACTTTTGTGGTTTTAATCGATAAAAGAAATAGGAGCAAAACTTGGCACACAGCCTTTCATTAAGAGTTAAAGATAATAACCTGGCTGGTTGAGGGTATGTGAGACTGGGTGCACGTGTCTATATTCTCCTCTGCACTGCCTGTGATAGCAGTAATGATGTTATTTTACAAAGGTCTGATCTTCAGGCTGAATCAGTGGAATTGCGTGGCATCTATAGGTGTGCATACACGCACACCATTATCATCACCATCACACCTGATTTCTGTATGCTTTATAGCCTTGCAGCGACAGTGTTTACCTATTCAGAGTGTGTGTTGCTGATAGATGACAACAGCCGGGCTGAGAATTGTGATGAGGTTTTGTTCATGGCATAATGCAGAGCCAGGTATCAGCAAATACAAGGGACCTGTCATTATCTAAAACACCACATTTCCCCTGAGGTACTCTGAAAGATACAGCACACTTGCAGACATAGTTTCTCTCTCTGTCTCTCTCTCTCTCTCTCTCTCTCTCTCTCTCTCTCTCTCTCTCTCTATTTAACGCTCCTACATTACACGCATAACTCATTTTGCAGGAACAGTGATGCATTATTTGTTAAGCAATGCCATGTTCTGAACTAAGTGAACAGTGCATTTGCACTCCAGGGACCTTGTTTGTTAACTGTGTGCATTGTTAGAGGTATGCGCTCATAAGGTTATTATAAACTCAAAGGTGTGTGCGTGTGCATGCTCATATATATATCTAGATATATAGGCCTGCTCTATGGGATATTTTTCACTCAGCCGTTTTCAGTAATTTCAACAGTATGGAAAGCAAGTCGCTCAATAATGTGCGTAGTTTTGGCTAAAATATGGACTCTATAGTCTTGAATTGGCGGCAGAAAAATAACTCCCGCTGAGAATGTTTAAAAACAACATCTGACGTGTCACATTAGGGGGATTGTTAAAGGTTCACAGCTTTTTTCTGTGCTGGCTCTATTATGGTTGTATTTAGGATGCTGTTTTTCTTCGCCCCCCTCCCTTGTATCCCCTTCCCCTCTCTCTCTCCCTCTGTGATCCATATCATTGTTCCCCGGAGAGGGAAGAAAGGTGACAAACAAACCTATTCATCATCAGCAGGTTCTCCTGGCTAAACTGTTATTCGAGCTGAACTCTCTAAACTTTTCCCAGTGGCCTATTGTTTACGGCAGCATCCTCCTAAATTTACACCCACCGTTTGTTTTATGAAGTGTCCATGGAGGGTAAGAAAGGTAGATAGAGGCCTGATGTCAGCATATTTCCCTGTCCTGCATCTATACTGTGATGTATGGTTGAACAGGGCCTCTGTTTGGGCCCTCCTTCTCCATTTTTTACATGGTGCTATTGTTTTATACCACCTAGTTTTAGAAATACAGCATCATCATATTACTAAGCTCTCTGAGGAGGGCTTATTGTAAATGATTGGAGGTTATTCACAGGACCAAAAGGGAGTGAGTGGATTTGGAGGAAGGAGCAGTGAGGATAGAAATGCAGGGGCCTCATGTTATTTTGGCTTTAGAGGTAAACAGTGGCACTATAAGAGAAAAACAGACATCTGTGTTCCCATTTATTTTCCATCATGTTTTTTGTGCACACCAGCGAATATCAATCAAGCTGTTGTTTGTATATTAATTTTATTTAAGTCCTCATATGAACACTGTCTATTTTAAAACTTCTACATTCAGTGTAATGAACCTAAGCTGCTGTGTAACAGCTTCGATTTTACAGTTTGTTCATTATCTGTAATTGTTCTTTTTATTTGTTGAGCTTTTCTTTCTTAGACACACTAAAAGCAAATGCAGATCATTTTGAATAGTTTTGTATTTGACTCACAGCCCCATATCAGCATTAGCGGCTTTAGTTGTTTACTGAAAAGACATGCAGGGATGTGCAGAGTCCAAATTTTTGTCAATAAACCCAGGAGCACTGACAATAAAACAGACTCGTCTTGTTTTTAACTTAACACTCAGACAATACACATTAGCACCAAAGCCATTGCCTGCGAGTCCTTTTTAATCAAAGTCCAAATTGTCACTGTGAAAAATTGAATTCATTCCAATTTTGCTCTCTGAGTGACAAGATTCCATTATGCTCACGGGCAGGCTCTCTGCAAATTGTATTATGACCTGATGTCTCCATACGTATTTCCAAAGCACCCTTTGAAACGTATGCAATGGTATGACTGAATGATTCATTGCGCTGTAGGAAACAATGTGCTATAGTGTTAATATTATCTCTACAATTCCAAAAACCTAAATATGGGTTCATTATTATGCATTTTCTATATTATCGTGTATTGTAGCATTTTGCAGCAGAGACACATATACAAGCATTATCAAATATATTTGTGCAGTGGGTCATTACTAAATCTTCACGCTTTAACTACGTCACGTAACTACAGAAGTGGAAAGTAGAATATGGCATAAAGTTTTGCTCCGAACACTTAAAAATGAAAGACAATTGTTCGAATATCAAGTCGGATATAAAATAAAAATTGACTTTTTGTGTGTGAAGTCGGATAAAGGTGGGTGTGTCATAGATCTGTCTAGTACTTGTATCAACTTTTTTGTTCCTTATTCTTTGCTTCTTGCTATTACCCTTCTGAATTTTAATACATGTAGGGAGGGATCAATGAATGACCTTATCTAGCAGAAAATTGCCAGACAAAGATATCTAAAGACTGTTGAAGAATTAAATAAATCTTTCTTTGTATCTGTCTTTCTTTCCTTCAAACCACTGAGGCATTTCGTACCTCTGGAGTATCAAGCCAGATGAGCTCGCCTATCTAAAATGATCCATCATTGTAAATCTGCCAGATGCTGTTACAATAAGTGCTTGTGGTACCTGCTTATGATGTCTCTCCAGATGTCTGTCAGACACAGCAGGCATGCAGTGCATTCACAAGTCTGCAACATCTTATTAACAAAAATAATTAATTATTTGTAATAATAATAATAATAATAAGTATGTGCCTTACTATGTATATTTAACTCGTAAAAGAAAGGAAGCATCATATTCACAAGTCCCAAGTTCCCCAATCCTCTCTAAATGCTATCGTTCTTTCACTTACAAAACCCTAAAACATGTTTACATAAGTAACATGCCGGGTTGCCACCCCCCTCCTTTCACATCTGTGAGGCTGTTAACTGTGGTGATGCAGTGCCTGTCTTTGTAAAAGCTGTTCTGCATACACAATTGCTTTGCTGGACATATACCTTGTGGCAAGCTTTCTGCTGATGTTGTAGTATTGCAGACAGATGCAGGGGTTACTCTGTTCAAACAGGGTCAAAATCTCCCCTGTGGTGCTTCAGTGTCCAGCTCCCAACTGGGAACACAAAGAGAGAAAGAATACAATGGTTTGTGTGTGTGTGTGTGTGTGTGTGTGTGTGTGTGTGTGTGTGTGCAACAGGGGAGTACATTGTAAGAAAGCCTTGTTGACATGGCTTTGTGTGCAATTAGTACAAAAGGGTTCACTACACATACATAATTTGCAGCTGAGGTTTACATATATGTGACAGCACAATATTTTATGTGGCTTAATGAACGGCTAAAAAAATGTGTGCATGTCCCTCATGTATGTGTGTGAGTGTCAGTTGGTGTTGTAGGACCGTGACCTTCTGCTGACAGGGTAGGAGAAAAAACATGTGTAGTCCCCAGCTGCTATGACACAGTGATGTCCAAAGGCCAGCAAGAGGGCTATTCAGCCTTTGGGAATCAACAGGGGGCAGGGTGAAGGGGGTCCAGATGTGTGAACGTCCCAGAGCGATGCGTCAACCGTGGCCTTGTATGACATGACCTACCCTTGGGACAGAACACTGGTTTGGTACAGTATACTGCTGTACAGGGAGTGTACTGGTGGCTTTGGATGTGTGTATGGCAGAGCAGTCACATACAAGTCAAATCGCATAGTCTTTAAAAGCCTAACAGCTCAAAGGATTTCTCAAATGCAGCTCGTCTGTGAACCTTAAGCTTGAATCTCACTGGATGAGACAGAATGTTGCATAAGTATGGTTTAGAGACAAAAGTTCATCAGTGTGAAACACTATGGGGTGAGTGAGTACCCATTTGACTATTTTGATTCTACTGTACCTTATGAACTACAGCACACAGGATGCCATTAGAGAAGGAGATTGCTTTTTAAGTGCTATCAGTACACTGTTTAATCTGAGGAGATTTATGGAAGGCAATCACCCAAGTAAAAATTGTAGATGCCATTTATCAGGCAGAATGGAAATTACAGTCATAATTTTCACAACCGGACACAGATGAGACCTTATAACCACATAAACCCCCCTCGAGGTCCCTGGGCTCGTTTTTAATGTTCCTTCTCTGTGCTAGTGTGACCTGGAGGACTGACTGGCTGAGTAGCTATCCACATCCCCCCCCTCTAGGTCTGCTCATTATACCCAGCCCTCCCCTCGGAGTGTCACAACGTGAGCGAGACTAGTTTATGAACAGGGAGAAAGGCTGTCTGGGCTGCTGTGATTGAACCAGGAGAGAGATGGCATGGCTGATCATAATCCTCTCCTTTTTTCTTTCTTTCTTTCTTGTTTGCATATTATGAGTGTTTTTAGGATAGGATCAAAATGACAGAGTGAGGACGATAGGTTTAGGGTGTGGTGGGGTTCATATGCCTCTCTCCCCACCTTCCTGAAAGCCTTGGTGCATTTGAGCCTCCTCCCTGATGAATAACCATGTCACACAAAAATGGATGTTTCAAGTAAAAGCACCCTGAAAATACAGTTTAGAACAGCACAGCAGATGAAATAGGCTGTAAAATGGACCATCCATCATATTGTCTAACAAAAAGTGACACATGGGGAAAGGGTTTAAGGCACTTTTCATTAGGCTTCTGCAGTACTGGCTATCCAGATCACAAGACTAAATAATGACCTCTGCACTGAAAGTGTTTTTTTTCCAAACGAATAGGAGACAGAGAGACAGAGTGTCTCTCTCTCTCTCTCTCTCTCTCTCTCTCTCTCTCTCTCTCTCTCTCTCTAACCCTGCAGGAAATAAAATGCCATCTATTTTCTCTGTGCCTGTCTGCCTGTTCTTTATATAAATCCCTGCTCTCTGGCCGAAGACAGTGAATGATATAGATTGTTCTTGGAAATGTACAACAGCGTGGCCCTGGATTTCCACAAAGTGTCCTTGACTTGAAATCTATTGAGACGGGTTGGTTCAGAAGATAAAATTATTTTGGGGGTCTGGCAAAGTTCCTGTGGAAAGGAATACATCAGACGCATCCTCCAGCACACTGCTAGAGTCTGAGTTGATGAATGCATTGATTTGCATGTGTGCTGTTATACAGTATAGTTATGATGAAGTGACAGAGGATTAACCACCACATGCAGAATCTTTAACAAAGCTGGCTGCTGGCTCGTTCAATGACTAACTTAACTTGTTTACCTTGGGCAAATATGTGTAGGTAACACACCATTTTTTGATAAAGCTCATCGACAGCTTCAGCAGCTCCTCTTTGTCTCCACGTAAAATGTTCAGTGAGTAATTAAAGATAACCTTTTACCTCTCTTGCATGAATTATACCAAAAGGCATAATTAGTTTGAAATGCCTGACTCAAATTTTTCTGCACTCTACATTTTGCTTTTTGTTCATTGATTGTAAGGCTTAAGAGTGTGTATGTACAGTGCTGTATGTATATATCATCTTTTATCTACTCACACATTAGATGAAAGTGATGAAGCTATATCACCTCAGTGTGGTCTCAGTGTGGCCTTTATCGGCATTAGTTAAAAGGCTTTTAGCCACTTCCATTACTGTAAAAGCATTATACAGTACAGTCAGCAAAATTATGCTTATTAACCGTAATATTCTAAAATTGGTAACCTTGGTAACATTTAAAGTAATTAATAATTAGAATATAAAAATTAGAATTGTATTTCTTTTTCCACACTGCAAGGTCAGAAACTTTCATTTCTGTGAACAAGAACTTGTGATTGTCAAAGACCAGTGGAAGATTCTTCAGTCATTGATTTATGAAATAGAATAGACTAATTACATACTGGATAAATGAACCATGGAAGAAGCGGAACATTTGCATTTAGCAATGAAAAGAGAAAAGCGATTGTGCCTGTGTGTGTGTGCATGTGTGTGTGTGTGTGTGTGTGTGTGTGTGTGTGTGTGTGTGTGAGGGAGTCTGTGGGAGTGCAAGGGAATATGCATGCTACTTCTTGCATCCTCTGTCTTACCCTGATCCATTTCAGGTCCATTGTATTGTCAGTTTGATTTATGTGGCGCCACACTTGCATCTCCCTACAATGTCAACCCTATGAAAAATATATGCAGCTGTTCATATAATGTGTGATGATATCAATGCTCTGATGAATGCCTTCAGTTCGATCTTCCTAAATAAGATGACTCCTATCCAACCCATAGCGCCAGCCATTAGCAAGCCACTCAGCATGCCTGGAATGTTAATAGGATTAGCATTAGCATTTCATTCAGGTTCCCTACCTGTCTAGCATTAATGCTTTGATCTTCTCACACACAGGATAGATACTGTGCTGTAACAAGGGCTAACACATGTCTTTGCTCCTGTTGGTACTAAGCAGAACAAGAATGGAGGACAAAAAGAAATGTGTATAACTCAGATTATTTCATGTGTATTATAACATATAACGTTATGTGGGTGAATAAAAGCTTAATTCAGCTTTGTTCAACGCCAGCTTCTCATTGGCATGTTAAGATGCTAACTGCTTTGAAGTTAGGTGAACATTCGCATGGTCTCAGTGGTAAAGCACATTCCCACAGATGATCATCAGCCACTGAAAAGCCTTAACATTCATTTTATGTTAATGTACAGTATCTATAAAGCAATGCGTTCGCAGGTCTGAGGTTGCACAATTTGAATAACAGATGAATACTTTCATCTGCGTGCGGACCATTGATGCTACTCTGACCAGCGGCTGAGAAGATACATCAGTCATGAGATTAACTGCAACCCTCTGCCAATCTATTTAGCTGAAGAGAACTTGAATCCATTGAAGTGGGTCCCAGGGGTTGTTAAGACAAACAGCTCAGGGCTGTTGAAACTTGTGCACGGTGTCTCTTGTCAGGCGTTTTGTGAGCATCGGGTGGCATCGCTGGCACTTGTCTAAACAGGGCGATGTGAGCAGTTCCAAGGTGAATTTTTAGGTCACTTGTCAGTTGCAATGACAGTGGCGAAGGAGATGAGGCCACACCAGAGGAAGCTAGTTGACTGTGTGTACAGAGGGCAACTTATGTTAAATGACAGCTAGTCACCCTCTCAGCCGCTATGGTTTTCCTCAGCTGATGCATGCAGAGAAAAACAAGAAGAAAAAACCTGAACAATATGGTCCATAACAGACAAAATGAATTGAACTCAACTGGCTTTGCTTTGGAGCCACTGTTGCAAATTGTTGCATTTAATAAACAAACCTTTTTTTTTTTTTTTAGATAAAATAAATAATTAAATGCTAATACATGCCAACGTGGCTGCTGCTATGTTGGCAGTCCTTCCTGTGCCGCCTCCCAAATAATCTAGAATTGGACAAAGACATAGACTTAAGGCAGGGTGAATGATGCCAGGGTGGTCAAACAAGCCACCTGTAAGGGTACCCACCTGTATGATTTAGACAGGCGAGTTAGAAAGAAACTCATCCTTAGTAAAGATGAAACGGGCAAATTGACTGTCTGTAGCCAGCCTCAAGTGGCCATTTGAACGAACTGCAGTTTTGAGACTTCATTTCACAACCACGAAGGTTACTGCTTGGTTTTGACTCATGATGATATCTGATATTAGCAACCTTAAATGCAGCATTTGGGAAATTAAACAAAGTGGTTTAGGACTGATATGGTAGTACGCCAGTTTTCAGTGTCAGTGTTTGCTGTCCTCACCAATCTTTGTCAAGATGCAAATCGAGTCACAGCACTTGAACTAGATTAATTTCTGTAAGTGAGCTAAGTTAAGAGTTGTTTAAAAGATAAATCTGGTGCTAATTTATCTCAACAACTCCCATTAAAAGTTCAAAACCAACAATGAATTGATGCCACTAACAATAGTTGCCTGTGGAGTCAAAGCCTGATATGCTGTAGCTTATTCCTCTGCACCATCTGTTATGGTTCAAAAACTATTAAAAACACATCAATGAGTCGCAGTATATACTGTCTGACATGTCCCGTCATTACGATAAACATGAGCACCATAGTTCATTTTGAATCAATCCCACACACACCCTCCTGCTGCCATAAAAACTCATTAGGGCATCAAATTCATGTCTGGAAATGGTCCCCAACAAATACACAATTTACTTCTGCGTGAGTAGTTTGCTAAAAAGTGCCCAATTATTTTAGGGAATTATTTTACTTACTTTTTGAGAAAAAAAAAAAAAGTAGAAAAGTATTGTATTTTTAAAGATTCATGACTTCAGAAGTCAGGAAGTATTAAGAAATGGTCTAATGGACAGCTGGTTTGATCTTTTCATGAGTTTTATTGACAATAAAATAATATTAAAAACAAAAAGTTAAATATTGACAGCCTTTTGCTCAAAGCTGCTAACTGAAGAGATTGTGCTAATGAAAGTAAAATTGTCCAGCTAGAGCCTGCTTCATTTTAAATGCCACATATCATTAAGGTCTCTAAAATGATGTAGTGAAGTATTAGCAATACAGGAAAAAGCAGAGGTTAAGTTGTGTTACCACCGCCATCGTTCTTACTCTTGCCTCTCTCACCTTTTACTCGTGCCATGCACTTGAATGCATACTGTACATCTATTCACTCCCACACTCCCTACATTACCTCGCACACATTCACTCTCTTGCGTCTCTCCATCTCCCACATGGGAAACACAGCTCTTATTTTCTCTCCCAGATCTTATGCCTGCTGATGAGGGTTAGAGAGGACCATGGAGGGGTAGGGGAGGTGGGATGATTTGACCTGCAGGTGTTTCCCTGTGAGCACAAAGACCTCTCTACAGGTCGATAATGCACACACTAATGGCAGTGAAGTTACTGGCCAGGAATGAGAAATAGCCCTCATCAGTTAGGGTAATGGTGTCCCTGGGCCCTCTCAGCCCATTCAAGGGGAATACTGTCAGATCTGTGGGCTTTCTGTGCGTACCTGCTCATGTTAATTACAGACAGTGGCAGACAATCTCGTGTTTCATCGGGCCAATCCTTCGGTCGTTTATCATCCTTATGAGGGTAGCAATGCAAGGTGAGAATTAATAAAATAAGAGAAAACTCTTGAAAGTGAGGTGCATAGAAAAGCACAATCACTGTGACTTATTTATTCATTGACCCTCTGTAACATAGCATAATAAATATGCTTTCAAGTGCCTGGTTAAACTAGAGTGACAAGCTGGCTCTTTAATTTAAGCTTAGACCTCTAGAATCTAAAGAAATGTGCTATTGATGATGGTTGAGATGCATATAACATTAATTAACTGCTAAGAACAACAATGTTCTTTCCATGCCTTCAAACATTTAGTCTTTTATATCGTCAGACATCCATATGCTGGATTCCATAGTAGTGTAGAAATGCATCAGCCAGGAAACAGATGACAATAAAAGAACAATATGTAACTACTGAAGGACACTAAGAAAGCTGCTATCCTTTTCAAACAGTGCTGCTGACTTGAGAAACAGAGCTATAACTCAGTTCCGCTCCATTGTGCTGAGACAGATTAGAAGCCAGTCTAACATCCAACATTGTTCATTCTGTTACTTTGATCATCTTATTATTAATGGCTGAAATGTAAAAGCTTTACAAAATTCTGACATCAGCTTGACGCTCTAGTCTTGACATTGGTTTAATTTCAAGACATTTTTAAATATCTGTACGTCCCTGTGGTCATGACCGCACTTAGTGAATGGAACAGCCATGATAATGATTTCAACAAAACGGCTCACCTCCTTCACCTCCAGTACGACACTGAGAGTTGCCAACAGGCAGGACAGCTTGATGTTGTTCTAAAAATGGCATCACAGGTTGCGCGTCCTTGTGTCTTTGTACATGCAAGCCTGTGTATTTGAATGTGCATGCAAGTGTGTCTTAGTACAGCAGGGTGTAATGGGCATATGAACCATCATATTGCTCTATTTTTGGTAAGAGAGACAGATGCCTTGTTTACGCAAATCAACATGACACTGAAAGAGACAGGAGGCATTGGATTATACATGACTTTATATTCTTTATATACCCAGATACTCAATATGTAGAGAAACACACCAGTGTAGATATAGATAATATATAGTGTCTATAGAAAATGGCTTACATGCAGCCCTGAGCACAGTTGGAGATTGAGTGGCTTGGTGAGTCAAATAATTGAATGAGTCAGCCGTGACAAGGCAAGCACATGGGTTCATGGAATCTTAACTTTGCACAAAGGGAAAGGCAGGAAATGGACAAAAAGGCATGGATGTAATAAAAGCATTAGAACTGTGAAACATTGTCTTAGTAGCCGAGCCTGTGCTTTCTGAATGTGCAATGAAGCTTTATGGCTATGGTATGTTTCATGCTTGAGCATTTTTCTCATCAAAGCCATTAAAAAGCAACAAACCAACAGCTGCTGATACTGTAAATCACTGGAAAACATATGTATGACTTTCTATAGATCAGAAAAATGAAAGTTTACAGATTGTAATGTTAAAAGGTACAGGGAATTCAAAGCACACTATAGGCAGAATGTTCCGCTCATATACTGATGGTCTTAAAACAAATGAGGATTCAGATCAATACATTAATTTCTTTGGTTTAATTGCACTTATTTAACTTGCATGACTTTAAGTAGATTTTGCTCCTTTAATTATGCCTACCACTAAACATTCAATATGCACTTGAATTTAATTAGAGAGGAACAGTTAATTTTGTAACTGCACATCCGCTTTACTACCAAAATTACATATTCAGAATCAGATGCCCTTTGGGACTGAATAACAGTTAGTTAGTTGGTCTTTCCCTGTTTCCTGCAACCTGCTGACAAAATTACATGAATGGACAACAACAACCATCCACATCCTCCATGACTTTCCCAATTTTTTTCAGTGTGACTTGGGTCTGCATGCAGAAACGGTGGAACTACAGGGACCCTGTGCCTTTCCCAAAAAAGCACATCAAAGTGAGGAGAAATTCAAAATCAAAAGATGGATGTGCTTCAATTACTAGTCTGTTTACCTGTATCAGAATGTGAGCAAGAGGGGTCAATTCCAAATCAAACAAATAAAATATTAATCACGAACATCCAAGAGTAAGAAACTGCTTTTGGCACTCTCTTTGATGCCCACAGAGTCAGAGCTGCTGAGAGAGTTGTTTTTTCAGCACTTGATAACCCAGTTTGCAAAGGCAAAGTCAAGGAAGGAGAACCTGTCAATGTAAGGACCATTGTGTGTATGTCTACATCCCCAGAACTGTTTGATGTGATACTGTTTCAAAAGACCACTACTGTCTATGGTATGTCCTCAGTAGAGTTTCTTGGTTCAACAGGAACCTGCTGTCTGATTTGATGGATGGATTTGGCATTTATGTGTTTCATTATCAGAGCCCTGGCCATGTTGTTGGATCACCAGATGGCTTGTCATGCGTTGCATTGTGTGTACTTTGTACCATGGCTTTGCTGTAGATTTCTTGTCACTTAATAGTCATTTACTGAATAAATTTACATGAGCATCAGTGCACCAAATGCTTTGAAGAATCAGTTCAAGGAATGAGTTCAAAGCAATGTTTTAATTACAGTGATTATGATTCTAGATGAATTTCATAAGCAGTGTTCTCCTTGACAAAATGTTGAACTATTGTGTATAGCTTCTAAATACAACCCAGAATCTTAGA
Organism: Miichthys miiuy; assembly: GCA_036365135.1. NCBI lineage: Eukaryota > Metazoa > Chordata > Actinopteri > Sciaenidae > Miichthys > Miichthys miiuy. Next base: position 21,247,639 of record CM071603.1, read on the forward strand.
GCCTTCCATATACATTCATGTTACTATTACCTGACATTCACAAGCAAGAATGGGTTGAGGTTAACCACTTCGGAAGTTCAGCAGCCTTTCTCAAGGCACAATTATAAATAATGTGGGTATTTCATTATTTACAATACATAATATTATTAAAAGATTCGAGACATTTCGGAGAAATCTATGCAAGTAAGGGGCAAGGTCAATGACTAACATTGAATGCCCGTGACCAGGCTGCTCTGCATTCAAAACCGACATGAGTGTATATCGGAAGGATATTACTACATTGGCTCCGGAACACAACACAAAGGGTTAGGTAAGACTGAAACTATGGACGTCGTGCCATCCGGGATATGTGTTTGTGGAATCGGGGTTGTATAACCTGTAGTAACAATGTGCAATTATTTCGAAAGAATTATAGAAGTATAACAAATCTAAGCTTAAAGCTAGGTTACTTAAGTTATGTTTGGATTTATTGTGACTTTACTCTGATCAAAGCTGTGCAAATCAACACTTTTTTAAAGAGTAAATTAAATTACTTAGTATAATGGGAAAGCAGCCATTTATAGTGAAATTTACAGCCAGCTCTGAGCAGTATTTCAGCTTCAGCTTATTTTTTTTCGAGTTAGGGCACCACAACTCTTTTAGTTCACTCTCATCAAGTGTTGTTTCCAGCCGGCAGGTGTACAGTAATCACCAAACAAGCTGATACACAGACTGTATGCTAGCTGCCCATCACCATGTGACAGACAGACAAATTTGGCAATTAACTGGTGAACATAATTCAGCATTTAGCAGCTAAAGTTACAGATATTTCCCACAGGAGTACAGGTGAACAGAACAGAGCTAAAAGAGTTCATTACAATCTCCAGGAGGATATTGTATGTTTGTTTGAGTTGAACCATTTATTATTTATTATTATTGAATTTCCCTTCGGGGATCAATAAAGATCTATCTATCTATCTATCTATCTATCTATCTATCTATCTATCTATAATAGTGTATAACATGTGGGTGGGTTAGAGCTAATTTGTGTGTGTCTATTGGATGGTGGAGGGGGGTATAGAAAACCCTTGAGCTCAAATATTTAACATGCAGCATTTCAAAATATGAATCCCAAAGGAAGAATGCAAAAGAAAAACAACAGTTAAAGACAAAGTGAATGTGCCAGCCAGAAAACATCAAGGATGCATTAGATGGTGACTTGGCTGTGGAAAATAAAGCCCCTAAGATTTATTACAAAAACAATGCAACACTTCCAAACTAGCTGGCTGAAACATATGGTGCTATAGTGTATTTTACAATCCACAGAGTGGTAGCCAGTTCTGTTTAGGCTATCATTTAGGTCTGTGTTACACAGCCAACTGAAAAGTGACACACAGTCATACAACATATGAACTGTTGGTTGAAGTTCATGGACTATGATTATCTGCTGTGGTACTTGAGACTGCAGTACAACTATTTGCCACAATGCTGTTTACTGTTGTTGCCAACTGGAGGGGAAAAGGCTGTGAAGATATTACCTGAAGTAACGAACGTTATCATATTGTGATCCTTGTTCTATTAGCTCTCCTATCACGTGGGTATTCACACACTGAAGGTGCAACTCAACACACGTACACACATCCTTTTCTCATTTTTTAATTTACTCCCACAAGCACAAATCCTAAAATGGAGCCTGACAAGTCCAAGAGATAGAACTGCATGAGTCAATAGGATGTAGTTCATAACGTTTCGACACGTAGACTGCATATGCCCAGTACAAATAAAAGATTTAATTTTGCCTCCCAGTCCCCCACATGGGGTTGAGGACAAAATGCATTCAGCCTTATTGGTCTCACCCTGAATGAGCTCCTTATGTTTTTGGAAAGGAAGAGCTGGTTTTGAGAATAGCACCAAGGCACAGATGTTACTCACTCTCTTAGCTGAGGTCAATGCAAGCAACAAAGCTGTCTTGAATGACAACGTCTTTAGAGAGGAGCGTTACAGAGGCTTCACCAAAGCCTCAAGGACCAGCAGCAGTTTCCACTAAGGGGCAGAGGCATGCATCACTGGGCGTTGTCTCCTAACCCCCTGCAGGAAATACCTCACTAGGGGGTATGCGAAGACAAGTCTGTCACCAAAACTCTCATGACAGGAGGAAATGGCTGCTGCATACACTTGGTATGAGACAGCCTCGTCTCCAGCAGATACTGCAGAAAGGACAGAATTGATCCTGCTGAACAAATCAGAGGATCTAACGCCCTTTACCAACACCAGTGTTGGAATCCCAACAACTTTGCCTTGCTGGCAGCACAGCAGGAAACAGACGTGTTGCAATGTCACTGAGTCGGACAGGATGTGTTTTCTGACAGCATCATGCCGAGTATAGTGTTTGTGCATAGTGATGGGCAAGATGCTATGGCACTGTGCACAGTGTCTGTGCATGTGTGTGTGTCACACATTTATGACCCGCTGGGTGAGACGGGCTCAGCTGGAATCACCGCGACACCAGCCATCTGACTTCAACAAATGGAGAAGCCACACTAACAGGATGATGGCGTATTCATTGCACTGTCCGGTTGGCTACACCAATCACCCAGGTTGTTGGCCAAAGCTGCCAGGGTCAAAGGGTCAAAGGGTCAACGGTCTGAGAGACGGAGAACCTGATCTCCCATTAGGATGTCGGCATCAAACTCCAGTTTCCTCTCATTGCAGCAAAGTGGCGCAACACAAGAAGTGGTTGAGCCGCTAATGGTGTCTGCTGAGAGAAGCGCCTGCTCAACACCGATCTCAGCATAGTCCCATCAGTGGCACTTGAAGCAGAAGACATCCGCGTCCGTGATGATGCCAGAACACAACAGGAACTGACGAGCATCTTGAAGCAGTGACTCTATCATGGAGAAAGGCAGATTAGGGAAACTTCACCATCGCTGAAGAGGAAAGGATGTTGAGCCGTCAGCACATCCTTTATATATGGTGTCAAACAACCATATTGGTAGCAACATCCTGCTTACACTGCAAATTTACGTACGCGAACACGTGCGTGTGGTTGGAGGCTACCCATAGAGTGCAGTAGAGGGCCGAGCCTGTGTGAGAAAAAACTCACAGCAGGTTGATTGATTGAGATGATATTATGGAACCATTACAAGAAATGATGGAAAATTTGATGACCTGACATAATACTTAATGTACTCTCTTTTACTGCGAAAATGAATAACTGTGAACAGTGTGACTTTGAAGGTAGCACTAGCTATTTTCCCAGTGGAACTTTATACTCAAATTTTTAGCCAGGGAGAAGGGGTTAAATTATCTGATGCTCAACATGATCTTGTAAGTTATGCCTCTTGTCCTAGAAAATACTTCCCAATGTCAGTTTCTCTGTTTACATTCCTTCTCAATGAATGATTACACTTTCATTATTTCAGACAAAACCAACACAATATGATCCATTCTGGTGTGTCTAATCCACATTTGAGTTTATTAGTAATACAGTAGTTTTCCTTTAGCTCAAAAGCAGTCCAATAATACAGAATGATCAGCCAGACATGCTCCAGTATTTTTAGAGTGATACATCCATGAAATTGGATCCGCTTCTCATACTTTCATCCCAACCCGTTATTAATATTCTATATCATCTGCACACTTCCTGTGCTGCTTCCCATACTGTTTAGTGGCCTTGGAGGAAACATTTGGCTTTTGATTAACCATGCAATTAAAGTGGATTTTACCCTACAATAATAAGAATGTACTAAAAAATAACAGTTCCAAAGACAGGTCTTAAAGGCAGGAATTCCTCCTATGAAACCATAAACGTATCCATAAAATTCAATCATCACACATGGCACATTGGTATTCAGTCTATTCATGTATGTCAGTGTCACTCTCTGAGGAGACGCTGCCTTCTGCCTCTATTTTTTTTGCTGCTACTGATTTTTTTGTTTTAAATGTTGGGTATATTTTTGGGTCTCAAGCATTTGGCTGAAGCTCTCTGGCATGAAACCCCTGGTGACAACCTGAAAAGCTTGTAAGAGCATGATTCTTTGAATAGCAGCATTTATTGGACTATATTGTTTTTAGTTAGCAGCATAAGCTGTTGGTGAAGCAGCATATACGTATACAAAACATAACATGCACCCATAAAAGAATGCTGTCACAATGACACGCTACTGTTGGCTGATATTTGGTGCCAGGCTGTACAGATTTGAAAGTAATGGCACATTTCACATCGCAATTTCTGACTAACTTCTATGAGCAGCAACATGTGTGAAAAATGTCGTGAGGTTGTAGGGTTACTTTTCTATCCATCTTCCTCAATTTTCAGAGTCAACAGTGATTGTGTTCCTCCTTAGCAACACATCCTGCTCCTTTAATTGGTGCTTGAGCATCCTCTTTTCTCTCTCCTCAGCACCTGATAATGTCGATGTGACAGTTTGCTGTTTGATTTCTTTGAATTGCTTCAAGATGATTGACAGTTTGACAGGCCCTGTAATTGGCTGCCTGGTCTGCTCAGTCACCAAATAAATAATAGGGATGGTGATGGGAGACTGGGGCCTTTCATGTCAATTCATTATGGGAACACACAGTTTTATTACTGAGAAATTCTCTTTATTAAGCTTCATTCAGTTTCATTCTATATTTTTGCAACCAATTTTTGGGATTGGTTGGGTCCACAGATGGTGGCCACTGGGGCCTGTAGACAGACATTTGTTTTCCTGAGAGCCTGGAAAAATAATCTGTGACCTGCTGGCACAACTGTGACCAACAACATTACACAGCATGTAAAAGATTAATAAGTAAGTCACTGACAATTCTGGTTCAAGCCACAGTGTAAGTCTTACAACTCTGACAACATTTAAATTGATTTGTTTGGTTTCAGACGATTTAGTACACTTGTGCAGAGAGCACAGAGAGCTTTTTGTGAAAGGACACACAAAAACAATGAGCTGAAAAAAGCTAAAAATCAAAAAGTTAAAATTTGTAATGCTGCGGTTTCAATGTCGCGCCAGCGTGTCAGTTACCTCTCACTATTATTTACAGATACCAACATGTAAAATCATCTCCCGCAGTGTGTTTCAAGAGGGTGATTTCTAGTGCGACCTCTAAATTGGTTTCCAGCCTTCTTTGATCCTGTGCAAAATCTTGCACCTCAAATGTGTTTCAAATAATTCTGGATGCCTTACTTGTGAGAGAAAAACTGTCTATCTCACTATCTATTTCATGGTTATATTTTTTTAAAATATAAAGCTACAGGCAACTCCTTTTTGGAACGTTGTCAGACAGTGTTTCATACAGCTAGAGGTTGACTAATATGTTAATGGTTTACCAGATGTGGGATAAAATGTCAATAAAATGAATCAGTCTCTATTTAGTATAAGTGCACATCATGGTACTGAATAAGACAAAATCAGTGGAAAAGAAAAAGAAAAACTTCAGGAAGTAACTGAGTCTGGTCTGAGTGACAAGGTGATACATTTAGTTAACTAGCTAAAATAATGTTTTAAAGCTGCTATTTGTGACAGCTTGAGACAACTCTTTTTTTGCTGCATGCCAACAAGGTGAAGCACCTAAACAAAGACCAACCAGGGAATACAAATGTAGTATTTACTCAAATGATGAAGTTAGATGACAATGACACTGCCGACTAGACATTATTGTTTTTCACCACACTCAACCAAACAGATAGATATATTCTAGCATCCCCATTTTCAGAGTGCAATACCCCTGTCATAAACATGGCCAGTTGTACATGTGCATTTGTTATGATTACATTATTTATTATCAAAATCTTGAGCATTGACAACTTTGCTAACACAGCCACACATAAAATCTGAAAAGTTACATATTGTTGCTTTTACTTTAACAACAAGATCCCCTACAGTTGCTATGGCCATCCACTGTGGTGGACACACGAGGATAGGGGCAGCCCAGCACAAAAATGACTTTTGGTTTTTATTTGTACTGGTCACAGATCTTGTCCTAGTTTGGGTTCTCTCTGGTGGAAGAGCAGATAAGCAAGCAGAAAGCTCTCAAAAAGCTAGTTACAGAAAGAGCTTGGTCAAGGATGATGTCTATGGAGAGGCCATGGAAGAAGAATATGTGTTGAATTATTAAATCAGCTGTCTCCTTGGCAGTGGGGAGTTTGGAGAGGGAGAATGGAATTTTCACTTTCAGTCCTTCACCATATCCTCCACCTGGTCTTCTTACATCCAACAGGTCCAGCACCAGCCTCTGTGAGGCTCTGTCTATTTTTTTAGTTTCATGTTCCATGTATTTTTCTTTTGTTTTTTGTTTTTTTGGGGCAAGAGGATTGTTCTTTCTGTTTCCCCACATAATGACACCCTCGTAACTGCACCTCAGTATCTGATCAGGTCTTGTGATTTTACATTCCAGTCACGGATAGTCATTTCTAGACTACCAAACCTGCATTATGACTCTCATCACTGAATGTTCTCTCCGTATACACTGTGCTACTCCATTTATCCTGATCCTCTGTGTCTCTGTACGTCAGCTGATCTACTCACATCCATCTGCTGGCTGCTGGCTGCTATCTGCGCTCGGGTTCTTCACAAATGTTACAAAGGTTGGCAGGTGTGCTTATAATTGCAATCATGACTGTTTGTGAGTCCACGTGGCTTGCTGATCTCATTTACAACTGTCCCGATCATCCATCAAGTCAGACTTACCTTTTTAACTTCAATTACTAATGCTTGTGTGTTTTTGACTGACAGCTGGGTTGTGTACTTCAAACGATGAAGTAGTTAAGGATCAAAGGCTGTGCTCTTTGAAACAGCAGTGCAGCAAGAGTCAATCTCTGCCTCTGTGTAAGAGAGACAATGAGAGCACGAGAAGTGTGGAAAAAAAGAGCTGCGTGTGAGTACATGTGTTTGCTTTGAGGGGGGGGGGGGGCAGGTGCATGTATGTGTGTGGTTTCATTTGTATGTTTGTGTAGGTGAGTGTGTGTCTTAATGCTGCAGTGGCGTCACAGTTCTCTCCAGTGTATATACCCTGTTTACTTTGTTCTTCTCTCCATCTTCCCCGTGCTGTGTTGGCTGCCTCTCGACTGGCAGCTTTCCAAACAGAACAGCTTCCAATATTAGTGTGCTTCAATGCGCACAGACACAGACACACATACAGTACGCATGCGCACATACCATATATATACACACACGCGCGCTTTGAAAATGATCCTTAGACAATATTACTAAGTTTGGTAAAAGTGAAATTGGCTTGGACACAGCCGTCTCGAAATTGTGACTCTGCCAATGAAGTTTTATCATTGCTCTCCAAACTTTTTTGACTAAAGTAAAATAAACATAGAGCTGACCTGATTTTGTGAGTCATACCAAATTTATTACAAGATCTTTTAAATGCAAGGACAATGATGATAAGACGGTCCTGTTCAAAGCTTTTTCTTTTAAATCCTTTTCACCAACCCCCAAAAAACAGGGTTAGAGTTGCAGTTGTACTGAAAATGTCTACATTTCACAATATACATAAATATGTAGCCCAAATTAGCCACAACAATTGGGGTTACACTGGGTTAATTTGGCTATTGCTTCTGGATTGGCCACAAAAGCTACCCCAGCTGGATGACAAACATGTCATAAAGTTGTATTTTTACCAGCCACGACGGCTGGTATTGTTTTCATCTTGTGAGTCTATGTGTGAGTCATCATGGCCTGCAGACACCTACTACAGCGAGAACTACCACTGAGGTGATATTCAGGACTTTGGCACATGTTTATATGTCTGTCTGTCTGTCTGTTTGTGGACAGGTTTTGTCAACGCAATACTGTCACAACCATCCAAGATTCAGTCACAAAGCTGTACACGTGTGAAGTTGTAAATGAGTCACTAACTAATGACTAATCAGCACTGTTATAATGTAGAAATGACTGCTCTGTATCTGTATAACAAATTAAATGATCTGTATTCATATTCATACTTGGAAAAAGTGATGCTTAAACCGGAAAAAGAACTGGATGTTGTTGTACAGTACTTTGGCAGGTGTTCATATGTGTCTGTCTTTGTCAACATCATAGCATCACAACCAAAAACAAAAGAGTCCCTAGCCATGGGTTGGGAAATTATGGCTGCCGCGAACCCATTGTAAGACGGTTTCTAGTTTTGTCTGGTGACAGTAAGACAGTAGCTACTGGATATTGTCCCAGATGTTCAGGCAACTGGAATCTGGTCATCGTCAGAGTCCTCTTCGCTGCAGAGATTATTTCCGAGCAGGACTGAAGTTCTGTTGCTAGCTCATCCTTGCAGCAGAGGTGTCATGGTTGTTGAGGCAGCCACACTTCTATTCTATTCTATTTTCTGGTCTCTCCCAGTGCTTTTCCCAGTGTATTCCCCACATGCAATTCTGCATTCACCTGTCACTGCTGCATCTAATTAGTTACCATCCCTAGTGTATTTATGCCTTGTTCATGGCTAGACATGGGAAGTTGGAAGTGGGAGACACGTCAACACCAAACTCTGCACATTCGACCAACAGTACAAGGTGGGAAAGACATAGATGCTCAAGGCTGTTTTTATTTGGCTTCTTATGAACACCAGAACCTGAAACAGAGATATTACTTAAAGGGAGGCTCTGTAAATCAAACAGAACACAGAGGTGTCTCATCACACTGCTTGATAAGAAGCTTTTGCATCTCCCCATGTATCAGAAGGAATTCCCAGACTTTTCATTGAATGTTTCACGCTGTCTTTAAACTGCATATTTAAATATTTTCCCTCAACTTGCTGTACAGAAGCTATTTTGGTAGGCTTGTGCTGCATGTGTATGTGTCCGGAGGATCAGATTGTGGCAAGTATATGGATACACAACACGTGACGGGAATCTTAACTGTCAGACTCGTAGGTTAATGTAAAATCTAAGAACAGTAATACAGTTTATTCATACATACCCGCAGGTCTATCCTGCAACACCTTATGCATTAACTGCATTGGTAAATTACTATGGACTTCCACTGTGTCAACAGTACTTGCCTTGCTAAAACAATAAGAAAAGCTGCCATCAGTGTTAGACAAACCATGTCCAAACTATTAATGCAGACCATCTTTTCCTCCTCCACAATCCATGCGAAGATCTCCCTCAGTCCCTGTGCAATAGCCTCTCCAGTGTGCTCTTGGGGGTGGGGCAGGTTTCAGACTTCTCATTGTTAAGTCACCACTGATATAATGAACTGTAAGACTCATATAAGGCTTTGTTGCAAAAAATATATATATATATTCTGCTTTCTTCAGATCCTTTGGAGTTCCTCCTCCACATCTTGTATACAGGACATGCAGTACAGCTTTCGAGAAACAATTGCAAGAGGGGATTATATAACATTTGTTAAGGGTATTAATCATTTTCTTTAAACCCCCATTGCACATGGCATTGATGGGAACCCTGTCTTTTGCAAGTAATAAGTGATGGCCTCTGTACTCTCCTTGCGCCTCTGGGAGTTTCACAGGCACAAGGATACATTAAACAGTGTCTGTTCTGCTGGTTTGGAAAGTAATGAAAGGATGGTGTGTTGAAAATGAAACAATGGTTTTCTTAGTTTATATCAGCCTAAATGTTAAATGAATATATTATCATATTAATATTAAATGATCATGAGTATGATCAACTGTCTTTGTTGTTGAAGTTACTGGATGACATTTTCTGTTTCCTTACCGCTATATTAACCTCTTAGTGTACTGCATGTGGCTACTGTTAGCAGCATACTACAGTAGTCGTGTTATAGCATGAGGTTAATTATTTATTCACCCCAACAGAAAATTAAGGTTAATAGCAGCAGGACTTTTTTTTATGTAGGGGCGACTTTTATGTACAAGTAGAGAGAAGGTCATGCACTGTAATATGCATACGTGAATGCCCCTTTAACGGGTTCTACAGAGGCTCTGCTGGTGTGCTAATATTTGCATGTTCTTTGCAAATCAGGACAAAATCACCTTTAACACACCCAGCACTGCCTACTTGTCATACCTCACCCACCCGGCAGCATCCTCAAACTGTGCAATTCCAGCAGGTTTGAGGTTACAAGGATTTGCCTCTTCTCATAGATATGGGGTTTCATTTCGATCGCTTTCATACTGTTTCCTTCTAATGGATCCTGCTATGATCCCCTGTTGTGACACCAGCACGGCAAGAAATGGCCATGAACTTGATGACGCAAGAGCTGGTCAGCCTTAAAGGCTAGGGATGAAAAAGCAGATGGAGCACACTCAACACAGCCTGGTTGATCATGTGCATTAGGCACATGACACTGAACTGTCTCCATGGGAGAAAAGAGGAAGGGTAGCAGAAAATATATATCAGTCCATTAGTGCCATACAGTATATGTTCACACTAGGCCCTTAGCTTTTAATACCAGCCACTCATGCTGAAGCAAGGAGATTGAGGTAAGCTACATTTGTCATTCCACCCAAATTTAGCACTTCCCTCAACCAAAGTCTATTGTTCCACACTGTGCACCAACCTAATCTACCAGTGTAGAAACAGGTGGGAGATGGTGGCAACCAGCATAGTTCTAACTCCCATCTGCCTGACACAGTGGTAACAACCGCATTTGCCAAACCAGAGATCCACCAATATACACAGCAAAGCAGTAGGACACTTGAAGTTAAAAGTGGCATAAACATGGAAGAATTCAGCACCATGTCTAGGCTAATGGGGGCGTTATTATTGCTCTTCTGTAACAGCAAAGAACAAACAGCTTTTCATTTACATTGTGCGTCTGCGCATTGTGTTGAATGACAATAAAGTTGAATTAAATTGAATACAGTTCTTATTTTTTATTTTTCCAAAATAATCTTACTAAGAGTGACATTAACAGCTCACCTCATCTCTTTTTTGAATAAACTTGTGTATTTTGAATACATATACATACATAGAAATATCCCTTATGGTACTAATGGTTTACAAAATATACTCTATATACTGTATGTCCTTCTGTTTCTGTTCTAAATTGACTGAAAGACGACTATTTTACAAACATAATTACTTGTTATTCACAGTGCTTAAAATCATTATTCATAAAATATTCCTTTAACTAGTGAATGTATGAAATAATTACAATTTGGCACGACCATACAGGTAAAACCAGTAAAGGATGTATAGCCTAATAGGGATATATATATATATATATATATATACATCTATCTAGATTCAAAGTGAGGATATGCAATAAACCATCTGGCTTCAATTATATTGTGCATGAAACACTGACAACCTAAGATATAGGTGGTAGAGTGGAACTTTATCACTGCTGCACCTTGAGCTGAAATGAATGAAATCTCTTGGTTGTAGCTTGAGGGCCTGAAAAACAATCTGGACCTCAGAGGTGACAGCCCATGGATAAATAATGTAAATACTAAGAGACAACCTTTTATTGAAGTTTTTTGTGTGAGGGGACTATGAATGACTATAGTGAGCATCCTTGTGCCATGGGATAAAATGCTGTCACTGCACAGTGTGTGAAGGGCCTCGAGTGACATTTGTCAGTGAGACTGACTAGCATTCCAAATTAAGCATATAACCTTTATGAAATGATAATCAATCATGCATCAAGTCTTTCCAACACAAAGCCACCAAACCACAACACGCATGCTGTGTAAATGAATGTTTTATTTGTTAAAGTCGAGACACAGTTGTCATCTCAGTTAACTCCTTTTTAACATTACATTCTTCTGTTTTGAAGCGGATGTGCAGAGTTTAGAGCCTATTTGTATGGCCCCTGAGGACAGATTTCACAACATAATTGTAGCTCAAATTCACTCATGATTAAAAAAAAACAACTGATGTTTTTCAGCTAGTCAGATAAAGGAGAAATAATCCCCTCTCAGCCAATGTAACTTTAATGTAAATAAGTGTTTACAAATTAGATAGCAGTGACACAGGCGAGTATTTCAAACTGAAATCATTAACATATGCACCAAGGAACATATACCTTCTTTTTAGAGTTTCCCAAACATTGATGCACAAATAAATGCTACAAAGTACAAGACCTAAAACAAACGTGATTGTGATCGATGCTTGATTTCACAGTAAGTAACACCAGCTACCAAACTCACTTTGTTTGAAGCCTGTGGGTGTCTATTGACTGCTTGTGGCTCACATTTTTAAGAGAGATTTATGAGAGCTACGCCCACAGCACAAATAGCCACTATGGATGCCAGCCACAAAGTTGGACGTTGCTAAAACTCTTTTTGATGAAGTCAGACAAAAAAAGTAACCTATTTTGAAAGGAGAAATATAATTTCAGAACTTGTTGCAACGATTCAGTGTAAAAAATATAACAACTGTCAGCGTGTCACAGAATGAAAAACTACATAAAACTGTAAATGAAGAAGAAATGTGTTTCTAATGTAGACAGTGTATTCAGGAAATGTATGAATACCAATTGGCATTAAAATGTATCTCTGTACAAACTGAAATCAGTTCCTCTTAATGAGGTAAAGGACACCAGAGAGCTACGCTGTTCCCCTCAACCAAGATGCAAAATAGTCACATCTATCCCAAACATTACAAACACAAATTTAAATCCACTATAATACATAACCTTCTGTGCAAGAGCCACTTCTGTGAATCATTTGTTACAGCTCTTTGCATTATGGCTTCAAATGATTACTTGATATTTTGTCACTGGCCACAGAATGCTTTGAACATTAACTGTGCTTTTATTAAAATAAACGTTGATATGCTGATGTATGTTAATGGACTTTGTTGATAAATATCTAATATGTGCAAGCTCATTCACAAACGGCTGACACACAAATGTTTCTCCTTCTGTCTGGAGGGCTGATAAATACAGCATTTACATATAATAATTTAACATATGGTGCATTTACAGACATGCATTATCAAAACACTAGCACACTGATAAATGAGTTGTCTTCATCTTATAATTAATCTACATGATTAACTTTAATTACAAGAAAAACTAGATGGCCAGACTTAATTTATCATGCACATTCAAAACTGAGTGCAACGCTAAGAAGGAAGCCACTGCACTGGTTGTATTGAAACCCTTAATATTTAGCGTCATCACTAGGAGACAGCTGAACACTATCACTCACAGTGCTGTGTCCAATCAACAGCTCTTCTCTCTCCCTTTTCCCTAGATGCTCTCCAACAAAAGCTTCAGAAGACATGGGTTGAAACAAAAAAGGACATACCTTTCTACAGCAGTTTATTACCACCAAAGATCCTATTCACGCATCAATTCTGGGAGTCACCTTCAATACTTCAAATAGCATAATACAGAACATTATTCTGTGCAAAATTAAAATATATAAAGAACACCAAAGAATAACAAATGAAGCATCCATCTTGATAAATTGACTCTCTAGTGAATTCCTCTCTGAGTAATTATGCTTGAACATTTATTGTTACACTGACATGTGGAATAGGTTGTGGAGATACCACGAATTCCAATGAATCCTATTTGTCTTCCTTCCTTCCTTCCTTCCTTCCTTCCTTTTTTTAGTGCCTTAGGCTGTTCTGATGCCAAGTCACACATGGTCATTTTGCTTTTTTTGGTAATGTAACACAATGAAACGCAATGACAGTTCAAGTTTATTCAGGTGTGTATAGCGCCAACGTGACTGATTTTAGAGCTCAAGACTAGCATGCAGGCTAAATAATTCATAGACTTAATTTGCAGGCTGGGAATGTTCACACACACACACTAACAACATCAGCCTTGCTTTATAGCATAATGAGACAGGATGCTTTTTTTATTCACTCAAGCCCTTTTTCAGCTTGGATGCAGTAGGTTTTTGATCCACTTCACTGTGAGAGACACGAGGCAATTTGTGGACACTCTGAGTTAAACATATCAAGTTCAACCCTTCCATTTCCAACCATGTTAGTGTCATGTCCCTGGTCTCTTGAGAAAGTTATACAATCTAAAAAGAAGTATAAAAAAAAAACCCTCCAATTTCTTGTTCTAATACCAGAATTTGCAGTCTTGTACTTCATGAATTTCCTGCCTGTGTTACATTTTTCTAATGGCAGCAGTGTTCAGATAGGCCATATGTGTAGGAAGCACACTGTCATAGAACATCAGTGTACAAGGCTCAAACTACAAGGACAGAAACAAAAATTAACTATGATTGGATGGAGGTAAGCTTGATGCAAATGTCTGTTGAATAAATTAACTTTGACTGCCTTTGACTAATAGTTTCAGGAGCAACAGCTGGTAGCAAATGGCGCTAGAAATATATCTAATCTATATCTTAATTTGAAATATTATATCATGCTCTATCTAAAGCATGTCATTAGTAAAGTAATATATAAGATGAACAATGATGGTTACAAATGTGTACAAAAGTGTCTTCAGGACATGCTGTATCAAATAGACAATAAAAAACAGTGGAAAGAAGCAAGGACCAGAGTAAGGACAAAATGATTAAAGGTCTTGACCAATGATAGCCTTCTGGAGCCCCAAGAAAAATAAAGAAAGACATGCTCAAACTTGTCTCTGACAGTTAGGCAATTTAGGTTAGGGTAGGCTGGTAGCTAGTCGGCATTGCTTTGAAATAAACTGTCTATATTTTGAAACAAAAGTACACTTAACAAAAAACTTTCAGCCAAAGTTCCAAAAGTTAGTTTTGAAGATATCACGTTCAGCATATGTTAACTTTTGTTAGAAAGAAATCTAAATCTCTCTCCTCTTAAAGCAATAATGGTGCCAGTTTCTCCCATCACATACTGACACAGATGCCCCCCCCTCCTGTCCACTTATGAACTGAACAGTCATATTTGTTTATAAGGAATTCATGGAAATGGTTAATGCAGTCTGACATATAATAAGCTCCACGCTCTATTCTCTCTTTGGTGTCTGTTTGGGTTTTGTAAGTTTTCCTTTCACATGTAGACTAGCTACAGTATTAAATTAGGTTGTCAACCACTGTGTTGTCTTGTAATGAGACCCATGTAGGACTCGTTGCATCCTGTTCTGCGTTGTTCTCTGTGTCATCGTGACACTTGTACTTAGCATTTGCTTATGAAAAAGAGGGAGCCTGTCTGATCCTGCACTTGCTTGTTTGCACAAGTGGAAAATGATAGGAATAAGACCCTATTTTTATCTGATAAGTAGAGGTAAGGACCTCTAACATAACAGTAATAATGGAGAACTACCTGATAATAGCCCATGAGAAAGTGCTTGAGAGTGTTGCAACACAACATGACACTGTGGGCGTCATTGCTCTTTTTCCAAAAGTTTAATTAGTGAAATTTATAATTAGTTGTTGAGACAACAGTGACACGGAAACCTTAGTGAGAAAGTTTATGCAGAGAAAATACAGTATAAGACCCTCTATCCTCAAGAGAGGTTTCCGTTTCGTGTCCACTTATAGCCATGATCTTTCATGCTTCCAGTGAAGCATCAGGGAGACTTTGAATTGTAGCTGACCATAAACTTTGGCGGGCTGGTGCACACAAGGGAGGTGCTGCCTTCCCTAGAGAGACAACATGTTTTACAGCCAGTGACTCTAACCAGAATTTCATTATGCCAATGATATAAACCCCATATGTTTCATGAAAAGCCTTCTACAACTGATAAGACATTCAGAAATTAAAAGCTGAGCTGGCAGCTGTTGATAGGTTGCTAGGATGTAGATATGAAAAGGTAAACAATGTAAAATGACACCAAATAGATATGTGACAATATAATAATTATTCCTAACTAATAATAGTTCCCATCTTGCTGTGTAATTAGCTAATGAATTAGGCACAATTAACACTCTCAGGTACCCAAGTGTTAGATAACTTTGAATAAATTAGAAGCCAGCCAAACTGCACTGCTGTACCAGCTGCTGCTGTTAATCTCACTAGATTTCACTTAATTCAATACATTGTAGTACACTGTTTGTATAATTGTATTGCAGCATTACTGTGGAATACAAATTAAAATAATTGATGTCTTTCAGCACCATTATATAAGAATAAATAAACTATTCTGTAGCCTGCATACCCAAACCTAAAGGGAGGTGTGCTGCTCTATGCTACAAGACTTCCTGATAAACTTTAGGCAGCAAAGTTTAGTGACAGCGAGGGAACTTTAGAATGATGGATAGGCAGCATAGATTTTATCCCATAAGCTGAAGTTTTCGCAGAAATAATATACCGCCTTCAGTACAATATAAATGATTTGTATTGTACCATAATTAGAGAGCTCTGGAGTGCAAGAGGCCAAACTGTTTGGATTAAATATCTTAAATAGGTCAACCTCTGCCTCCTAGGTTACATTTAATCATATAAAACTCACCTTTTTTAAAAACGCAGCATAATGCAAACCTTCAAAATCAATTTCATTTTAGGCCCGCTCATCATGCTCTTGTCTTTATTTGCCTTTATCAATATCCTCTAAGTTATACTGCATCAGCTTATTTGAATTTAATAACCAAACACTAATATTCTCCCTCATAAACTCGTCAGAATATTATGTAATACGCCTCTAGGGATCACATTGCAGTGTGAGTTGCTTTCCCTGAAATGGCAGAACGCTTGGAAGGTGCTAATTTTTTATTCCCCAGAGGCAAAGAAGCCAGCAATCCTTTACCTTCATTATAGAGCAGATGCAATGATGAACTCTTTGTCTTAGAGGCAAGTCATTTAACCTCGTCTTACTCCAGCCATGCAGTTTGTCACCACACAGTCATGCCACGGCGATGCCAGAGGAGTGCTAGAGGGATGAATGTCATATGAAAGTCAATGGACAGAGAGGAATTAAGATGGCAGTTCAAGATGAATATTCTACAATGGAGCTTGTGATTAAGGGGCATTACAAAGTGCATGACCACTGGGGACCTAATCACATAGACAATACAGTAGAAGATGATGAAGATAAAGTGACATAGAAGCAACGAGAACAAAACAAGAGAAGATTGCACAGGAAAAGCTTGTGATATTATAAAATATACGGAAAATCTGGGTGAACGCTTAGAGTTAAATATTTAAAGCACTGTTTTTGCATTTTCTTCTCAGTCATAGGCCTTAAGTTTGATGGAGTAGGTGTTGAATTAAGTATTTTCTTAAATTTCCATTTTTAACTTTGTTAAAACGGAACTTTTTGTTATAGTTAAACATGGCTCTGTAGCCAAGTTTCCATTCACAACAGATATATGAACAGTAGAAATTTGGTGCATCACCACATAAACAGTTGGCAGCACTAAATCTCAGATGCCACTCGGACACCAAACAATGAAAAACTATGTGGAGATATTGCATTTATAGAACATGTTTAAGAACATAACAGTCTCTTCATTGGTCCACACAACTAATGTTTTCATTTTGCATCTCTTCAGTGGAGTATGTTTCTGCTGCATCACATTTTCCTTTGATTGATACACCAAACTTTCCATCTCACCTGAGACCAAATATCTTTTGTGACATTTCAACTTTTGTTCCAACTCACAACATTCATTCCACTTTATGTGCAAATTGAAAATGTGCATAAAAACAGGTGGATGGAAAATGCACTCTGTGTCATAATTTTATGATTCCACAAGGTGATATTATGGCTGTTGGTTATAAATATTTCAATTTTAGTCCTGATGTACCCTAATTTTTCCATCAGAATAGCAGGTGAAAGGACACTTAATATACAGTTTCAATGATGCTCATCTGCTGTTCAGTATGAATCAGATCACAGCAACGGTTTTAGCATATTTAGATTTCATTATTTCAATCAGAAATAAAACAGTATGCAATAGTTAATGTTAATTTATCCAAAATCCAAAAGTGAATTGTATGAAATTACTGCATTTATCAGTTTGCTTAATGCAATCTATTCACCGTTTGAGATGTGTTTGGATTATGTTTCATTGAGTGATTTCTGTCCTGGGGGGAGGCACGCAAGGAAACATTTAATACTATATATTTAAACTCGACAGAAAGAAAGAAGGAACAAGAAATATAAGGACTCTTTTTTTGCTCCAAGTGCATGAAGTATTTTAAAAGCTTGTTCTCATTTTACAATTTTTTGGGGGGAAAAAGACCACAGGCTCTTTGTCATGCGGATTGTACATCTAAACATTTTGAGATCTGCAGAAGGGCAGTATCAGCTACAAGCAATTATCAGTGCACTCACTCAGCGAGAGTAGATGTGAGAGAATGAACACATTAATCATTGTTATCATGACTGGTACTAGTATCAGTCCACTACAGTATGTGGGTTGCATTAATGTGAGTAGGACTGTGTATGCGTGTGCAAAAAGGGATTCACGATGTATTAAATGACCAGGTCCACGAGAAAAGATGAGGATCTTTGTAGGTGTGTTTTAACACATAGTTCTGTGTTATCAGGAGAAAAGTAAGGAGAGAGAGTGCAGAGCAGCCATACTGTGAAACAAACTGTTTTAAAACTGGATTATTTACCATAATAATGATGATGCAAGAGGATGAGTTGGAAAACATTGTGGAGGAAAATACCGTAGCTGAGAACCTCAGCCCACTCAACTCACATCGTCATATATGGAACAGTTACTCGAAAGAGTTAAAGTAAGGCCTGAGGCTGTACTTTAAAGAGAAACCAAAGTGTTGTCTGGAGTCATTCCAAACAGGCAGGCTGCTTTGATATCCCATGTTTTGATTTTCTCCATTTTGTTATCGTCCATCTTTTTTCAGTTTTACATAAAATTTAAATTCTTACAGAAAAAATGTCTCTCTGATTTTTCTTTTTTTTTTCCTGTGAAGGTGGTCACTTATCAAAAGGTTGCATAATTCAGCCTTTTTTGACTGAAATGTCACTACACACACACTGGTGAAATAATGTATTATAATGTATATGTATAATGTATAATAGTATTATATAAATAAATAATAGTATAAAAGTATTATTTATCTCTTCCAAACAAATGGAGACAGACAGTGTGGAAGCTAGAACATCTTTGCTAATGCTTGTTGGAGGCTTCTCATGAATTATTATAACACAGCCATGATAACCTTTGCAAAAGCCAATTTTTGAAGAGCATGATTGAGACAATCAGGTGCTAACGGGTCATGTTTGGATATGTTGCAAAGTGGTTGAGTTTGTAGCATTTTTCGTGTTTTGGTATGCATATCTCATAACATCTGTCTTTAAAAAAGTGATGTCAATTAAATAATAAAAAAAAAAAAACATTAATATAGCCTAAATAACTTAACAATGAGGGGGGGAAAGCACTATACAGGATAAAGTTATATTAGTTCATACATTTATAAATTATTTTATAAATTAGATGATATCAGTTGATCAAAAAACAACATACAATATATCAAGCTTAATCATGTACAAAAAAATAAAGAATGTGTAGAAGGCAAAGTACACATTCATATAGAGCGACAGAGTCTGAATAGGGAGGAGGTTCGGAGAGATGGATGAGTCAATAAAACATCAGACTTTAACACTGGAGACACCGGAGCAGACAAATGATGTCATCCTGTCAATAGATCAGAAAACGTTTTTAATGGTCGCTCTAGGAGCCACGGAGACATGTAACTCTTTCAGAATAATCAGCTATAAGTAACAACGATCATCTAAACACTAATTCTAAAATTCTAGTATCAATTCAGTTTTATTTATATAGTGCCAAATCATAACAGAAGTTATCTAAAGACTATACTCTTTATAATATTATCTACAGCGACCCAACAATTCCACCAGGAGCAAGCACTTGGCAACGGTGGCAAAGAAAAACTTCCTTTTATATCATCATGGTTAAGATGTGTAACTCTAAATGAGCCATGTATCCTGAATCTGGATCACTGAGAACAAGTCAAGACATTTTGACATGTCACAGTAGGAAAAGCACATATAAAATTAATTATGGCTGAAATTTACTTTGCTGCTTCAGATACAGGATCCTAGCTTTGTGTATCCCGCCTTACTGACACACTTTCATGACTAACTGGGATACTTGAATCAAACAGAGCTATCATTAATGTTATTAGGAACATCTGTTTTTTTTTTTTTTCTGCAATGAAGAGTCAAAGGCCTGTCTCCAAGCCTATAGGCTTAATGTGGACATCAAATAGTCCTTTTGATGCTGGAAAGACTTTATATTGACTCAAATTAATTTGTGACAGCATAAAAATCTCCTACACAAATCACATTGGCTGTTTTCATTTAGGTGAACATTTTAGTATAAAATAGCTTTTTCAAACCATTATAACAAGGGTCATTCGCCAAAAACAGTTTCAAGAAAACAAGAAAAAACTGGGGTAACCTAGTCATTCATAGTGAGTGTAGATCAGCGGAGCACAGCCCACACATTTTCAAGAAACAAAAAACACTTTTATTATACAGATACATACAGATTATATATGCATACCCCTAAGCTGTAGCTGCCATGCCAAATCCATCATCTGGTAGATGTCAATAAGAAAAACCAAATCCTGTAAAAATCTTCTGAGGATGGGGAGAAGTAAAAATGCACAGACTGCACCTAATTTCCAATTTCTTGTGAGCATTTTAGCATGTTTGCCCATTTTAGAGCAGCTCAATGTCTGCTTTCTCTGATATTGGATATGAGAGATCCCAAGGTGTAAAAGGAAAAAGAACAAGAGGACAAATCGTTGAACAGTTTGTAACTGTTAAAAAGTCTTTACAAACTGTACAGACAAAAAAAAATACAAACAAGTAAACACTATAAAACACTGAGCTAAGTGCAAAACACAGAGAGAGCCAGAGAACAATTCATGAAAAGATTGTTGTTTAATAAATGTATCAGTCAATCTTTATTGTATATTATCCATTATAAACTCAAACAGCCGGAACTGGTTAATAGCAGTCCTGATAGCAAAAGCTCACATGGCCTAGGATACTATTTCACCATTTATTGTGTCATTAAAATTTATTTGCTGGGGGGAAGGTCATTTCTTTCTTTAAATTCTTAAGGAGGGGGATCATGAAAAACTCCTTCTTAAGGTAGGGTCATTAAAACTTAATAAGGTCTCAATTCCTACAGGAATCACAAAATTTTTATTAACAATCCCATACTGTCAGATGTTTTATATATCACAAACAGCAACACATAGCTTAAGGAAACATGGTGGTGTGATGCATCTGATTCAAACCATATGTGTCTGTTGGCTATGGATTGGAAGGTTATAAATTACTGTAAGTAATGTAAATACATGAGCCTGGTTCAGGGCTGTGCCTCTGTAATGAGCCTGCTCTCACCCGAAAGATTACAGCATTCGTCATTTGTCCAAATGCTTAAAATGACAAGCAACCTCTTGCGGTTTTGAGAGCAAAGGCAGAAGTAGCATGACAAAATGCTTCAGAGCTGAGAGGAACTGCAGAGTTTGGTAATAATTCTCTGTGGAGTAAACGCCACGGGCTAACCTTTTCTCTAACACATTCTCATTTGATCTGTTGTTAATATAAAAATATTGATTAGTGCAACCAATACTAAACCATGAGGTGGCAGGTCAGGGAACATTCATACGACTCATTTTGTCACCTAGAAATTTATATCAGCTAGTAATGCTCATAATAATTTCATTTGCAGTCAGTTTGCAGAAAACAGCAAGTGTTTGACTCGTGAGGAAAAAATAGAAAAGCTCCAAGCAGAAGTGTTATGTTTCTGATCTGTATAAATAATAACTGCCTGTTATGCGTAAGTGAGGCTCGAGCTCACTTTTGTACATCTTTTGCTCAAGTCTAATTGGGTTAATTAATCTCACTGCAGATCCGGAGCATAATAAGATTAAACATTACGAAGGCTAGTGGACTTTTCCAGCCCATCAGATTTACACTCCAGTCCCAAGTGATCTGTTTATTTTCAATTAGGTCTGAAAATGAGGAATGTTCTGGCAGAGTGCGGGGGAGGAACAGCACCTCTCTGAAAGTCTGCCATGGCCTGCTGCTCATGTTCACACTCATCTTCTGTGGCAACTCCTACTGCCTAAGCCCTACTCCCAAATACAAACACACCTACGACAATTCTATCCATGCTGAAACAGGGCTACTATGTGACAATTTTGTGAAATGTATTGACTATACAGTGTGTATCTTTTCCTTTTAAGAAAGAGTTATATGGGGCGGCCTTTAGCTCAGTGGGTAGAGCAGACACCCCATGTGCAAAGGCTCAGTCCTTGCTGCGGAAGCCCAGGGTTCGAATCTGACCTGAGGCTCTTTCCCGCATGTCATTCCCCATCTCTCTCTCCCCGCATTCCTGTCACTCTTCAGCTGTCTCTATACAATAAAGCTTGAAAAGGCCAAAAAAATAATTAAAGTCAGCTGGGATAGGCTCCAGCCCCCCCCACGACCCTAGTGAGGATAAGCGGTTATAAAACATGGATGGATGGATGGATGGATATATAGATGCAGGTTCACTGATGCAAGTTAACAAACGTGTATTTGGGGACTTTATACTTTAAGTCTTTGAGTTTTATGTATTATCAGAATCCACGATGTCCCCCATAGGTTTCTGAAAAACAGCTTTGAAGCTCCGATTGTGGTGGCTGTGGCTGTCATGCTGGCAGTGCTGCCTCTGCTAATCTAAAAATTGGCTAAAGACGTGGATCACCGGTGGACCTGACGCCTTGGTGCCGAAACAAGCCACCAATACCAGCACCCACTTATCAATCAAGCGTGCCTGTTAATTATGCATAACTTTAGGCCTTAATATAATTTGAATGGATGAGTTATATAAAAATTCACCCTCAGTACAATTGTCATGAATGGGTCAATTAGCTATAGAGACCAAAACCGTGTTTCGTACCAGGCTGTAAACATGTTCTGAAGTTGTGCATTTTAATATGTGGGCTTATAGAGATTGACTTGTTCTGTAGCCAGCCTCAAGTGGCTGTTTGAGGAACTGCAGCTTTTGGTACGTCCGCTTTCAATCCTGTTACAAAAGCCTGGTCAAGACACCTCTCCGGCGTCCAGCCGGTAAAAAGCTTTCGTACCTTTTGAGCTTCTGTTTTACCAGTGTTCTTATATTTTATATATATATATATATATGTTTTTAGGTACTTTTCTAGTGTTTTCTACGTTGTGACTCATTTAAGATTTTCCTGTGTGCAGGTCTCCAGTGTGCCTCACTTTTCTTCAGCCAATGTTGAATCCTTTGATCTGCCTGCGTCACCTGCAACACCAGCCAACCTTCAGATGCCCCCACATGCTTTTTTGTGTTCATTCTTGTAATAAACCCCTTATAACTGTGCTAGCCAGCGTCTCTGCATCCTGGGTCCAAAACCAAAACTTAAAATCATAACATAATTGCATTGAGTTGAATAAAGTTCAGCACACAGCTACTCCAGAGATTTTGGGATTACTAAAATTGCTGGTTGAACATTGCAAGCCACAAGCATGCCTACCACACTAACCTATGTTCTGAAATATATCACTAAAACCAACAGCACTCACAATAACCTAGAGTTTTATTAGTAATAGTATGTTTGCCGCTTCACATTAAAGTTAATCTGATGTAACACCTGGGATATTTATTTTAATCAAAAACACTCAAGGGATCTGTAAAAAGCCCCAACATTATTTAATGTAGAGCAGAACCTATATACACAAACCTTACATTTATCATTCCACTGTTTTTCTCCTGTCCTTTCCAGACTTTAACAAATGCTCCACTCACTCGACTTTGCTTCTGATTTAGCTGGAAAGAAATTACCTATCAAAATCAGTTTGGGAGTAAATTTGAGAAACAGGGCTATGCAGTTGCTGAATCCAGCTTTATATTTTTTTTTATAGAATCTATCTCACCAAGGTTGGTGTAATACTTGTTCCTATAGCCCAGACGTTTGCATATTTTACCAATGAGTACAATGTGTATCAGAGCAGGCCTGCCCAGTTCTCTGTGAATGTTCTCAACTCCTAAATCTTGCTATGCAAACTTAACTTGTGAAATGTAGTCTGGCTTTTAAAAAGCTATAATAGTAAGATACCAATCTAACCAATTATTTTCCTGATATTTTTCCTAGTATTTTCGGAAAGCTAGTTTACTTTGTGCCCTCGGTACAGATGCTGCTGTACAGTTGTGTTTTGTATATGCCAGATTTTTCTCATTGCAAAATGACTCATCAAACAACACAAACATTGTGTTCACTCAGGGAGCATTGTGTCAGGATTTCCACTCCTCAGAAATAACTAGAGATTAGCATCTTGTTGTTAGATATTTTAGAAAAAACATATCTGACCTCATTTTCACACTGTGGGCCAGTTATCAAGAATTTGCAAAACATATTTACAGACAGATAATTATTGAAACAAACTTTAGAACAACTTAATAAATGTGAGCCACTGGAGGGTCTTTCAGATACCCTTTCGTGGTAGATCTATGAGGCTGTTTCAGTCCAATTCAGTTTCAATTAAACATTTTTAATGAAGCAAAATATGAAAATAGTTAACAGATAGATGGAAAATAATGAAACAAACAAAACACACTGATAATATCAGAGAATGTTACCACTGTTGTCAGTATATTAACTCTTGTGAGCCTAAATTAGCCCCCCAGAAGACTGCCAGACAAATTCAACAATGTGCTGAATCCCGATGAATCCCGATTTGCACATGCAACCGAATCCAAGGAAAAGAGGAGATCATTGAAAGGGTGATGCTTGGCCTCACTCAACCCCTATTGATCTGCTCCCTAGATGAGGCAAGGTGAAGGACACAGTCATCAAATGGATAAAAGGAATACGGGAGGAAGAGGTAGAGGATATGATGAGACATGAAGGGGGTAAAGTGTTGCAGGAGGAAGATAAGCAAGTTGAGAAAGTGCAACAGGGAGAAGATGGAGGTGGAGGTGTAGGGGAGAGAGGAGCGGTTCTACAGGAGATTGACAAAAGACAGAAACAATGCATTCAGCCTGTCCAGATTTTCATAAAATGGTTAATTTGACCTCTCATCAAGTCTCAACACAATTTCTTGTTTCACCCACCCATTTACCTCTATGTCCATGCCAACAAAACTGTGTTTTATTGATGCTAAAAGCTCATCTCTACACTCCACGGTGTCAGGGCATCAGTGAAAATACATCACAGAGAGGAGGCAGTCAACTTCAGCCTCCACACTGACAATAAATCTGAGGGTGAGAGGGCCTTGTAGGGTATGTGAAAAAAACTCGTTCTCACTGATGAGAAAGGTGCATGACGCCAAAGGACACTCCATCTAAAATGGGCTTCTGTCAACACAGAAATAGAGGAGATGGAGCAGCCGGAGAAGCAAGAGAGGGAGATGAGCGGTGGATATAAGGACAGCAGTTGTCTCAACAGCAGAATCATATTCTCTGAACCTGTCAACAAGACACTTGGAAAATACAGTTGATTCCAATGAAGTGATTAAAATGATAGGGAGATGGACAATTGAGAAATAGACTAAGGTGTAAGAAGTGGAAAAATGGATGAAAAAAAAGCAGCTGGAGGAGAAATAACAATTGCTTTTGCAGACTGAGAGACAGCAAGTGACAGCACTGAAAATCAGCTGGAAGATGAATCTGTTTTGGCCTTGAGTTCTCTGGGAAATCTTACACTCACCTGACCTCAGCATGTCTCACCTGTTATGTTTCTTGTAGCAATTTGAACCTTTTCTTTTGTTGATCATTTCTTTGTTGCTCTGCTTCAGAGAATCACACAGAAATGTCTCCAAATGTAAACTTAAAATCTGCAAAAGAAAATATTCGTTTTGCACATTTTTGTCAAATCATTTGTTATTAAATCAGACTCACATATCTCTTATGCTCTGGCTGCCTGCGAGTGTAACAAGTCATGTGAGGTAACACAGCATACTGCAATACAAACTAGTATAAATATATCACTGCTTTGTGATTTCTAGCCAAAGTAAGACAGATATAAACTTAGCTTCTGTTGCTCAAATGTCTTGTCAGCCATCCAAAGCTTTTAACGCCATCCCCCACAGCTGAGCAAAGAGTTTTGAAAAGTAGACCACTTTTGCTCTTTTCACCTTCAGAAATCATCTATAAATGTGATGTGCTTTGGTATTGAAAAGCAACTACTGCACAGTCTATACAGCTTTGTTTACAAACACAACTTTTCAAGTGTTTTAGCCTACACTGGCTTATTCAGCTATATAACAATCAGAGGTCATTTCTTATTTAGTTTTATCTTGATTTAAATTAGAAGGAGAAACACTTCATTATTAGTGCATCGGACCACATGATACATGTTGTGACATTTAAATGTGCAGATACATGATTTAGCCTAGTAATAATTTCCTGTTAATGAGTTAATATAACTTTTCATATCTGTGGAAATTTATGTAATGAATAATAAATTACAATATATAATAGTTATATGGAAAACCAGTCAAGAGCTCAAAAGGTGAAATTGGTTTGCAGATACTTGAATTTCTACAAATGCAATTTAAAGCTATTTTTTCTTAATAATTCATCAAAACGTTACACAGTTACATCTGCATGCTAATGCCACAATACAATATATGTTATGTAGATATAACATATATTTACAACTTTCCAAAGATTAATTATCAGTTGATGCAAGGTGGTGTCTAATACAGATTCTGATATTTTCACATTGTCTGAAGACATAATTGTTTTTGTTTTGTTTTTTGGTAGAAGTGATTTCAGGAACTAAAGTACAATACAACTCAAAAAGATCTTTCTTTGTTCAAGGCTTCCAATATTTTTAGATTATTCATAAAAACTTTATTTTTTTAAGTTCAGAAAAATATGGTATCAAATATTATATCAACATTCTTATTTAAGCCACATCTTATATAATTAATCATACCAGAGGACCTTAAAAAGTCCAGTCAAATCCAGTCCAAGTCTTTTCTTTTCAGTGATCCAGTACTTTGGAAAAATTTCACAGCAACCATGACACAAGCTCCCTTGACAAACAATGATGTAATTTTTAATTACAAAGATTTCTTAAAATGACCTCACAGGGTTACAGTTTATTTTTAAGAAATCCAATTATTAGTCCGTTGAGGGTTCAGTGACAGATTGCAATTTTTCAACGCATATCTTGGAAAGAAGACGCATAGCTATCTCTTTCCAGAGGTCAGATGTCATGAAAATACTGTCAGCTCTTGAACAAAACCATCATCATTTCTATGCATCTCTAAAACCACTGATTGGCTCATATGCATTCATGCTACTATATGATATTACCTACAGCTTCCTCGGTGCTTTGAAACCTCTCTCTAATGTCCCATCCTTTAAATCAGAAAGACACTGACTAGCAAATTAACTTAAGCTGAACAAAAAAAAAGCAGCGGTGGGGGAATGGTATTCGTCAATGGCAACCATCACATCTGTCACCACTCATCAATAACTCTCAAAATGTCGCTCTCCTTTGCTTTTAATCAGATCCTGCCGTAACGTCGCTCAATTTGTCTCTCAGTTTGTCTCTCAGTTTGTCTTGACAAGCTGGCATGCTGTGAGTTATGTAACAGACCCCATTTGAGAGCTGCGCAAACTAATATACATGCATCAAAATTCATATCTCTCGCAAGGCCCTAAATTATTTGTGTAGCTTTTACAGCGCAAATTAAATCTCACAAAGATGTGTGTTTTGCTACGTGGGTCCATCTATCTTTGTCTGGAGTAGTAATTAGATTATCGCTCAGTTGATGAGCTTCCATCACTCGGCCACCCATTTACTGAGCTACAGTATGTACACACTTACTCAAGCATACACACACTCATGCCGCCTTTTCTTTAAATGGAAATTATAAACAGTGCACACAAGCACACATTCAGTTTGAGCCAATGTTCAAATGATCAAGATTAAATTACAGTATGTACCTGCGACCAAATGGTCCTTAAGCAGAAAAACAAACACATAAGCAGCTGTAAAATGTAGGTTTTCAGGTTTTTATTTGAAAAAAGAAATGACTGTGGTGTTTATTTTTAACCATGCGGGTTGTATTCTCTCATTAATGTGTTCATTATCCTAAACCTAACTCAGGAAAGCCTTAAGCTGCACACAGTATGATACAGTCCACACTGTATATGCGTGGTAAATAGTGTCCTGAGGGCAAAAGAGAAAAGATAAAAACAGAGAGAGAGAGAAAGCAAGGTGGAAGCATAAAGCAGATCTACCATACGGCCTTTAATAGTTATTAAGCTATTGATCAGTGTGACTATTAAGATCCTATTTACACTAGCAGCAAGGAGTAAGAAAATATTTTCAGTTCTTGGGGTGTTACAGGAAAGTAGAGCTTCGTAATTGGACAAAATTGAAGTTTGAAGCAGACAACTGGAGCCTCCTTTGGCTGGCACCAGTGTGACACAATTATAGTAATTCCTCAGCACGATGAGAGATTCTGACCAGTACTTGTGTGTATTCAAAAGCTTGCTTGGATGTTTTCTGAAATGTCAGTGTCCTTTTTATGTGATTTTTATCAAAAGATTATCCAAAGCTTGCATAAGTGGAAGGAATACACAACCATTTCACATTTATGTCACGTTAATGTCTGAAAACACTCTGAAGACACGGGAGAGATCAATGCAATGGATAATATATAACTGACATGTAACAAGAAAAGTCTCTGGTTGAAAGGTCAACACCTGACGATAAAATTTTAAAGTAAGAATTTATTTAAAGCATAGAAAGGAAAAAGCATTCAATATCAAGAAACCTTATCTTTTTTAGAAGCAAGGGGGAGAATAGGGATTGGACTTTTTTTTTTTTGGCATGCTTTGGGGTTTGACCTGAGTATGCAGGACTTCATCCCGCTTTCACAGCTGGCTTACAAAACAATCTATCTTCAAACATCGGACAATCCGTCTCGCCTTTTTGTGCTACTCTGTATACAAAAAGAGGAAAAAGTGATTGTAGCAACACATCAGAAAAGGAGATTAGAAAGACGTTATCTACATCTGTGCATGGCCCTGTACTATTAATCAAAGATTAATTTTTCCCCGTCATCATGAGGACTGTTAATTCCGTTAGGAGATGAGAACATTACTACATCCTTACCTCTGTAAGCTCTTCATTTCTGCAGATTTAAAAACAGCATAGTGTCAAAGCTCAAAACAGACCGGCAGCTCGATTTTGTTCTAAAAGCATTAATCTCTTAATCTCGTCTTTTTTTGTGTGTGTATCTGTGTGTGGCAACAGGAGTGGTGCAACTAAGCCAAAACCACTCGCAAAGTAAAGATGGTGAATAAATCAAATCTGCCCAAGCAGCTTATAGATGTGGTAAGATTGCACAAAGTGCCATATCTGCAAGAGTCCATTGTTTTCCTTATCAAACGTGTGTCTCATCAAGGAACCATTCCCATATAGATATTGCGCGTAAGTTGTTATGAACAACACAAACAGCAAGCAGTGTTCGCTGATTGCTAAGCTGTTAGTGCAATGATAAACATTCTTAACACTCAAGGCAAACAACAGGTGGTAGTCCTTTCCTTTTCCACAACTAAAGAAATGAATGCTGAGAGGCTGTTTTGATTTTAATTGTTAAGCCAGTCTTAGTTGGCATAAATCTATAAACATAGCTGTGTTGTTTCTACCAGCAGTTTGTTAATAACGTTTGCATCATTCTGTGTACTGAATCAATAATTGCAAATAGGAATATGTTGGTTGGAAGCACCTTGACATTGATTGTTTTAGTCACAAACTCTGATGCGACTCTGTTAACATGTCACTGCTACACACAAGGACAATTATTTCTATTGGCCATGCACATATGGGGTAGTTAGTTAGCCAATTACAAGTGGGCGCCTCTGTCCTAGATCTTGAAGGATAATAGAGGCAGTAATTATGATGTGTTCATTTTAATGGGATTTTATTGACAAGCATGGTAGCGGCTCAGCCTTCGCCCCCAATTGTAACTGCTTGTGAAAACAACTCTGCAACTCAATTAGATTTGACATTGTATTTGACTCCATGACAACAGATACAGGTGAAATGGAAAGCAGAAGTACAGTATGGTGAAATGCTGTGCTATTCAGCTGTTTTAAGTGAATCATAATGAAGGAGTTGAAAGTAGAAAACAGATACGATTTCACCGCATGCATACATTAAAAATAATTGCTCTTGCTTATAATGTTGACAGAGAGGAGAGCAGAAGACGTTTATTAGAGGAGAATTTCATTATGTATCTGAGCTTTATGATGTTCATTATTTTAGTTTTGATTAATTCAGTGATTTTTTTTTTTTGTTCGATAAATCGGAGGTCAAACGGTCACATTCTTGTCATATTTATCTGACAGTGTTCTAAAATAATCCTGTGTAGACGAAATATAACAAAGGCGAACCAACAAAAAAGCAAAGATGCACAGGCAATTGTCTTTTCATTTACCTGTTCCTATTCTTGCTCATGCTCTCTATTAACCTCTTTTATACGGTATCTTCGATTTGACACTCTCGCTTTATCACTACGCCTCACTCAGGGCAGTATGTCTTTAACATCCTTTTATATCACGCTTTTATATTCTCTCATTTCCGTCCTTTTCTTGTCCTTTATATCTTTTTATATTCATTACTCCTGCTTTCTACTTCTCATTCCTTTCCTCCTGCTTCCCTCTTTTGTTTTCCCCTGAGACTTTAAGGTCATGGTCAGCCATTTATAACCATGTGCTTTAAATGCTGTTTAACCTTATCTCTGCATGCTTTATGGATGCTTCATGACTGATGGCATAAAGCCTCAGTGCTCTAGTCCAGGTGCTGCAACCAGACAACAGCTCTCTTTGCGTCTCTCCTTCCTCCCCCCCTTTTCTTTCTGTCTGTCTGTGTCTCTCATTCTCTCTCTGGACAGCACTTGTCATACGTAGCTCTCATGCATCAACCCATCTACTCAGTATACAGGTAGGCGCGCTACAGCCGAGACTCTGACAAATAGAGATAGGGATGGCCGATCACATGATTCAGCTAGCCCACATCCTGTGTGCTCCCTGTCGAAGGACACTGACGTCATGGGTAGAACCAGAGCTGGTGCAATGACTGTGTCAATGTCACCTTATGTTCTGCTTAGCTGTTAGCATAGTGTGCTGGGCGCTGCTGCTTCTGTCGTTACTGGCCTGGCAGCCTTGAGTGTAGCAAGGTGGAGGCAGTAGAGTGAGTGACAAGTCATCCTAAACTGCCACTTTAAAACCTGCTGTGGCTAATGATGTGTATCTAAAAGTGGCATGTGTGTGCACGTCTATTTGTGTGAGTGTGCGCGCATGTTGAGTGCTTGTGCGCCATTACATCTGTGGGTGTCGCTTTTTAATGTGTTTTCATTTAGTTTAGCAATAAAGACATTGTCCATTAACCTCCTAATATAAATTTAATCTATTTTAACCCTTTGGTAAAGGTCAGAACACAAGAATAATCTAAATAATGGCCAGATAATGTTGTTTAGCATGCATTTCTTCTTCCATTTTATGAGCATGCTATCCATTTATACATCATAATAGATTGCATGTTCATGCTGAACAAACAGCATTTTTTTAGCCTGAAGGATTAAGTGTTGTGTATGTTTAAGGATTGTTATTTAGATTTTAAAAAGGCAAAATATTGGTATAGTGTCATCCCATGTGCCTTGATAGATGTGATGTTTCTCATTTTCAGTTATTAAATTATATCAACACATGAGCTAAATAAAAATTTACGAGTGTTTGCCTGTGTCTATGTTTTATTGTGATCTGCAAGCATGTGTGTTTTTTTTTCCAAACCTCAAGCTGCACAGCAAAATGCAAATGGTATCATAAAGTGTGCAGCCTAATTGCACTTCATTGTCAGGGGCACACTCCACATCAAAAAAAAAAAAAAAAAAAAAAAGACCAATCTCATCTCCTGGAAAGCACAGAGAGATGATAGGTGGTGTGTTACTGTGAGTATTTGTGTTTTTGCATGTGTGTGTGTGTGTGCATGTGAGCGTGTGTGTGACAGAGAAATAGAAAGAAAGTGGGACCGCACATGCACGTGCACTTTTGCGTGTATGTGGTGGGAATACTAAATAACAGTAGTGAAAAGCCCTGCAGCCACTGTCAAAATTATCTTCTGTAGCAAGTCCCTGTAGCGCTGCTTGGCTCTATCAAGAGCCTGTGGGCTGGACTCACAGTTGTGGCTCTGCTTGCAACTTGGACAAACTGCCAGTGTCAGTCTCACCACAAACTTACAATGTGCTTAGCTCAATGCAGACAACATCGATACAAAATAAATAAGTAGATCAACAGTCATGAAGTCAAATTTAACAAATCACTTACGGCAGCATGAACGGGCATATCTCTCTCTGTCTCTCTCTCTCTCTTGCTCTCTGTCTCCTTCTATTTCTGCATTGCCATACCCAGTTGCCAGGATACCGCTTCTATAACGCAGTCCTAATTGTTTTGACTGAGTAACAAGCTGTTTAATAAAGGCACCTTGTACAATTTTGTGATTCTAGTCATGCACCAGCTCAGTGGATTAATTTGAGGAGAGGGTGGTTTGTATTGGAGTCCTGGTAGCGCTGTCTGTATTTGTTTTTTTTATTTATTTTTTTTTCAATTCAGAACAGGTACATGAATTACATCACTCCACATGTGCTCTCTGTCATCTATTCAATTTCACGACATCCGAGAGCATTAGACGCATTCCAAAGACAACATTGGCTCATTTATTGTCAACAGTACCTTTTTGTGCCACCAAAACATACAGATGACCTGTGGCAAATCTTCAAAGTAATAAAGCCAACAATTTGCCACCTTTTTTTTTCTTCTTTCTTCTTCTTTTTTCTTATTTGCTTCTCAAGCAAGAACCACGTTTCAGCGAGGAACAACACAAGCAGGAGGTGTTGAATTCAGGTGTTTATGCGAATGTTACCAGTGCTTCTCAGCCGCTGTGAGCCAACTTTGGCATTAAGCCAAAAACAAAATTATGCCAGTGTTAAGCTTTAGTACCTTAGCAGACCTGAGTGCTGCTGCTTTTTGTAGTATCTTCCACCTCAACCTCGTTTTCCAATTAACAATACCAGGTCTTCACAAAAACCCTGCAAAAAAGGTCACAAATACAGTGAACTTTTGGGAAAGAAAAAAGTAGTTTCACTCTCAAACATTTTGAGTAAAAAAGCTACAAAATGTACAGTGGGGAAAGTATTTAACATTTTCAATGCAGCTACTAACAAGCAATTTAGACCAATTCAGACATTTGTATTAACTCAATTAAACTATACAGATAAATAAATTGTCATCCCAGTACTTAAAAAAAAAAAATAATGTGTGCAATAAAGTGCAATGACATAAGAAAAAATATGAATACAGTAAGAAAAAGCCCTAATACAGCTGATTTTAGGTTGATTAGTTCTCCTGCTTGTGCTAATTACAATGAGTTGGGTTACAGCATGTTGGTAGGTTCGTACCTTTGACAAAGGGTTACCCACCTCTGAATGCAAGTAAAGAAATCATTTGTTAGCAAGCTGTCATGCAATGAACATCTCATGATGTGTAGAGTGAAAGAGCTTTCCCAAGATCTTCACAACAACATTGTTGACCTACATATTATTGAACTGGTTACTGCGGGATTTCTAACCTCTTCAATGCTCCAATAGGCACTGTTGGGGCCATTATCCAGCAGTGGAAGGACTATTACTCCATCATCAACTGACCACTCACAGGAGACCACATAGGATTTTCCAGAGTCAGAAAGTTGGGAAAGTAGCACAAGGACTACTTGCAAAGAGCTCCAGAAAGACCTGGAAGCACCAGGTTCAGTCGAGAAACTTCTGCACTTCTGGCAGACTTCATCACTGAAGAAAAGGAATGCTCCCTTGAAGCTTGCTCCAAAACATTTGAAGAATCCTGAATATTACTGGGAGAATGACATGTGGTCAGACAAGACAAAATCGAACTTTTGCAATATTACAATGTGCCATGTTTGGAGGAGAAATGGCTCTGCATACAAGCCTTAAAATACCATATACCTACAGTGAAGTTCATAGGTCAAAGCGTCATGGTATGGAGCTGTTTCTCTTCTCGTGGTACTGGCTGAACCCAAATTATCGAAGGGAAGATAAATGGAGCCATGTAACAGAAAATTCTTGATAAAATCTGTGGCCATCCACCAGGATGATGAAGCTGAGATGCGGGTGGACCTTCCAGCAGGACAATGAGTTATCAGTTTGTTCCAAAGGAGGAAAATGAAGGTGTTGCACTGGTCAGTCAATCACCAGACTTAAACCCAATACAACATTTGTAGAAAGAACTAGAGATCAAGATTCACCAGTGCCCTCTCTGAATCTTCAAGATTTAAAGTCTGTGTGGAAAAATGGATCAAATCCCACCTGCACACTGTGAGAAATCAGTCTCTTTGCAGGAAGTGCTAGTGAGTTTGATATTTATTGCATATTACTTTCAAATGTTACAACTTCTTTATCTGTGTAGTTTTATTAAGTTTGTATTAATGTCTGGTTTAAATGTCAAAACCGACATTGGAAATATATTTGTTTGTGTTGAATTCTTATTTCCTCCACTGTATACAGTATACTGTTGTGATGTGTGACAGGAAATGTTGTAATTTGAGCAATATCTTAAATGGGCATGAGCTTTTTTAGTCTGAACTGAATGAATTATTCTTCAACCACATATTGCTAATAATGATATGTTATTGTATTAATTTACTGCTCACAAGCTTGCAGAGAAAGAAAAATAAGAAAAAGCTCTGTGATCGTATTACTAAACTAAAAAATAAACTACTCAAAATGCAGTAATAAAGTCATTACCAGTGACCACAAGAGATACAGTACATATATCCACACAGACCAAATGGTGCAGAATACAATGTGTAATTGCCATCTTGTCACAATGAGTGTTGATTATTATGATCATTTCCATGTACTGCACGGTATTTATGTAAAGCTGTGAGGATGAGAAAGCCACTCAGTTGCTTGTTTACGTTGGAAGCCCTTTGGTGCAGAAAATAATGCCTCAGATAGTGCCTTTATCTTGTGCTGGATGTGACTGCAATCTAATTTGCAAGGAGTGTCTATAAAACTGCTAATGATAACTTAAGTTCACATGCTGAGTCAGAAAGGTGCAACTGTTAGTATTTATTTTTATACATGAACTACACTGTCTGAGAAGGAACCATCACATACCTGCATCTATACATTGTAAACATAAACATTTTAACTAATTATGTGTAATTGTGTTTTTACCTAAGCATTCTAAACCAATGTGATTAAAGAGGATGATTACGCTTACACTTTTCACATTGCAATTTATTTTGGCAAATTAATTTTCATCATTTTGAAGGAATAGTTTAACATTTTTGAACATAGGATTATTAGCAGAGAGTTATTTGCTAACAGAAACACATATAAAAAATTGCCAATTTAAATCATGGACGTTCACTCTATGTGGTGTGAAAGAAACAAAACTAATTAAAAATGATGGAAAATAGACAGGTAAAATTGGTGTGAAATGAGAAATGAATGATAAATTATCAAGTGATTTGACGAATTTAACACCAACTTAATTACAACAATTGTGATGTGGTGAAAACAGGGCCATGTTTCATCATTTCCCCCATCTTACATTCATCATTCACAACCGAATATTGACATTTATCACTGAAGGAAAGTGGCCTCAAGGGTAGAAAGTAATTAAAAATTACTGAAGAATAGAAGTGAAATAAAAGTGATAAAATGTATGTGAATGAAAATTAATATGACACATATAATTAATGATGACAATTCACCCACCAGCAACCAATCTGTTGATAAGAGCAATAGCATTACCTGTTGTCATTGCCATGTAAGCAGAGAAATCAAGTCCCGGGTAAGGATAGAGTGATTTTAGTCAGAGGTCAAAGAGAAAAAGTCAGCTGACCTCATTACTGAGCGAAAAAGTAACACATTTGTGTGGTCTAAGAAAAAAAAAACAATAAGAGCAAATTAATATATGAATTAACAGGACAAGGAACAGTGCAATTTCAACCTTTTGAATTGAACCTATTTATCACTGATGGATTGAACCTATTTATCATTACCCAGTGCCCAGTCTGTCTCCTAAACATACAGCTATATTAACCTGAGCTAAACACAGTCATCAATTAACCTATCACAGTGTTCAAAGATAAGCTCTAAGATATTAAATGCAACAAGATCAAATCAGTAATGAACAGGTTCCATTTTATGTACCTGATTACATCTAAAGTAATTGTACAAGCACTGATAATTTTCTAGGGATCATAATAGGGTCTGTATGTTAACAGTTAAAGGCTAGCAGTAACAACAACATGTTGACCACTAAACCAAACACACATAAAGCCACCATGTTGTGCGCTGCAGGCTAAATGAGCTGATTAATGAAAACTAATTAAGAATTAAACAGTCATACAGGATAATCCTACTTTCAGGTAAACATTCAACTTTGACTGCTGAGGAAATTACTAACGTCTGTGATAAATAACCCTCACACCATCATTGTTTAGGAAGTCTGTGTTTTCATGCCACAAATAGCCAATGTACCCACTGTACAGAATATACCAATTTAAGCAATGATGCGTGCGGTTGTTTCCTCTCTTCTCTGTGAGAACTGTTTTTTGACAGTTAACAGTGTGTTTGAAGTCATTATAATAGTAGTAATAACCATAATGTATTCCTGTTGCACTTATCCATGTTGCAACTTCAAAGTGGGAGTTGTTAAGAGATTCAGTTCAAAGATTTCAGGCCAAAGCGCCAGATCTGACTTTCTAACTGACTTTAGATCCACCCCTGCCGCCCAGCCACAATTTTACTTCTACACATCTCTGTCACTTAATTATCAGAAGTACCAACTATTTGTTTTTATGCATCTCAACACACCGCACGGACACAAAACACAGAAAGGTAAATAATCCACCAAACCTCTTCATATCCATTTTATTCCATCAGTAGTTAGTCTCACAGCAGCCATTAAACACAGTAAGAAGCATTCATGAATGAGTTTGTGAAAGTCATGCTGCTGAAATTACATGACTAGTGTAAGAGAAGTGCACTATGTGAACTGTTTAATTCAATGCCGGACACAAAGTATTAAACTGCTCCTGCTAATGGCCTTGTGCTTGGTGCCGTGGGCTACCTAAAGACAGAGTCACTGAAGAGTTTTGAAGTAAATCTATAAACAGTGTTGTGCCAATGGAAAATAACTTCCTGTTTATATTTGTCAGTCAGTTTGAGCATGGGGAGGCAAGTGTGAGCGCTGCATGCAAATGACCAGGATGCCTCCATGCGGGATGCTAATGTGAACATCGGGCTTTCTTTAAAATGCAACTCAGATTCGAGTGGAGTGCACACAAACATGAACTTATACGTGATGAGGTGAGCACTGTCATTCAAATGCATTCGAACCAATCAGCATGTGACAGGATTACCGACTTTGCCCTTGCAAAGTCAGGCCCTCTGTGTCTGAGGTAGCTTTAGAAAAGCACACAATTTTCTCAGCTGTCATTGGACCCTGAAAAACGGCCCATTTGTATTCATTAAATGTTGCATAAAAGTAGTTTTCCTTCATAGCGGCCCTAAATCATATTGTCTTAAAACCTTTTCACATTGCAGTTTGCGTTATTGGTTTGGATTATTTGGATGTACATTGGATATTTTGTTGACTGCATTCCTTTTGTTTAAAAAACCTCTATGAGTAATGTTGGTTTTAAATCAGAAATATCATGTTTTTGTAAAAGCGAATTACTGTTTAAATAAAAATTTAAATATTCATAAAGAGGTATGTAATTTTAACTTTATCAATTCCACACTTTACAGTACTCATTTAACATTAATCATTGCTTTAATCGGTGGTGATGAGCAAGAGAGAAGTTATGAAAATGACCTATGTGTTACACACAGTAATGCAGTTTTATAATCTTAAAATGTACCCTGTTTTGGAGCCATATACTTCAAGCTTGGTGTTATGACAGAATGCTTTGCTATTAGATATGCTCTGGGGATGATTTTTTTATGCTACACTTTTCAGTATCCTTTCTTTCAAATAAAACGTCTAGTAAATGTAGAAGAGATTCACAAACACACACACACACACACACACTACATGTGTGACTGCACTGCAAGCTGCTAGTCAGATATTACAATTCTTCAAATCAAATCCTATTTTTTTAGTGTTGGATGGTGAGATGTAATGTTGGACTAAGACCAAACTAAAATTATTTCTGATTTTGTTTATTGATGATTAAAGATAATTATAACACTTGAGGATTAAGTTTTCCCCCACAATCCGCAGCTGGTATGAATCAATGCTGGTAAATTTCCAAGAACTCTGAACGAGTGTCTCACAGTAACAATAAAAACAAAAAGTGTAACTGATGAAATCTCTGCTTTTTGTTTGCTTGTAGCTTCTTTAGTAAGAGGGCTACTGCTCAAACTCCTTTATTCTGTTTTATACAGATGCTAGATGCTTGCACATCTCGCCATAGACTGTAAAGCTGGATCACAAAAATTTCCAGGAACTATAAACTGCATGGAAAAGTAGATCAAGCCATGACCTTCAACCATTAAGGGAATGGACCACTATGCATCCATGCCCGGCTCAAGGACACATACAGGGATGATGGTGCATTGTGTTCTGTAGACCATTGCCATGTAAGGCATAAATAGTCTAGTCTAGTGAGGTTTCCAACCAGATTTAGCACAAATTAACCAACATCATGAGATGACATTAATAAAAAAAAAAGCCACTCAAACCTCAAATGAAACAAAAATGATGTGGGCAACATGATGGAAACACATCATTATGTTACATGCATTAATCTGTTAAGATAACAGTCTCTTAACGCTCCACACAGATTTGATACCTCAAAATATCAAAAGATTTTACATTTAAGTTATGATTCATACATTTCTCTTTCCATTTCACTTTTTTTTTTCCATCAAAATACCACTTCAGCTGAAATGTGATTGAAAAACAGGCACATAGAGATGCACTCTAAGAGACTGTGTAGCACTCTCCTAATGCAATTCTACTAAAATCACTGCACCTCTGCACCTCTCAACACCCACTGTGGTCCATTGTTACCAAATGTTTTACAGGGTGTTGCTCTGTCATTCCCAGTAATAAACAAGTAGTTCATCTGTGGAGAGGGTTGACCACAACAGTGGCTACGATAAGATCAGTTTCTACTGATGTACTACTCACTTGGGAAATGTCACGTCATTTTTTAAAAGTCTCTGGATTTAATTGGCTTAAAATCAATAAAATTCCCAGCAAAAATATTTATATTTTTGTTCTTTGGATTCTGCATTTCCTCACCATCTTGCTCTTTACTTTCTATTACTGGAGAAAAATTCTGAGTTGCCCTAGTCACAAGAGCACCTTGTTTACTGTAAACTGCAGTAAAAAAAAAAAACACACACACACACAAAAACAATGTGAGGAGGCACTCAGATGAAAATGAGCCTGAATCAAACTACTCCTTTTAAAGAATCTGGATATTTGGTCGTGAACGTCTATAAAAGTACAAAAGCAATGCTTTCTTGCTTCCTTGTATGAGTTCCATTTCTGGAAACAATGTTCAGACAGGCTTGCACCAACATGAACACTGGACTGGCAATATTGTCACAGTGATGGAGACCTAATATAGCAATGCTCAATAAGTCCTCTATTGGCTTCATTCTATTGTTTGAAAATCTCTGGGGAGTGTTTTATGTGTCGACCTACACTCTGAAAACACTGGATTCCATGAAACGAGTCAATTTCATTTTCTAGTAAGACGATAGATTAAACCAAAGTTGTCGGAAGTACAAGAAAATGAATCACTAACCAACATGGGCACAAAACTTGATAACACCAGTAATTCTTTTAAAAGCTAGGGTAATCCAATAGTGGCCTAGGTGGGCTAAGAGGCCATCTTTGCAGCAGAGCTCTTCTGCTTTTGGCTGATAGAGAGACAGAGAGACACGGATTACTGCCATCCAAACACCTGGCCTCTCATTGTAGGAAGAGAAGCTATAAATCAGCTGAGGTCCCCATTTACCCTGCTCTCTTGTTTTTGTCCCTGTCATATATACCCATTCAGTTTAGATTGGTGTATTGAGTTTGCACTTGTATTGAACCTGTTAAGTATGGACTGGGACTGAAGAGTGTGTGTCTGTGTTCCATTGTCTTCTGTTGTGGACCTATTATCTCAGAAACGGTGGTAGATAATAAAGATTTACACACCATAAAGATTTTTTTAAAAACAAAAAGGTTTACAGAGCTGCCTTTATGTACCCAGAGTCAACAATCAGCAAACAAGAAACCCTAAGTATGAATGCCTCAGTCTGAGAATGCATTGTGAGAATGAGTTGAATATATAACATGCTCTCATTCCCAACTCCCCTGCCCAGTAAGTGTCAGTTCAGCACAACTGCAGAACAGCCACCCCACACTAAACTCCTATATCAGCCTACATTAGTCTCAAGTTTTAGACCCACATAGACAGAGAAATAAAGAGTGTGGATCCTGATCATAGTCCAGTTACAAAATCCTAGCTTCTCTCCTGCCGGACTGCTGACAACGCTGTCATCCGAACACTCGGTCACACTGGACGACAATGATGCAGTTTGTACCATCATCTGGTTCAAAAGAAGTCGCTGGCTTCACTGTGCTGTATTAGAGAGATTCTGTCTACTTTAGTTCAAATCAACATAACTGAGATGAGCCTTTGTAATCACAGAAGGAAACTGTTGACGACAAAGAAGTGCTAGATTTGCTGTCTTAAAACTAAAACAGATCACATCGATTGTTCTCATAACAAAGTCTCCTTTCTCATGCTTATTTTTGACCGGTTACTGCATACACTAATTAAGGTTTGAAATAATAATGTCTGCTCTCTGTCTTCTCTCAGCAGGACTAGAAATAAGCTGTACCTCTTTGATTAACTAACTGTTACTACATTAATTTTAGCTCTTAAATCACAACTTATATCCTTGCTGTCTGGCATCACGCTGCCCTCAGTTTCTATTATCTTTCTGTACTTACAACACAGTTGGTGTTGTGGTTAGGTCATTTTGAGACAAGACTCTGTTAGTCATGTTTACAGCATTGCTCTGTGTACAATGATGTAAAAAAAAAAAAAAAAAAAGTGCAGTGATACATTAGGATGTGACTTGGAGTCTTCTCGACTGACTTTTAGAAGACGAAGAAAGAACCTAATTTTTCTCAACAAACTGTAAGATTGTTTACATTATTTACATCATAGCAGTGTGTACATTTAATTAGTGTGTACACATTAATTAAATGTATTTCTTGTTTGCCACTTCTGAGGTGCAAAGTGGGTGTACACCAAGATTCAATATTGGGTCCTTTGCTTTTCTGCTTATATGTAGATAATCTTCCTGAAAGATGAAAAGAGTTTGTTAACCAAATGTATGCAGATGACATAATTATTTATGTAACAGCAGAAACTCCCTATCAGGCTGTTTGTTTGGCTGCTTTCAAGTCAAACCATAAGTGAGCTCCAGCTAGAACAGCTTTAGCCACGGTTGAAGAAAACTCTGAAAACTGTTAAATTAGATTAAAAAAAATATAAGAATATAAGAAAGCTCCTGTCACTGGTAAAAGAAATTGGAAGTTTAGCATTAAAATCTGTGGGCACATTTAAGAACAGGTACCTGTTTCAGTGTCATGTGCACAATGATGGCTGTAACAAGCTGGAATTAACAGGTGTATTGCTTCAGCAAAGCAATTCTTAAAACTTTAAAATAGAAATAGAAGGTTAATCTGTTGTTAATACTGTTGGAATGTAATCACAGAATACCAGCTGAACATACCATACACCAACAATTCACGGTTTGAATCCACTCAGTCTAACCACTGAGTAGACTGCAAAGGGTCCAAAGAAAAATGACATTGAAAACAATGATTTCTGATCACTGAAACAAGTTCAAAATACTTAAAATTCAAACAACCTTTTTTTTTTCCACCTTAAAATTGTACATATAATGTAATAATCAGTATAAACGTATCTGTGTATATGTAGGAGATATACCTTATATGTAGTTTAGATTTAGTATGTTGCTGAAATAATTTGGCTTGTCTCAGTAACTGGTGAAACTCTGCACTATATGATCATAATAATGTCTTTGGCAGGAACCTGAAGGTTTCCCGTGATTGCGTTTGAGACCATCTGTGCAGAGTATTCCTGGATATGGGCTCAAAATCTTTGGTCTCTCTGATTCAACCAGCAGGAAACTTTCACACAAAAAGGCACATTAGATACTTGTTTTTAACCCAGATCTTTACCTAAATCAATACCAGAGTTGCATACATTAGACAGACATTCACACTGATTATTTACATCGGCCCAATTTGTTTACATAGGAGCTGTTTTTCAAATAAAACCACTTTTTTGTTTTTGTTTTAGGCTTGTCTTGTTTCAGGAATTGAAATCTGAATGGAAAAAAGGAGAAGACATAATGAATACAGCGTGGGACTGATGAGAAATGACTCAAGCCTTGTAGCTAGACTCTGAAGGACTGACTCACTCTAATGGGAAGTGCCCTTTAATGAGAAGTGCTAGTGATTGTAGGTGGTGGCATTAACAAAGGCAAAGGGAGGATTGAAAAGTCAAGGGTCACACCCGCTCACCTCCTTGGGCTTTGTTCCCCATTACCACAGTGGTTTACAGTGTTCACTGCGTTGCTTTCATTACGTTCCAACATCAAAGAAGAGACTCATTTTCTGCCTCTTTAGCAGAAGACCTGGGGAAACCGAGATGCTGAAGAGTTGCATGCTCATGTTTTTGTGAGGACTGGGTGGGAGCGTGAGGGGATGTTGCTGTCGAGGGATAATGTGTGTTTTCGGTTGCTAAGGAACTGTCTGGCAGACCATCAGAATAGACAGAAGCAGAGAGAAAGATCAACACTGAAAATAAATAAATTAAAAAAAACAAAAACAACAACTTTTAGGAATTCTTGCAAAGTCAAAGAGGATTCTCAAAACTCTTGTAAAAGAAGATAATTGAACATGAAAAAAATGAATGAGAATGTTTTGTTTTTTTTTTACTCTTGAGTCTACTTTGACGCCTAAAAATGTGCAAGTCAGTGTCAATATATTCATTTTGAACAGGACAGGAGAATTGTAGATTATTAATTCTATTAAAAATATATACAAATAATAAAAAAACAAGATTATAGCAGTTACAAATACTGTATAACCTTATTAGTCATTTTCTGCAATGATTATTTTTTTAATGTTCAGTGTTTTATTTATTTTATTATACTATATTATTATATTATTATATTTAGATGCTTTAACAGTCTCTTCCTGTGTTCATTCAACACATTATACACACTGTATGCTATAAGAGCTGTGTGAACAGTGGTTATATAATTTCATGCTCGCCTCCTCTTCAAGCACGTTGGATGACTATATAGCAAGCAGATTGTCCATAAATTACTGTTTACATCCCCATTTTGTCACTAATGCCATACAGTACAGTCACTATGCAACATGTGATCAAACCTGATTTATATCAAGAAAGAATGGTGACTCAGAATAATAGTGTTTTTAAAAAAGCTGCTAATAGAGTAGCTGTTGTGTTAATACTTATGTGAGAGCCTATTGCTGTCAATGTATTGTAGATATTGAAAGGTTAAACTTCATTCTTAAATTTAGGTCCTCCAGTGCTGAACCATTTAATAAACCACAAATCCTCATTGTAACTTTTTGCTCCTGCAGTTTTAAATATGTCTCTGCACAGCTGGTACAATATCAATTAACAGCTTACCTTGTTATGTTCATCCTATCAATATTCATCATGACTCCGAGCTTTATTAAACAACCTGGGAACAAAAATAATCTAATGAATACATACGTTTTTGTGTTTTCAATAGATGCTTATCAAAAATTAAATACAGATCTGTAAAGAAAACGTGTATATAGTTGTGTTCCCAGCTGCGCTCACCATGAGAAGACCGTGCTGTAGCTTTTTAACATAAACCATGGGGAACAGTGTTATCTCACTGCTGGAAACAGAATAAATACTGGTGTTTGCAAACAGAAAATGTTAATTAAATTGAACATAAATTAATATTATTTCCAAAAATCTGACAAGATTTGAGTGAAAAATTGTCAAAAGCTAAACAAAAAAAAAAGATTTTAGGTGCTAATTTTTAAACATATGAACTTAAACATACTTTATGGAGTAGAATAATATTGGTATAATCTTTATAAATGATAAAAATTCAAATTTTGATAATGGCATGCATATATTCTCTGTTGGGGACCAGAAGCTGTCAGAAACTCCATTCATTCTCTGTGGCAGTTCTTATTGCTACGGATTGAATTAATTTTTGGTGTCATTGTTTTCCCCTTTTGAATAAAATTAAGGACCTGTTTCAATTAAATTAAATACAACTTTATTGTAATTTACACAACAACAACGGGCGTGTGAGTGTCAGGCAGTGCAGCGGCAGCAGCAGCGCACAGAGTACAGTGCAATGTTGTTTATTTTCTGTTCTACAGCATTTTATTGTGGCTCTCAAAACTACAATGATATCATTTCCTGTGAGTTTTCTTGTAAACAAAGTTTCTGTTCACATTCAGTGTTACTCAACAAAACTCATTGAGCTCTAACAATCACACTGAACGTGTTTCCTTCCTAATACAATATTTGTAAAGCCGATTTTCCTGAAAACTTTGAAACCCTTGTTCACATACATTTGTGATTTTTCCTTTCTTCCTTGCCTTTGTTTGTGTTATCATCACCTGTATAACAGTCGGATGGTGTGAAATCACTGGCATGAATATGTCACCCCCATGCACGTCCATGTGCGTGTCTGGTTCTTCTATCAGCAGTACGACTTGTCCATTAAGTCATCATGCCTAACATGTTCTCAGAGCCTTCCGAAATGACTCATAAAGCATTTTCAGAGCTGCCACCTCTATGATTAAGATGAGGATAAGTTGAGGCAACTGAAACAAATTAATTAATTAAGGATGAGGAAA
Source organism: Miichthys miiuy (assembly GCA_036365135.1). Lineage (NCBI taxonomy): Eukaryota > Metazoa > Chordata > Actinopteri > Sciaenidae > Miichthys > Miichthys miiuy. The sequence continues at coordinate 21,292,429 of CM071603.1, forward strand.
AAAAAAAAATCCTGGTTATGATTAAAACAAAACCAACTTTCACAGACTGGAGTCTACTTTTTTTTTTCTTCTGAGAGAGAATAATTAGTCTCTTATTTCCATGGCAGCAAGAGGTAATTTGTCACAAAGTGCTGATGATTTTCTCATGAAGATAGTGTTGAAATAACTATTAGGTTATTCAGTATAACACTCTAGACAACAAATTTATTATCGTGGCAAAACAAAAACTAAAACCACTCTAGCTCAGTCTCAGTCAGTCTACTGTGCTGAAAACAACAAAGATAACTGAGATACATTCTCTAGCAGAAGCAGGCATGAGATGTAAACTCAAGACTCTGCAGCCAGGAAACACTAAGAGAGAGTATATCTATGTTTGGCAACAGGTGAAGCCAGTGATTAGACATGGTAAGTTATCAGCTACTTTTTACTGGTGGCAACATTCCCACTGGTGTGGGCAAGGAAGTGAGAGAGCAGCCATTACAGCCCCCAAGCTGGTCTCAGATCCAAGATCAGCACCATGGAGAGTGTTACAGCACACAGTCTTGACATATACAAACAGAGCCATTGGCATAATGCAATTTAAGTTTAACAAGTGCATAAATAAATAAACAGTTTGAAGTGAATCATACATTTTGGGTTATGAAATGTGGGTAATTTTAAGCTTGTGTCGAGTATGAATTTCTAACCATCAGGTGAATCTCCCATGACTCATTGTTAAAGTATACAAACCATGGACTGGACTAAGTGTTTTAATACTTGGAAGATCTTCAGAGCTGGTAGTTTTTCCTTTTCTGTTGCATTTTTGATACAGTTGCAAAAATGTATTTGACGGTTGTTTTTGTTTCTAATCTGGCAAAACGTGATTTATTCCCTCCGCTTCACATTACAAGCTGTATGAGAGGTTAAGCTAAATAAATAAATAAATAAATAAAGGCAGACGCTATAGTGTAATTGATTTTCACCTATTGTTACCACACATGTCCAGAAAATAATGTCCTGAAAAATAAACATCATTATAAACATGCACTGAAAAATCTGTTTAAAATATAGACTAATTCTGTCAAAATGTTTTTCAGGGTTTACATCTTCTTTTTCTCTCTCGCTCGCTCTTTCTTCTTGTCCCCTACTGTCTCCACATTTGTCCATGATAAGACCCCAAAAATATCATGCTGTGATTCCATGCCTCTTTCTTCCTTGTGTCGTAGCAGAAGACCACAATCACGCACAGAGGGACCATAAATGACTATGTTTACCCATGCTTAAAGCATGGCATTCACCACAGGTATTAGAGCCCTGAGGATGGAAAAAAAAGGGTACAATACATGAGACAGAACAGAGAGAAAGAAACATTTATATTATGAATGTTCATCCAGTTACATTATCAAGTATATCAAAGAAATGTCAATTCAATCGCAACAACTCTAAACTAATTTCCCATGAATTATTTTATTATTTCGTGATTGCATTTTCAAAGGACATTTTGCTCTGGGATTGCAAAACAGTGATTAGTGGCAGTTTTCAGAACAAGTGAATGTCTTTAAGGCAGGAAGGAGCATTAAGCACAGAGTTAACCGTTGTTTTGTAAGGTATAATAGCAATAAAAGTATATATCTTTCACTCACAGCTTAAGATTTCTCACAGACCACTTCAGTTTATACAAAATCATTATTGGATTGTGGAATAATTCCACTTTTCTCATGTTTCTTATAATACAGTCAAGAAATTGGCACTGAAGTCATGCAGACAGAAAGGCTGAAAGAAAGACTTCTTGTGCAGACAGCAGCAGAGATAGAGCTCATCAACTGGTTCCCTGTTCCACAGTCAGTCCACTAGTCTACTAAAGCAGCCCTTCACTTCTCCCTCATCCTAAAATGACCTTGTGAATTAACTCAGTTACACAGCACAGGCTATCGTATCCAGCCTTAAAACAACCAGCAGCATAGCTGAGACCATCAACAACATTGTCATGGGTCTAGCTCAAAATGAAATAAGTGAAATATAAACTCTGTAGATGTTTTCAGGGAAAACTACATGTTGTAACACCACGCCAGCTTCACCACAAGGCGATTAGGGCAAGAGCCGCAAAAGTGCTGAGGATAATCTCATTATTTTTCCTCAAAACACATTAGTGTAGCCACTAAAATAGATTTTTAGCAATTACTTTACAGTTACTGGCTGGTGTTATAAATGAACTCTCAACAGAATTAGACCAGGGATCATTGAATTCAAATTTGTGTCATGCTATATCTGTCGAATGAAGGTTTTTGCTTTGGCTGATTGCTCTGCAGTCAGAGCACCTGTACGCAGAAGCAAAACTGGGTAAATGAAGTACAAACTCTGATACATGGAGATACTGTCAATACATTCATTTTCACCAAGTTTAGAGTATTAAGATAAAATGTAGAAATTCAACAGAAAGCTCAACAGATAAAGCACTGAGATGACGACATAAAAACTGGTGGCAGAAGACCTCAGTCACCCTTCTGATTCTACAAATACCGCTCACATACGTACATAACATTTGGTTCCCTTTGTTTTTCCAAAGAAAAAAATAGACTTAATTTCAACACAACAGTCTGTTCTTCAGTATGTGTTTCTAAAACTGCAACACATCAAGGTAAAATTATTCCTACTATTATTATTATTACTATATTATTTTATTCATTGGCAGCTTGATGCACAAGAGCTATGTGAGGGAGGCATTTCTGCTGATCTCTATGGATGGATGTCTGCATATGAATGCAGAAAACTTAAAAAAGTACCACAATCAGAATTATATCAATACCCTGTCCACATTTTTCTTGCAATGTGGACTTTTATTTAGATTTAACATGAAGTCTTCTACATTCATTAATAGGTACGTATTTGGCTGGGTTAATTCTTCTTAATTCTTCAAACAAAGATTGTGCAATTAAATATGGATGCCACAAAACCAAATATATCCTAGAGGGAGTGAGACAGTGGTTTAACATTAGCTCAGACTGATTCAAAATTTACCTTGCAGAACTTAAGTCTACTTCTCTTGGTCTCACTCTTGTGGGTACACAACAGAATTATAATCAAAGACAAATAAAAACTGTACAAGGAGAAGAAGCTAGACTGGAATCAGACTTCCATTTTAGACACGGAAACACCATTAAGAATGACACAAATCAAAAAATCCCTACAAATCACATGGTGAGGGCACCGTGGCATGTGCGCAGACAGGCTGGTTATGTGCATTGATGTCTTTGATGGTTTGGAGATGAATTCGTGACTTTCATGAGGACGGCTTATTAGCAGTCTGTAAATGCCCCTGCAAATGGGCTGATCTATTATATACAACATGAAGCACTTTCAAACAGGTAAAGGGGGATTTTTTAAAAGGACGCATTTGGAGATAATTACATGAACACGCTGGAAGTGAATTCATAATTTACTTGATATTCAGAATTCTTTATTATCTGGTTAATTAGCTCCAGTTTGAGATTTTCTCTTGATTAGAGCACTTTATCTACAACGCACGATGACAGCATGTCAGTACAATTTATTGCAGTTTCCTGGAGGTAAACAAGATAGATAGATAGATGGACAGACAGACAGACAGACAGACAGACAGACAGACAGACAGACAGACAGACAGACAGACAGATAGATAGATAGATAGATAGATAGATAGATAGATAGATAGATAGATAGATAGATAGATAGATAGATAGATAGATAGATAGATAGATAGATAGATAGATAGATAGATAGATAGATTGATTGATTGATTGATTGATTGTGTTCATATAAATCTTTTACTTTTCAACAGTTTGAAGGTGCAATGATATGATTTGCATTTGGCTCAAACATTTGCAGTGTCCACACATGAAGACCACGTGGGTATCATGTAATGGAACATAAAGGCTCTTCTAAACTTACCAGCAGATGGTGCTAATGTGTTTCCCACCCCATTCCTATCAGCAGATGGGTGTTCTTTTTACAATGCTTGAACTATTTAAGGTTAAACACATAAATTAAACATATGTATTTTAAAAGTGTTAGATGAATTATCTACTGTAGTAAAAAGAACAAAAAAAAAGAAAAAGAAATATACATTTCAAAGACTCAGCTTAGTATGAGTAGTGTGGATATTCTGCAACTACGGAAAGGGGGCTGGGGGTTGCCATGGACAACCAGATATGAAAGTATGGTATAAAGTATAGAGAGTACTTTTCTTTTCTTTTTTCTATATTTTATTTTTATTTTTAGAATTGATGAGGTCTGTGGGGAGCTAGAAAACACTGGGAATGGATAATGGAAACAGTGTAAATTGAATACAACATATCACTGTAAATAAGCTATTACTTCTCAGTCCATGCATCTTATGGGAGTGCAAAGCAGCTTTGGCTCCAACAAATAACACACCATAAATAACTCTGATGCTTGTGGGAAATGCACCTAATATAAGCACCACAACCCCGGATTATTATGCATGTGAAACATCATTGTGCGTAACACCTGTAGGCACACCATTGAGTCAGAAGGTTGTCTCCTGCTGCTGTGTACATCTACTGATAGAGAACACAATCCATATGCATACGTCAAGGCCCTGAGAGTCTACAAAGACTCGCAGCAGCTCTGAGAGTATCAGATGCTGCACTCTCACTTCAGCATGATGCACATCTTACCGAAGGCACTGCACAGTTGTAAGGGGATGGGTTGGAGTCTTTGTCTTCCTTTCGACCCCTTTGATATCTCCTGGTGGGAAGGTGGAGGGGGTGGGGCAGGGGCAGACGTTTGCATGTAAAAGACAGGGGGGAAAAAACTGCAGAAGTGAGACAGCAAGAGAGGAGTGAAGGAGACAAGGTGGGTGGAGGCTGGGATCATTTCTCAGTTGATGAGAAGCAAAATATTGCCTCTTGTGCTGTCCAGGATCAGAGCACAGAGCCTCTGTGGATAACTCAGCACATATGTTAGCCTGCTGTTATTTTATACTGTACTGTGAAGAAGAAACAATGGAGGGTAGCATCACGACTGAAAATAAGATCCAGTCTCACATTTCCCTGTTACTGTAACCCCTCCAATGAAACCACATTATGAACCTTGATACTTCATAATAGCACCTTGTGACATGCGATCCTCATCCGTGCATCACGGTAGTGTGTCCTATTCCATCTTATTCACTGTCCGTCTGTGTTTCATTGCTTCAGTGATGTCATGATGTAAATGTATTACATGCCATGGAAGATATTATATGGCTTTAAAGCTATTTAAAGCTACTTAAAGCTTTTGGATTGGCAATGGATCAAATGTGTTTGTGCAATGTGAACAAGAGTCACCTGCAGTAGTTTTTGAGGGTTCACCACAAAAGATTACTCTGCAGTTCGCCTAACCTCGATGGAGCATTTCAGCATCCTTCAGCTCATTGTTTTGATTTTTAGACCCTCAACTTTCCCGTTCAGACAGCCCTGAGGCCGGATGTGGTACTGTGGTCTGAAGAGGGAAAAAGATCATCCTCATAGAACTTACAGTCCCATGGGAAGAAGGGTGTGAACAGGCCTTTGAAAGGAAGAGCGCCAAATACCAAGACCTTCTGCATGACTAGGGGGAAAGGATGGCAGGCATGGCTGTTCCTAGTCGAGGTCGGCTGTAGAGGATTCCCTGCCCAGTCAGTCTGGAGAATGCTCACAGCCATTGGAATGACAGGAAAGGAGAGAAAGACAGCGGCTCGCAGGATGGGGGAGGCAGCAGAAAGAGCCTCTTGCTGGTTATGGAGCAGGAGAGAGGAGATAAGCTGGAAGCCAGGAGGAGGAGATGGGCAGTGACTTGGCCACCACTGCCGACCCACCACCGGGAGGGTGTTGTGGTTAAGGTTCGAAACACCCGATGAACAGTGGGTACCGCCTGATGACATCAACTCCTCATGGCCAAGGCTATATTCACCTAAGGTGAATGAAGGAGAAGCATCTTCAGATGTATTTGGAATCTATTCACTCTCATCCCACTCACCTGCTTAAATTTCAGATGCAGCTAGCAGGTGGTCATTTTCATGGAAAAAAGGCTCCTCTGTATGGCCAAATGGCAGAACTTGTTAACACAGCGGCTAAAGAGCTGGATGTTTCCCCCAGCAGTTGGTGGAGACCAGATCAGAGCTAAAAGGAAGTGAATATTGGACTTCCATTCACCAGGTGGCCAGAAACACAACTCCAAATGAATGCTGATGCTGCTTCATGTTGGGTTATGAATTTCAAAGGGGCAGATACATCAGTGCTGAGTTTATAACTTGTTTCTGATGCTCTATAGCCAAAAACTCCTTTCATGCAGGTTTAAATTGAAAATCATGAAGCTGCACTACTGAGATAAAATATCTTTTATAATCCATTACTCTCATCCTACTACCAAGCTTTGTTATTTAGATTTTTGACAAGACATTTACAGCTTTAAGTTGATAGAAGCTTTACTCATCTAAACCTGGGATATATTAGTTAATAGTTTCTGAGAGAGAACTGAGAATTCAGTCGTTTAGCTGCTGCATACATAACGGCCTTCTTCCTGATTTCTCTTGAGAGCACGGCAGCTTGATGTGTTGAAGGAACCAAGCTGAGTCACTCTGCATTAATCTCAGAAAAAAGAAATGTTTATGTAGAAATGTTCCCCAAGTCTGGAAAGCTGGTCACCGTGGTACCACAGTGCACTGTCACTCCCGTCACCTTAAATGGGTGGGGGAAGGTTACTCTGTGTGGGTGTCTGTCTGTCTGTGTGTCTACTCCCTGACATACAAGCTGACCAAAGTGACTGTGGTCCAGATGGACCCTGATGCGGATGGCTTGATCAAGTGGAGCGTTATCAGACCACCCACTCTGGCTGACATAAGCTGTGAGGGCTAAGCGTATTAGGAGGCAGGGGGTCCACGGGGACTATGGAGACACTTCAGAGTAATAAACTCATCAGGAGTGAGACAGATACACCTGTTCACTACAGGGTGACTGAGACAGAGGGCACCGAGTGGGAAGGAGACAAGGAGGAAGGAGGAGTAGTTGGTGTAGTGAACAGATAGAAAGAAGGCGATAGCAGCTGACGTGGCGGGGTGGGGGAGCTAAAGAGGGTGAGACTGTGACCATCCCAAGACTCAAAATTGCCTTAGACAAGATGAACTGAGCTGGACTAGTTGAGTCCAAGTCAAGCCAAACATCAAAGAGGAAATCTAAGATCCTGTTTTCAAATCCCTAATCTCCTGAAATCAAGATGACAACGCTTCTCACTGTTGTTGTTGTTGTTTAGAAAAGAATAATTCATAGTTCATTTTGGGATTATTGAGACTAAGTTGTTTGATGTTAGATGTAATTAAAAGTCATTATACCAAATTCTCTAAAACAAGACCTTGTGATTTTATAACAAAATATGGGACAAGTGAATGACTTTCAAAATGCTAATTTACAGTTGTTTTATAGTACTCTAGCCTTGACAGACATGGGCAGCTAACACAGACAATCAGCCGTGTAGAGAGGAAGAGAGGATGATAAAGTCCAGATAAAGTGAAATGAGATGTGAAATAGAGGGAGAGAGAGCGACAAATCCACTCCCTCCACATACAGTAAGCCCAATGAAACCCAAATATAGACACACTACGAGGTCACCTATATAAAATTGGTTGGTAATTTTCAACAATCCTACAACACTTGTTCTTTCTGAAATTCCAGAAATAATGCAGTGACCCATATGATTCTATCTCTTCCGTAGAAAATCACTTTGACCTATTTTGATGTAAAGTAGTCCATGATCTTATTTCTGCCTTTTATCATATAAAGAAGGAATTAGATGAGACGGAATAACTTTAAACATATTTGTACAGTATAGACATTATTCACTGACATTCCTAAAAATATTCATCTCCCCACAAGACATATCCCTCTAACTCAGGTTAGATTTGGTAGCCAGGTGGTGCTTTAAATATAAGGTAGTTTCGTGTTGCATCTTTGAATGTAAAAAAGGCAGCTTCCTGTTTTTTGGGTTTTTTTTTCACACAACCCTGTTCTTCAGCATTAGCAGGTTTATTTAAATGTTAAAACAAGAATCTCACTCTCTTGTTTCAGTACGATTTTTTCAGTCAAGTTACACAAATAATAGAGCACACTTGTTTTCAGTTGTGCTGATGTTGCAGTTTATCTGCTGATCGCGAAAACAGGTGTGCATCATTGGATCCTAAAGGAACACTCACAAGAGGTTGAGGTAAAGGTAAAACTGTTTCACAGCAGGTGACAGTTTATTAATGTAATGTGGCTCATGGGTGCGTGCAGACAGCTGACGTTTTCTTTGTTGAACTTCTCATCGTTTGTGTTAATAAAACTCGTTTTTTTGAACTGACTCCTGCGTACACATGTTGTATTGCTCACCACGACATTCAAATGTGTTCAGTCAATCTATTGCCTTTTATTTGGGCTGCAGTTGTAAGTAAAATAACTTTGGAAACAACTAAGAGAACATACAAAACATACATACAACATACAAAATAAAGGGAAAGTGTAAAGTGTTTTAATAATTTCTATACTCACTTGAGTCTTTCAACAGGTTAAACCAGTTTAAACCAATATTGCCTTTTGAAGACACCTTGGAGTATGTCACACATTACTATTTATCAGGTACTTTTGTCCAAAAGACCATGAGTGCAACCACTTATTCAAAAGCATATTAATATCACAATCATCTTCCTAACATTCTTGTGAGATTGTGTACAGCAATGCTTTGGTTTGCATTCACTTTGCTCAATGAACACGGGAAAATGAACCTTTATTAGACTGAGTAGTTTCATATTGCCAGGCGGATAGAGAAAAAAAAAGATAATATCCTGCTAATAAGTGTTGATGAAACGCTATAGTCTGTGCGTTGTTTGTCAGGGTACCTCCTCTGTCACTTTTGTAAGCTGTTTGTGCCACCTAATAAACACCTCTGTTTGTTGCTTTAATTAATCTCTATAATATTAATAAGTAAAACAACAGAATTGCAGGGAAACGTGTAAGTGTTTGGTGCCAATAACAATGACGCCTCAGCTTGATTTCTCGCATTGGATTTGAAACTGTTCATGAAAGATGTTTACAACATCTGATCAAGAAGAAAATTACGTTGGAAACCTAAGAGATAAAGATGTGGCACTTTGTCTCATTTGATGCAGCGGATGATGATGTTGGTGTATCATTTGATGTTGATGATGACGTTTAAAAGCCCACCTATGTCAATGGGAGCTGTTGGTCTCATCTCCTTGTCTCAGCACGATACCTGGCTCTGCAGGTGAGAGGAGAGGTAATTATTTGCACATCGGGGTGAATAAAATACAAACTAACCATGAGCCTGCCTCATTACTGCACTCTATTTCCTCCGTCCAGTCTCAGCTGGCTAAACACAATTTGGCTCTTTAGATGATGCTAAAAAGCTATAGGAGACGAGGAGTAAAGTGTTATTCCACTAAGAGCATGCTGAGAGCATTTATGTATGCGTTCAAGGTGTCAGTATAGAAGTACAGGAGAAAAAAGCTGTTTCACTGTGAAAATCCATGATCCTGCCGTCAACCTGTTGAAGCCCATTATGGCTCACAATCCAACAGTGAAGATCGTGATGAGGCAGAATCAGTTGCACAGTGAGCATTGATCAGGAAATATTTCTTGGAACGTGCAAACTGTGAACATTTGGTTGACACAAACACACACACAGGCAAATGAACAGAAACAGGCCTACAAACAGATGCAGGTTGTGCTCATCATTAAACACATTCACCCTGTCCAATAAACTCTGTACAAGAAGCATTTCCTACCTGCAGCCCACGTAAAGATACATCAGAAATCAGACACATTGAAAAAGAAACAAAGTGTATAGGCACACACACACACAATGCAAAGGACATGAAGGGCGTTTGTTGATCAACCTCTTTGAATAAACCATTGTTTTTCTTGAGGCTTAATGACACTGCTAAGCTAGGTCAGGGATTTAAGTCGCTCAGTTGCAAAGATGGAAACAGAGCTGGAAGAAAAGAAAGAAAGACAGGCTGCATAGAGAGTAGATAGATTTCCATGACTCAAACAGTAAACCCTTATGCTCATCAGTACTAACCTCTATCATACCTCCTTAAGACTGACACAGTAAACATACCTTGTTAGGCTACCTGAATGGGTAAATGCATTGACATCTAACTTGGCTTTCCAACCTTCCTCCTGACCTTGTTGGTTAAATGCTAAATACTCAATATTTCAGCAGCTTATTAGATTCAACAAATGTTTCACAACAAACAAAAAGTTAAGGTTTGGTTTGGGCAAAAAAAATATCAGTTAGAGTATGGTCTTGAATTGTGTAGAGATAGTCTAGAGGTAGACGAATCTTTTAATTATCTACAGAGAAAACAAAACAATTGAAATGTTGCAAAAACTATCTATAGGCAGACTATCCAAATAAAGTTTTACTGCAATGGGCATTTTTATTTATTGTTATTAAGGATTCATTGACAGTCATGGCATCAGTGTGCCTAAAAGAAAGAAAGGGTTTGTGTCTCATCGTCTTTTTTTTTTTTCCTTCACCACAAAACTACTTCCATGGCCTTACATGCATACAATCAAGTCCAATACCAGTTTCCACCTTACTTTGGAGCATGGCCAGGTATAAACACTTTTGCCTTTAGACAAGTGTTTGGACAACACTAGTTAATTTAAAGTATACTGAAACCTTTATCTACTACAAGGGTTTAAGAGAGAAGAAAGACAGTAAGAGAACAATAAACAAGTGTGTGAAAGAGGAACGAAAGGTTAACATTATTTGGGTCTTATCCTACGTAATGTCACTATTTTCAAGTCAGTTAAAGTCGAAGGTTTGGCATTAAATTTCAGGGAACAACAGCTTCAGCAGACTCTTTTAGATGTGTGGGGATTAACCCGTAAAATATGCTGTATGGGGTCAAATGAAGGCTGAAGTAACTTTCAGTAGTGCATCAACATCTGTAGGAAAGAGATTATTATTAATAGCTCAGTGCAGTCAGACAGCATGATGCATGAGTGCTGTGTCTAATGTACAGTACAGAAGGCTCATGTCTTTGAAGGATAAAAGAGACACATATCCTTAAAAATATCATCACTGTTACTGTCTCAGCTTTCATATAATCACAGGCATAGACAAAGAGCTACTCCAACTGTGTTGGAAACCAGTATTTCTCCACTGCCGAAGCACAACAAAGTGAGGTAAACAATAAGGTGATACTCCCTCTTCTCCCCCAAAGAAAGCAAACACTTGAATGTTGTAAAAAAGAAAAGAGGCACAGATTCAGATGGAAACATGGAAAAATTTATGTGGGAGACAAACAACAGGTAAGTGCGGTGAAAGAGGTGACAGTTGCTGGGAAAACTGTCCATGTGTAAAAAGTCAGCTCTGATTTCCATTTTCTGACAGAAGTAGCAGAGAAAAAGCTCACACTCTGACTCCACATGGTCCATCTTCATGGTTTAAATTCCTTTAAGATGAAATAGTGTAACACTTTTTTTTTTTTTCTTATTGCTCGAGGGAAGAGGAAGTGAAATCAGAGAGTGTTAGGAAGGGAAAGAAAGAGAATTCAGGGATGGGTTAAATAGTGTAGGCAGGAAGAGGCCTTCACTCTCTTATTTCCACCTGAAGAAAGGCCATTGCCATTAGATTGAAATTTAATTTACGAAATAGTGTTTTAATGCAGCTGTTCACCAGCAGCCCATTCCAAATACACTTTCTGTCAATGCATTTCCTGAGGCCCATTTAATTGGGCTAATGAAGAAAGCTGCTAATGGCTGGGTTTATCTCAGGCAGCACTGGTGACATTTCATCAAGGCAGGTGATTTTACCGGCATTGTTTAAGCTCAGTGTACAGCATTTCTAGTTGAAGAGAAAAAAAGTAAACATGTTATTTGTGCAAATAGAAAGAATGTGGTGGGAACAATGTAGTCTTGAGGAAAATCATTCGACTTCATTCAGTAGCAGATTAAATTATTTTAAAATTATTTTCCACACACGATCACAGCTGGCTCATTGTTACTCAGCATTTTGTCTTCAATTCTTCAATTCCAGGAACGCCAACACGACCTGAGAAGACCTCTGAATGAGATAGACTTAATGATCAAAATATGCATCACATTTAAATAGACACACAGAGAGACAAAAGTCACACACACACTATATGCAAATAGAGACAGTGATGTGACATTTACCTTCATCAGTTATCAACATCTTGACATTAGTACATCAAACCTGCTGTTTAATAATGAGCTTTGGTCGCCATCTGACTAACGAAAGATTCTGACACTCTTGTCATTCCTTCCTGTCAGTGAGAAAGGTCAGTGAGAGAGGCAAAGAGGTTGAGACCCATGTTTATACATGGATTCACGACATGATTATACTGAACAAAGCTGACATGTTGAAATAACAATACTAAATGAAGGGCATGGTTAAACTCTGACAAAATCACAGCTCTGTGTCAACAGTTAAGTCAAAAGACAGGATCGTAATCTGATATTTCTGTTGATATATAATTAGTTATGATATGTTTTTATATACAAATATGGATTGGACATTGAGACTCGGTGATTGGCAATATTCCTACAAAGCAAGATGGTTTCAAAAGATTTGATTACTGTTGTGTTCACCTTGCATGAACTGTCCAGTATGTTACCTTACACTCTCGAATAGGACTGCAATTAAAGATTATTTCCGTTATTGAATAATCTCTTCTCATTGTGTGGTCTATAAAAACACCTATTACAATTTCCTAAAGTCCAAGGTGAGGTGTTCAATTTCCTTGTTTTGTCGAACAAAGAGCTCAAAACACAGATACTGAATTCATTATCACATAAGACAATGAAAAACCAGCAAATCTGGATAGAAATGAATAATGAACAACAACAATTAGCAAAATAGTTGCCTATTATTAATTATTTTATTGTTGATTGACTTATTGTTTCAGCTGTACTTCCAACACAAAAAGACACTATGGAAAGAAGTTTTCATGCTACAATAGTGGAAGAATAATACTCGAGAAGGATGATGCAGGTTTTTCTTTGTCATTGTCAATAACCTGCTGCAATAATCAACTCCAAATCTCTCATCATTTTCCATCATATAATTTCACAGGTATTCAACACTTTTAATTGCATACAAAAGTGTAAATGCAATTACTGCTGCTACTCAGGTGGCATAAGAGACCTGCATAATAATGTAAATTAGTTTGTACTTTTACTGCCTATCTCACTTTAAATGTATTAAATGTAGGAAACATGGTGTGTAGTATATAAAAACAATCCAATAATTACTTCTATATGCCTCTCTATGAATACTAGTGGATATGTTCTCTCATTAGACTCAACACGTTAATGAATTTCAGAATAAAAGTCTGAGATCTTTGCGTTCAGTTCACTGGATTCAAACCGCTTTGTCCGGTTTTTTTCCCCCTTTTTGATAGATGACTTAACTGAAATTTCAAACCACTTCAGTGTGACCGCTACACGCGTCTCTTGGCAAGGATGTCCAACGCGCACGCGTTTCCTTTATTGTAAACAACAATGAAGTGTGATATTTGAAAAAAACAGATGCGCCACCGGTGAGCTTCGAGCCACCAATCATTTGTAGTCTGTACCCAAAGCGACTTTTGAATCCCTCCTTCTCTTCCCACCTCTTCAAATTCATTGGCTGCCAGAGGAGTAGCGACAATGTTTAATGCACCATGCGGTGTCCGGAGTTCAGTCAGTGAGAGGAAGCGTTCAATGTGCTTAGGGCTGTTTTACGTGCAGAAAATACTAAGCAACTGTGTGACTAGTGCGTATATATTCAAGAAAATCAACCTTTTTTCCTGATTGCTACAGAGAGACTTGTGCCAGAATGCGGGATTGTTGCTGACCACCTCTTCAGCAGCTGTCTCTCTCTTGCTGTGTGTGTGTGTGTGTGTGACTTTGACGGGGGGACGGCGGACAAGGACAAAATGCCACAACGGGAATCAGTCACTCAGCGCTGTGTTTCGGACGGGGGAAAAAGAAAAACACTGATCGCCTTTTAAATATCCACTTTGGATCTACCTTTAGTACTCGTCTGGATTTTTTTTCTCCCCCTGTCTTCTCATAGAGTCATATTTCTGTCTAACAGTTTTTTCTTCCTGAAGAACGGTGACTCACTGCAGGCAGAAGGCGAGCCGCTGCATCCTAATCAGACAGCGGGGAGGACTTCAGCTCATTGACATTACAGTCATACTTTTCTGGAGCACTTTTTTTTTTTTCCACTGCGCTGCACTGTAGCCTGCGTGTGCATCGGAGGCTTGTGGCTTTTTGCCTGCACAGAGAGAAGGGGAAAGAGGATACGGGTGGTACCTAGTGAAGTGGTCTGGGGATGAAACTCCTGAATCTCGCTGGAACTGACTGTTTTGATTTTTCTACATATATCTCGGACTATTACAGCAGTTTTTTTGTTCAGTTTGGGGTTTTTTTTGGGTAAGTTTTGTCCTTTTTTTTAATGTTGTGTTTTTGGGGGTCTTTTCTGTCTTGTCTTGTCTGTTGCGATTGCTATTTCACAACCATCCCTATGCATGCGGATGCAACAGCTTCTTTCAAGGACCGTTGATTCTTGCAGGGAGAGAGAGATACAGAGAGCATCAGTGGAGAGCATTACACGGCTGTGCTGAGATGTTGGCAGCTCATTTCCGATTTTTTTTTTATAAGGCTAATTGTGAATATCCGGATTATGCGGATTTGTTAATGCGTGTAAGAGGCTCATTTTATACACACTTATTCAAATAGTCGCCACAATAGGCCATCTTCAGTTGTATGCTTGCAGTGTTATCATACTATTAAAGTTGCCCTATTACAGTTGTAGTCAGCATTCTCATAATGTGTGAATGGGACATTATTACGCCAGGTCGTGTATTGCACATCAAAAACTGCATTCTGATTCTTGTGTTTTATAATAGTAGTAAATAAGCTACAAGGGGAATCACTATATTCCTGTGTATCAGGGCTGCGCCGAGTGTCTTCCCAAGGTTAACTAATTGACAAGCTTCCCCCATAATTGTGGAGATGAATTACGCATGAGCCCTGTTTCATTTCTTGCTCAGTGGTAGATCTGATGTCTTACTGGCAGAATGGTTGTAATATAGCTGAGTCTATATTTATTTGGGTTACTAATTGCCATATATACATTATAACAAATGTATCCTTTTCTGTTTTCCTCCATAGGTGGTATGAGTGAACACTAAACAATGACTATTCTGTTTGGAGACTGGATCGCGATTATTGCTCAGATGAGTCTGGGCGCTTGGCTGAATATAAATTAGGCGTTCGACACCACAGATTGCTGGAAGAGGCAGAGAAAGAGAGAGACAGAGCAAAGACAATCCATAAAGACAAATGCCAAGGCCTCACATGATGAACAGAACTCTTTATTTCATCCTGAATAATAGAAATACCAAATTTGAACAAAATATCAACAGGTCAAAGGAGGTGTAAACATAACACAGATTATAGCAGCTTTTACGGAGTGGGGATGTATCTTTCTATTTTCTTTTTCCTCCTCCTATGGGCTCAAGCCCTGACATTGAAAAACTTGAATTACTCTGTCCCGGAGGAACAGGGTCCGGGGACAGTGATTGGGAACATTGCCAAAGATGCCAGACTCGGACTCGAACAGATTGGTCCGGGACAGGGTAAGAAAGCCAACTTTAGGGTGCTGGAGAACTCAGCTCCGCATCTCATCGACGTGGACCCACAAAGCGGACTGTTGTACACAAAGCAGCGCATTGACAGGGAAACATTGTGCAAGAGAAACCCCAAGTGCCAGCTCTCAATGGAGGTGTTTGCCAATGACAAGGAGATCTGCATGATCAAAATAGATATTCAGGACATTAACGACAATTCACCCACGTTTCCCTCGGATCAAATTGATATTGACATTTCTGAAAACGCAGTGCCAGGGACACGCTTTCCCCTGACCAGCGCGCATGACCCAGATGCAGGGGAAAACGGCCTGAAAACCTATCAGATAACACGCGATGACTACAATCTCTTCTCCTTAGAGGTAAAATCCCGTGGGGACGGGACTAAATTCCCAGAATTAGTTATTCAACGACCACTGGACCGAGAAGAACGAAGCCATCACACTCTCATTTTGTCAGCCACTGATGGTGGGGAATATCCTAGGTCAGGTACCATGCAGATAAATGTTAAAGTTATCGATTCCAATGATAACAGCCCTGTGTTTGATCAGCCCTCATATGTTGTAGAAATTCCTGAAAATTCTCCTCCTGGTAAAGTCCTGATTGATTTAAACGCTACTGATCCTGATGAGGGCAACAATGGACAAGTAGTCTATTCTTTTAGCGGGTATGCCCCAGAGAGAATCCGGGAGCTCTTCTCCATAGATTCGAGGACAGGGGTCATAAAGATTCAGGGCGAAATTGACTATGAGGAGAGCCCAGTTATTGAGATTGACGTCCAGGCAAAGGATCTAGGTCCCAATCCAATCCCAGGCCATTGTAAAGTCACTGTTAAAGTGCTTGACAGGAATGATAACTGGCCATCTATAGGTTTTGTGTCTGTGAGACAGGGAGCTATCAGTGAGGCAGCACCTCCAGGCACCGTCATTGCCCTGGTCCGTGTCACAGACAAGGACTCAGGCAGGAATGGGCAGCTTCAGTGCAGAGTGCTAGGTAATGTCCCTTTTAAACTTGAAGAGAACTATGATAACTTCTATACAGTGGTGACAGACAGGCCCTTGGACAGAGAGGTGCAGGATGAATACAATGTCACCATTGTGGCTAAAGATAATGGCATTCCTCCTCTAAACTCCACAAAATCCTTCACCGTAAAGATTCTGGATGAGAATGACAATGTTCCACGCTTTACCAAGTCAGTTTACCTTCTTCAAATACCTGAAAACAACATCCCGGGGGAGTACCTAGGTTCAGTTCTGGCACATGACCCAGACCTTGGCCAGAATGGCACAGTGTACTACAGCATAGTCAACTCCAATGTGAGCGGGGGTGATGTCAACACCTATGTTAATGTGAACGCTGCTAATGGAGCCATCTATGCAGTGCGATCATTTAACTATGAGCAAATAAAGTATTTTGACTTTAAGGTTCTTGCTAAAGATGCCGGATCTCCTCACCTGGAGAGCAATGCTACAGTGCGCATCAGTGTTCTGGATGTCAATGACAACATCCCTGTCATAGTTCTGCCCCTACTCCTAAACGACACGGCTGAAATCCACGTGCCACGTAATGTTGGTGTTGGCTACATTGTCACCACAGTGAGGGCGGTGGATAATGACTATGGTGAGAGTGGGAGGCTCACTTATGAGATCTCAGATGGCAATGAGGAGCACCTCTTTGAGATTGATCCAGTTACTGGGGAGGTGCGAACGGCCCACCCACTCTGGGATGATGTGAGCCCCATCGTGGAGCTGATCATCAGAGTATCAGACCATGGTAAGCCAACCCTCACTGCTGCCGCTAGGCTCATCATCAAGGCCTCGGACGGACGTCCTCCTGATGGACTGCCACATACGAAGGACAATCAGAACTGGGACATGTCCCTGCCTCTTATTGTAACTCTAAGCATCATATCCATCATGCTTCTCGCTGCTATGGTGACCATAGCAATTAAGTGCAAACGGGAAAACAAGGAAATCCGCACCTATAATTGTCGCATTGCAGAGTACTCGCACCCTCAACTGGGAAAAGGCAAGAAGAAGAAGATTAACAAGAACGACATCATGCTGGTGCAGAGCGAGGTGGAGGAGCGGGATGCCATGAATGTGATGAATGTGGTAAGCAGCCCTTCCTTGGCCACCTCTCCCATGTACTTTGACTACCAGACACGCCTGCCACTCAGCTCACCAAGGTCAGAGGTCATGTACCTCAAGCCCACTGCCAATAACCTCAGCGTGCCCCAAGGCCACGTGGGATGCCACACCAGCTTCACAGGCCCAGTCACCAGCACTACAGACACACCTACTAACCGCATGTCCATCATACAGGTAAGGGAAATTGCACTCTCCTCCTTCACTGTTATGCCACCATTTTTACATCACAACCCCTCAGAAAGCTCCCATTTCCTGTATCAACGTTTGCCCCTTGTTTTGTAAAATGAAAGAAAACGAAGATAAGGACAGGCAGAGGCAGAGAGGCCCAGGAGCACAGAGAGAAAAGCAGGAAGGGAGGGGTGAGCATTAGAAGGATTAAACAGTCATTCTGGTGCTCTCATAGAACAGAGCCTGTGACATCAACACAAATCAGTTGTGCTTGAAATATGTCACTGCAGGCTTTTGAAATCAGTTTTCATGTAAAAAAATTTCATTAATCACTCAATCACTGTCATTTCATTCCTGTGGAATAAAGCGTTTAGCCTGTGGCTGAGCTATAAGCAGGTATGTGACTTTCTTTTAGGACCAATTCTATTTTAAAACACAAACTTATCCCACAGACACCTGCATGTTCTTGTGCCTGTATACCTGTCTACAGTAACAGCTACACTGTAATATTATGAGAGTAAATTTGCTCACTTTAGTAAACAGATGCTTGTTTATAACATTAGGTCAGTCGTTAAATTCTATAGCTCTTTGTGGTTATTATAGCTATTTTAATTCCTAGAGATTAGCAGATTTGACTTATTTTCACAGCTACTTTATACGTCTTTGTGTGGAGTACTTGGGTGTCTAAGCCTCTAACGTGATAACTTCTCTGTGTCTTTGGCCTTAAGCCCATTAAAAGTCTGTCGTGTCAGACGAGGATTAAGGTCTGCTTAAGCCACTGGTATGTAACAATGGGGATAATGGGTAGCAAAATTAACCATTTTTCTGATGTTTACCTATTGCTAACAAATAAATATTTGATGTTCCTAATATAATTTGATAGGAATGATAAAAGCCCTCAGTTAATTTTATTGTTTTTATGTCCTGCATATGACCTCATACTTTTGGGGACATTCTTTCCTGTTACATCCTGATCCTGTAACAATTAGTCCCTCTATTAGGCTCTCTGCTGTCTTTTCTATCCCACTATTTGCGCTGGACGTGGATGTGACGATGACTGTGATCAGATGTGACGTGTTCCCACCAGGGAGGACGTCCACTGTCTGTTGTTCCCACTCTCAGTCTCGGTCCTGCTTCTATTATGAGCCAGCTGCACAGGGCAAAGGTCAGCACAAAGACAGTTAAGGCTTCCTAATCAGAGGGACAGAATAATTGCTGGCCCACTCTGCAGGCTGTTTCTCTACTAATGTAGTGATGATGAATTAGACTGTGTGGGGGGCTGTTGCACACCCATTCTGTGCCCTTTTCTCTCCCCCTTCAGATTGTCAATGGGAAAACAAGCAAAAGCAGCAACAACACATTCTTTAGTGTCTTGTTTACAGAGGGTCCCCTCGACACATCAGGCGTGCAGGGTGCTCTATTGTATTATTCAACAGAAACCTGTGTAGAGGGAGATGGCCTGAGGCATTAAGTTTCTTCAGAAGCTGTACAGAAGCGTATCACTTTCCTCCCTCCTCTCTGCTTCTGCCTCCTCTCTCCGTTCGTGTGGACAGTAAGTAACCTGAGTCAGAGGAGAGTGGCTATGGGAAAAATGTCAGGAAACAAAGACAGAATTCCCCTTCCATCGATCCTAAGGCCTCTCAGCCCATCTGTCACTACAGTTGCCACGGGAGGAGAGGCTAAATAGGAAAAATAAATAAAGAGATGGATAAAGCAGGAGAGCATATCGCCTGCCAGTAATTTTCACAAGGGCACCTTAGTGTTGCTGTCTTCATCTGCTCCTAGTAGGGCTACTGTAACTGCCTGTAACTCCCAGTCTCTCTCCACACTGCTGCTGGCCTCTAATGATGTTTTATAGTGCTGCACTGGCAGACAGGCTGGGCTTGGTCTCTAGCTGGGAGAGGGGAATAATATGAACATATCAGCAGAGCTCTGCTGGCCTTATCATTGTCACCACCATGCCAGCACCCAGCCCAGTGGAGAGCTTCATTTCATTTCTAAAGAGAATTCCTAGGATAAGGAGATGGATGATACGTAATGATGCCTAATTCCGCTTAAGGCGTTGAAGGGAATTACTTACAGTGGAATCAAGGTTAAAACCAATCTGCTGCAAAATTCCTCAATGCACAGGAAGAAGGGATTTCAGTAATTCGCTTCAAAGAGTGAGCCTGCGCCCACTCTATCTTGAATATGTTTTAGGTTTTTGTCCCACATTGTGTTTAGCCTCAGCGGATGTACCATTCAGTAACAGACTGGCTGGTTCATAAGTTTCTCTGCTGCTTTCTTGCTACATTTTTTTTCTCGAAACTGGTCCCATTTTTTTTCCTCAAACATTCAACGACTCCTGTGTCATTACTTTTAATTGGGCGGTAATTTATCATATTGATTTGTTTTGATAAGTTTTGGGTGTTGTAATTTGATTCACCATGAAACTCTAATTAAACAGAATCCTGTCTCAGTGGGAGACCATCCATGTTAATAAGGTGCAGGTGGTACAGAGGCAATAGGCTATAAAAGCAGCCTTAAGGTGGCGGCATTCTGCCTTGTGTAGGTTGGCACTGAGATGAGGGTGTCAAGGAGAAAAGGGGCTCGCGCCTCTGCTGACTTGACATTGTCACTTGTCACTTGGTAAGGGAGCTCCTACTGCTTTAATTAAGAGTGACAGATTTAAATATGTAACAAACATATGGTGTATATATAGTATTTGTCTGTAATTGTCTGAATGACATTAACAGTAATATAAAGTAATGGGAAAGTGAGTAAAAGTTTTGAATGACAATCACTGAATTCAGCAAAGAGACACTGATATCAGAATTAAAGTGCGTAAAAATGAAAAATGAAAAAAAAAAAGCAAGGCTGAATGGAATGGATTATCAAAATGACTGGCAGTGATAAACCTATTGAGTGATCTTAAAGAAAGCTGAAAAAAACACTCAAGAGGTGCACCTGTGATCATTTAAGTAGCACGTATACGATATAGGAGATAAAAATTTCACTCTCTTGATCTGTTTAGGTTGAGCATGTGCATGCCAACAATGTAGCTGGAGCAGATGTTGGAAATGAATGCTTCCAGGAATGGTCGTACTCTGCATAATTTAGGGAGATTGTATGTGTGTGCGTGCGAGTGTGTGTGTGTGTGGGTGTAACGTCATTGTGTATTCCAGGCATGTGATTTAAGCCTTTAGCTGGCAGGCTCCGTGACAGAGCCCCTCTCTTTTATGAGCGGGACAATCTTGCATTTGTCCGAACCTTGAAACACCCTTCCTCCAAGAAACGCACACACAGTGACACACGCACACAGACACATGCTCGTGCACACAAACACGCAGATGTGCATGTAACCGGGCTTGGGCTGTTTTTAAGGATTCTACCGAAGAGTCTTATCAAAGCCTCCGCTGTATATTGTATTGAAATTGCTCCCACACTTCAGTGGCCACTGAGGCAATGAATAGAAAAGCACTCTTTATTTCATTTCTCTCCCTCTCCCTTCATCTTTAGATAACTGCTCTCCTCTGGAGCTTTCCATGGAATGAGTTTGGTAAACCTGTACTTACTGAAGCTTGCTTGCAGACAGGACTGAGCAGCTCAGCAACTAGATGCACAAACAGTTATTTATAGGAATGAGAGACAGTTCAAGAAGTCATTTGTAATTTGTGTACTTTGTCCCCAGTTGAGCTCTTTTGGGCCACTAGGCCAGATTTGTTTTATTTGAGCTTGCCAGTACATAAAACAAAAAAAATTATCAGCTCGCCTTAGGGTGTATCTTCATATTTCCTCAAATAAACCTTCTGCTACTGTACATAACACTACACGCTGAAATTCTGAATTATTAATAGCCAGTTTTATTTTTCTTCATCTCCCCCAACTGAGAGGAAGTGCCTTCAGACCACAAAATGTTGCTCGGGGGAACAACAGTAAATTAAGTTATCCCCTTATAACCAAAATGTAGAAATTTTGTGAGTTAGTGTTTCGTTTATTAGCTGCCATTCCTCGTATTTCAATTTGTAGAGGTGTTTGTTTCAGTACAAATGCGTTAGTATGTCTTGAAGCCGTAGCAGTGTAAGTGTAACGCACAGTACAAAACAGCAGCTATATTTGCATCCTCCTTCATTAATAAATCATGACGTTTAACAAATCAGAGGGAAGCGGAAGATGTCACGATAAACATCAGGTCTCTGGCTACATATTTGTTAACATGGGGGGCGAAAGGAGGGCGAAACACGGGGTAAGTGGGAAATAGAAGCTACTTACTTTCTGATATAAGCAGAATTTGAGCATTCATTTACTTTGCAATGTGAGGAAGTATGAGGGAAATGGAAATGACTTTAGTCATTTTTCAAGTAGCCCAATAGTAATGAAAATTTCAAGTTTTAGGCAGACAGACGGAGGAAATCATCTCTGGTAGTAATAAACACCACCAATGTATTTATCTCTTTTCTTTGGCATCCACTGTTTTATCATGAAAAACATTAAACTGACTCAGGCTGAAAATCTCTCAAAGATTTACTCAGTTAATAGTTCATTTGCAGAAACATATTACAACTACCCAGAAATTTTGTTTGACATTGGAGGAGCTGTGGAAGTGAATGTTTTATTTATTGCAAGTTCTCAAAAAGCCAAGTAACCCTGTTAAATAATTGAATATAAATGGAGGCTCCTGACTAGGCCCGCCACAAGACACAATTTCCTCCTGTAACTTAGACAAACTCCCGTAGAGTCAAACTGGAGACAGGAATAGATGGATATAGATAGATGGAGACAATTATGTATGTGTGTAGTATATTGGTCTCATTGTTCAGTCAGTAGAATCTCTTTCAGCCAGCTGCTGTGCATTCATCTAGATTCAGCACTTATCTGTGCTGCATAATTTCATTATTTTAACAGACATCCCAACCTGGCAATGCAAGGCAACAAAGGAATTTAGTGGGGGGCAGGATATGAGAACACAAGTTGGCCTCCATGATAGCCAGACTGGCCGGACACATTAAACCAATTTGCTTGGTTCAATAGGAAGCAGGCTATTGGAGATGACATGTGCACGATAATAAGACTGTGGATTGTCAGTGGACATTCACTCTTGAGATACTGTTTTTGTGCGCATGAGCGTGTTTGTGATCGAGGGGAAGTAGATGATCAGGACTCCTCTCCTCTGCCTGACGCTGGAGCTTCAAACTATCGTGTCATATTGTCATGTCATTTTGTTGAGTAGCAAGTGCCGTTGTTTAGCATGGTTTACCTTTCATACACAGACTGGCATTTTCCTGTAAGTGGTATCAGATCAAACCCTGTCGGACTTAGTAATTACTTTTCTATTCTGTTATTAAAAAGCTACGGAGAGCTTGACTTGTTTATTTTGTCAGTCATTTGTGTTTGTTGTGGGTGATCTTTGTTGTTGTTGTCGTTGTTTTCCTAACCCTGCTGATCCTGCGAGTTACCCATATTTCTGTTGCATTGCAAGTGCACGCCTACACCGCATGGATCTGTGCGATTTGTACCCGGCAGTCCTTTTCCTGTAGTGTGTTTTCTTTCTAATATAAACTCCTTCAATACATGCCATTCTATAAAGGAGAAAGAAGACATCTGTGCATGCCGCCAGTGGATTTTGAAACATTTACCGTGGTGCTGTTGGCATAGAACAACTCAAAAGGAGTCAACCTAGTATGAACTGAGGTCACTGAAAGAAGAGAACAAAACATAACCTTCACAGTGGAGGAATCTAAGATTCAGCTGCCATGTGTCTATGTGTGTGTGTTTATGTACGTGCACCCGCACACATGCACCTGTGCTACCACCAGCTGTGCTCTGAAGCACCGGTCTTGTTGGTTCCCTCAGATTGGAATGGGCTTCCCTGTAGGAGCAGTCTACCCCCCGAGGGCTCTTAGATCCCTCCTGGGGTCTTTAGACTTAACGTTTTGAGCAGCAGGGTACCAGGGCTTCGGCAATAGATAGGTATACATACAGGCTACCTCAACGAGCGACTGTGCGCTGAGATGCACAGCACATAGAGGGCTCCAAAGGCATAGATGGCGTGGGGATGTATTCTTTAAACTGCCAGCAGCTGGGTCTCCTTGCTGTAAATCAAACACTTTCAAAGTCAAACAAAGTGGAACTCGCTCTGCTGTGTCTTGGCGTGAGTCCAACCTGAGAGAGCTTTTATTTCTGCCACATCTTCCTTCACCGTGCCCCCTAGGCATGTGCTGTAGAAACAACGTACAGCTCAAAGAATGAGTTATGTGAATCTTCTCTCACCTTCTATCTCATTAGTATAAGAGAAATGATTTATCCCCGAATCTCTCTCCTTGTCCTTGCCTTTTACAGTTCAGCACTTCTTCAGCTTCATCAGTAATGTGATTAATTGATTGGAGGGACATACCATGAATACCGTCTCATTTGCTCTAATTTCACCTAACTATGTGTCAAAACAAGCTGCCGTAAAGCAGGCTCCTTCTCCCTCATGTAACCGCTGGAGTGCATTACAGTCGCTCAATCCGGAAACGACAGTTTGCTTTGCAATTTGAGGAGTACTTTTCTAAACATTGTAATCCTGCCAGTGTATGTTTGCATGATTGTGTGTGTCTGAGAAGGTCCGACACTCTAATAGGAGCTATCCCACAGCTCTGCTTATATCTGTAGCACAGTTTGAAATCTGACTCCCATGTCTAAAGCCATGTGTGTGTGTGTGTGTGTGTGTGTGTGTCTGAAGGGAATTGACAGCCACTGTGTTTTGCAGTGGCTGTTATGTGTTTGTGGCAACAGAGGCGAATGAGTCGGCACTCTCATGTTATTGCCTAAACAAAAGGCTCGCTAAGTGGTGGGCACACAAGATTTGTCATCAAACGTTTGACTGTTTCTGCTCTTCAGGGTAGCAGTGGTGATGCTGAGTGCTAATGGCGTATTGAAAATGGTATATTTGGCTGGTTTCATCTTGTTTCTATTGTACGACACAGATGTACTCAATTGGCCCCTCACTGGGTTTATGTCTTCGAGAGAGATCTTTTTGGGGCCTTTAGCATTCAGATCAATTGCTGGTTTGCTCCATTTCTTATTGATTTTTACTCTGTTTGGTACTGAAATACTGTATTTCATTATCTACTGCTCTGAGCATAGCTTAGTTTTAAAAAAAAAGAAGAGCTGGTGCTCACTTTCTCTCTTCTTTGCTCCCCCTTGCTCTTGCTCTGACTCTTTTCCTTTTTAGGATTCCCTTTCTTTCTCTCTGCTCTTGTCATCTCAGATAAGCATTGCAATTGCTCATGTTACTGACGACCCAAGCCAAATTCATAATGATGAGATTATCTTGTCAACAGTACAGAGTGTATATGTCTGCCGTATTGATCTGCGCACAGTCTTAATAAATGAAGTACCGCGATGGAAGCGTTGGCTCAATGATAACTCTGAACAGATCTCGCTATTTATACACTCTCAACGCTGCTGAGATGATGAATGGAACTTGTGTATTCTGCCCTTCTCCTTTCTTTTACCTCTTCCTCCTGTTGTACCTCCTCTCTTCTCCTCTCCTCTCCTCTCCTCTCCTCTCCTCTCCTCTCCTCTCCTCCTCCCCTATTTGCAGATTGATGGGGTAAAACAGCCCCCTCTCCCCACACACATTGTCTGAAATGCGTCCTCTTTGAGGTCACGTTGACATGCTGAGTCGATGTACTCCCAGGTGGAGGGACATGGGTGCTGCTGTGGGAGGAACCAGTCAGATAGACTACAGGGGAGGGAGAGCAGTGAAGGAAAAAAAAATAAAAAATTACCAGCGTTGGAGCTCGGGTCTGCGTGTGTCTTTAAATGACTGAGTTTTCAAGGGGAGTTTATCTGTGCATTTGAAGAGAAGGTCAGAAGGGTTTAGAGCTTGAGATTATGTGTGATTGTTTCTTCTGTGGGCTAGCTGATTAATGCTAAAGCTGGTCTGACAGATCCTTAATGCACCATAGACGCACTTAAAAGAGACTGAAAGGAACTGACATCCAACATTTTGACAACGAAGCATTATCCTAAAGCCTTTTCTGTCAGTGTTTTTTTTACCCAGGTGTATGGACAGTATCCCTCTCGTCTTCCATTCCTCTTTTACCCGGCCCCTCCTTTTGCTGCTCATATACCTCTGACCTGATGCATATACAGTAGATAGGTCACCTTGAAGTGAAACTAGACATAATCCATCTGCTGCGTGTGTCTGTGTATGTGTGTGCATATAAAGACAGAGTAGGAGAACGCAGGTGCGTGTGTGTGTGTGTGTGTGGGTGCACTTGTGAATGTATTGATATTAGACATGTGTGCCTGCATGTGCGTCTGTCTTTGTGTATTTATTTATCTGCGTCTGGCCTCGGTTCTGGGCTTTGGGGAAATATCTAAAACCCTTTCATCCACAGAGCGGCTCTTCCTCCATCAATTCAAATGGAATAATTGTGTTCTTTAATGTTTTTTTTGTTCACAAGCTCCCTGCTTCTGCCTTGTTAACCCACAAACTAGACCGCATTTTGAGGGTGGTTTGTTTCAAAGCTAAATTATAAAATGCTTGTTTTTCTATTTTGTCAATTTTGATGCTAATACTGAAGGAGACAGCATAATAATATCAGATCCAAAAATGTAGTACGCGTGTGCTTTTAGCAGCCTGGAAAGGTTGACAGTGTTTCATTTATACGTTGCAAGGCTGCAAGCACCTTTTCTTTCTTTAAAGTGCAACATTGGCTTACTGCAAATGATGAGCATGATTATTTAGATATCATGCCAAACATTGAAGGATGCAGACTTTTGTTAAGTTTATTTTCTAAATCCACGTTTGGGCCACAGTTAGCTTGATCATGTTGCATTCACTGCTAACTTCTAATTAGCTGTATGAATCCTGTTGATCTGACTTACTCTTAAAGGATCAATGTGCAGTATTCAGTAGCGTCTAGTGGTGTAGTTGCTGAGTGTAACCGCCTTGCCTCACCCTCTCCATCCTAGCGCAAAGAACAAATTACTGTGGCTGTGAAATGTGCAAGAAGCCTCTCTAGAGCCAATGTTTAGTTTCTCCTTTCTGGGCTACTGTAGAAACATGGCAATTAAATATGGTGGACTCTGTGGAACAGACATAAAAGGCTCATTCTAAGTAAAAAAAACATAATGATTATAGTTTTCAGGTGATTGCACCTTAATGGAAAACATAGTTTCCATTGCACTGCATTCCATGCATATTATATCATATTTCTCACACACTGGACCTTTAAACTTACTTTGGGAAATTCCTTTCTTGCGTAGAGATGAGAAGACTGATGCACTGTTGTATTAAGCCTGAAAATGCTTGCCGGGCTCGGTCTAAAGTTAACAAAAACTAACCCTAACAGTACCTCTAAAGCTCCCTAATTAATCGGTGATACTTTGTGTAAAAACAAAACACTTGTTTTATAGGAGCTTATGTGTCCAACTCTTTCTTGGCTGGAAGCAGCGATTTCCTGGTGCCTTGTCATGTCATCATCATCATTTAGTGTGAGAGCGGTATTGATCTGCTGAAGTTACTATCAGAAAGAAAGCAAACAAGTGTGTTTCCCAAACTGTCAAAACTATTACTTTAAAGTCCAGGCTTCTGGTTCAATGAGTCTACATTTTTGCTCGTTCTTATGTATGATTAGATTCATGCATGTCATGCATTTAAATGTACAGTACGGTAGGCTCCGTAACAGCTGTGGATTTTTGGGCTGAGTTAGCTTTGGATTAATGAGGGTGAAGCAAGGTCAGTGCTGACTCAAGACTTCAGTTAACGGTAAAGCTGCTGTAACTATTGATGAGCAAGTACTGAATGATTAGCAGCTTACACACCAAGATCACTCCCTTTCTTTTTTTTTTTTCAATGTCCTTCTTGTACAAATACTTGTCCTCTGTCTCTAACTCCTCTTTGCCCTTTCCCCCCCCAAACTTAACATATTTTCCTTTGTCAATAAACACAAGACTGATTCCAGCTGTAAGCTATAGTGCGCAGACCAGCTGGTTAAATGTGTCTACACAAAGTAAGTTCAAGTAGTGAGGGAAAACAATATTGCTATTTTAGTAGAGCTGGCAAACTGCTGCGCTAGGCTTTTTTGTGTTGGAATAAATATCTATGCCAAAAGCTACATTTATCATTTACCCCTGGGGCTAAACTGCCACAGATGTGGATTGTGTTGATACAAGTACAAACGTGCTGTCTTGTGCTGCCCCTCCTTTTCAAAGTAGAAAAGTTTCCTCTGAGCTGAATTCAGAGATGGCAGCTGAGACTAAATTGGCTGCTGAATTGTTATATGTGTTGTTGTTGTGTTTGTAAAAAGATAATGCTGATAGGAACTGCAGAACTACAGAAGTAATACCGAATAAGATAATTACACATACAACAGCGCCTGTAGTTCTTAAGTGAGATTAGAACGAGGAGTACCTCTTTTTATTTAATGGTTTTCTTTGTCTGGTGTAGTGTTGACTGCCAACACCTGAGCAGACTTCCTCATTATATTGCACTGGATACAGGTGCAACTGCACCTCCTAATAATAATAATAATAATAATAATAATGATAATAGTAATAACACATATACACAAGGCACGCAATCTCTGTTATGTTTATGTCATTAAATATATATGTGTGCTGGTGAAAATGATAGTCTTGTTATTTTTGTTTTTTGACTATGTGTTCTGAATGTTTTTGACTGGAAAACACCTGAAGAGAGGAAATTAAACAAAACACAAATCCAGGTAAAAATCACTATAGTCATATCATGTGCAGCAAAAAAAAAAAAAACTCAGTCGAGTTGTCCTGTTTTCCACACTGACAGTATATAGATCTAAAAATCGCCAAAGATGTGAATCATCAGTGGACCTGATGCGCACCAAATGACACCTGGGTGCTCCATCAAGCCATCTGTAATGCCACCCACCTGTCAGTCAAAGCGGCCACGTTGTTAATTATGCATAACTTTAGGACTTAATATAATTTGAATGGGTGAGTTCAAACAAAAATCAAAATCAATCCAGTTAGCTTAGCTACAGAGACCAAAACCGTTTTTTGTACCAGGCCGTAAACTGTTTATTTCTGCTATGAAGTTGGACATTTTAATATGGGGACTTATGGAGGTTGACTTGTTCTGTAGCCACCCTCAAGTGGTCGTTCAAGGAACTGCAGTTTTTGGCACTCCCGCATAGGCTTCACTTCACAGCCACAGAGCTTACTGCTTAGTTTTCCATCATTGCATTATCAACATTTATAGACGATGCATTAAGTACTGGTGGAGATTGGCAAACTACAGCTCACAAAGCACTTCATCTCTACAACCTGCTGAAAATACAAAACTGCTGTCTTGTATTCTGTTGCCTCAAATTAAGGGGATGTTGGTCAACATCATGACAGTTTATGGGTAATGTCCTCTTTGGTTAGATATGGATGATTCATTCAATAATAGCGGCAGATTAATAAATCAATTACATGCATAGGCGTTAAGATTGTTATATATATTTTTTTGTAATTTGTGGTAAACCGATTATTCTGTATTACTATATGCCTATTACCATGAGCCTTCTGAGCCATTTTGTTTATGTAGGATTTAGTTTAGCCCATCATTTGATTTTTCATGCATCATAAAATAGACTAGACTGCAAGATCTCCAACACCTGTAATGATATTTGTGTCCGTATGTGTGTCGGTGTGTGTGCGCAGACCGTGCATGTGCAAGTGAGAGAGAGAAAAACAAGTTCAAGGATATGCACTCTCTCCGGAGGTTTGCATTTTATTATTTTCTACGTGAGTTGATTGTGAAGATGATAATGACAGGCTTAACAATAGAGTTTAACAACACTTTGTTGACCATCTCCCAGACTCGCGGAGGGGGTCTGTTTATCCCTTAAAGTTTTCTTTTCATGCTCTTTGAAAGTAATTTAGTCTCCAAAATTAAATGACAAAACATTATTACAAGGAATGAACGTGCTCTACAAAAGCAGCTATTAGGAAAAAAAAAGGGGGCAAACTGATGGACTCCATAGCTCTTACTCTCAAAGGAAAATGCAGCTGTCCCACTTGCACATAAGGAAACTACCTTAGAAATGAGACTAAAGTAGTAATTTGTAGACAGAAGAGAAAATGATATCTATGCTTGCTCAGGCTCTTCCTCAAAAGGAATTATAAAGCAGCAGTAACCGCACAGGTTGAAGGAAATCACCTTTGAAGTAGTGTTTTTGTCTCATCTCTCTTGATGAAGAGATGCAAGCACAACCACTTCACCCTTCCCTCTGCCCTGTGCACCTTTTCTTTTTTGTCTTCACCCATCGGCGATGTCAGTCCCATGCTCAGTGTGTGGTTGGAATAACAAGTCAACTCTTTCATTTGCACACCATTTTCTCACTATATGAAGTGGCTTTGTCAAGACTGAGGATAAAACGACACTTTCCACGAAGCTCCTAATAGACATCTCTAATGACACTGTATGGTCAGCCAAAATAATAGGCAATCAATGTGAGTGGTTGCATATTAATTAATGAATATTGTGTCTTTTTCTGGTGAGCAGTGAATATGCAAGGGAAAGGTCATGCTCTTTATGCAGCTGTATATAAAAGCCTCCAAAGTGCTACTTAGCCCTATTTAATGAAGTAAAAAGCCCCATTCCGCACCAAATGAACACAAACACAAAAAATAAAAAGGAATGCGGTTATTTTATGAATTATTAATTATGACAAACTATGATTAACAAGATGAGATCATTGAGTTGTATTAGAGCTGTCCGACTCACCAGCTTCGTATTAAACCAGCAGCTCTACAAAAAGCCCCATCCTAGCTCCTCCATAAAGAACATAGTCACGATATTTCAAGGCAGTGACAAGTCTAACGCATGCAGATGTGGGCGACTTCATTCAGCTTGAGTTGTATTAGATTTGTGGTGCCGAAGTCGAGCTCTGTACAATTGGAAAAGAGAGGAGAGAGTGTCAGTAGGAGAGATACTTTAAATGACTGATCACTAGGAGTGGGGCAAATAATCGATATATTCTGATACACACTCCAGATTCTACTCTTGCACTAATTTCACAGCATGTTCTCTTGCTTTGCTAAAGGTGTTTTCTTTCAGAAGTATTCCTTGGTACATAGTGTTAAATTTTATCTTTCCATTTTAAAGAAATAAACTTTTTCATAATGCTAGAAAATGATCCATCACTGTACATGCTACAAGTCCATTCAAGTCCTATCAAACAAACCCAGAGCTTCAAACATATGGCTGGGCTAGCTCATGTGACAGTTATAGAAACCTGTCATCTTGTGACAAACATTGTGGTTTAGAGTAAAATCAACACAGTTTATCGAAGTGACTCACTGTAGCAAGTCATTCTGCGCAAAGCCCTGCTGCGAGGATTTCTTTATCTTCTGTTGTGGTCTGACCAGCAAAGAGTTTCTGAAGTCAAGAAAACCTGACTTCACACCTCATATATACCACGCAACAGGAGATGATACATCCTGTATTTCAACATATTCAGATAATGAGGACTTTACCTCACACAAAATTCACAGTCGAATATGAACTATGGTTTTGGAATCAAGGTTCAGTATGCCTTTGGTACAGCTGGGGAAAACAAAAACAAGATAATTTCTTTTAATTTGTTTGGGGGAAAACAGTAACACTAAAGATTGCCTCGTGGGCCTAAATCCTGCTGTCAAAATGTACAAAAAAAAAAAAACAGATAGACTGTGTGATCTCCAGCTGAAACTAGCAGAACTAAAGAAGTACAGTAGTTTCAAATGAACCCAACAGACAAGGTGCGAATGCTCCCTTATGGGTGATTATCTGTAAAAGAAACCTTTAGTAGTGTTTTTCTAAACTTCATCCACAGGGTTGCTGAGCATGCATGCTCGATTTCAGCTGCGCCTCGTGTCATTGATACAATTGCACTCGTTCGCACTCTGAAGATGCCGTTTTAACTACCAATTTGTACCTCTCCACAACACGGCTCATCAGGGCACTGTGGAATTATACAAGAGGTTGTTTTTGAGTGTTGCTGACATGTGTTACAGTGCTCATTGTTCCTTTTTAGTTTAGTATTCTGAGACATACTTCAAAATCAGCTATTGGTGCAGAAGTTGCACTCTTTTTGCCTGTTTTGAAACCTATTTCTTTTCAGGATGATTTGCAGATAGTGTACAAATTATGTGGTACAAAAGATGAATGGCAGAAACGACTTCCTCCCAAAATGAATATGGAGAAGGCCTTCCAAAAGTCAACTTGAAATCCCGACTTGTCGTCAGATACCATCTTTGAAAGTCTCCTTTATGATTAAATACTGGCTATAATCATCCATCCAGACCAATAAGACCTCAGTGTGGTTGAAATCCATCTAGGCTCCATTTGCTGGCTCCAGCGGCACTTCCTTACTTGTCTGAAAGTCATTTGAACTGGGCCTCTTGCAAGTTATTTGGAAGATAGTGGAAGATATTTAGCAGGCAGTAGACTGTGATGGCTTAAAGTTCACTTAAGCCTTTTGATTGATTGGTGTGTTATCTCCAGGAAGATGTGTAGGACCGGCTAATTAGATTTGATCACTTACAATTGCTCCTCAGCCACTAGGTAATCAATGCAGTCTAATTATTGTTGAGTTTCCCGCCCCTTTTTCCTTACTTCCTTTATCATCCTCTCACTTTACCATTTTGCCTTCCTTTCCTGGTTCCATCCTTTGTTTCCTGTTTTTGCTGCATTGCCCTTCAACAATGTGTTTTCTTTCCTCTAAGCTCAATTTTTATCCTTTACCACACTTCCCGTTTGGCTGTTGCTGAGCAACTTTGACAGTTTTCCAAGAGGAATAAACTAGAGATCCCTTGGTGGTAACGTCAGACACACACACACACACACACACACACATACAACAGAGACATAGTTTATCAAATTAAAAACTGCAGTCCAGATCTTTTTGGCTCACTGACAAGGTCATGGTGGATTTGGAACCGCTCACACCTTCTGACACGAAGAAGCACATGCACTCCCACGCGTACACACCGAGTGAGTACTATGTGTGTTTTTGGAAGACAGTAAAGGACAAATGCATGTATCATACCTAGAAGGGTAGGTAGAGGGAGGGGGTGCACGCTCGTTCTTGTGAATAAAACAGAGCTGTCCAATGATGTGTGAAAGAGAAGCTGCAATTCGTCCTCTTTCACCAACCTTACCTAAGATATCAAACACACATGCACACACAGGTAGATGCACACAAACAGTCGCATAGAGATGAACACTGCCCCAAAATGCACCAACAAGCCCTGAGAGAAGAATAGCACTCCAATATGCTCATCCCATTTGTCTCAATTGGCCTGCTGTCTGCTCGGCCAGTCTTAGGGTCTCAATGGGAATACAGAATAGAGTGCAGCTTTTTACACTTACTCAGCCTCACTGTGCTTAGTATGTCTCTGACCTTTGTGGCCTTACTGCATGAACTACATACAACACAAAATTTAGTAGAATTCAACAGCATGCTGTTTCAATTCATATCCATGCTACCAACAAAACTAATCTCTGCTGATATCTGCACAAAGCGCGCTGACCCATAGCTGCTTGGATTCATTGTGTATTAAATAGGTTCAATGCTTCTCTGAACCTTTAAGGTCAAAGACTCGTATTTTAGGTCAATAAGCAAGTCAGATGTGGTAGTGTGGGTCAATTCAATTCCTAGTAGGCCAGTTTTTTGTTGTTGTTGTTTTTTCAAAGATTTATTTATTTTTCCTTTTTTTTTTTAGCTTTATTTGATAGAGACAACTGAAGAGTGACAGGAATGTGGGGAGAGAGAGAGAGATGGGGAATGACATGCAGGAAAGAGCCACAGGTTGGATTCGAACCCTGGGCCGCCGCAGCAAGGACTGAGCCTTTGCACATGGGGCGGATGCTCTACAAACTGAGCTAAACAGCATCCCATAGTAGGCCAGTTTAGTTCAGCTCTATTCGGTCCCCTTTAGTTCAATTCAGTTTATATGAAGAACTCCCACAAGAGGAAATTAAAAGGCAAGAAGTGTGGGCATGCAAAATGAAATACTCAATGATACTTGCGATGCTAAATGAATTTATGTACTGTATAATACAGTGCCTAATAATGCTAATAAAACTACTGGACATCTAGCCAGTATGTATCGTCCCCACTCAAATTATCATGTATTCATTGTGGGCACTGACTGGCTAAGTACAAAGCAGCCCATACTGGCTTTTATCGATTCATTAATTGGAAAGTGGCCCATTGTAGTGAAAGGGCTGGGCAGTATGGACAGACAGGAAGAGATGGAGGCTTAAGATCAGCCTGGACTCTAATTGGCAGGAAAGAGGTTTCTATGAAGTGGCGTAATGTGCTTTTTATTGGCTTGTAAGAGGGGTAGGATGTGGAGGGATGTAGAGCACATGCTACTTTAAGTGTGACAAGAAAATAAAACTACGCCAAGGACACCATGGTATATGATTCAGGGGTGTATTCATTTAACATCAAGTCAGTTTTTACACAAAAGCAATGTAAGATATTCCACATATACTAAATATAATTTAGGTATTTGTTCTATCTACACAGGTGCAGAAAGTAAATTAAACCCTATGCCAGTCATTGCAAAACCTTTCCTTGTTAATGTCCTTTCATCCCGATCAGATTGAATGCCAACAGAGCTGAGTTGATTGAAAAGTATGTCCAAGGACAAGTCCCTGGTCATAAAAAGTACAGAAGGTGCACATCAATATAAAGACTTCCATCTCCCCTTTTTTGAAAAACTCACACTGTTATCATTTCAATGCCAAACTATTTCAAACATTCATTCTTCTCTTACTCCATAGTCAGATTCCAGGCTTTGATATATTCTGTGGGCGTTTTCTTTTAATCTTGGTGAAGGCTGAGGTGGAATGGAGTGTTTAGGTAGAGATAAAGGTGCTGGCAAAAGCATGGAAGGTCAAAGTACTGAGGTGGCCTGTCTGACCTTCACACACCCTTTTTCATACTGAGCCACCGCAGAGCACGGATGACATTGAAATACTCTATCGACTGTGAGTCAAGCTGTGCATGTGAAAAAGCCTGGCACAAGGAGACATTACTCACGAAACATGACATTTTACTGCTATCAATTCAAGGCAGAGAGTTGTGCACTATAGTGTACTTATTTGTGTTACTGTGATGAATACTACTACAACAGTATGTTAGCTATTTCTCTTGTAGGGATTTGTTTCCACCCTTACTACCTCTACGCAACAGGGACTTTGAGATAGTCCAGTAATAATTTTAATTTTAATTTTAATTTTTTATTCTGCGTGGCTTAGAGTGAAGTATATACATCTGATTGCTTTTGCATTCAGTTGTTTTCATTATTAGTAAAAATGACAGGTGCTCCTGTAAATGCCAGATAGAAACTTGGCTCTTTGTGACCTTTTATCTGAACTGACATGATTAAAAACCTCATATACCGTACTTTGATATAATTAACAAGAGAGGGAGACAGACTGGGAGAGAGGCAGAGTATTTTCCAGTGCCAACGTGATTGATCCAGTCTGTAATGCACTGCTGCGCACAGTGCTGAGTGTTTGTGCAGTTTATGCATTATAGGGTTTGTCAGTATTCCAATATGCTTCTGTATTTTGTCAAACTACATATATATATATATATGTACTATATATATATATATATATATATATATATATATATATATATATATATATATATATATATGTGTGTGTCTTTTGTTTGTATATGCGCGCGCAACCATGTATGTGTGTCTGTTTTCCTATCGATCCTCATAGCATGAAGCCCCCTGTGTATGATCCGGTAGCCCCATATCAAATAAACACCAGATGGTTCAACACATACAAGCCCCGGTTCCTCACAAACAATTTCTCATGTTCTGAAAGGAGAAAAAAAAAGTGTTGAGGCTCAGAGAGCCAACAGTTTCTCACATAAATGTTGTTAAAGGAAATAGCAAATTGCATTTTAATTTCAGCACAAACAGTGCTGTAATTTGGTTGCTTTATGTTTAGCTGACGCTTCAACGTAGCTACTGCAAAGTTTTCTATGCCCATCAAGACTATTGTCCTAACGGTTATTGATTATATTGTGTTTGCCAGATTTGATGTTCAGCTGTGCGGATCACTCTGTAATGGCTAATTAGCCTGTTTTATGTGGTTAATGAAATGCTCCAACCTAAACGATATAAAGCTCACATCCTTTATAGCTATTTTGTTTGTCCCTCCTCTGTCCTCTACCTCATTTTTTCTGCATAATTAATCATATGTCACTAGGAGATGTTTCACAGCAGGACTCTGTAGAGCCCAATACAAACTTTTTTTTTTGTCTCTCTCTTCTCCACAGACGGACAACTTCCCCACTGAGCCTAATTATATGGGTAGCAGACAACAGTTTGTTCAAAGGTAAGAGTTGGGATCTATAACCATCACTACATTTCAGACCTTTGTTTTCTTTTCTCCAATAGTCCCAACACAGTGCTTTCCCATCTGTAACTAAACTGGCAATGAATTGTACTGAGTCATAGAAGGGAGAGGAAGGGCATGTACATTTAATTAGGTTTGAAAGTGGTCACTAACAGTGTTCTCTATAATACATTAAGACTTATCACACACAAGAGCCTTTTTTTTTTGTTTGTTTCATCTGTTTTATTTTAGCAGACAGTTTGCTGGTGCAGTATTTTTAGAAGCATTTTATTACATCCAAAATCCTATTGTTAGGATTTTTTCTGTTTTGTTTAATCATTCAGGGGCACTCATCAATTTTTCATCTGTGTCTGTAACCTTCCACCAAGGGTGGAAAAAATGAAAATGAATTGTCAAATTCTCAGTCGTACACTGTAGACTAATACTTTTTTGTTCTTTGTTTGTTGTCTAGTAGTTCAACATTTAAAGACCCGGAACGGGCAAGCCTCAGAGACAGTGGTCATGGTGACAGCGACCAGGCTGACAGCGACCAAGACACCAACAAGGGCTCCTGTTGTGATATGTCTGCAAAAGAAGCCCTCAAGTTGAAGGCGACAGGCGTCAAACCACCACCTTTGGAACAAGGTGAGCCCTCATTGACAAATTAGACTGCACAAGACATGAAAGCTGCCGCGCAAGCCAAACACACTTGAACCAAATGACTATCAATACGTTTTCTGCGCTGCAGTTATTTGGATTAACGATTGAGCTCCTGACTTGCCTGAACGCTCACAATCTGAACTTATACTTGGCTACTTTATTCTCCCACTACTTGGTTCTCAGCACTTTTCTCATTTAACGTGTGTGTGTGTGGTGTGTGTATGTCTGTGTGTATTCGAGGGTGTGAGGGAGTGTGCATTCTATACACGTCCTCAGTTTATCAAAGCAGACAAGCCCATTATGTTTTTATAAGCCCAACTACTTCAGCCTCTCCATTTAGTCCCCCTTTCCTGAGCACCCGTCTCTGAAACTTTGATAATGGAACATGGAAAATGACTTAGTGAGCGGCAGGCGATGTAGCTTCGTAGTGTGGTGATTAAATATGAATAATTACTCTAAGCGCTGTGGGTCGGGCAGATTACACATGACATGTGTAGAACAATAACTCCCCAGATATGAGTTGTTGCAGTCCTGCTCACCCCAGCCCCTTCGCCTGGATGGTGCCGGGTCATGGGAGGCAAGAAACCAAGATTATATGTAGGTAGGTATAGAGAGAAGTAATGGGACAGGAGGTATAGTATGGTACATTTCTCACTATAGCTTCAACCAGTCATGTATCTCGGTGTGGGCCATTACCTGCTTGGAAAAACAGATATTCCCACAGAAATACAAATTCACTGAAGTCTCTGTACCAACAAGTATGTATCTCACTGACTGGATCCAGAACTACACTGCTGTATACTGAACATGGATCCTCTGTAATGGTGCTATTAATCCAGTGAACAGAGGGAACAGAAGGGCTGTTTTACTCCTTGCGGAAGGACAATGACAATTTGTGCAACACTCTGTGCTGCAATATGCACGTCTGACTAGATAGCATTTTTTTTTTTCCTTTTCATTGGTTTTTTGAATGAAAAAAAAGCCACACATGTTGGCAAGAGAAATTGGCCAATTAAAAGGCTCCATATGTTTCTCATTTTGAAAATGTTCCCATTTAATTATCCGTGAGGGACTGAAAGAATCACATTTATACATAGAGAACACATGACAAAGGGAGCTAAGAGTGTGTTGGGCAGTAGTCAGTCTGTAAAAAATGTCCTAACACAACATTGTTTATGTGTACTGGTACCACCTGATAGTGCCAAACTCAGCCTGTCCATCCACCTTTCTGTGTGTCGCCTTCGATCAGTATGCTTTTGATGGTTTCCCTTTGACGGAGCAAGAGATTGTACACAGACAGTCACACACACACACACACAGCCTGGCTGGTGCTAGAACGTGAAAGGCTGTAACCTGCCTTTGCCTGTGTCTCACTCATCGCTGCCCTCCCACTTACTCACACCCTCCACTGTGTTTTCACCTCGGCTCTGCGACTTTTGTTCCACTTCTCCACCTCTCCTTGTTTGGGGAAATCGATTGATGTGAGATTAGACAGTTAACTGGCTGCAGCTGGCTGTGTTTAGCCAATAACATGTGGGCTTAGCTAAGCTGTGGGGGAGGGCAGAGGCAGGAGGCCAAGGCATTGTGCAAAAACAGTGATGATGAGTGAGGGATGGTGAACATCACTCTGGCTCTGTTCCAGTGCATCTTTATTAAGGTGCTCAAAAGCAGCAAATAATGCTTCACTATCCATATTTACACGATAAATCAATATTATTTTCTATATGATCTCCTGTCTTTTAAATTACCATATCATCTGCTTAGAAAGGATTGTTTTTATATTTTATGCTCTCCAGCTGTTTGAGATGCATCACAAGATGGTCACCTTGTGCCTGGTAAGCTTAAAACTAGTCCCATATGCTACTTTGTCTTAAGCAGACCCACTCGTGTACATGAAATTTATTATAGTAATTTTATTCCTAATTAATGAGGCTTAGTAAAAAGTGAACTGAAACATGAGCTATTAAAGTAAATACGATCTAATGTACTGCTCTGCATTCAGGTATTGCTTCCTGTGGTTTAAATATAGCTCCCTGTGCGCACACACATGATCTGCACAGATGGAAGCACACAGGTACTATATGTCTATTATCAGATGGAGGGGGAAGGAAAAGGAAAAGGGAGCTTGTCATTGGTCACTGTCCCTGGGGTCGTTTTCCTGCAGGCTTATTTTCTTCACATCTCAGCACTTAGCATCTACTTCACAGGTCTCTCTCTATCCCCCCGTCCAACCCTCATTCATCCCATCTTAAGTCCTCTGTTTCTCTCCAAGCATAGCCCTCCCAATTACTCTCTGTAGCTCTCTGCTTGCCTGCCAGGACACTGCGGCCTCATTCACTGGCTCAGTATAAACAGAACTACAAGTGCACAAAGCATGTAGTTCAAGTCCCAATCAATCCCCAACCCTATTTCAGTTCTTAGCCTTTATAGTCACTAGGTTGTAGCCTACAGTGTATACACAATTGTCTCTCTCCCTTTTGTTTCTAATTTTCCCATCATGTCTCTTTCCTATTATACCTCATTTCCTCCCAATTTTACTATTTATGCACTCTTCTGGCAACAGGCATTGGTAGAGCAAACATAAAACTCCCCATTTCCATGCTTGTAATTCATCTTCTTCTCTGATGTTCCCTGCGTTTTCCTTCCAGACAACATAATCTTGGCATCTTCGCACCAGGGACCAGTCTCAAATTGATTAATTAGCCCTGCAAAATTGGTAGCAATGTATTAATTAAGCTTAAGTATATCAAATGCATTTTTTTTTGCCAGTTTTAAACGGCGATTAATTGATGCTCCAAAGCGTCTGCAGCAGACGTTGATACGGGCTTGTCTGGCTCCGGCAGAGTGGCTGGCAGCACATCGCTCGCCTCTGTGGAGATGACTGCCATAGTCGCTATCACGAACAGACAGGCGGCAGTGGTGTAGGGAGATGTTACCCACTGATAGGGCTGTCCGAGGAAATGGAGAGAGAGGGATGATGGAAGAGGAGGCGGAGGAGCATGGAGGGACACGGTTTGACAGGGATACTGTTTGACTGTACCAGCTGACCTATCCTAATTAACTGTGATTGGAGTGTGATAATCAAGCTGCCTCCTGCCTTGTTTTAAAAGGGAGGCATGAGTGGGGCAGAGGAGGAAGAGGGAGGCTGGAGGAGAATGTGATACTACAAAGACAGGGTGGATACAGTGAGGAGAGACAGCATGAGATGTGTTCCTATGACAGCGCAGTAAAAGGCGATGAAATTGACTTTTCCCTGTTATTTGTGGCTAGGTGATAGAAATCCCCACCCCGACATCATCCCTCAGCTTGTGAATAGTTTAAATAAGGGAAATGTCATGCTTTGTCAATTGCTCACACATCTGCAAACTCCTGGCACATACACGGCCAAACAATGGTATAAATGCACACATGCACTTTCCTGTGTACACAAATGCATGATCGCGTTGGCAGTACAGTATATGTAATTATTATTGACCAAGCCCTATATTTATATGTTGCTTGTTTTCTCTATATTAAGTCATTTATTGTGCTGAGAACATCTGTGAGTCCCCACATGCATGCATGTTATCTACATATTTCTCTCTCTGTCTGATAGCACAGTGTCTTAAAAGCAGATTTTAGTGAACAGTATAGTTTTTACACAATATCAAAATCCTAGTAAAGAAATTGAATGAAATATGTATCTTGGTAGACCATTTTAGTGTTTTCTAGTTAATCCTTGAGTTGGGTTGAGTTGCCATTTTAGCCATTTGGTGTAGGAGAAAATTGCAATCCTTTATCCTACAATAAGGTGCCATGTCAAATATGGAAGTCCTGTTGACATAGAGACATCACAGGATGTCTTACTGTAACTACATTCATATAATATGTCTCTAAGAACAACAGTGAGAGGCTGTTTATTCCTTTGGGTATAGAGCTAATGAATTTCACTTCTCTTATTATTCTTATCATTAGAATTTTCAATTAAATATGTTAGCCAACACGACAAGAATAATATATATTTTAAAATGTGATCTTCATTGTAACACTTCCAAACAATAGGAGGGTGTGACTTGACAATTATTCATCTGTAAAATCCTGACAAAGTGCGTCTTTATGAGTTGTTTTGTTGAATAATGGGTTTTCTCCGCCACTTCACACTGAGAACAAACAAATATAAAAAATATTCAGACCTTAATCCATCTTAAATATTCACTCATCTCTCCTTGTGGCAGTCTTAATCGTAAGACTCTAGCATTACGGTACTTTTCCAAAGAGTTTCAGCGCCCTTCAATCTATTTCTTTTCTTTTTTTTTTTTTTTGTCCTTTTTTTTCTTAGCAGCAATTAATTTTGAATCATGAGTGAACCTCTGATTAAAAAAAAAAAAAAAAAAAAACGCAATTCAAAAATTAATTGACTGGTCAGAAGTCAGATCAGATGCCCTTTTCACACTAGTAGCCATGGCAACCTCTATCCTGCTCACTCTGGCCTTCAATAAACCTTTATCTGACTGTTGGAAAAGGGCATTCCATTCAACATCATTCATATTTCATGCACAGATAAATCCAGACATGTTTTTCATGAGCTTGGTAGATACATATTACATCTGCAATTTGAATGTTTCTGAATTTGTATTCAAAATGCAACACGATCAACCTGTTATGATGGCATATTATTGACATGTAGTGTAGTCCACGTATTCTTTATTAGAAATGGTACAGTTACAATGATGGTTGCAATTAATGATGCATACAGTGTGCATATGTAATTTTGGGATATTCATATTTCTTTAAACCCGCATGAAATATGTAGTGTTTTTATTATGGCAGACCAATTGTACCTTGATAGGCAAGATTGTATCATTCAGTTTATTATTATAGTGCATGAAGAGTCAATTTAGTCAATTTGTTATTTCTAAAAATACTTAAAAACATCTGCAAAAACAGTGACAGTTGTGTTTAAGTTAAGTGTTTGTCACAGTCTTAGGGTTAAGTTTGTATCTTTTTATTTTGCGTGGGTTTCTTTTAGGCGTTAAACAGTGTGGACAGTATAAGGTTGAAACAAGAGAAAGGCAGAAAGAAGAAGAGAATCACCCAGTTAAGACACAGCCCAACTGAATCCCAAAACCAAATGAACAAAGCAACACAAAATCTGGCTGCTGAAAGGCAGGCTGGTTGAAGACGCACTTCTTCTGAAACATTTCCAGTCGGCGTCGGATCCAAAGTGAAGATTTGATGGAGCCACGACACAGCCACAGTGTGTTTCAATCATTTCTTATGAACTGGGAAACTGACTTTTAGACATTTATTCATCAGTTACTGAAGTTATGAGGGTTTAAAAGTGCTGGCAAAGTTCCCATTTCTCATTACCATTAATAGATCCTTCTTACCTCTGACATTCGTATACAGTAAATGTGATATTGTAATATATACTATTCATATACTTTCCATACTCTTTAGTAATCAAGAGGCTTTATTGCAATAATGCAGAGGGAGCATTGTTAATATACGATTGTTCACACCATCAAGCAATTGTTCCGCAGGTTAATGGACAAACATCTGCTAAGAGAGGAGCTTCATTTGGGAGCATTGTAATTAGTTAGTTTACAAACATTACTCTAAACAGGTAGCATATGGACGAGTGATGGTTTCTTGTGATGCCATCACATCTGTCTGTTTAAACATGATTAATTGAGGCCATCAGAGTGCGTTTAGACCTGTTGTTCCAGTAGAGCCATGTGCGTGCATCATTCCAGTGAACTCTCATAGCAACATGAACAGGACTTGATGACTGACTGCATGTCATTCATCAGTAATCATTAACCTAAAATTTAGGCTCATTTTTTAGCTTCTCATTCTGGATTATGTGTGAGAAGATACTCCATAAAGAGTAAGAGATCTGAGAATCCATCTAAAAGCGTGACCTCTGGGAGTAGATTAGAAAAACATCATAGAGCAACAACTGCAAACGGCAGCCAGATGCTTATGTTTCTTCGTGCTGTTTGTGCAAGTCGTTGGACAGAGAGGATTTGTCTCAGAGCCTTTCATCTTGTCCTGCTCCTCATCTTCTCAGCTCTCCATGGCCTGTCCCTGGCTGGGCTGATAGCCTGATTCATGGCAACATCACCAGCTACTTTCCTGGTGTGGAAAATGAGAACCATCAGCAATCTGGGCATCACTCAAAGTGTGTGTGTGTGCGCCCATACACGTGCCAGATCGTGTGTTCACCCCATTCTTAGAGGATGTGGCGGTATTGCACAGCAGTGAGGCGATTTGCGGCTAAGCTAGTGGAATCCTGTGGAAAGCCTAAAATCTTGTGGGGTGAAGGGAGGGGAATATATCACAGTCTTAGGATTTCTTCTTTC
Organism: Miichthys miiuy; assembly: GCA_036365135.1. NCBI lineage: Eukaryota > Metazoa > Chordata > Actinopteri > Sciaenidae > Miichthys > Miichthys miiuy. The sequence continues at coordinate 21,335,761 of CM071603.1, forward strand.
TCATTATGGAAGATTTGAAGGGATTAGTCTATTTTCTTTAATACATGCAGTTTTATTAAATTCCATTGTTATGTTTGAGGTTGATGATGGGTAATGTCCATTCTTGTGTCCTTTCTCCTGTGTGATATTGGGCTGGGCTGTCCATGAGAAGTGAGATTTCCACCTCTAAACCTCAGCCTGCCTGCACGGCAGCTCAAGCCTATCTTAAGCACTGTGGCACCACAGCGTTGGAGAGAAGTGATGAATATCTCAGACTCTTACCACTTGGGATATAAATCTCTGACATTATCCTTTCAGCCTGGAAGCTGCAGTGAATAATTATGGCATGTTTATGGAAGCAATGAGTAAAAATATGTCTTATTTCACTCCAAGTACCATTATGACCTGTTAGAGCATATTTGGACTTCTCATCTTTAAAAAAAAAAAAGTCTGCGTTAGATCCCATAGAGAGTGCTTTCCTCCTGCACCTTCCAATAAGAGCAGCTGGCCTTAAAAGCTTATGGTTGCCCAGCCCTGTCGACTCACACCGCTCTGTAATGAGAACATTACAGGGTATTAATCCAAGTGTATGCTGACTCTTATTAGACATTGAAAAAACACACAAAGCCATTAAATGCTGTGGAAATGTTATTTAAGACTCATTAAAAAATGACTGAGTGTGAGGATTAGTCCAGAGTCATGAGATTTAAAGTTAATTACTCTTCATTCATATTGTTAAAGTTTCATCCATTGCCAGGTCCAGTAAAAACCTCAGTGATATTATTATTTTTGTGTTTTGCGTGCGTCTTACTGAGCTGTCTGGAAAATATTACGTCAACATTAACTATGCTGAGCTCTAGGTCTGGAGCAGAAGATGTTTTTGACAATGAAGCCTCACCTGCAGCTGAATTTGAATTTGTTTGTTTTATTGCCTCATTTGTGTGTAATAGAATTCAGAAAGTGAGGCCAGGCGGTTTGATGAGTTTGCATATTTCATGTTGACACTTTATACATGCACACAGATCTTGCTTGCTGTAAACACACTAGTAACCTACATCATCATCTGGTGTGTGTTTTCACACTGGTGAGAGAGGATAAAAACCCCACCTTGCCAAACTTGTTCTACCACACACACACATCAGCTATATATTCCGTCACAACAGTAGCAAGAGAGACAGTGTTTATCACCTCTGTCATCACGACAGAAATGTTTCTGCTCCCAGTTGTTCTCTAATCACATGAGCAACAACCTTGTAGATGTGGTGTCTGTGCTATAAATGAAATTAATTAACATTGTGTTGCTGCCATGGCAGTGCAGCCTACATTTTTTGTTTTTGTTTTCCTCAAGGCATCAACCTCTAATTGAAAAGCTTAGTTAAATTTGTGATAACAGCACACACAATTAGGATGTTATCATATCAACTTTTGATTCTCAGATATGTGAAGATAGAAGCTCTGGCATGGGATTCAGAGAGTGATGTACTTTTTTTTCCTTTAAAAAAAAATGCCAGTGCTTTGCAGCCTTGTGCTTGTGTACGAGTTAAACAAACATAAATAACTCTTATAAGCAACCCAAGGTTGATTGTAAAGGGTTGAGTGGATGTGTTTTTCGAACATACAGTTGTTGTACATTTGCCATGTCCTTGTGTTCATTCATTAGCTGCATCAAGAAAATCACTGTGGGCACTATGAGCTGTGGGCTATAAAAATGACCATTTTTTCTTTCTCGACATTTGAAGGGTTAAACGAAGGAGCACTCATGATAGAAGTTAGTTTGTTGTCACAGCACCTCTTTAAGAGTATGTGTGACAGAGCAGCAGAAGAGCTGTTCCAGTATCTGCTCTCAGTGGGTGAAACATGTTGTCCAGCACAGCGGTAGGGAGGATACTACAGAGCAGATTATAATGATACAGAACATCGTCACTTCCTGGACCAGAGCCACTCCACAGCCATCTGTCCTCTGTCCATGGACAGCAGGCCACTGGTGAATTTGTATGTGTATTTAAGTGTGCGTGTTGGATGTAATTCTAGACATTAACCACACTCTTTTACATATGCTTTGATAGCTTCTTTTACCCCCACCCCCTGTTGTTTTAAGTCATATACATTAAACTTCTCATCTCTTCCAGCACTGCTTTACATGGTTTTAAATATTCATTGGTTTCAAATTCAATGATTGTTTAAGCAATTCATCAAGTAAAAGTACCAAACAGTTGCTGCTTGTCAAACCTGCTTGCTTTTACGCTTTTTCAGATCATTACACATTGAATTGAAATGAGACTAAATTAGTTGGTTAATTGGTATTTGTCATTATTTGCAATGTTTTGCAGACAAATGAATGAATTAATGCTAAAAAAGAATGTTTAGATTAGTAGTTTGTAGTTTCCGCTTTACTGTCTTTGTAGATTTGTGTCCTCTTGAAGCAGTCAAAGCAGTGCTGCCATTTGCGTTTTTGTCTCTTGAGTTGGATTTCTGTAAGACCACAAGAAACTAATCCTCCAAAAGTCCATGACATGAAATTAATGAAACATTACGAACACTACAGATAAATGACATGTAACCATTCAGGGTTTAGTTTTTTTGTAAATAAAGATTAAGGCTCTGTGAATTGTGCTTGTCTGACTGTATTTTACATGCTCTTGTTTGTAGTAAAATGGTTTAATGGTAAAAGTGGAACTGCACATGAAGTGCTACAACAAGTATTCTCCATGCAGACATTCATGCTTTCCTCCAGCCTAACTTTGTCTAAAATATTCAAATCAAGCACATATAACATTTTATGATGAACAGACAGATGGAAGACTTTTCAACAGTCATGCGTTTCATATGACAAATTCACACCTGTAGCCTTTTCTCACAATTAGAGGAGTTAATTTTCTCATCAGCTGGTACCAATATTGTGGGAGGTGAAGTCATGGGTGGCACAGATCTTTTTCTCACACAACTTTGTCTCTGATCTCAGCAGAGGCGTTTCACTTGCAAATCCACTGCTCGTTTAATGAATTCTTGTCTCTTGTCTGTGTGAGTGTGTGTTATCTGTGCATTTTACTGCCCTTTTCCAATACCAGAACAGTTACTTAGAATTAGCAAACGGCTCTCAAATCGGCATGCTTTACATATTTGTGTAATTCAGTAGCTGCGTAGCATTCTCCAGTTTGTAAGTGTATAGTTATATTAATATGTTTTTGTTTGGATTTTGTTGGACAGACACAATCAGCTAAGGTTTGGATCACACAATGCAATTGTTTGACTTAGAAAATGCCTGGTAGTGCTATATTGGATGCAGCAACAATATTAATTACAAAAAACACCAAGTGACAGATTGATCAATTCAATGCAGGCGGCTACAAACTGGGGAAATTGTTCAGCTTGGTTAAGTGGAAATGAAATGCCTGGAAAAAATTTCCCAAGACAGTGAATTCAACACAACTTCCACTGACTCAGTAAGATAGAAGTGAAGGTCCCCTTTGTCCAGGCCGTTTCCTAGGCTGATGTGAATGAATATTCGTGGTGCCCTCGGGCATTGTTTCCCCATGTTACACTGCATCAGGAACCAGAGAGATAAATGGGCATGGTCTGTCCATGGCATCAGGACTTCTTCTCTGTTCACCCATAACTAGTAATGTCCTTTCATCCACTGCCTGCAGTGCTATAGATAATGGAGTGGTGAAGAAGAGGGAACACTAAAACAAAGAGAGTGGATGTGGTTTATGCGATGACAGTGGATGGGATGATCAGAGATGTCAGAAAGGAAGAAAAATGGGACATGCGAAAGGATACATAGAGTAATAGTAAGTAGAGCTTAAAAGTAAGAAATGAATAGAAAAACATCTGCTGGATCAACATCAAAGAAATATGTACATCCGATGCAGATATTTAAATACTCAATTATTTGTTAAACTAACCTTTTCATGCCACATTAAATGTGTTTTATAATGTTCAGTATATTCAATTATGATCAGTTAAAGTAACACGACTCTTACTATGTATGCATTGTTTTCATGTTCAGCCAATCTGCTTAAGTAGGCCAATGAATTATGAAGGTTTGATATGTTTTGTTTCTCACTTCGATAATAATTTCTAGAACCTGATGGCTGAGCTAATGTTGTAGATTGTAACAGGTCTTGCTAAATCTCACAACAGTTTAATACTGATGCTATTTAAAGCAAATATGGCAATAAGCTAAAAACACATCTCTTAAAAAATAGTTTGGATTTGGTCAAAGAACAAAGTACAAAATAGATGTTGAACTCAAAGTAAAATCTAATAAATACACTGTAATAGACACTGCATGTACTTAACATGTTTATCTTATGACAAATAATGTTTTCCAATGAAATCCAACATTTAATGAGACCATAATATAGGTCTCGAACCCCCCAAAAAAACACTACAGTTTTATCAAAAAAAGGCAGAGACGATATTAGACGATATCAGACGAGACAATATTACATCCACCAAATGCTTAGAGGAACAATAACACAAGTCTAAAAGAACATTGTAAATGTTAACGTTGCATAATTTAAACTGCTGCTCTCCTCTGCTGTCACCTGAAATGAAACACTCAAACATCTCCAACTGATTGTGACTGACTGAGCTGTTTGCCTCTACTTTTACTAACTAAAAACTTGTCACGGGGGTGAAACAAAGCTAACACGTGTCACTCCTGGAGGTGAAACATTGTGTAAGTCTGTTTCCGCTCCAACAACATGTCATGAAACACATTTCATGAAACATTAATCTTAACCGTTAACCTAGCTATTATGTTATTATGGGCTAATGATAGCGTGGCTAATGAATCATAGCTGACATTTGCATTAACATTAACTAGCTCAAGTTGCATACTGGCAGATAAACTGGATCACATCTTAGTAAAAAATAATGCATATTAACATCTTGGTGGTTAACATATTGACCATGTTTGACTGAATGACCTATTTTTAACTGGTTTGATAAGGTTTAATTACCTCCACTATGTAGAAAGCTCTGGAGGTCTACAGCAAATCCTCTGACATGAGATAGAAAATGATGCAGTTTGTAATGGTTTTTCAGCCTAAATAAATTGTGTAGCATACACCCATCTACACTTTTTTTCAGCATACTGAAAAAGAGCCTTTCAATTCTGCATTGAAAGAATGAAAATCTAAAAAACAGAGCCGCTGTGAAGGAAGGAAGAAACCTGGCAACCAGTTGATAAGTGATCAGATGATGAGAAGAAAGAGCACATGGATGGATGGATGGATGGATGAAGAGGGACAGGACCGCAGGCGGGCTCCATGGGAGATTGGCTTAAGTAGCATGGTGCCTGGCTTCCTGCAGTCACTGAGCCACCGGTTCAAATTCAAAAGAAAAACCTGTCAAGGTAAACACATACCCTGCTAAGACACGCTTAAACCCAGTCACATGTGCAGACACTGTGGCAGCATAAAGACTCATCATTAGGCCGTCCCCTACAGCTGAAATGAATTTGCATTAAAGCTTTTGACCATAAATATTGTTTTTGTGGTATCCTGTTGTATGAATTGCGTGTTACTCATGTGTCATTGTACTATAGGGTTTTCAAACTGATTTTGATTGAGAGAGAGAATTGTGTGCGTGTGTGTCTTGGTGAGTGAGGATGGCAACTGGGAGTGTTTTTCGCCGATAACCTCAGTTTGTTACTTTTTGATCCTGCTAAATTAAGATAAGGGGCTTGGTTAATTAAACTGTCACATGGCAATACCTTGAGGAATTGCGAGGCCAACACAGCTTTAATTGGGTGGCTGCAATTGTCCCTGTGCTGCCTCTCTTCCCTGGGAAGCAGCCCCACAGAGGGGGAAAAACACCCTCATAGCTACCGGCAAAGGATGGGAGAGTTGAAGGAAATGACAAGCTTGAACATTTAAATAAAGAGGCGTGGGTGATTTAGAAAAAAAAAACTAACTATAACTTAAGCCACTAAACACATTATATACCTTACATGTGGTGGATGTAATACAATGGATCAATGGCAGGGTGAGAACTAGGTTAAACTTAAGTTTTAGTTGCTGCTTCAGTATGCATGAATGAGAGTTGTGTAATTTTCTGTACGTTGTCGTAATCTCTGCAGTGCATTTGTTGCAAATCTCCAAAGCCCCATGGACAGCGTCAGCAAGCTTAAGATGCATCTGTAATTACCAGCAGCCAATTAACAGCTGACCTCGCCATCCCACCTCAAACCACAACAAAGATCTATTATGGAGATTTAGCAAGCTTGCAGTGTAAACAACTAAGTGTGATGGATCTTCATACAGTGCTTATGGGTGTTTGCACGTCCTCTTTTGGTTTACACACACTTCATTGAAATTCAGACCACGGTGAGGTAGATGGTTGGATGTGCTGCAGATGTGTAGGCAGTTTTTGTAACAGGTTTGAAAAAGAACAGCACTCAGTTGATCAGCCTATACATGTTACTCCCACTGCTTAGATTTACTCATATTTACAATTTTCATTGTTGGAATTAGTTGTAGCAAGTCAAACACATTTATTAAAGTGCCAGAGAGTGTAGCAATACATTATCTTGGCTGAATTTGATTACATTTTAGGTGAAATGCAGCACTGGTGCACATACATTTTTCGGAGGCACCACACAATGCATCATATTAATTGAAATGTCTGCAGCTGTATTTGATATAGTTTGAAAAAGTAAGCATTACTGAGATTATTATGGGATCTTAGAAATGGTGTGAGTTGCTGGAGGAAGGATCCTCGACAGCATAATGACTATTGTGTGCTGGTGTTTTGAAAAAAAAAAAAGTTGTCCATCTGTCCCTGAAGGTGGTCGAAATCTGCCTTGATTAACAAGTGGGAAAATCTGGGTGATGGTCTCCGGTGCTTGCCTCTCATCCCCTCCCAAGTGGTGATCAAAGAGGATGAAGTTTTGAGCCTAGGGATAATCTAGTTCCCTAGATTGTGATAATGCTGCTCAGGGTGATCATGTGGATGAGAGCGGGTTTTGGGTGTGCGCATGGCTGTGGGTTCGTGCATGTAGCCAACTTGTGTGTGCCTACGTGGTGGTGGTGCTCAAAAGAAGAGGCAGACAATAGCAGAGTGAGCCACTGAATTAGTACACACAGACTGACACAGACACTCTTGCTGTTGCTGTATCCAGGCAACCACATCAGAATTCAAGACATATCAAACAACAGGTGATTGCCACCATCTTCCTTTTTGAGCTTTGAGCTGCTAAATTATGACCACTTCTAGCAGAATATGAATTAATATACAGCAATTTCAAGTGACAGTAAAAATTTGACAAATCCAACTGAAGCTTTTTTTTTCCGCACATAATTGCAGTGTGAATTACATTTAAAACACATTCAGGCAATTTCTTCCAAATAAGTGTCATAGCTTTGTTTGTGTTCTTTGCGAATGTTTTCTTTTCTTTGCGACTCTCAAACAGTTTGTGAAATGAATCTCATTTTAGTTTTAAGTTTCCCGTTGTTCCGCATGGTCTCTTCCCACCCTGATCCGTGTCTGGTGTTGGTGTCCAGCTGTTCCATCAGCACGACAAGTGGTTCAGGAAACTCCCTCATTGTTCACTGACCAATCGCAAACACACCAGAATGCTGTCAACGAGCATTTTCCACCCAGTGGTTTACATTTGCCTGCACCTGTGGTTTTAGCCCAGAGGGCAGGAGATGCAGGAGGGAGGGGTGGCAGAATGGGGAGAGGCTGGTCATTGGGGTGGAAAGGCAGCCAGGGTTGGGATTAGTCTGTCTTTCTGTCTGTCGAGATTAAACGAAACAGATTCATAGTTGAGTTTCCCCCGTTTTGTCATGTTTTCCTCAAAATGCATCAGAGGACAGCTGAGCCTTACCACCCAAATTTGCATCTTTGTAATTTGCATGAACTCATTGGACCTTGGAGGCAACTTACGGTTGTGTGTGCACGTATGCATGCAGGCATGTGTGTGCGTGTATGTGTGTGTGTGTGGGCATGTGCGTCATAATTTGACAAGCAAAATAAAGAACTTGTCCAAACAATCCAATAGACATGACTGGAAAGAGCATGCGCTGCTTTTATGGAAATTGTGCACTCGAACCACCTGAACAGTTCAAGCATTTGTTGCCCAAAATTTACTAGAACGTTTAAAAAATTAGACTCACTGCCTTCACTGACTTCCATCATAGTGTAACACGGTATCATGCTGCAGTAGAGAGTCGACTGTGGAGAACTAGAATATACTCTGCACTGCAGTGCTTTGCTTGCTAGCTTGGGTTGTGAATCTTATCAGGAGGGGTTGTGGTAGTGGATTTTGTGTATGTCTGTGTACGTGTTTGTGTGTATGTGTATGTGTATGTGTGTGTGCCTGCATGTGTGTGTCCAGGCCCCTCTGGAGTCCATTAATCCCAAATCTAACAGACTTACTGCAGAGGCAGCCTTTGATGTGTGCTGAATCCCTCTCTGGAATATTGGATGCTGCTTCTATAATATTCACTTCCTACTCTCTCATCAGGAATACATTGTTTTGTCCCCACATCTCCACCCCCATCCCGGTGCCAGGATTGTCCAGCAGGACAGGTGGCGGGTCTGTTATGAGTTTGTTTACAATTCAGGTGTTTTTTCACCAGTTCTCTGATCTGTAATTTTACATCTCTGAGCTCTTTTAATCCCATTCTTATCTTGTCTAAGCCTTCTAATCTTTGACCCTAATCTTAAACCACCACATAGAATGGGGAAACATGGACTGAGAAGAGGAGTTGTTTTTCTCACCTTCAAATTCAATGCATACATTTGTCAGGGAGAGCTGGGGTCCTCTTGCCTTTGGGTTTGCGTTCTCACGAGCCGAGTGTGAGAGGTACTTATTGCTATATATTTCTATTTATTTGCGTTTTATTGCAGTGGCCTGGATTTGAACCCGACCTGTTTTAAAGCCTCATGCTCATACCCCACCAGTCTCAGGAGTGAAACATATGGAAAGGCAAAGAAACTATAAATTAGATAGTGAGATGGAAAACACATTTCTATTTGAAACGATTATCTCCCCTGACGCGTAGACTAATAGACCGTTATTGCATTTCCGTCAGTTTCTTTTAATCTAATCATACTTATAAACAGATGAGTGAGAGTGTTAGTGTGCGCGTATGTTTATCCACACAGAGAGACGCAAGCAACCAGTGTCTAGACTGGCAAACACCAATTTGGCTGGGGCGCGGAGGAACATCAATGCTAAAGCAATGTTGCTGAAACACTAGGCATGTTCCTCAGTCTTCCATGGAAAGGAGATTAGAGTGACAGACAGACGGCGAGTTGTGGAGGAGGAGGAGGAGGTGCAGCAGAAATAGAGGAGAGGTTGGCAGAGCTCACTGTGGCTAATACATCCAAAGTGTGTCAGTTAGCTCTCTAAATGTGTTAGGCCCCAGGGCTGAGAAAGCCAACACCATCGACTCAACCTACCTCTCTCCACCTTTCCACTTAGCCTCTGTTCAACACTCGCCAATATCCTTAGGGGAGCTACACTGCTGTTCATTGGCACAACCGATCAAATGCCTACATGCTAAAGTGTACGGTTTTCTTATTGCATATATTAGTCTCATGAGTACATGTGCAGGAGGATGAATCTAGAGTGGTGTGCTGCTATGCAGCATGGCAAGTAGCTTTACAGGTGCTGTGTCTTTACACGTCTTTCCCTTTTGGTAGCTGGTAGCATCGGTTTACTATATACATTTTCACTATTTATGACATTGTGCATTATTATGTTAGCCAGAAATCTGTCTCGGCATTGATTTTCCACGTCTATTTATCAAATTACATCCATCTTTACATGTGATTTAGTACACTCTAAGGAATTTTAATAAACGTAAATAATACACTCAGTGAAAATGCCTGACTCTTTGTGCGCTAGTGAGTCAAAGTGGAAGAAAAATGAAAAAATTCCACACGCTAGGAGGCAGGTTTGGTCTGTCACATCAGACTGTTTGAAACCATCTCACTGGTGTCATATCAGGTATGTGCTTAGAGTATTTTTACACAGCTGTAGATGCTGTTGGTTTAACTGAATTAATGAAAGAAAAGTGCAGATCAACACAAGTGTCACAGCTGTTCTCTAGGGAAATACTGGAGCTTTTTTGGTGGCACTATCGCAATCTGCAGAATTGAAGCTGAAAGATAACATTGCAAATCACTTTACAAATCATTTGCACATCTGGCTTTTCATCTAGCCATAGTCAGCACCAGCCAAGACCAATTCATTCTTATAGGTTTTGGCACCTTCTTGGATTTCATTAGGCTCCAAGTGTCAAGCCTCTCAACATGTTTTACCTACCAACCCTGTATTTTGAGTTCAGCCACTAAAAGGAAGGTATTGCTAGTAGCAATAGCTGTCAGATAAGCATAAGGGTTACATAATGTTTCTTTTTTTTTGCATGATTTGATGACTTTATATATGTTGGCAATCACAACTTGCGTCAGGGCAAGAGACGCTGAAAATGAATCAGAATTATAATGCAATAGTAAGGACAAAAGTACGCTGCTGCTGCACACTGTATGTGTACATGTTGTACAGTCATGGTTCGAGAGAGAGAGAGAAAGAGAGGGAGAGAGAGAAAGGAGAATCAGAAGCACTTTCCATAATCCTGCTAAAGCAGTACACATGGGAATGATTACTTGCACAAAGCCATGACACCCTAAGTTGTTCAGATCCCTTTGTTGAAAAGAGAGCGACACGAAACAGAGTGGCAGACAGACAGAGAGTGAGTGAGAGATAATGAAAGAAAGTGATTTAATTCAGCAAATGTGACAGGATTGTATGATGTCTAGTGGATCTTGTTATTGTCTGGATTGTCTGAAGGAAGCTTCCACGATCGCTAAATGGATTTTATCCTTGTTGTTTTAGGCCAGTTGTCATGACAGGGCCACAGCACCTCATTTTAGGCACTAAATCCAGTTTAATCCAGTCTTCAGTTTAAGATGAGATCCGTCAAATTTTGAGAGCTTTAAATAGCATCATTAATGTAGCATGGTTAAAATGTAAAAATCTGTTGGAGTGAAGCACTTCAAAAGATGACCCTCTGTGAATTAGCAACAAAAGGTTTCCCTTCATTCTTTCTTTAATAGGGTGTTTTAAACCTGTTTTCTCCTTGGATAGAAACAGGATTTCTGTAATGAGCTGGTGAGTCATAGATTTTCTCGGCTTAATTTTTTTTAATTCCCTGCCCCCCTCCCTTTTCTCTCTCTCTCTCTCTTTCACTTCCTCTCTTTCTCACTTTATTTCTTGCACTCGCTGCCTCTCTAAATGGGCCAAGGCAACTTTCCTTACCGTCTATTGGGGGAAGGAAGTAGATTAAGGCTATTAACAGACAGGAGGATGCTGATCAGCCTTTCTGGTCTCTGATCTCATGTCTGGTCCACACTGTGCACTCTCTCCTAAGGCTCTTCAGTTATAGGCACCATTCAAACATGATGTGTTTATTTGGTTTGTGTGTGTGTGTGTGTGTGTGTGTGTGTGTGGTGGTGGAAGTGTTGTTTAGTTGAAACAGCCCATTTGATTCCCACAAATGTGCCCAAATACAATCTAAGGGTGTCACGCAGAGACCAAAGCAGCTAAAAAGAGTGCACTCTCGTTCATGTCTGCAAACAGTAAGTAGTGGTGAAGTAGAAATAAAACATGTTGCGGCCATGCTGTGTCTGTTTATGTTGCATGCGAGTGAACATGCCACAATGCACACACAACAAAACACAAGACACACACAAGCTATGCTATATTTAGATGACAAACTGCCATAAACCCAGGCTAAAGGGGGTAGAAATAAACAAAAGAGAGGGAAAAAAGCAAGGCGGTCCAGAAGCATCCCCTGTCACGGTGCAATCCCCCATGTCCTAATTACACAGGCTTAGAGGAAACGGAGGATTAGCCACTGATTCACCACGCTTCTCGCCTCATCTTCTAATAAGTCCCCTTCTTGTCTCTTTGCCACCCTTTGTGCCACCCTCCATGTCTCTCTCCAGGTAAAGGTAGCAAGATACTATTGACCTGTGGCTTCCTGTCTCCCTTTGTTCCTCCTTGCTAACATGTCTGCCTCAAACAACACCTAACAGGGGAATCCCTGTGATAATCCCATTTTAAAAGTAGGCTGTGCAGCAGCAGTTTCTTTTTAGCTGTTCTCCTCAATTTACATTTTTTTTTCCATTGTAGGATCACATTCATATATGTACGTGCTTTTGTTTTGTATATATGGGTTTGTATGTTTTAGTGCGTGTGTTGGCGCTGTGCCTTTTCTAGCACGGGGTAAATATGTGCTTTTTAAAATTTTCATGTTGGTCGGCTTTAGCTAAATGTTCCCACTAGAGTCCATTTATTCAGCGGTGACTACACTGAGCATGTTTTATTGATAGCAAAATAAGTTTATTTATGTATCATGTAGAGACAAGCCATGAGAAAAAAAGTAACTGCTGGTGTGAGGATGTCACACAGTATCTAATTTGTCTGTAGACCTATTTTTATGTTTATTTAATTCAATGTTTTCAGTGTTTAAGACACAAAAACAAGCTGAACTATTCTATAAAACAGTTGTAAGTAATTATCTGTAAATACAGGGTTAGCTCAGGTCACCATATCTTTTCTGAGTGTTTTATAGCTGATTAATGTCACATAATCAGACAGTTGTCATACAGTATAAGGCTGTATTGCCAAACTAAAGATGTATATTTAATTTTTTTCCAACGCAGTAATTTTTTTGTTCATGCAAATTATTTGATAGTTAAAGCTTGATAACAGCAGGAACGATATAAGAGTGGTTCCTGTCAGACATCTATATCTAATAGCTTGCCTGTGGCTGCTCTGCTGCAATTGCTCCACCATTAGAACACTTAGGGAGTGAAAGAAAGAGGGTTGAAGAGTGAGCTATTGCCAGAGGTGATGTGAATTATACAACATCTGAAGTCACAGGTTGGAAAAGAAGCTCAGGGTTTTTGATTGGTTGAGGCGAGGATCTTCCTTGACCGACCTTGCTCTGAAATGAAAGAAAGAATGCAAAAATAGAACCTCAGTGAAGAACACTTAAAACTAAGCTCGAACACAGCAGTGGGAATTTTCTGAAGAGTTGTCACACATCACAGATGTGGTTACAGATAAACATTAGTTTGTCTGTTCTCAGCGCTTTTTGGCCTTGGATAAGTTCCCATGGCAGTTATTCATTATTGTTGAAACCTGTTTGTTGAGGGTTGTTCGTTCTTTTTTTGTTTTTTTTTCCTTAGTCTGAGTTCTGATTGTCAACAGATAACAGAAACGGTGAGATCCCCACCCTGTCTTTTTTACGCACAGTTATTTTGAGGCTGACCTCAAGGCTGACAATGAAAGATTGCAGAAACCTTCTGATAATTGAGATTATAGCAGGCCGCACACGTCTCGACTGTAAACGACAAGTCTAAAGCATGTAGTAAAAACATATGGTAATGTGAGGACAGGCTATTCATGTTTTAATGGATTATATTATAATGAGCTTCATCAAAAAAACAATCAATATGCCCTCAAGGTTCAGACACATTGACAGGGTCTAAGTGCACAGTCTATTCTGCTCTATTCAGATATACAGGCAAGCACACACGTGTATACACAGACGGCAGCCTTTATACAACTAGGTAGGTCACTTGCACACAAATTTGTATTTATAAGGACCACATCGTGCATTTTAGGGCTCTCATTGCTGCTTTGTGTTAAAGGGAAAGTGCTATTTGAGAATATCAATCTAGTTGTCCAGATGCCACTCATCTCTGCAACCCACAGACCTTACTCGCCACCCACAGCACACAGCCCTGCTTGCTCATCATTGATTAGGCTTTGTGTGTTTGTTTTTGTTTGGATATGAGCTTATGCTCCTCTTCCTCCTCCTCTTGGGTTTTTATCCCTCTCCCTCCTATGCATAAATACTCTCTCCTCGGGGTGTTCTTTGAACAACTTAGCCAGGCATTAGCTGATGGAGGGGCCTGCAGTTTGTGACGGAATGCCTGAAGAGAGGACGTGTTTGATCCTGAGGTATATGTCCTTGATTCAGTCTCGGCATCGGCAGCCACCAAGCACCCCCACTGCTGCTGCCAAGCATTTCCAGCTATGCATCGGTATTCTCTTGCCTCCCACTGTGATAAAAGCTATTACACTGGAGAGAAGCATCCTTCTCATTGTGCTAAGCCACCCACTGAACAAAAACAATCCAGACCAGTTCCCTCAACACACAACCGCTTTAGAACTTGAAATTAATAATTGCACACTGACTAACAATCCATCATATAATATATGTTTTAATTTGAATACAGTTACATGAGCTTCGCCGTGAAACAGAAGGGATAAATGTATTTAAAACTGCAGTTTATTCAATATTACCATTTTAAATCACATCATGGGCACCATTTACAGTTGCTAATAGAGCTCAAGCAGAGCTGTAGGCTAGTATAAAATGAAGGTCTCACAGCAAACTATGTTAAATACTCGAAGACAGCACTTTGATACTTTAATACTATTGCATTGCAACCTCTTAAAAAAAAATGTTGACAAAACAGACTGTCCAACTGTAGAAAGCAAACCTGTTTTCCCAGCATAGCTCTGTTACAGAATAATAACAATATTAGATAATACACTTGAGTAATATTCTCATTTGTCCCAATGCAGCATAAGGAAAAGGGAATATAAACTAGCTTGTCCCATATTTCTTTGTGTGTGTCCAAAAAACGGAGACAAGAGCAGTTCTTGTATAAAACTTTCACAGTCATTTCAACACATTGAAATAGTGTTAACTGTGATTAACTGAGGACAAAAAGACCCTCCAGGCCACCTTCAAATGTCTCAAGAAAACACAATTAGAAGCACTCTCTGTTCATCCAGACCCGCAAAAGTTTGAGATTCTGAACTGGTGTCATTTAGTAGACTGGCGACCTGAGAAGTCATAAGATATTTACTAAACATTGAGCTCAGTCAGAGTGGAGACTCTCTCATCTGTGCAGTTCAAATATTTAGTCGCCCTGATTGGCTGCGAAAATGGGGGAAAAAAAGGGGGGAGGCATGGATCAGCTGGGCCAGATAGCAGTAGGCAAGGAGATTAAAAAACACAATAACACACACACACACACACATGCACAGGTAAACACACACTGTGAGCTCCCTCAGGTGAACAGGTGCAGTCATGGTCTGTCACAGATGCTCTACGCAATTCGTCAGCTGCCATTCCTCCTGTCCACCTTGGGTGGGTTGGGGGATATTCAGCACAACACAACCTCAGCACACAAATACACACACACACACATTATCTCAGATCATTCCCCATCCTCATAGGCTACTTCGGTAGCTGACAGAGCTGTCTAATGACTACCCAGGTGTGCATGACGGTAAAATGATTCACAGCCACTGATAGGTTGTTGCGTGTTTTGTAGCTTTTTACTTTTTTGCACTTTGTTTTTGAAGTTAGGAAACAGTCTACAACACTCTGAGTTTGTCCTGTATTCAGGCCTGCTGCTTAGCAAAAGCCCGCATGTACAGCTCTCTCTTGTTCCCCCCCCTCCTCATGAACCACAGTGTGTGACAGAGGGACATTAATCACAGGGCTGGGTAATAAAGCGAGGAGGGATGGGCATGTAGGGCCAGGGGGGCAGGCGTCTGGAGGGAGAAAAGGGTGTTTAGGGAAATCACACCATGCTTTATGACACACACTGATACACAAGCCACACGTTTACACTCACAGGTTTAGGTGCACATCCTTCATGCGCCATACTGAAAGGTTCCAACCCGAAAGTTTGAAAAATTAAATCGGGGAGAGGCGAAGAGAAAAAAAAAAAAAACAACACAGGATTCTGGCGATGGCGACCAGTTGTTTTCCATTAGTCTGTAGTAAGGGAGAGCCCTGTGCGTTCTTGCCCACGAATGTGTGATTTTACGTGGCCCTCATTAATTAAGTGTTAATTTGGTAAAAGACTTTTTCTGGAAGGAAAACAGAAGAGGATTTTTTTTTACTGTTTGGAAAGAGATGAGGGTAATTTTATGGCTCTGTAGAAGAAACACCTTCACTGTTGCTGTGATGCCGAAATGACTGCGGGAGGTTTTCACGATACTGATAACTCTCATGATATGAGATGGTGATAAAATGTGGCTGTGATTACAAGCTAAATGATTGCTAGCTAAATGACAGCAGAACACATTTTAGTAGTCTACTGGGTTTATCACTGTATTAAGTTTTTTTTTTTTTTCCTCCAGCATTTAGTCCTGACCCCTTTTGGTTATTGAAGTTTTTTAATATCGACCTTCCATCTTGACATTTTACAGTGAGCGCTGTGTTGTGAATCATATCAAGTGGAGTTGTGATGGTGGAGGATGAGGAGGGGGGATATCATCCTCAATTCTTTGTTGTGTACTTTCTGTTGCATCTGCGCTTGCATGGTGCTCAAGGAGTATTAGAAAAGGGTAGGTTGAAAAATGAGATACCAATAATAGTTCCCTGTTCTTGTAAATCCACCATAACTACACAGCACAGTCTCAGTGCTCTAGAAAGATCAGGGCATGCAAGTAAAAGAAAGCAGAGAAGGACAACACTGAAACTTTTTTAACAGAAGAAAGAAAAAAAACTCAGTGGTTTGATCTCCGTCTTTGGGTATAAATATTAAGTTATGTGTATAAATACATGCACGTTCACTTTCATGCACTTTCAGTGCACAATAGATGTAGTTTTCTGTTGTTGCCTCCTTCTGTTTCTGGGCAGTCATTACACAGTCATTAGATGGCATACCCTGCTTTTAAATGAAATTCATTTTTGAAAAATTATTCATTCAAATTATTCATAAATTATTCTGCAAGAACTACCTCCGAAACAGTCCCAGTCACTTTAAAGAAATGCATGTAGGGACTGATTTTTACATTTTAGATAAGGCACCTCACTGATTCAGAAACTAATTAACAAATCCTTCATTCATCTATCCTTCACTTCCACTGGCCTATCTCACCGCAGCTGCTGTTACGAGGCACGGCAATATCTGATGTTGAAAAATAACACAGTGAAACAGGATCATTTACTTCTTCCCTGTTTTTTTTTTTTTTTCTTCTGGCAGTGTTGCTGAATTAAGGGTCTCTCTGAAACGGTAACGGTTTATTTGACACCATGTGTCCTTCTGCTATTGCTCAAAGACTTCTTAGAGCAGCTTTGCTTTCTTTTATATCTGTTTCATGTGCTCTTAGCAGTAAAGATAACTGGCCGCTACATAGCTGTCCTATCTGCTTCATTGTTACCCAGTCTTGCTATTCTGCCCTAAAGCAAGGCAATTAACCCTGCCAAAGGTAGTAAGATAGCTCTGGCTGCTTGCTGTTAAAAAAGCATCCGCAAGTACAAAAGAGTGTGTGGAGTTAATTAAACTTTTTTTGTTGCCAATAGAGGTGTAATAAATATCTGATTTCAATCAGGGATTCAGGTCAAGTGTCTACAATAGGACTGCAAAGATACAAACATCAACCGTGCCTGCCTCCTGACAATTCAATCAACTCTTTTACAGTGTTTCAGTGACACTTTCTTTGTAAAATTAAGCTGAATTTTGACTCTTCTCTTCTTCCCGATGTCCAACAGTGTTTCAGTCACGCTTTATATTCAGTCTAAAAGTCCTGCTGCGTATCATTGCATCGTCCCTGTGTCTTTTTCATTTGTCCCCATTTGGTTCAGGGCCAACGTACCAAGATGTACCATCTATTTTCAAGGTTCGTATGCAAGATGAGATTTAAGGACACGTTTTTCTTTCACTATATCAGCATCAAAGATTTCAAACCTGATAAAAAGAGTGGACACTGAAAGATAAAGAATACTGTGTGCCTGTAAACTTAGATTCAAATCTTTAAGTTTAGGCTATCTTGATTTAACAACTACTTCGGATTCCAGCTACAAAATGAAAGCAATGATGTTGCAGGAAAAGAAAAAAAAAGATAATGTTCTGATAGATTGAGGTCATCAACAGTTTGCAGGATTTCTGTTTTTTTGTTGTTTATTGTTTTGGAGATTCTGTACGTTACGAGTGTTTCTGTGACATCAGGGACCATGTTGTAAATGTTTTACACTTTACATGTCATCCCTTGGATTGTTTGTCTAGTATTTCCACATATAAAATCAAATCTAAAGTGAGGGAGAACTAGTAAAGCTAACATGGTAACAGTTGATACAGTATCGTAGTAAGATTCTTTCTCTTAATGATTTACTGCAGTGAAAAATAATGAATCAAGTAGATTAGTGTGTTTCTTCACCATATCAAATCAGTGAGTAAGGGGTGAATCAAATTGTCACAAATGATTGCGTGATTCACTGTGTCTATCAGGGTCATTTATCTTGGACCAAACACGTTGCTGAAAGAGGAGACTGGAGAGGGAGTGACTGAGCACACCCCTGGTAGCCAAATCATCACAGGCAAATGTGTCCTTGGTGGAGGCTTTTGTTGCCATCCCAGAGAGCTGGTGGTGCCATGATGAAGACAGAGAGAGAGGAGAGGGGTGTGTGTGTGTGTGTGTGTGTGGAAGGGGTGAATGTCACCCTTGCTCTCATATGTCATATTGCTAGCCATAGATATGAGGAGAACGCCTCAAGGTTGAACGTGCAGTTGAGACATGAATAATCTATCAGAGGTTTCCTCCAACTAAATAGAGGGAAATATGTCTGCATGGATTATTTATGCTTTAATATGCACACGGTGAATGGACAATCACCTCTGAGAGCATGAAGACATTGTAGGGGCTAAGTTAATTGTGTGTGTGTCTAGAATGCATGCAAGCAGGGTGTGTGACAGGCCATGCTCGTCCAGCTGTTAAGCTTGGTTACACGTAGGGTCTATTGTCTAAGTGTATTCAGGTTTGTATTATGTATGTACAAGCTTTGGACCATATCATCGATCTTTGTGCGTTGACATGTTGTTGATATATTCTTATTCAAATCTCAAATCACTCTTGTACAAACACAGGCGCACACACATACACACACTAACACACCAATGCTTCTCGGTGCGTGCAGATGCAGTCGCTCACCCCCACGCCATTTAAATGTAGTCCATCTCAAACTGGTCTGGCCCACGCTTTCCAGCTCACCTTATTTTCCTCTTCAGATGACTGCCTCGACATGGGAAATGTCAGGCTCTCTTTGCCAGCGCTATTTGGCTTCTTCAAACATTTGTGAAGTGTTAAGCTCATCTCTACAGCTTAGCAGGGCAGTCTCTCAGGAATCAAGGCTGCTGACCCGCAACACAGCAAAGACAGCCTAGCCAAGTGCACTCAAGCACATCCACTCTGCCCGCTCATTTGCATCAACGAAAGATTGTATTAGTCCCAAGTTTGTGGTCTTTTAAAGCAGCACTCTCGCTATGCTGTAAAGGTCCATGCATCACATAATGGAATTGATGGGGTGGCTTTACAGCTCCTAACAGTAATGTTGTCTTCTCACATTTAGTTGAGAATGAGAGCGGAAATGCTGCACAGCTCTGAGTAGCCTCATTCTTACTCCCTCACTGTGTTCAACCCCTGTGTTGAAACAGCCCTCAGCATTTCACCTACAGTACTGACTGTGTCTTCCAGACTTTGAGCCAACAACAGGCTTCTTAAAGGAATAAATATAATATATGAAGACAAGGATTAATCATGAGGAATCAAGGTTTGAACCATTAACATTCAGAAGGGGAGGTGAAAGGTGACAAGCTGCTTCCTCTTAATTATATATGACTGTGTTTTCTGCCATATGTGACACTGGCCTGTACCAACAGTGCAAAAATTAAACTCCTATGAATATACTTGTGTAATTCCTCTTAACAAAGAAAGATGCCCCGGCTCTTTGTTTTAGCAAACAGGCAAATGTTGCATTGCTGTAAGAAATTAAAAGTATTTGACTGCAGTGTTTGGCTCTGCAAACGGGCAGAGATGCATCACATATCTCTAAACCAATATGCAAATAGGCCTGAGCTGCTGCATTCGTTTAGAAGGCTGCAAGCAACCTTTTGGTTCTTACTGGAGAGCAGTGTTAAAGGCTGCTGTGTTTGATGCATTTTGTACCTTGTCAAGTTTACCCTTCTTTAACTAATGCAATGATTGATGGAGGTCTGTCAAGGCAGCATGGTAGCATGTTTACTTACGGTATATTAGACTGTCTGATGTGTGGATGAGAATGAGAAACAAGAAGCTACATGTACCAATTTCATTCGTATCTTCTTGGTTTCATCCCACCCAACCAATGGAAAAAATCCCATTTATGGGACAACAGATGCTCTTTTTTTTTCTTTCTTTTTTTTCTATATTTTTCACTTTCACGCCCAAGAGGGGGAAAAATGTGCTCTTCTTTTTATTTTATTAATATATTTTTTTTTTAACCACGTTCTGGATCTGTTTGACACAGGCATGAACACTCCCATAATCAGCCAGAGTGTGCATCCTTCTGAATAGAGATGAAAGAGGGGACCACACACTCACACTTATACACACATGCGCGCGCGCACACACACACAACAACAAGGAGCACACAAATAAACAGGCACAAACACGTGGGGAAGAAGCACAAGCCATTTGGCACAGTCTCTCTGTCTAGGGAGGGCTTCAAAGCCCACTGACATGAATTTATGATAACGGCACTATGCCTTTGCCAAACCTCAACTGTTGTTGTTTTTCTCCCCCCACCCAACCTCACCTCACCTCCTCCATCCCCTCTGTATGCTCTGCCATCCCCTTGATCAGAGCTTTGGAAAATGTTAGCAGGTGTCCCCCAGTCTCGTGGAAAGGTGTGTGTGTATGCATGTATAGTGTTTGGGACATCCTTAGCTGGCTCTTTTTTTTTTACATAATTTATTATGACTTTGTTCTGCTTCCCTAACTTTTGGCTCCAACCCTTTTACGGATTCTTAATAGTGGTATGATTCTCTTACCCTATTCCTGTGTGGTTTTGATGTTATAATTCTATGCACACTACTGACATTAATATCCCTTTCTTCTCTATCCATCCCCTCCCTTTTTTTTCTCTGCAGATGAGGATTGTGTGAATTGCACAGAGGAGTGCCGAGTACTGGGTCATTCTGACCGCTGCTGGATGCCCCAGTTCCCCGCAGGAGGAAACCAGGCAGAGGGCGTCGACTACCGCAACAATATGTTTGTGCCAGCAGGGATGGAGACTGTGCCCGAGACAGAGACCTATGAGTCTGTCAACCCCAATGGCAAGAAGACATTCTGTACTTTTGGAAAAGAGAGGCGTGACCACACCATCCTGGTCGCCAATGTCAAGCCCTACTTAAAGGCGAAACGTGCCCTCAGTCCACTGCTCCAAGAAGTACCCTCAGCCTCTAGCAGTCCTACAAAGGGTTGCTCCACCATGTCTCCCTGCTCCTCAGTCAAAAGCCCAGCTGATGGGGCTGAAGGCAAACCACCTCCTGCCACCTGCTCTGGCCACTACGGGCCTCCTGATGGTCAGTACCTGTCACCAACCAAACAAACCAGAGACCAGGGGGTCTACCCACCCTTGCCTCCCTCAGACCCAGTGGCCAAGGTGCTTGCAGAGGCCCGCTCCAGGATCAGCCAAGAGGCAACAGGTGAAATGGAGTGTGTCCTGGAGCAGGTGGAGCCTGATGCGAACCGTGACAGGATGGACGCTGACCAGGTGGTGAGAGACATCGACAAATTATTGCAGGACTGCAGAGGAAGTGAGGCCACCGGCACACTCAGGAAGTGACACAAAGGACTCCAACTAAAAGAAGTAGGGAGGTAGAGAGAGGAATATAATGCTATTCCAAAAACTCTCATGCCAAAACTGTCACTGTCACCAAAACAAATCAAAAAGGTTAAATTGCTCTTATGATAGGAGCTCTTTTCACTGTATTTGTTGTTTAAAAGTACCAACACTGGACGAACAATGGGAACATTTATTACTTGGCACCAGTTTTGGTGCTCCCTACCAACAAAAAAGGAACTGGGTAACAAACATCTGAATTCTGCTGAATTTATAAACTCTTTTTGTTTTGGATTCTTAAGCAAATTGCAGAGGCTTATGCCTCTGGCACCTCGCAAGCTATTATCTAAGTGCCCACCAGCTCATAAGTGTGTTGTTCATGGTCTCTTGTGAAATCCTACATATCTAAGTATGTGTAGGTGGATTTCTGTTATGTGTGATGGCCATAGAAACTGAATGAAAAAGGACTATTTATGGTCAGACACGACAATCGATGCGGAAGCAGAGAAACAAATTCTAATCTATCTGGGACTGCGAAAATACGAATACGATCAAAATACACAAAACAACCTTATCTTTTTCTGACTTTAATATAGGTGTTTAATGTGTGATGGATCCTGTATCTGAACATGAAGAGACTGGTTAATCAGGGGTGTGTTCGCAGGCGTTGGTTATGGACTTCAATGCTACGCTGAAGGAGAATTATTAACAGTGTAACCATGTTTCACCTGTCATTTGTAGCCACATGTGTAAGTTGTGTCTGTCTCACGCCTCTATTTAAACATTCATGTTGCTGGCCATTGTAGTTGCACGCACCAATTTCACACATGTGCACTACACATGCTGATACACTGACATGCACTGATGCCCCTACAAACACACACACACACACACATACACACTAATGCTTACACACAACTGGCCATCTGTGTAATTGTCTTATACATGAACATCATCAGCTTTCAGTCCCTTGTGTACAGTGAATTATCATGTGTGTGACTATGCCTTAAGGCAATCACAAGTTGTATAAAAAGGGACATTTTTCCTCAACTGTGAAAAGATGATATCTATATGATTATATAGATGATTATATGTATGAATCCATGTATAGTGTCCAAATATTAACAAAATATTTATACATTTTTTAAGAAAAAAAAAGAAATGAGGAATCTCAGTAAAAAAAAAAGTGTCCTCGGATTAAGGTCAAGAGCGGGGTGTTAACTCAAAGAACTGCAAAGGACACTGCCATTGTTTCGAAGACAAATATCCAAAAATATAAACAAACAAGAAAATGTCCCTTCACATTATCACTATACATAATATCATTATATGTGTAAATGTATCCGATTTAGATGTGTTTACATCAAAAAATTGACATATTTTTATTGATTTTACTGCAATTTCTGTGCATTTGAGCCAAATTGTTATGTGTACAAAAGCTATATTGTGTATTTTATTAAATTAATATATAGTTGTGTTGCAATATACATGGGCTTATATTGTATTTGGCAAAAGTTGCCTTAGTAGCTGTCGAACTCTGTGAGTTTGCTTTAGTTTGGGTTTTTGTTGGTGTTTTTTTTCCTCTCTATTCTGCACCTTTGCAGGCTGGCTTCAGTGCTTTTGAGATGTCGCCTCTTTTTACAGTGAGATCCAGCTGGATCAAATACAATAACTGTTGAAAGCTTAATGAGCCAGCTGATATAGAATACAATTCAAACCAACAACAAAAAGCAACAACCACAAGATAACAGTTTGAATATTTTTACTGAGCAGATTTTTACAGGGCAGCTATTTTCTTTAACAATAACTAGTATGCGTATCTTGTGTTCATTATGTTTTTACTTTCTTTCCAAAAAAGAAACCTGCCATATGGAAAGTGGAGTGGTTTCCTTGGTGATCATAAAACTGCCTTACTGTCTCTGCGGAGAGCTTGTTGTATCTGTGGAGCTTGTGACTGCTTATAAAGCCCTGGTCCACCAGAATGTGCATTTTCTATAAAGGACCAAAAGAGGTTCTTTTTCAGCAGTCTGTGTTGTTTATGTATGTACTCCTCTATACATGTTAGAATTCTCATACTTTGCAGAGAAACTTGACATCTGAAATTCTATCTGAAGTTACTTTGGATTTGATGTCTTAGCTGTTTAGGTACACGGTTTATATAACCAAGTGTCTTCACATTCAGGCTTTCTTAAAAAATAATGATACAGACATTTATTTTTGAAAATTTTGGCACATTTCGGCCACTCTCTGAACTAAGAATGGGAGGTGCTTTTTCTAATATTCTCTGACAGTAAAATAAGCAGAACAGTAGGCTATTAGACTAGATGTGTTCTGGGAAATATGTCCACAATCACCAAATCTATGTAAGATGTATCCATGAGAGGGAACAGTTACTTACTTATGGCTCCTGGTGTGCGTACTGTAAAGTGAATCTGAGCTGAGTTGGAATTTTGACAGCAGATATCACACATGTCATATCTATTTCGGTATTTCTGTTCTTGCTTCTTTTTCTTAATCGAGGTACATGTTTAGACATCCTCCTGTCATTCTGCCATTCCGCTGTTATCTTTTGCCTGCTTGCCATCTTTTTTTTTTTTTTTTTATTTCACTATCCATTTGCTTACTTTTCTCCTCTTCAGCTGTTTGCTTTCTTGCCTCCGAGGAGCAAAGTAGCTGTTAGCTTTTCTCCTCTCTTTCGTCTGTAAAGTATTTTGTTTCGGTTTACCCTTGCTCTTTTCCTGGGAGATGGCAGAGGCTGTTTTTAGAGAGCGCTCAAAAGAAAAAGAAAGGGAAATATTCAAATTTTTTTTTTTTTTTTGTTATCTCTCTCAAATATCTGGCTAAATAAAGCAAGCCTGACATTCACACCATACATACGGCACAAACAGTTAAAAGTTGTTCAAAGTGCACGGTGCGTCTGTGAGACTTACAGAAATGCTGTATTGCACACACACACACACACACACACACACACACACACACACACACACACTCACACAAACAACTGGGGACTTCAGCAACACACTGCCTTTCATTTAAATGCATAGCCCCCCTTATAGGTAAAGTGAAGGCTGAAAGAGAGGGCAAAACACTACCCAGACAAATGTGACACTTCCACACTTGTCTTCATGGCTTATTTTCTTTTTATCTCATTGTGCTCAGTCTTCATGCTGGATCAAGCATCCTTGAATGTGTGTGCGTGTTTGTGTGTGTGTGCATGTGCTTGATTCACTTTCATGCTCTCATTGTTTGCCAAAACAATTTCCTTCTTTCTTATTTAATTTATGTTACCTGTGTACTATAGATTTTGTTCCAACTCACATTAAACCTTTGCTGTGGTCTCTTTATTTGGGGCATTAATTAAATCAAAGTGCAGAGGTCACCCCAGGATTCTGTCTTTTCTCAGTTTGGCTGCCACAAACAGTCAGTGTCACAGTTCAGGCACATTTAAAGTGCTGTCCCCTCTAATGGTGTTCTCCTGGCCTGGCTACTGTCTGTACACTCACATACTGTGGGCAGGAAATGGGCTGGGTCCAGTGGATGGAAGGTACTCTTTAAAGCCATGCCCCCTCTCTCAGGCTATTTGCTGTCTAATAGAGCAGAGGCTGCTGCTGAGGTCAACACATAGTTGGAGATTGAGCATAATGTAAGGCCTCTCATTATTGTCTAATTACACACTGTTGGCATCATACACTGTTGGCAGTGCATTACTCAAATCTAGAGTGGGTTATTTTTGCCCACTTGAGACTGTTGGTTTTACCAAGTGATTAGGACTGGGCCTTGTTGAATGTGGCTAACCGCCTGTGGTCTCTGACTCACACTGATGCAGGTGCACACAGACTCAAGACAGCCACTGCTTCACACACATAGAGACAACATGCCATTTTGGTTAGTTAAAACAAGCACCCAATGTTTGTCAGTGTCGTCCCCTCACCCCCAAGCCCACACTGATAGCATAGGGCTCCACGCTACAATGGGCAACTGGTGAAAAGACCAGAGACATTCATTTGTATGGATTATTTCAACTGCTATTGTCTAAAGGCTGTGTTCATTGTGATCTATCTGAAAAAAAAAAAAGATGAAAAGATCAAATAAAAAAGCAATTACTAATAATGTTTGCTCTTGTCCTTGTGTGAGTTGGTTGAGGAATGGATAGTCATGGATTTGATTTAATTTCTCTTCTCCCGAGAGATAACCTCACACGCCGGATATTTTTGTTCCTTCAAGCGTCTACGTGGCCAATTTTGCCTTGTCAAATAGGATTGCACTGTTTACTGTCACAGTGCCAGCTTATTTTGGAAAAAGATAAAAATGATTTTTCTTTGGTTTTAAATGCACATATGCATGCACCTCGCACTAGCGTACACAAACATACCCACTGACTTAGATTTTTGCTTTGGGCAAATTATTCTTTATTCATTACATTAGTTCACATTTTCACCACACAAAAGATTACTGCTCACGCTCTCTCTCTCTCTTTTAATTGCTTAGAGGCAAATAAATTGGTGCTTGAAATGATGTGTACTAATGCTTCTCAGATAAGATGTTGCACTCCACCCTTCAGCTAGAGTCATATTCACAGGCCAATTTCTAGTCTTTTCAACACTGGCCTGTGGTTAGAGAAATATACACTATACTTCCCATTTGCTCAGTCAAATCTGGTTTGCTTAATTCATAATGAATGGCTGTTAGGTGTTAGATGCTCAGAGTGGAACAGACACTGGCAGTGGCAGATGTGACCTCCCTCTTGGTGTTTAGTTCCTCAAGAAGAATAGTAAACAAACTTTTTAGAGCTGACTGCTGCTTAAAGTATTAGTGCTTTGGAATGGGTTTTTAATGTCCTTTTTCAGTGTTTCTCAATACAAAATGACAGACCATGCAAGCTAATGATACACCATTACATTTATCTCATGAAACTATTTCATCATCACTGTTTAATTGCAGAAGTACATATGGTTGTGTGCTTTTGTGACTTCATGCATAAATCGGCGTATTGCTGTCTAAGGATTAATGTTAGTAATTTCCCAGACTGCAGTCCTTGTAAATGCTCTTTAAGGATTATCACATCCTAATTGCATAAAAATATAAACACAACCTCCTCAGTGGTGCTTGGTGCTGAAGAGATTAAATATTAGGAAACTTAAAAAAAAAAAAAAATCAAATATAAAACTGAAATAATTACTGAAGTGTTGTTGAGGTTGTCTCAATCTCATCCATCCAAGTACACTTGCTTTTTTAAAAATAACTGGGGTGGTGATATTAGTACATTTGTCTGTAAATATTCAAATACATTAAGATAAATTATTCGCAGAATTATTCATCATTTCAAGAGGATTTGATCAAATTAATTTTCATTTTGACCACAGAGGGAATGTTTTACCTCATACTGGATTTGGAAACCATTGGTATGCACCAAGGCTTTTTTCTGTTTGTATCTAACTAGTCGCCTCAAGGCAGATATTAATTAAAAAGATAGCAGAGGTACGCTCTTAAAAAAAAATTTTTTCTAGGACTCCAGCGATTGCATTCAGCTCTGTCTCATTTGGCCCAGTGGTAAGAGTTTTCTTTAAACATACAGCATACCTTCAAAACATAACAGCCTGTCCTCTTGCCTGCCAATCACCTTCAGTCATATTTCCTCAGAACTTTGCAGATCATGCAACTCGTCATGCCAACTGTAACGGCAGATTGTGTGGCATGTAAAGAGCAACAACATGTTCATAATGTGACAGATCCTGAACTCATACACAACCTAATCATCATAAAGAAGTGGATTTTTATAAGTATTTATTCATTTATTTGACAACATGCATAAATCAGCAGCATAATGCATGCAATAGAAACACACTTCATAATTATTATGGCACATCATGTGTTGGTTTGATATATAGAGCATGAAAATGTATACACATTTTCCGTGGATATTATTTCAGAGCAACACTAGATAGCAAAATTATATTTCTGCATTTTAATCAAGGTCCTTGATCCAAATAGCTGCGCTAATGTGATTTAATCAAGTACTGTTCTGTATTGAGCTGGCTAAAAGGGCAAATGGAGAGAAGATCTTTTCAACATGAAGAAGAGAAGGTATTCATCATATTCAAGCTAAAGGACAAGGGTTCACCTTTCATTTGTGGTTGTGTTCGCAAAGGTAGGCTAATTGAAAAAACGTGTGTCTAAGACGTGTGTGAAAGGGAGAGTGTATGGTTGCATAAACGGAGAAGTTGGAAATACGAATGTACGTCTCACAACAGGAACAGTCATGCGTGTCGACTTTGATTTGATGCCACTGTCAAAAAGAAAAACAGGAACACAGTAGGTAGCTATGGCCACAGTGTCTGAGTGGGTGTTTAAGAGAATCACTTTTCATCAAACAGAAGAAGAAATGATGGCACACGCAATCATGGCAAACAGCGTCACATGCCTAACAATGCATGGCACTATGAATGTGCCATGGTGATGAGAGCTTTTGTGACAGAATGTAAATGTACATTCAGGCTCTATTCACATGCTTCCTTCTTTGAAAGAGAGCCATCCTTCAGCCTGTATTAGCTGTTTGTAGGAACTCCAAAGCATGCAAACCTATAAAAAATTACAACTTTAATCGCAAAATAGATACATGAATAGACGCTTGAAGACACAAACCCGAAAATTAATATTTGTTTTTTACCTTCAGCTATTCACTTGTTACAGCACCCAACACCTCAGACTGTTGGTTCTCTTTCACATTCAAGACCTCCTTCCCAGTCACCTTGGAGGGAAGCAGTGTGTTAAGTGTTCAAGTGTTTCTCACCGGAAGCAAAATAGAAAACAGCGAAATAATGACTCCAGACAGCTTCTGTGAAGAGGCCAGCTCGCATCAGTTAGGGAAAATGCTAGATGAAAAGGTCAATAAGCAACACGGGAAACTTAATATGAAGTAGACATATGAATTCCATCACATGGATTAGTGCCCCTGGCAAAGTACGGGACTGACTGACACTGCTGAATCAATTCAGAAATATCCAATGTCTGATGTGTAAGACAGTCAAGCGCTAAAAGGACCTTTCACTAAATGCCACCAGGACTTTTAAGCCAATTCTATTCACCTATTTAGATTCCTGTTACTGGTACATTTTAATTGGTATTGGTAATTTCTAGACAAACTGCATACATTCTCTATTTGTTCTCCTGCCATTGTAGTGCTTCATCTTTAGATGTTCCAGGGTAGCAGAGAACTTTTTATTTCATTTGCACAGGCATTAGCTGGCTCATCAACAAATGCAACAGTTCCCTAATTATGGACGTTTCATGTTCTGAAATCTGTGCACATAAACAAGCAAACGGAATGAAAAGGTACAGCAAAAGATCTGCAGTATATTGTTGCTCATAATTTGTAAATCTGTGGCCATAATGAGATTTTCCATTTGTTTCCCAAGGATAATATACTTCAATCATTTGTTTTTAATAGTCAATACTCAAGTTATTTTATTGTTAGACTTTGATAACTTGCCGCAGGGGCCATCACAGAGAGGATGTATTGGATGAGATGAAAGAGAAGATAGATACCTAAATGGCTGTGCAATAATAACAGGATGTGATTTGGACAGAATCTCAGGAGGGAACAGGAAGGTCAATATTACAGTAACAGAATATGACCTTGGGGATAAACGTCTTACTATTGAAGCTGTTCTCCCTTGGCAGAGCTGCACCATTGATCCTTTGCTCTAATATCAATTAGCTATGCCGTCATTAAGTGAGCTTCACCACAATGTCATTTTGAAAATGTTCTTTGGGATATATCCTGAGCTGCCCATTCTGTCTACTCTATATTTAAACATTCTTCTAAAAGGCTTCTGGAAGTGATCTTTGTGAAAATTACGTTCAGGTTTGAGCTCAAAACAAAGTTACATGACATAATCTGCTCCAGGAGAAGAGTCACAATCAAGTCTGAGGTCAGTGCAGCACAATAAGAACATTATATAGTCTATAATGAATATATACAGTGTTACATTTCACTTGTAAGAATGCATGCAGGAATCGTCAATTACTCTTGCTGCATGATAAATCACTTCTGAAAAATAAATTAGTAGGGCAGATCACTTAATTAGAATTACTTTAATAGCTTGTGCTCTTTATCTGCCATTTTGCCTTTCTTTGTTAAAATAAGAACATAAATGACATTTCTGAGATTTATGACATTCAGTGCCAGGAGTTTGATTCTGTTTGATAGGTTCTCTTTTTTGATGGAAACAAGTGGTTAAGTGGAGGGGGTTGCAATCTGCAAGTACACATTGGATGCCGCCAAGTCTGACCCTTCAAGTCTTAGTTATGTTCTTCTATAATTCTTAAGCTAACAAAAACAACAATTTAAATACCCTAAATTAGTTAAGAACAAGGTTTAAACACAAGTTTAAGACAGTGAAGTCATGACAGCTCACTGAGAGTCTACTTGAATAAGGAATGCTTCTGCCAGGAAAACACTTCACTTTGGTGGCTGAAGACTTTGCCCCTGAGAGTCAATTGACCAGCATGTAAATCTGTGGGACATTTGTCTGTTGGCATGTTTTCAAAAACTTAGTCTTGGTTGAACCAAACTTTTGTATGGTATGGTATGTACAAGGAAGGCAACTTTTAGTCGGATCAAAGTCTTGTGCCTCTGCCTTCCTCCCTTTGTTTTCAAAGTTTATGTATATCCAGTATGAGCACAGTGGGTGTAATGCAGGGACGACGGCCCCCTTCTGAACTCAGAGACATGGCTGACAAAGGCGAGTAAGACCTCTGAAGCATGCCTGCATGTGATTAGACCATGCTTGGAGCTTTGAACCCCCAAATATTCCCCAACCTATACACTAAAACACTAACAAAAAAGGAATACAAAGTCCACATCAATGAGTGGAGTGAGGAATGGAACAATCAAATGGAAATCAGCAAGGGAAAAACAAACAAAGAGTTGCTAAATAAGCTGGGCAACAGGCAAAGGCCTTTTCCTCGGCTAATGGCTAGTGCAAATAGAATGGGCCTTCGGGGATTTAAAGGGCTGCAGCTGACAGTTAAAGCAGTCTAAAGCTGATCTACAACAAAGTGAGAATGTGATGCATCCGCACAGCACCAACCTAGACAGGATGAGAGGGTGTAAATAACAGTCAGTCCCCAGAGACGTGTGCCACATTACACAAAGACTCCCTGGTTTGGGTGTTTGATTTGTTTGAATGCTATCTGACATTTACTTAACAGCTGCTGGGAAATTATCTTTAAGGATTCTCACTTTGGCTTAACAGTGGTGCTAGCTTCTGTCCGTCTCTCATCATTTGAGGTGCCACTGCACAGGTCTGTACTATATTACATTAGTATATACTGCATGTTATGTTTTGCTTGTGTATGGAGCAGTGATGCAGCTTTATATAAAAAGCAGTGCTTACAAGATGAGTATTTGAAATCACTGTGAAATCATGCTAGCCCTAGGTGATCCTGGGGAAAGAAAGTGTTCCACTTCCATTTATGTTGCCTTCTGTTCTTATCTGGTCCAACATCCTTGCCATCACATTGCCGTTACCTTAATGGGAAACATAACAGATGCCCTTCTAAGGTTTCCCCCTCCCTTAGATATACTGCTCTTTTTCTGCCTCTCTCTTCCTCTGGACCACCCAGACTATCACAGCGAGTGACAGGAGTGTGTGAGTCAGTGTGTAACCGTGCGTGTGTTGTGCATTTGGACTTGTGTTACAGCTCAGATCACAGCCCAGTGCACATCTGAACACCCTGTTTTCAAGTGTCAGTTGAGTGGCAGAGGGACAGTGACAGTGCTGCCTCAGATCCGCTGCCCCTGACACAATGTGCCTGACACCAGTTTACATTAAGATGTCACATCAAAGGATATGAACACGGACAAATCAGTCAGGTTGAATTACGTATTCTGTTTCTGGAAATCATGTGTAGAGCTTCTCTGATTGATTCATCAATTTATTGATCTACTGACAGCTCAAAAGATTAAGCTATGGGTAAAATAATTGATTCAATTTGTTACACACCCAAGGTGCCAAACCCACATGGGCTATTGTGACATCCATATTTTATGTCACTATCTGCACATAACAAACACTGACAATATAAAGCATGGACAGAGCATGAGTGACGTCACCCATAGGTTTTCGAAGCGTCTTTTCGAAGCCATTTTGGCTGTACTGCTTCATTCGCCTCCTGGCTAATCTACATGTTGGCAAAGACGCGGACCTGATGCCTGGGTGCTCTAATAAGCCATCTGTAACGGCACTTACCTGAACAATCAAAGTGATCACACTGTTAATTATGCACAACTTTAAGCCACAATATAATTTGAATGGGTGATTAAAAAAAAAAAAATCTGACTCAATACAGTTGAACGGGGAAATTAGCTATAGAGACCAAAACTGTATTTTGAATCTGGCTGTAAACATGTTTATTTCTGCTGTGAAGTTGGGCATTTTAATATGGGAACTTATGGAAATTGACTCACTTCTGCAGCCTTCCTCAAGCGGCTGCTCGAGGATTGCAGTTTTTTGCACTTGGCTTCTTTTTCCAAGCACCGGAGGTTGCCGCTTGATAACAAACATATTACCAAATATGTTCAAAAAAGTTCATTTAAAATACAAACAACAAAACACTAGCACTGAACACTGAGTGGTTAAAATAAGCAGTTTTTCCCAAAGCTGTTATTGTTACTTGCTGCAATCATCTATACTATAGGGAGAAAGTCTAGGTGGATGGTTTGGGTCAACTTTGACTCCAGTGTCTATTGTTGGCATATCCTTTCCTATACTGACAGTGATTGTTTCTCGACTTGTAGCCCTGGCCAATTTAATATTATTTGAACTACTCTTCTTTTTCATATTTGTTCTTCTCTGGCTAAATATGTCTTGCCCAGAGTAAACATGTTTTGGTTAGTTATAGCATGTTCACTCCAGTAAGCTGTGTTTTGCCTCTGTAAAGAGTTTGTTTGCAGTTTACCTGGGGAGCATAAATCGTAAATAAAGCGCAACCTACATGATTATTTTTATGATATGTAATTGGTTGTTTATGAGTCATGTCACTTTTCCGGTATTGTGATTGGCTGAGGGGCGGGACGAACAAGAGCGAAGTGAGCCTGAGCTTGGTAGAAAACTAAAAATATGAGAAATGTTTGTGAAGTTTTGATGGTGAAAATTTAATGTGTGCGTTTTTAACGCTGTAGAAAATAGAGTGAGAAGACTGCAGACCAGTGAAGAACCGGATTATGTCCTGTAACTAGGTCTGTGATGTTAAAAACATTTGATGAAGTAGCTAATTGCGTAGTTAGCCTGTCTAGTTATACCTGCTTCTGAAAGAGACTACCCTGTCGGCCGGTCACAGGCTTTGCTGTATCTAGAAAGCACTTCAGGTGACCAGCAGAAAGCCTGGTAGCTCCTCTGACAACAAGGGAAACAGAAGATTTTTGCCCTGCAGGCCTGCCACATCTTAGAGGTGCCACATTGTGACTCAACCACTGATATTGTGAGTACTCTGCTTTAATTTATTTGCTTTGGCTAGGGTGAAACTCAGCATTGACTAGGCCTGCAACCTGGGTTTGCTCTGTTTGATTTCTTATTCTGGTTCCCACCTGTTTATTGTCTGTTAAATACAGTCATTTTAATTTCTTTGACATGATTTAGAAGAAGAGTGATGGGACAGATATATGGTTTTGTGTGGATTCAAATTAGTTTTGTCTTTTGTAGTAGATGGCTACACACTTGTGATAACTACATGTATGGCATTGAATTTATATAGGTTTATAAATGCTACCTATAGGTGCTACCTATAGGAAAAGGTATAGAAGTGCTACATACAGAAGTGATTTGTTCTTCAAGCCCATAATCGCAACTTAATTAAATAGTTTTGCATCATAATCATAGAGATGGCAGATCAGAAAACTCAAATCAATTTGAGTCATTTCTGCATATTCCTTTAGCTTTAAGTACGTGGTACCCTAATATCATGATACAGCGTGTGGAACAAGAGCTCTGCTAAAAAGGGTATAGGTTGTCTCTCACAGCCTATGGAAAATGGATGACCAATGATGGGTGGATAGATACACAATGTGACCCACTACTGGATGCTCATAAACAAATTTAATGATGCAACAAACCACTAATCAAATGTCATAAAAAATACATAATGCCTATTTTGTACTGACTGGGGGTGTCCATTTCTTCACCTCTAAAGTCATTTTTACATTAAAAAACTCTTTGGAGGGCCAGATGGTTCAGCCCTGACGTACATGAACCGTTAAATTTCAAAAGGTTGAGATGGTGCCACGGGTGGCAAAGCTGCATCTGGTATGCTACTGAGAGGCCTGTGTGGTATCTAGACCACATCCATTCCTGATGGCATCATCCAGGATCACTGGGGCACAAACTGATGCCCACTGATGACTGTCAGGGTCATATGAAGAACTGCCCAGTGCCTACAAAATGTCAAGTAAGAGAGATAGTCTTTATTTAATTCTAAATACACTTTATTTAATAAACATAATTAAGGCTTAATTGTATGTTTGGATGTTCTATTTCAGACTATTTGGGTAAACAAAGTCTGCGCTTATGTCGTATGCACATGTTTGTACAGCTCTTTAGATTCGCTGTCATGAAATCTACTTTTTATGTGTGTGGGTAACCCTCTAAGATAATTTTAGGACACGTCTGTCTAGTGTAATGTTCTGATGTGCAAGTCAAGGTTCTGTGACATAATGTAAAGAGAAAGAAAGTCTGTTTATGGTGGAGGGATGAGTCAAACAGATTTTCATCCAGGAGGCCGCTGTTCATGTCCTAATTTCTAAATTAACTTGCGTGATGTACTTAAGCTACATCCGGGACATAAGGTGACTTCTTTTTCTAAACATAACCAATTAGTTGTTGTGCCTACACCTAACCAAAGTGCAACCATTTCAGAACATTAAGCACTTAAATTTTAATTGGAACTGGATGGTGCATATTAATAGTTGCTAACTAACTGGTATCTACAGCGTCGTATTTTGAAATGTGTTAGCTGCAAATTTAGGAGTGTGACCATGTTTTTACTGACAGTAAAAAGAATGGACAGCCTAGGTGTGACTTTGCCCATAGGTTTCTGAAGCTCAGGATATGTGGCTCTGTTCTTTTTCATACTAGCAGTCTAAACATCGGCAACGATGTGGATCATTGGCTGACCTAAAGTGACACGGTGGTGCTCAAACAAGCCATCTGTAACGGCACCTTACCTGTCAAAGTAGCCATTTTGTTAATTCTGTATAACTTTAAGCCTTGAAAAATCCCCCCTCAGTACAGTTGTTATAGAGGCCAAAACTGTTTGTACCAGGCTGTTTGTTTATTTTAATATGGGGGCTTATAACTTGTTCTGTAGCCAGCCTCAAGCGGCTGCTCAAGGGACTGCAGTTTTTGCCACTTCCGGCATTGGTTTCATTTCACAGCCACTGAGTTTGGCACTTGGTCTTTTCAAGACTTCGTCTCACAATTGTGATATGTGAGCCCTTGATTGTGTTTTTATGTGGAGTAGTTTAGACCACATTACTCAAATATCAACTGATATTGATACTTATTGATACTGATAAGACTACATGCAGGTCATGTGCACATAATTCTATTACTCTTGAACTATGAAAAAAACAAATGGCCTCTCCAGTATTCAACTTGTGTTGAACTTGTGTTCAAACGTGTTGACCCAAATTCAGTGTGTTGGATCAAGAGGCCTGTGACGTCATTACTCCTTCTGTTATAGCCCAGTGAATCACAATCACATCCCCCAGAACAGATTCTCTTTCTAGGCTAGAAATACCGTAATCACTAAATACAGTGTACCCACTTTTTTTGACTGAACAAAGGACTTTGATACTATTGTTGGCAAAACATTAGTATTATCCTTAAAAATATGACAAAGCATTGGGAAAAAAATGACATTTTAAAGAAATGTCAGACATGCCTAATTTTCAAAATGTGAAAAATTCTCAATTTTTCTGAGCACGCCGACTCATTGTATTGGGGTGGCAGCATGAATCCCACTGGCGGAGATATCAAAACCTTGGCAAATACAACCGAAACTATCTGCATGGAAAGGTGGGGAAATATGTTTATTTGTGATTTGGGTGAACTGACCTGAGTTACAGCTTTCACTGCGCACCTGTATTCCAATGAATCAATTGTTTGGCACATTACAGAGTACAAGGTGCTGCCAATGTTTGAGGAATACAAGACGTTCCCTTGGAGAGCAGACAGCACTCAGCAGATGATGCTTGTTGTCACACGTAGGTTATGTAGGTCAGGATATGTAGACTGGCGAGTACAAAGGAGAGCACTCAGCACCATCCCTCTAAAAATTGTTCATAAATACTGCAGGGTGACGCTTTGTCTTTCTGCTGCACTGAACCTACCCTCGCTTACAAGACAGCTGTGCCCTGGCAGTGTTCTTCCCAGCATACACCCTGACAGGCCCCATATATCCTGATGTATTGTTGTTAATGTTTAAATGCTTTTACTGCCATGCCAATAGAAAACACGGTAATGTACTTCCTCACAAGCAAGTGATGGAGGAATGAAAAAAACAAAACAAAAACCAGACTGTATTTAGAGTGTGAAGCTTATTTTGAGATGTAAGTTGGAATATGATTGACCAGACTGCACACACACCTACAAACCAGACGTCTTTACTTGTGGAATTGCAGCATTTACCGACATTATTTATCTAGTTTGCACAGCTGACAGCCTAAAGCTTTGCATATACAGTACGGCTCTACTGTGGAAATGATGATGTTGTGCTAAGCTCTTTAAGGTCACAGTACAGCAGAGCAGGTGAATCACTCACCAGACACACCTGATTAAAAACTTAAATC
This sequence comes from Miichthys miiuy, assembly GCA_036365135.1. NCBI lineage: Eukaryota > Metazoa > Chordata > Actinopteri > Sciaenidae > Miichthys > Miichthys miiuy. Next base: position 21,372,253 of record CM071603.1, read on the forward strand.
TCTCTGCCGGAGATGTTGTTTCGTTAGAAAAGCCGTAATTTGGAGAAAGAAAACTCTGCTTTTGACAGGTGAACGTTGGGGAGGTTCGCATTTCATCACGAAGCCTGACACTTGTTTACACAGTAAGTTCAAAGCTGTCCAGCTTACAAGCTGATATAGCTGCTTATTTGGATGAAAAGTAAGACCCTGTAAAAAACCTTTATTTGCATAAAACCTTTGATTTAACACAGATGAGTGCACAGGAGTAAGCAACAGCCACTTTGTTGAGATTAAAAGAGTTTATTTGTCACATTAGTCAGAATTACCTGTGTTGATGTCAGCTGTGTGGAAGAGGAGCAGAGAGGGAGGCATGGGGAGAGGAAAGGTTGGGAAAAAGACTGTAGGGTAGAGGTACAAAGGAAAAAAGGAGAGAAAGAAAGACACGCATTCATTCTGCACCTTGTTGCCTCATAAGTTGCTCCCTCACCTCCTCCTACTGATAATAACTAGCTTTGCACACTGAGCCACAGGGGAGAGGAAAAGCTCCCTTTGCTCCTGCTTCCTACTTCCTAGGAGGGCTTGATGTGTCAGAGAGGAGCCTGGACAGCTTTGTTGGACTGAACCTCTTCTCCCCTCAGTGTGGTGGCTGGAAGGATGTCTACTATGACAGCTGGAGGTCTGTTGTGATGAAGGAGGCCTGTGGAGTTAGATAAACTGCCAACTGATGTCTGCTTTAGAGGGGACTGGGATCTGTGATACAGGCACTCATGCAAAAAGTCGTAACTAGAGTGAAAAAGAGGCAAACGCAGAGATGAAAGGGGAGAAATATATGGTAGGATTATGAGTACTCTTACACCGGCTGGCGTAACCTCTGCGTGTCCCTCTTGATTATCATAGAGGTCACATCATCATAAATGCACCATGTAAACAAAACCGAGGGGGAGGGCGAGAGAGGGGCAGATAATCAACCGGTCTTCCTCACAACTCCTATTGCTTGTTTCTCTCTTTGGCGTTTTGTTCATGAACAGATGCTACAACAGATGAACAACATGACATTGAAAAGGTCAAGCTATTGGCACCCCTGTTAAAACTGGGATAACTTTTGACTAACATGGCTAGCTACCAATGTAGTGATTATAAAATAAATTATTATCTGTAGACTGTAGAATGTTTGTTTTTTTCCTTTGGAAACAAACAAGTCTAACTTTCCGTACCTGGTTCTCACTGCTGTGTCAGTCATCACTCAGTTCTTACTCTTGTACCTTGTTTTGTTTACCCCTTTCTTTTCATCGGGGTCAATTGGGTAGCCACTCTCTGCTAGGTAGTGCTCTTGCTTTTTGCAGGACATGTTTTTGTTTGCCTCTGTCTAGACCTCCGCCTGCTGTTGTGTAAAATGAGGGTGACCCTACACGAGCAAGCTAATAAAGTTATGCACCATACTGCTGATGCCACTAGCTCTTGCAGTATTCCTTCCCATCTATTTTAGCTCCCCTTTTCGTAGTTGTTTTTTTTTCTTGTCCCCGCTCCTCTTAACTCCACACTCTTTTTCTAACTTTTCCATTGCTGTCCTCCCTCTCCTTTTTTTATTGTCTCTCTTCACACAGCACTCTAACCATGTCTTGCCACGCTTCCTAGATTGCAGTGTTTTCCTGAAATTAGTGTCACATGCGGCCTCTTATCCAAATATAAGTATGTGGCAAGCCTCCGCATTTAGTTGTCAGTCATAACTACAAGCCTCCACTCGTCACAGTGTCATAGGTGTTGACGAGAAAAACACTGTAACCTCTCATACAAGCATTCAGGAGCAGCTCAGCGGCTCCATCAATCCCGCCTCCATCAACCTGACAGAGCTGTAATAACACAAATCGCTGTGACTTTCAAATGAAAATGAAAGTAAATTAGTAGTCAGCTCACGCTTTCTGCCATTCTTGCAATGATACAAAAATGAGGCGAGGTGATGTCATGAATAATAAAATTGACTTTCATGGTTACAGTACATTTTCCAGGACAGATTTCCAAGAGAGCTCAGTGTTGTTGCTGTTTTCTTTTTTTTTTTTTCCTTTTTCAAACATAATACGAATTATTTTATGATGTCGACTTAACAAGACAAGTTGATGCCAAAGATATTTTTTACTTGCACAAACGAGCTACGGCAGGCTGTTAAAAGCTGGAGAGTCTGACACCCACGCAGGGTTTTACACCCACACTTGCCCAGTACCATTATGGCTTTTACTCTCTTGGCAACTGTGAAGCTCCCCTGGAACAATTGAGGGTTCAGTGCCTTGCTCAACTGCACTTTGATGATATCTGTTGAGGGTACGAGTGGTATCCACGCAGCCTTTTGTAGTCAGTCCAGAACTGGCAAATGTTCAGTCAGAATGCTGTTTCTCTAACCTCCAGGCTACTACTGAAGTCAAGTGAACACGATCTTAGGAAATTATCAAAGCCTGTTTTGAAAATGTTTCACTTTGTTTAGAGGCAGGGTGTCGAGTGATGCCAGATCCGGTTACACGCTGGGCTGGTGCCGAGTACCCATTACAATACAGACCTGTTTGTTTGCATTGTGCTCTTGTTTGGGTGGATGTAGTTACATTTTATTCCACATTTTTTTTCCCCACTGCAACATTTGTGATAAAGGGCTACTTAAAATACTGAACTTGAACTTCAAGCTTCACCCATCGGCAGTTTTCTAATGGTTTCCTCATCATTATAGAAACAGGCTATGGGCATATGCTAGACAGATCCTGCCCAGAGGCTGTCCTTGGGTTATTTTGTCATTGGTGGCTACTACAAACGCACTCTTTCACTGCACTGGAAGAAATAGACCCATTGTGGTTTCTAATGTTTCAGCGGCACCGGCCATTACTACCTCTACGATGTAATGCCTCTAAACATTTATGACCATGTTAATATTGACTATACATTATAATATATTGAAGTATTTAATTCTATAACAATCATCAGACAGAGGAACGTCCTTATAAATCACAAAGCTTCCTATTTTTACAATTGGTTATTTCCCATTTTACACTAAAGAAAAATAAATTAAAGAATTTAAAAAAACAGCAGATATTTTATAAATCTTCCACCTCAATTTATGTTTCCATTCAAAAGATTGTTCCATTTCCTAATGCAAGAAGACAATAACCACATTAGTTTACAGGAAATGGGGACCTCATGGCGCAAGGACAGCTCAAGGTCTGTGGCCCCCTTCCTGTCTTGATCTCTCTCTGTTGCACATTCTTTTGCAATGTTTGCAACTTTTTTTTTTTAAAGTGGTTTTTCAGGGTAGTCACTAATGAACAGTTCATATGACAATTAAACTCAAAATAGTAATGTTTGACGTGTGCCTCAGACTGCGGTCTGAAATCTGCCCACATTTTAACCCTCTTCTTACTGTGTTAATCACAGTAATTGTGTGGATATATTGTCTGTGATTAATTTAGGTCTGCTTGGACCTTGATGAGACTCTCGATCTTTTCTTGTTTTTTTTTATAAAGAAAGGAAGTAAATCTAGGTCAGTGACACACTGAAAAAACAAGGTAAGCAGATTTTGAATGAAAATCTTGCTTTAATAGGCCAAATATTGAACTTAAGCTTACTTGTGGAATCTACTTCTAATGTAATTTAACCATCTAAAAGTAGAACATTTTAAATATGTTATATTTCAATAAGGCTCTACCTCATTGATCAACATGCTCTTAAAATTGTAATTATTTTCCTTTTTGACCTATTATTTGACCTAGTTTTAAATTTAAAAAAAAAATTTTTTTGGAATAAAAAGTTCAGTGTCTCAATGTAAGCTATTTTTAATTTAAACCCCTAAATTATTTATTTTAGAATGAACTTATCTTGGAATTGTCTTGAAACCCATTTTATTTTGTACCAGATGTGTGCAACAAATTCCTGACTTTTATAAACATAAAGCCCTACCTATATTTGAGCAGCGAGTCTGCACTTAGCTTTACTGTATGTTGCTAATAATGGGCTGATATCTTTAGACTTTCTGTGTCTGTTTATTTGGTTATTTTGGGGGAAAAGGATGGTGAGCCTAAAATAAGCTCATTGTTTCCAAGCTAACAATGGGCCATGACTCACCAGTTTGAGTGCATGAGAGTGCAGGATCTACTGCAATCACTGCCAGACTGGTGCAATCCTTAACTAGAATAATGAATCCGTTTCTCATTTTTATCGTGATAATGTCACATACCACAAGGCTTCTGGTCAGGAATGATCCCACAAACATGACAAACTCACCATACTGCTACCTTCCCTGTCAGTAGATCCCATTAAAGAAGCAGCAGGCTGTTGTAAAACAGGTACACTACCATTCAGTTGGAAGGCTTGGTTACAGGACCCTCTGACTGCAGGCATCCAACTTGTTTAAATGTCTTTAAGCAAAATAATACGCCAATAGTCCATACTGCTATTGAGGAGTAGCAGAACCTTTCTGACCTCCTTATAGTGGCAGGAAAACAGGAAAAAAAAGCGAAACAGAATTTCCTCCATGTGTGTAGAATATGTTTAAAACTGAGATGAGATTAGACGGAGATTTTTCACTCTTGACATCAAATTTGGTCAACCTATCTCGACTGATAAGTATAGTAGTCGCCATGAACCAGCAGGTCTGTTTGACATTTCTGTCGCCTTTTACCATCTGCACAGCGGTTAACTAAGCCTGTTTGGAGGGCAAAACAAGGTGCAAGTCAATGTTAAAAGATGATCCTCCTATTTTTGTATCTTTTTAATATATTACACATGTTGCATCATAAAACATCTGCCAGTAATACTACGATAATCACTGATGCTAAATATAGATAGACCTGCGCTGCCAGTATCTACCAGCAGAGAGCTATCAGGGGAAAGAGGTGTTTAAGGGAAGCTTGCCAAATGCGATTTCAGACAGAAATTCCCCAGGCCAACTATTTGGGCGTGCACAAAAGGCTCCTGCAGATGAATCAAGTTGCAGTGGCTTAATGGAAACACTGAACTGCACTCCATTCTGCAATATTTACCTTCATTTGACATCTTGTGTTTTTTAAATCTATTATTAATATACGGTACCTCTTGTCCTCTTGTGTGCTACAGTGATTCTCTTTGAATGGGACGTACCAGCATAACAGGATTGCCTCCCTTTCTCCATGCATGGAATAAAGAAAGTGAAACAAATCGGCCATGTCAGCAAGGAGAATTGTATAGAAAAATTAAAAGAGGATACACGTTTTGGATGTTCCTGCATTACAATCGTCTGGGTTGAAGAAACAAATGTAACCTCTGTTCCCTCTTTTTTTGTTATGAAAGTTATGAAAGAGTCCATAACTTTACTTTCATAACAAATAGATGACGTACAATGTGAGCACAGTTTAGCGAAGCTGCTTACTGGTAAACGTGAAAAGTCGAAACCTTTTATAACGACTCCAGCAACCTTGGTTTCTTTTTCTATTATGGTTTGTTTATTACTATAACCAACGCATGTTTCCTGTAAATCTGTTTTTCCTTTGTTGTGCAGGCTTATTCCCAGGGTTCCTGTGCTCTACTTTTAGTATGAATGTAGAAAGAAAGTCATAGTACAGTAGTAACAGCGTGTTTTAAATAGCAAAAGGACACCGTTGCAAGCCTCTGTGGGAAAACACTGCAAGTGACACAGTTATGTTAAGTAAAAACTAAATTGTGCTGAAAGATTTGGCAACATTGTTACGATGACAGGAAACACTTTGTTTATTTAATCCTTCCATACTCTCCTTTCTTTAAAATATTAAGAAATGTAGCTTAAACGTCTTTGGTTGATGAACAGAAATCGCCTGTGTTACTCAGTTGAAATGTCAAAACTCTGACTCTAAATGCAATTTTATTTTAGTTAGACGATTTTACACATGCAATCCATCTTGTGAAGGTTGCAGTTATTTCAGATAAAGAAATCTTCCTTTTATTCCGTTGGCCAAGCAGATAAGCAGCTGATAGAAAGATTGCCCAAATTTGGAAACTCATTCTTTGGCTTCACTATCACCCCTCTGGCTTTCAGTGGTGTGATGATGTTGACAGACTGCATTTGCCAAACTCCTGAGCAAGAACAGCTGTAAGCAGTTTCAAAATAATAGGTTTTGGCTATACATGGGTAAAGGCACATATGGTGCAGGTGATGCGTTATCAAATGAATTCCTTTCATATTTATGGACAAATGCTACAGTACGATAACGCCAAATTATGGGTGTCTCAAACCATTTCTGTTTGAACACATAATCTCAAACTGGCTTTGGATATGCGAAACTCACAAATTGCAAGTCAATGTTGTGTTTGTTTCTCACTTTTATTTACTTTAATGCACCTTATTTGAGGTATTCTAGTTTAAGCAGAGCTAAATTGTTAAGCAAGAACATAATTACGCTCATGTATATTCAATGACTAGTTTATATTGCAGAGAAAATTAAACTCTTGTTAGTTCACAGGACGAGACACATATTTTAAATTCTAGAATCAGTGTATCCTTATGACCAATAGCGGCTGGAATTTCACAATAAAGAAGCTTTAGACAAAGGTAATATGCAGTCTCCCACTTGTGGCTTTTGTTTTTTTAATCATCAGACCGCACCAGTGTAAACGCCAACACCTTCTACAACTGAGAGAATCCAGCAGCTGTTCATAGATCCCTGATGCACATAATTGGCTGGAAAATACCATCCTCAGGCTCTTTTAACATTAAGGCAAAAAAAAGAGAAAGAATAGAATACATTGTTTACATAAATTTAACACAGAGAATAAATGTAATACAAGATCCTGTTTACATGAATACAAAACCCTGTAGATAATTTGATAACATTGCCTACCTGCCTTTAGTGCGGAGATTCTCTGCAAATAATACTTGTGCAAGGATTCACTGTACATTGTAGTGCTTTTTCCATACCATGTAATCAATATAGAGTGCAGAATAACATACAATATATTGCTCAGTGGCAGGTAAAAGAGCACTCGGTCTCTATACTATAAACATCCAATTTGGTGATAGCTGTTTGGATTCAGTAAAAATGTGAGCAGTGTGAAAGTCAAAAGGAGACAAGCTTTCAGAGATACATGGCAGGGAATCCTCTCTATTTGAAAAAGGCAACATATGTCAGGATTAACCTCATGACTCCCCAGCCCAACTGTAGCCAAAAAGGGTTATACTCCTGCTTCTTCGTCTGATCCAGCTCACTTATTTAACAGATCAGAGGGTTACTCTCTGGCCTTACCAAGCAGCAGGCCAATTGCCATGATCAGACCTGAACAGATCATTACTTCGGTGTAAATATTAAGACTGAAATGTTAATAATGTTAGTAATTAATGCAGCTGTTTTCCAAAAAAACGCCCAAATATAACAATGTAAGTATTGCAGCCCTTGACATGCTTCCACCAACCATGGACGAGCTGCATTCACTGTACAGTAGAGGGCTTATAATCAACAGGCCATCTGTGAATAGATGGAAGGCAGGGTCGGGATGGGGAGGCAATAATTCTCTATTCCAGATGTGACCCTACGCCAAGCTTGGCAGGACGAGGGCAGTGATCCAGGGGGGGGGAGGGAAGGTTATGGGGTAGGAGGATGACTGGGCTTGCTTTGAGTGGAGAAGGGCAGATCTGTTATGTGCACATGACAATGAAGAAGAGGGCATGGAATGATAGAACGGCTGGCTTTCGGGGCCACGTGGCAACACAATAAGGACTCGGAGGCAGCCAATCACAGGTTGGAAAAACAAACTTTTGGGACTGAGGTGGGAAGGCAGATGGGGCAGGAGCCAGGGCCAGGCGAGGACAGCCATATGTGAGAGGCAGCTGATGTGTGAAGTATTATGCCCAGCAGTCACCCTCTCTACACACTGCTGTGTGTGAGGGCACCTTGGCCCCCTCAGAGCCACATAGATAAACACTATCCAAACCTCCTCATTTATAGCTTCTCATTAGTTAGAGTGGAGAGGAGGAGGGGAAGGAGTGTGAGCCTAACCCTGGCACTCCCACTGGAATGAATTAGAATGCTTTATATTGTGTTGTGTTTTAAGGTAATATTTTATTTTAGAGCTTCCTTGACCTCTAGATTTTCATGGACAGATGCAAAGGTTTTCTGACCGACTCTTTAATGTCCATCAGTCAGCCTTATTGTAATTCAAACTGAACAGTATTGAGGAATGTTCTAAATTTTGCCCTTTGGAAAATGTCCTTGTGACTTATCTCTTCTCAAAACTAAATCTTTGAAGCCAACTGGGCAAACTTTCATTTTGTTGCTGTCCTTTTTAGTCCTACATTGAATAGCCTTTAAAAATACACTTTAGAAAATTGTTTACTTCTATTGTGTGGGACCATATGTTAGCAATGGTCATTCACAATTTTAAGAAAGCCTGATCAGCCTGAGATTTTGCACAGATAGAGCCAGGTAGATAGATACAGTAAACAGATATAAAAATTCAACCTCGGCAGTGAGAACAATTCAGGAGGTTAATGGTGACAAAGACACCCTAAAAATACTTGGGTTGGAAGGATTTCGTGGTCTTATGTTTAACATTTAAAGACAAAGTCTCACTCTTTGTCAGAAGCTCGTCATTAAGGAGATGAGGAAAGTCTACAAGAGTAATAAAACTGCCAAGCTATTGTGGTTTTGTAGTTTTACATTTAATTATAAAGAAAACAGCTGTCTTTTGGAGTAATATCCCAGATTCAAGTTAGTTGAGTGGTGAAAAATTATGTTTACCAATTCCCCTGCTGATGTAAGTCTCCTTAGTATCTTAGAGGAAAAAAACAAAAAACAGAGTGGTGTTTGGATCATTGGTTATTTTTCAAGGTAATCTATTGCCATTATAACAAGTGTGTTCAGCTCCTTGATTTATGAACACCAGTGCACTTACTGCTGGTTTACAGCGACATAAACTCTTGTTCTGATTCTGCACTTGCCCTCTTTTTGACTTTACCTTCAGAATAATAATGTACAATTTAGTTTGTGATGTTTCTTTATTAAATTCTAATCTCATTGTGGTGAAACCCGGGTCTCAAGTTAACACTGATATCATTTGGATTGTTTGGCATCAAGGACATTGTTGGTATGGGTATAAAAAGATTGAACAAAAATTACAGAATACTAATATCTACACCAACTCTTCTGATTTTGAAGTAGTGTGTGTGTGTGTGTGTGTGTGTGTGTGTGAGTGAATCAGCCCAATCATCTTTTTGGATTAGACCAATTATAATCAGGAGTGATGTCAGTTTCAGATCGGTTTCTGAAAATGATCCAATTTAGGAAATATCTTCTTTGAACGTATTCTAAAAAAATAGTGTTTTTATTTATTTGTGATGTGAAGGTTTGCATGAGTTCCATTCCTCCAGGGCTTTTACAAATATTTAAAGGTGTGAATGTTTTTCTAGGTATTTTGATTGTGATGCACTACACTTATTTTTCAAATTTTATGACAGTCTCCCCAAGAACAACTGTGAGTGTGTTCACTGAAAAAAAAAAATGTGATTGTACACAGCACTAGCTCGGTAAACAGGAAATACACAAAGTGGTTCGGACAGAGCCACACAACACTAATTTGTTAATCTAGCCAGGATTCAGGAGGTTTCAGGTAACTAATTAAATGTAATTAAATGCCCACAGATATTCAGCATTTCTACTTTGCCAGGATATGTTGCTGTTATGATGTTAGCTATAGTGCCAGGAGAGCTGGGAGTATCTGCATCTGGAGCTGATGCTGGCTCTGAGAAACGATAACAACAGTTTGCTAACCCAAACCCTAGCTAACGTTTACATTACTTACATAACTACTAGACACATTACTAACTAACGTTGTTTGTTTGTTGTTTGGTGTTGTCATGGGCTTGTTACAACCCTGCGACAGCTACATACCATATAACCTTTTCTTTTCTTTTTCAGAGCATGTGATTTATTGACTACTGTCAGAGGGACTGTCAACAAATATTACAAAAATGCTTCTGAAGTGCACCAAATAACTTGTCCTGCACTTAAGGACAGTTGACAGACTGATGTAGAAAGATCACAAACGTATTTGGTCTGAGATTTGGGATTTTTGTTCACCATATATACAGCCAAATATACTGTTATTTTTTTTTTTCTTGTCTTCATTTTGAGAGATTGATAGAGATCATGAAAGTAACCCTGACCTCACCAGCTAATTATGTTTTGGCTCCTGCTAGAATCTCACAGACTGATACTGACAGTTTAATATTTAGGCTTTAAATCCGAAGGTCTTTGGTCAAGTCTTGTTTTCTTGTTTAGAACAGTGAAGACTGCATGATTACCGATGCACATGTGCTGTTTTTAAAATATTGTGTCCTGCCCCTATGACGGTTTGATGTACCATGAGCTCATCTGTAGGCACATGTTGTGCCAAAGAGTGTTGTTATATCCTCTGACATAAAACACATGTTCAGTGGGCTAGTGTAAATAGTGCCACTTTAGTCCAGGAAAACTTTTTCCTACATTGAGAGAAGGTTCACCTTGGACCGAATAAACAAACCAAATGTGTTATCCCCTATCCCCCATATTCAAGCTCATTAATTAAGATGCAATATATTCACTCAGGGCATGTCTGCATGTGTTGAGAAAAAAAAACACCTATAACAGATCCACTCTTTTAAGTGCACTGCTTTTATTGGGAATGAAAACAGGTGAATTAATAGGTCAAGGCTGATGTTAACCCCTACCACGCCCATTGATTATGCTTTCCTCTTAATCCCACTCAGTGTCAAACTGTGCCTCTGGTTGTGAAACTAGCACAAAGACAGCCTGTGCCTGTGCCGCAGCTCCTGCCTGCACAATTTATTAAGAGCAACAGAGCCCTGAGATGTTGGATTCTCAGGACAGGTGCACATTCAAACCAACCTATCCCTCATTTCGCAAGGTCACTTTTTGACCTTGTCTGAGTACAGTTCTGAAATATCTCAGGTCCTTTGAAGGATGTACTGTTTCATAGCGCATGCAGCCTGCACTAAAATTAATGAGACTACCTATTACCTCATTATTGTTTATGGCTAAAGTCATGGGTGTGTGGGTGATTATGTGTTTTTGCTCTGGGAGTTCAGCCTTTCAGGCCAGGATCTATTTTAAAAGTAGAAGGGCCCTCTCTCTGCGAATAAAGGCTCAATAGGCCATGACAAAAGATTTTTGGTAATTTTGTAACAGCATCCACGGGTAGTACAGAGGGGTTGTAAAAGAGGTTGCATTTGGAGATGTAAATTATCTTTGAAAGTTGAAGAGGTTGTCATCAATCATGGCCAATTAAATCAGAGAGTAGAGAGTAGAGTTCAGACAGGCTTCTCCTTGAGAGAAACTTATAAAAGAAACAAAGTATAAAGTGGAGAACTGCAAGGTGCAAAAATGTCATTCACTGGGAAGAATGGATTGTGTTTCATCTTCTTTATAATGTTGCACACTCTCAGTGGAAAATTTGAATTCACATACAAGAAAGCAAGTGCATTTACAACTATAACCATAAAGAGCCGCTGATATTTAGAACACTTGAAAGTGAAATTACTTCTCGAAAGTCCTTCAATCTCTCAACTGTCCAATTGTGGTCCTGCAATATGGATCCACATACCACTCACTGGAACTACTGAACAAATCCTTGAAGGATCTTTGAGTTGAGTTCGTCAGGGAGAATTCAGCTCAACCGGACTGAATGGCTGATTCTTCTGTATAAGATCAAGGCTGTCATCCCTGTCTTTCCTCTTGCATTTGCTTCCCCCTGTCATTTTGTTTTGTGAGTTGAACCTATATTGCACTATATGGAGTTTCTATATCACTGTTTTCAGTATTTTTATGGATCTTTAAGTTCCCTATCGTTTCTTATATTTGTCCTTGTGCCACTGTAGCACTAAATTTCTGTAATATGGACAGAAGAGTTATTTTCTTATGTTTTAACTTCCAACACACATAATAATCTTGTACTCAGTGTTTTGATTATGTATCTATTACAGGGATAAAACATTTACGATGAAACTGCCATCTGATTTCCAGATGCTAGATAGCTGTGACTAAATCTGATGTTTTCTCTTGTATTTTATACAGTGCGGTCTTTTTGTTTCAAGAATAAATCAAAGGATAATACCATCTTCATAATTTAAGTGCAAAGTTGAATAAAAAAAAAAATGTACATGAATTTAAGAATATCTATCTAATATTTATTTTGCTTAAATGTCTCTACAAAACCTGATGACTCATGTTATCACAGCATGATTTGACAATGTTCCAAAGACCTTGTTGTGATGTCACAAAGTGCATAGCCTCTTCAGACTTTGAGTGCCCTCATAAATGTTGAATAGAGTTTTATTCAACATTTATAACATTTATTGTGGAGCTTTAAGGTGTGTTTAGTGTCATTATCCTGGTGCATAAATCCTTCTCCATAAAGATACCAGAGAGTGCTATTTCTCCTTGGTCGGGGTGCAGGTGTCCAACTCCAGAGCAAGCTGAACACCCTCAGACCTGTATATTGCCACCATGATGTTTTACTTTGGGTTTGATATTCTGCGGTATCAATCTCTCTTGCATTTGTCTCCTTACATAACCTTTATTACCATAAATCTTAAGTTAGGATTCATCAGTGACTACTGTTGGACTTTTTTTTTTTAGCCAACTTGAGTGTTTGGCCTTGTTTCCCCTCCGGTTTAGAAACTGCTACACATCCTCTATAACCACTACAAGACAGTGATTTTGCTGATTGGAAAATGATTGGATTCTTAATTTAGAAAATTCTATATCTGCAATGTAGTTGCTTTTCTGTCTCTCAGGGAGCCAAGCTTTATGTAATGATCATTTGATAGCATGGTCACTTTGGGTCTACCTGTGCTTTGGATATAACTGATCCAGATTCTGCAAATGAATTACCTGTTACAAAATGTATAGTTCATTTTAGAATATGCCTCAAGACAATGGTGATTTTATTACCTCAGGCAAGGTGGTTATGTTTTGAGTGCTGCTGGTTGGTTTGTTTGTCTCTTAGCAATACAGAGCAACTACTGGCTTGATTCTTGATTCTTATGGAGGATATAGCATGGGCCAAGGAAGAACGTATTACATTTTGGAATTGATCTGATTCAAGAATTATCTTACACTTAAGTAATAATGTGAGATACAGTGAGTGTATTTTAATTCAGACACATTTAGTGGTTGGGTTTTCGGATTTGCATGTCATAGAAGACTGGAATATCGCGCTGTAGGTATGCACTCTCAGAGTGGCTTTCTTTAAATTGGTAATACACCAAGATTAACTCAATTAATTCAGTGTTGTCATCGAGGATAAAAATGTAGGCCTGTAGCACCTGTAATATGTGAAATCCATTCGTGTTTCACCATCGCAACATATTATATTTATATGCAGTGAATCATCTGCTGCCATCCCCACCATGTATCCACAGTTACCATTGCTGCAAGCCTGTACAGCAATACAGTGGATGTGGGCTTTATGTTGTTCCCTGCTTCAGTTTCCTATCCATCATTTTTTAAGTATGCTGCTCAGTCGTGCGGCTAATGTAGGAATTGCTGGCGACTCTGAATAAAACAGCTGATTGGTTCAAGTTTATAATTCCACTTTTATCAATTGATTATTTGTCAAATGCATGAGACATAAACAGCTCTGTGGGAGGTCACTTTATTGATTAGCTTCAGCTCCATGCTGTGTGCTTTTACCACAATGACAGGCTTCTGGCAGAAAAATCCTGCCTTGGTGATTAAATGTGTGCCTTATGAAAATGGACCTTGTCATAATCATTAAATTACAAGAATGTAAATGCTACACAATAAAACAGCATCTGCGATACTTGCGACAAGCCATGTTATTCCCACGAGTTTAGCCTGATGCATCTATTGCGGAAGCAATCTACATACTTACCCCATGACACTTAAGGACAGTGTGTCCACCCATGATGAATAATCTCTGCATCACATTAAATGCCAGATGTGGTTTTAAATATCACCGCAGGATTTTGAAGAGCATCATGGGAAATGCATATGCACGTACACGTTTAAAATAATGGTTGGAATAAGATGTGTATGCATCTACATATGGGTGCATGTGTTATGCATGTAAACAGTCTACATAGATCGTCAGCTTCCTTCCTTCTCCTGCTCTTAACACATACATACTATAAATGGTTCATATTTCTATACCTGAAGGCCATTAAGAAACCATTACTTACTCTTTAACCCAACCTCAATATAAAGCCACATAATTTTAACTTTAACCATGTGTCTAGACCAAAAGCTCATCAGACATGCTCAGATAGACGTCTCACGCAACAGATAATGTCATTTTATATACACTACATATATATTCTTTTATTGTATGGACCTGTATGCACAGGCTCTTGTCTCAGCTGCGTAACCACGACCTGCCACGTTTATTTGTGCTAAGTCTATTTTTTTCAACAGTACATGCGAAACGTGACGTTGCCCAATAAAAAGACACTAAATTAATATATTTATATTAATATATTTATCTTCATATTGCAACCTAGGCTATTCGTTATGGGATTTTTCATTATTTTATCATTTTAATTAATAAACCTCTATCATAATGACTTCATTTGTATTATCTGTGGGGTTTTTTTTATTGATTCCGATGGCATGTTCTCTCTGCTATCTGTCTATGACAGAAAAAAAATTATTTAACTATGTATTTAACAGCAGACAGTGCTCATATAGAGCCAATTGCAAAAACAGTTTTGTTTTTGTTTTTTTCTTATAGCTGTGAAAGAAAAATTGCTTTTGTGAACAGTAGACTATGGCTATGTAATGTATGAAAATAGCATACTTTGCAGTCAGGTTCGGTGTGAAATTGTGACTTAAGTGTCAAGCATATGCATCAGTGTTGATTGAAAAATTGATCAGGAATATGCTAACGTGTTAAGGTAAAACTGCACGCTGCACAGAATATTTGACTGCTCCTTTGCGGACGCACGGACAGGGTCCAGGTTCAGGGTCCAGGTTCAGGGTCCAGGTTCAGGGTCCAGGTTCGGTTCAAGCGACCACAGGTGTTTTTGCTCATTTGGTTCAGCTCCTTAAGGCTGGTGCAGACTATGTCTTTTGCTATTGTTTTGACCCCATGGCGGCAGAAACTACGTACTATAGATTTATAAAATTGGCTTTACAAATGTTGTACAAAAGAAATAACCTTGGTACACTGAATACAAACATACTGTAGGGTACGTTGAAATGCAACCTGACGTCACGCTGCGGTGGCCATGAGACGATCAGACTGATCAAACCCGTCTATCCTCAGCCTGAAATGTCAGAGCAAGAGCATTGGTCAAGCGAAATAGACAGTAAGTATGAGGGAGAGAGTGCCAGAGGAGGAAAATTAAGGCGAGACTGGCCTAGTGAATCACAAGAACTGAAGATCTTCAAGATTTAAAGTCTGTTTCTCGTGTCTCGAGGCTGTCATTACAAACAAAGGCTTCTCCAAGTGTTATTTATAAATTTCATTTAGCATGTTTAGTCAATTTCTTATGTGTCATTCCACTCCATTGATTTCTTTATCTGTATAGTTTTATTGAGTCAATACTGTGTAATCTCAAAACAAGCTGCAGTGAAACTTGTTTAATAAAAAAAAATAATAATAATGTGTTAAATATTTACACACACAGACACACACACACACACACAGTATATACAATAAGGGAAATATGTATGTATATGAAATTCACAATTCCAATATCACAGTCTTTCCTTCTGGAACTGTACCCGCACATTATCCTTGTTGCAGTAGTATTCCCAGAACGACGCTGCTGATTGCGGCACACAGACAGCTGGCTCTAGATGTACGTGCCGATGCATTTTAAGCAGAGCCGATAAATCTATATCAGCTGCTTTCTGGGGCTCTCATGTGTGTCTTAAAAACATATATGTATTTCCTCTTGTCAGTGCCTTGGGTAATCTTCTTTGGTCCGGCCGGACAACTGAGCACAACGTGTCTGTCATGTCACTGAGTGCGCAGTGCAGTAAGATTTATTTATTTATTTTTTTGTTCAGAAACAAAATATGCAGATACATCTGTTTGTACAATTAAGCTAATTCTGCAAACGCCCTTGTAGTCGTGTCTTCAGTTCTGCATAAGAAGGATTTTGCATTCTTAGGAAGTATCTTGATTCTCTTGAGCAATAATTTGCATGCAGCTGATTTGTTAAATATAAATTGGTGCTACACTGGCTAGTAGATTAATGTTTAATTTGCCACACTATTTTTAAAAAATCTCTTAGATTGTTCTTCGCAAGTAAGTTTGTCACTGATGTACAAGTGCAGGCGAACTAAAGTCAAATAAATCTGTGTGGCCTGTACCACAGACACAATTTAATTACTTCTTTAATTACTTATCCAGCACTACTACCTAGAGGGACCTCTTAAGATACTAAATATCATTTGCTATTAGGTGAGGTTTCTGACAAATTGTCAGTACAATTATTAAGTGATGATAGGCAATCCAGTGTTTTGATTTAGTTTTCACAATGGGCACAGGTCTCAAGTCACTAGTTGCAGAGTGCATGGCCTGTAATTCTTGATTTATCCTTATGCATACAGTGAAGCGTGGCCAGCTGCATTATTTCCCCTTACTTCATCGTGTTGGTCCAGCTCAGTTAAGGTTTTGTAGAGCTTGTGAGTGTTTTCACCAGTTTTATCATTGCCATTTCTCACCTGCTGTCATTCAAGCCTTCCTCCTAAATGATTAATCTCAGATCATTCACACCTGCAAATAATCATGGCCAACATCATTAACCTTGTTGACCCTCTGTTCCCCGTCCAGCTCATTTTTCCCTACTGCTGAGCCTGTTCTTCTGCCATTCATCACTCCATCCTGACATGATCTCCAAACACCATGAGAGGAGAACAGCATGTCTTATTGATCTCCCGTCAATGCCTGGAATTGACTAAGACGAAAGTGATACAATGCTCTCAGTTTGGTATTTTAAGTATAAAAGAGGAACAAGGGAGACAGCACTTGTTACTCAATATATATTTATCTTTACCTGGAGACATTTTTTATATTTTATCATGTTTGCTAAAAAGACTGTATGACCCATTTAAAAAGCTGAAATTGTGGTATTTCTTTCTTACTGATATTTTTTTATTAATTCTACCTTTTCTACAATCAGTGTGTTGTTGGAAATATCACCACTGGAGGTGGACAGCATATGAAAGGCATCTTCATTTTCTTCGGCCATTTGCAACAGCGCCACTCTGCACAACATAAGCAAGTATGACGTTTTAATAATCGTAAATAACAGAAACAGAAAGGAAAAATTAAAATGTTCTGTTATACATGTTACTGTAGTTGTTACCTAACTGCACAGACATCACAATTAAACATGGAAATCATGGCAACATTTTAGAAACTTGTATCTTTGTGCCTTGTTTGCAAAAGTTTCTTTCACAAGAAACTGCCCTAGACTCTTGGTTCTGCCAAGAGTTAGAAAATTGTCTGCTTCTTTTAAAGTGAATACAAGAAGATGAACATCCTTAATTGAAATAGCAAAACATGGCCACCCTCACAGAGACTAAATAAATAAATAATAAATAATAATAATGTCTGTTGGTTTGAATACACATATTTTTAATGTCCAAACTGTTGCATGTCTTCATTTTTTTCTCTGCAGTTTTGACATTTCCACTCACATTTTCTCAGATGTGGACTATAACACTCACTATTTGCTGACATTATTTCAAAATGTCTCTTCTTTTCATTGATTTGGCGATTTATAACAAACATCAAACAGTTTGATGTTGAATCTAATACTAATTGTTAATATTAGAGGGTAGCTGCACTGGCCTTTTAGGTTAACAATAAACCATCTGTTCAATATTAATCTAGATCTGCAAACGATTAGCTTAACTTAAAAATTGGAAACGGGTTTCTTGGAGCCTGCACAATTATGGCAAATGTCCAGGTGGTCATAGCACAAGATGCAGTTTCAGCACACAACTTTCTGTAAAACTCTACTGTTACACTTAGATTTTGTCTGGAACAAAAAGTTGTTAGTTTAGAGGTAAAGATAGGCAATTTTCTCCCCTTTCTAGTATTTATGCTGACCTAAGTGCCTGCTGGCTGTAGCTGCATTTACAGACATTGAAGCATGCCTAAGAGACAGCATTTCAGCCTTTCTAAAGTAACTACCGTGATTAAATATTTGGCTCTGTGGGCTGCAAAAACGCAGATCACCTACACACAAAACTGTACCTGAATCCATCCTGATAGACACAGATAGGGCAACGAAGCTACTGCTGCTCTTCTCACCTGCTGCTCACGTTACACCTCCTGTGTAGACACAGTGAGAGTGGTATGGATCTCTTTAACCAACACTTGGCAAGAAAGTGAAGAAGTATAGTTCCAAAGTCTGTTCCTTTAAATTCAATAATGTACTGCATATAAAAAAAAAAAAAGAAACCTGACAACAGGAGAAACTGGACAGAGAGAAGACAACTCTCCGTTTTCACTGCCACAAACAAGTCAATGTCAACACAGACAACTAAAATGATTTTTTTTCACACAGTGTAGTTTATATATTTTTGTGTACTTGTGCCACCAAAAAAGGGCCACTAAGCACTGATGTGTGTTACCGCTTAACTATATCTTGGTTAAACTTTTGCTTAATTAAAGCAGAAATTGAGCAGATAGCCCAGTAGTTATTGTTATTTCACATCTAAAATATGAGTATGAAGCTTAAATGTATCACTGTCTAAATATTTATTGAGCTCATTGTCTAATAAACCGTGGCTCTCTTCCTTGAAACTGGAACTTCAAACAGGACTTCCTACTCATCCTCGTGCTCTGAGGCAATGTTTTAATTTTCTATTACTGCACCAGAACCAAACATTTGACCACACTTACATAAGGTAGGTAGTGGAGGAGCACAGAAAATGATCAAAATAAAATATCCTTCCAAGGTTTTTATTTCAGACACATCTCAGTTGAAATTAATTTTTGGAGGTTCTGCCATGACCACTTGTGGGAAACATCATTTCTAAACACCAAGTCTTTTGTATTGAGTATTGTGCAAATCCAGGTGTTGTTGTGATGACAAAAATACATCTCTGCCTCTCAGTAGAGGTTGAAAGACAGCATTGTGCTTTTGTTTCACTGTTGTATATTACTCAGAAAATCTGTCGCCCTCTGTCACAATTTACACCATATTTTCGATTTCTCGTTTTCTCCTGGGGTCTTGTCTCAAGGCTCCAGACAGAACCTGCGTGGGAGTGATTGTTTCATACTGGGGACTGAAGATCCTGTCATCAAGACATCAGACTGGGTAGCAAGCAGTACTGCTGCCAGACATCAGTATCTTGGGCTTAATCAAAATGGGTTTGGTGGCAGAGCCATTGAGTGGCACTGTTATATCTATTGGCACTTACTCGTTCAAGCCATCTGGCCCATGCAATCATGGCACTCTTAATCCTCCCCTGAATACTGTATGTCAGTATGTGCTGCTTACCACAGCGGGGTTTCTGTTTTAGTTATAGATACTGCATATTCTTAGATGATCTCAGGATCACATCCATTGTGTGCATCTTGTTTACATTTCTTTGACTGATCTGTAAGACAAAAATGCAGCATGACAAATCCTGTCACAAAAGATGTATTGCATTTATATGAATATGTGAGCGTGTTTGTTACTCGGAAAGGAGTTACACCCTCAGGGTTTTTTAGCCTTTGTCTGAGGTGATGGAAACATGCATACCACTGTCTTGGTATCTTTGCATTTTGGCTTTCTTAAGCTGACCACCTTTAATTTCCAGATGCCTAGTAGATCACTGTATTGTATGCTCCACTAAAGAATAATTGTGGATGTGAGCATGAAACTGAGGAAATGTGTGAGAGAGGGTACTTTTATACTCCTGTTCTCCTACATAACAGTGGAGATGGGGCGTGTTGTTCTCCCACAAATGAGGAAAAAAAAAGCAGAATCACACACAACACATGGGCAATTTATCAACATGTAGGTCAGACTGCTATCATCATGTGTGTTAGCCCAGCCCAGGTGCGAGATAATTTT
This sequence comes from Miichthys miiuy, assembly GCA_036365135.1. Taxonomy (NCBI): domain Eukaryota; kingdom Metazoa; phylum Chordata; class Actinopteri; family Sciaenidae; genus Miichthys; species Miichthys miiuy. The sequence goes on from CM071603.1 coordinate 21,392,252, forward strand.
ACAGATGGAGGGTTGTTGCCTCACATGATCAATCAGATTATCTGTAATTACCATTTAGAACTCTTTTTTTGTGTGTGTTGAATTCATCATTGCTTGATGACTTTAATAGAATACAAGATTGAAGTTGCAGTTTAAAATGGAACAAAAAAAGGGACTATTATTCATTGTATTAAATAAAATGGTTCATTTTTTTTTTTTCTTTAAAAAGGGGAAAAACATTGGAAATGTTGAGCTTGTTGAGCAAGCAAGCTGACAACAACAGCTGAGTTCTTAAGTCCCTCGACAAATGTCTTAAACTGCAGTTCTTACTAGCTGGCACCAAAAATATTAGACTTTATCGGAGTCGAGAAAGTCACAACTTCTGATTACTGATATTGAAAATTACAAACTATTCAAGAAAATTAATCAGTGGACAGGCGTCGGTCAATAAAAATCAGTTATGTTTAAACTCTAGTTTGACTAAAGTTGGATTTTATTGGCTGGAGTAAGAAAGAAGTCCCCCACCAGGCAAAATGTGTTTTGCTCACTGCTACAGTACTGGATGTTTGACCTTCACTGTGCAGAAGGATGTACGTGCAAAATGTGATAGTAGGAGGCTGTTCTGTTCACCTTGAATGTGAGTTCAAGACGTGTATGCAGGAGCATGTTTTTGCGACATCACAACAGGTGCTAGTCTGAAAACCAAGCTGAAGCCTCCATTGCACATAATGGACTTTTCAGTGAAGCTGTTAAACTTGGAAATGAAAAAGATGCATAAATAAAAAATATTTGCATATTCATAGATTCTGTATTCTTGTTGATGAGTAATGAGTAGTTCATTGAACTAGCTAATTGAAAACCATATCAGACACAAATTATTATTCATAGCAGAGTATTTTAAAAGTCTTAGATCATGTTTGCAGGGGCTCTTTAAAGTAAAGCCCCAAAATGTTTAATAATGTGTATAGCATTATCAAGAATAGCTAAGGTGGTCATCGTACAGAAAAAAAAAAAACAGAAGTGACAATTCTCTGCATTTTTCTGTAGTAAATGGGAACAAGGCACAATATGTTTTATCTGCCTTTCTAACTGAAGAAATCATATCATAAACTTATGACAAATCAGAAATGAAATGTTTTATGCCGAAGAAAAAAAAAACGGAAAAAAAAACAAAACTAAAATGCACTAAATCATGCTGTTAGATTGGCGTTTAGAGAGAACCAGAGGAAAAAGTTAAGTCATCACTTTGAGTTGAATCAGTTTCTTTCCAGTGTCATTTATCCAGCTAAATGAAACTTTGCTGGCCCTGAATGCCTACAAGGGTCCAAACTGAGGTCAAAAGCTTTAATCTCTGCAAGGTTCCCATATGGATTACTACCGGTCTCTGTGGAAACTGTTACAATTGCTTTAAGTTTTATTACTAACCTCAGCCACATTGTGCTGGCCTGCATCTGTGCAGTGTCTCCCCTGGCACACTTAAAATAATTACATCAATTTTAGTGGTGGAAATGCTACCATCCAACCCAGCAGATGTAACCCATCCCACTCTATTAAAACAAAAGAGGCTGGTAAGGGTCACTTCTATATTTGAATTCATTATGTTGGAGGCCCTTAAGTATAAGTACCAGGTTTCACTCAACCTTTGGCAATTTTACTGGGTGTGCAGAATGTAGGTGTAACTTCCACCCTGTTAATCAATATACCAACATCAGCAGCCTTTATTTTGAAGGAGACACTCTGCATTTCTAGCATTTATCGTGTGTGTGTGGTTTTACTGCACTAATTTAATTGTACTACAGTGGCAATAACTGCACAAATAGTTATTCGCAGATTATTGAGTTTCAAACTAAACCGTCAACCATAACCTTAGATTCACCTTTTAAAAGGCTCATCATCTGGCTTTGGCTGCATATTTGTAGTGCTGGATCAGTGTCTTGCAATTCCTATCAGCAATCTTCATTTACTTGTTAGAGAAGACAGTCTGGATTACTTTTAGCCACATTAGTAGCACGGCTGTATGGATGGCAATGTTAGTCTTTCGGTCTGTCGGCCTGAAACATATCAACAACTATTAGATTACCATGAAATTTTGTACAATCATCAATGTCTCTTCTGGAGAAGAATTGTACATGTATATTAGTTTTTTTTTTTTTTTTGCTAAATACACAGACAGTTATTTTGAGTTTTTCTTAACATTTTTGAAAGAACTGAAATAAATTCAGACTTTTTAAAGGGTACTCTTCTTCTGAATATGTATTTCTTTGGTTTGAACTAAAAAGTACATTTTAATACACACTTGTTGTCCTCAGGTGGTAATTGGTGATGGGTCTCATTGCTGTTATTGCTTTGTGAGCATGCTTTGCTTTGTTTGTCTCAGATGTCGGAGTGTTGGGGGATTACATCCTTCAGGAATTGATTTCGCCCCTCCGTGCACAAAAAGTCCCCGTTTTATTGAATCAAAGTGCAATTCTTCTGTTTAGATTACATGTAAGAATTATAGATTTGAACATGGAAAATCAATTTTCTCAGTGTTTTTGAACTGGAATCACGTCTGTGTCACTAGAAGAGGGGAGTTGGGAAGGAGCCCGTTCATTCTGTTTGTTCAGCTCCTTGCATAATTTGTCCATTATCTTGAAAGCAGTTCAGGTCTGTGACATGCTGGCAGAGGTCATTGTTGGCTGCCACTGGAGTGTCTCAGAGTGACAGAAGCACACACAGGGCACATAAACAGGCCTACATGGTTCACAAGTAGTTCATGTGGGCTGAAGGTCAACGACCTCTGCTATTCAACAAACATGCATGTTGTCTGCACATTGTGCGACAGGGAAGTGAAACACAATTACATACAGTTCATCAGATAGTGTTTTCTAGGCATGTGGTACCTGAATGTCCTTCAAGTAAGAGAACTATTTGGTTTAGGTGAGTTTTATCTTACCTAATAATACTAATACTAATAAAACAGTCCAATTGTCACGCTGCTTTTCTAACATACTATACCAGGGGTTCTCAGAGACTTGATGTATTGGGCACAAAGTCTGAGACACCACAAAGACACCCCCGCACTACTTAACTTGCTTAGTTTCACTCCTGGAGGCCTATGGGATCATAATTCTGTTATTTACTCCCATAGACACTAAACAATTGAGCCAAAATAACCATATATTGCGGCGACGTCTGTGATGGCCCGATGCTTTAAGATGGTATATGTGTTGTGCTTGCATGGATCTGTTTCCTCTTAGTCTTCCTGATTGTCTTTGGCCCTTCCCACCTCGTTCAGGGATTGCTGTCCCCTGCCGGGAGCCTTCATGAATTGGATAATTTCAAGATGACTTCCTCTCACTCCCTTTTGAAAGGCTGATTCCTTTCAGGCACCCACTTTGATTTTGATTGTGTTTAGTTTAGCTTAGGTTTATGTTACACATAGTTTAATTTAGCACCTACAGTTTCGTAGCACCCAACACCCTCACTTCACTACTGATTGCTGACTTATCCCAGTGCAGTTAGCTTATGTTGAATTGTATTTAATAAATTATTTTGTTAACCTCAACCCTTACTGTATGGACCTTCTTCTTTTGATATGTTTCTGAACAAGCTAGGCACACTTAAACTTAGTCTTAACACTTCAGACTACACCAAATACATATAAAAGATCTCTCTCTCATTTATTAGTTTCTGGCAAAGGAAGAAAAATGGCAAAGTTTCCCCTAAACTACTGTCTCTCTGAACTCTCTCTTTAACCAAATCACACACATTTAGGCTATTCTGTGTGATCTAATTTTGACTAATGTGAAACGGTTTGGAGGAGGGAGCCCCTGGGAAAACTACCTACCCGCTTTCAAAACCTCTACTGTTAAGATTATCTTAACCTCAGAAGTGTATAATGTAGAGTGTGAGGATCCATCTATTCTTTCAGAAGCCAATATCTCCAAAGAACAACTCAGTGCAAACTCAGTGTTTACCAATGATTGCCTGGCATCAAACCAACCAACAAACTGTCATACAGGCAGCTAACAGTGGAGAACTATTGTGCATGTGTTTTGCGTCATGAACAATGAGAAATTCTAGACTAAACTTTAACAACACCTAACAATCGGCCAACACAGCATGCAAGAATCTAAAATTAATGAGAAAACTGTTCATCGCAAGAGCTTGCCAAGGTAAACCTATTGTAGATGTTGCTCTGAGTGTTTGAAATGAACATATACATACTGAATAAATGGCTGTATTCAGATTTATGTAAATATGGAAAATGCCTATGTGAGATAACTGATCCACTCACTTTATTTCTATAAAAATAAGAATAACAGTAATTACAGTAACACTTTTGAGCTATTTTAGGGCTATAGCTACCACCTCATTAAGTTGGAGGTAAGTGTCGAGTTAATTGCAGATGTACATAAAATCTTGTTTATTGTCACCGATTTGATGTAAACCTGAAAAATGTTTGTTCATCTTCTGCCCATCAAAGCCACATAGTGAATTAGTTATATCTGTACAATTAATTCCTGCAGGACTTGTTACGCTGTGCCAGCACTTCTGCCAAGGATCTGTTTTTTTGTTGTTGTTTTTCTTAAAGTTTCACTCTCTGACAGTTTGATGAATACTACCCTACATTTTTTCCCTAACTATACTTCATGCATTTGGATATTAAAATTAGTCAGTGTAGACGTTTAGCTGGTGAGGGTGGTAGCATTTTATCTAGCACACAAGTTATGCAGATCGCTGTGAAAGAATCCAATCAGCATAACTCGTGTGGCACCAGATTGTGTGCACATTCAGACAAAATAGTTTTTCTCTGGCAGCCGTAAGCATCAGAGGAATATAGTTTACATAGTTGTGACTGTCCCTGGCCAATGGCAGCTGGACAATTTCTCAGCATGATATGATTAATCTTGCTGATTCACTGAAGGCCCTCAAGTTTTTTATTTTTATTTTGAGGAAACAGAATATGTGCATCCTGTTAGAACTTTTGTTAGATTCATTTAATATTATTTGTCATGAGTATGTGGGTGTGTGAGTTCATCGGGGGTGGAAGTCGTGAATTACAGCTACTCACATTTCTGTAATTAAGTCTTTTTTTTTTTGGATGGGGGTACTTTTTCTGAATATTGCAACCTTTCATCTGCGTGTTTGTAGCCAATCTCCAGGGACTGCACTCCAAAGTGCAGCCCATTTCCTTTCAGTGGCCACGTTAAGCAATCTGTGTATTCACAGTGTGCAGCAGCCAGTTCATAATTATGTTATTTGTTCACATAGACACTCAATAGTTCAGCCAAAATAGCCTTATTGGGGAAATTTCTGTGACCTTAAGATGGTATATTTGTTATGCTGGCCTGGATCTGTTTCCTTTTTTAGATCCTGATTGTATAGGCCCTCGTGCCTTGTTCAGGGATTGCTGTCCCCTACTTGGAGCCCTTTGGTCCCTCCTGGAAAGCTGGTGCCTTTCGGGAACCAACTTTGACTTTGTTTGGTTCTGGTTGTGTTTGGTTTAGTTTTGGTTCAGGTTACACAGAGGTTAAGTTAGCACCTACAGTTTCAGATCGCGATCCATGCACGCACTGCAGGCCAATGAACACCATGAAATTAAGCAGCAGGCACAGGTTTGGACGTGTGACCGCAATGAGCCTCAACAGTACAGGAGTTGGGAGTAATTCAGGAATTGACGATTTGAAGAAACAGAAACCAAATGGAGACAAAGTAGGCCTTTGCATGGCTATTTAGAAATGTATACTAATTATGAGTTTTAAGCAGGTTTAAAAACATTAAGTAGATCCATTTATACCTTTGATCCAGTAGATATTTTTTCTACATACATCCTGCTATTGATAATTCATTAAACATCAACGGTCCAAAACTAGTAATATAATATACACATGCAAATTTATATGATAGCGATCTAATAAGATGGCCATCTGTATTTTTTGTAGTAATTCTAATTAGGATATAAGGAAAGCGGTTTTAAATCTATTATTGAAACTAGTAATATTGAGTGCACAGGGGTCAGGCCAAAATGATAATTGGATGATAAAATTGATTTCCACTTATGTTTTATTTGCTTCAGGCCTAGCTTGTCCTATTTCTATTTCTTTTTCTATCCATCCAATTTCCCTCCATCTGTAGTAGAAGCTGGCCACCATCAGTGTGGAGGAGGTTATTCAGCAATGGTGCACCCACTCAGACGTGAGGGAATAAGCGGGGCGGAACACTGAGCTATTTTGGTTGAGCTCCTCAGTATCTAGGTCTAAGTGATTAAAACGGTGTCTTAAGCCCATATTCTTCTCAATGAAGGTGTATTTATATTATTGTTTGATATTCTCTCACTGTCTTCTACCAAACTCAACAGTGTTTTATGCCTTTCCTGGTTCTCATTTTGTCTTTCTTTCTTTCTTTGGTAACACTTTAATCCCCAATTCATCATTTATAAATAGTTTAGTTTTCAGCTGTATATAAATATAATAAAAACTTGTTGAGCTTGTTCTGACCTCAGAAATAGTGACTTGACAAAAGATTTTTAACTGAAGGTCTTCTTCCTCCCTTCAGCTGAATCCTTCATCACAGTGAAGTTTACTGTTGTCATGGGGAGTGAAAGTAACACTGAGAGATTATTATTACAGCTCCACAGTAGCTGTGCCTCCTTTTCTTTTTTCAGCAGGTACCCATACTAGGTACGCATAGTGCAAATGCCACATTGACTCTCATGGGCCTGCACATCTAACCCAAATCCTTCTTTTAACTTGAAAAATGGCTCGCTGTGCTAACCACAAGGGACTGAGAAGAGGAATGCCTGGTCTGCCCACCACTGCTGTATTCGGTTACTTATTGACTGTAACATCTCTCTTCATTCTGCCTTACTTCATTTTCCTTGTTGCACTCCCTTAGCCCTTCCTCCTCCACCCCTTTCATTTCAACCACCTTACAAGCCCTTGAGACCAGGGCACCACACAGACTGTCCAGTTTCAGCTGTAAACCCTTTTTGCTTCACGCAGTCAACACAGTGAAGAGGTTTGTTATGGAGGCCCAGTTAAGGCAGCAAGCACTGGGGCAAAGCCTAGTGGGGCCAGGCTGAATGGATGAGCTGTCAGGCAGCCAGTTCTGTGATGAGAGACCCAGACTTCATGCAGGCTTAGGTGGGGGAGATATCGGTTCCTATCAACCCCACAGCAAAAGAGGCTCCCTTGTCAAAACTACCCCCAGGATGGGTGTAAAAGCAGGAGGGGCAATAGCCTGGGGAAGCAGTGAGGGGTTGTTTGGGGAATATGGAATTCATCTCCGCTTTATCAAGTCCATCTGTGGAATATTTTTAATGCATAGAGATGCACCCAAAGACACCCACAAGGATATACACATGTTCCAAGTTTTAATTAGTAGAGTATTGGAGTTATCCTTGTACTGAACATACCACTGAAGCATTTCATTGTCAATGAAATATTCTAGATGCTCTTGTGTTTATATTCATTTTAACCCTCCACATTGCATTGCTGTCTCAGGGTTGTTTGTTCCAACATGAACCACTTGGGACCATGGGAGGTGACAGGAGACTCCTGGGAAGAAAGAGAAAGTAGGAGAGGAGGATGCGAAGGGAATAAGGAGACAAACAGGGTTCCCAAGAGAGTATGAAGAGATGAGACAGCATTGGTGTCTGATAGCAGGATGTGGAGTGACAACACAGAGAGGCATTAGTAGAAAGAGAGAAACGAGCAAGAGGACAGAAGATGAAAATAGGGAGAGAAACTGTCAGTAAAGACCAAAGAAGCTTCCGTCGTTTCTCTGAAGATAAAACTCTCAGGCTTCATAATAAATGTAAGACTGAATTAAATATTTTGCTGATTTAAAGCATAATCCATCATAATAACATCACATATCTTACATTATCTTTTCTTTTTTTACATGGTACAGATTTTTCTGTTGGTTGTGGTCAGAAGATGACAATTTAAAAACCTGATATTTTTATTCATATTTTTCTTTATTCATAGCCCACTTGGAAATATGCAGCAATTCAATTTTCAATTTTGAGTGCAGTTCTTGATATTATTCCACTCACATCCACAGTAGTAGTTTGGTAATAGGAATAGCAACAACAGATGCAGTATAGTAAGAAAAGATGTGCACATGTGCACAGACGCACGCACAAGAAGAAAAGGCTCGGAAAGAGTACACATGAATTCAGCAAGAAGATGGAAAAAGCAGCACAAAAGTGCTAGACATATTGAGAAAGCTACTACACCATGGTTGAAGACAGGCGGGAGAGAAAAGTAGGACTGGCAGAGTTGAGAGGAGCGAGAGCAGGAAAACATCAGTGGAGAACTCATCACAATGCAGCGCAGCAGAGCAGCTCCCAGACTGCACCACAGGAATCCCATCTTCAGGGCTCGGAGCAGGTAATAGGAATGCTCCAGCCATTAATGCTGGGAGAAGAAGAACAGGAAAAACCCTCTGTTCTCTGTTGAAGCCTTAGCCTTTCTATTGCCCACCTCTGATTCAGTAGCAATCCACACTGGCACACCAAAAAGAAATGGATTAAAAACAGTTCACAACATGTATGGAACCAACTTGCATACAGCGCTGTGTGAAAAAGAGAATCAACAGAAGACAGCGAAAATGGGAGACTTCGTTTTTTTGTTTGAAAACCTCACTGCTTTCATTTTCTCCCCTCCCTTCAATTATGAGGCCAGATATGGGAGCTCTGTTTACTCACAGGATTCTGCATATTGTTTTTAATGCTAATTGATTAAGCTGGATAGAGAAGCATATTTTACATTAACAGTGGATTATGATCCAAATACATTAAGGTTGACATCATTATAGAGTTTTAGGAAAGCAACACAAAACCTCATTATGCACACTCTGCTTTGAGGCAACTGTATTTTCTTCAAAGGCATCACCACCAAATATCATAAAGCTAAATTTCCAGATCATTTACATTCAGGAAGCCTTGGCAACAGAACCTCTTCTCAGTTCTCTGTAACGTGGGAAACTAAGCCATATACAAGCTTTTTCTTTTTCAGAAACTCACTCACGTGTGGGCTGTAGCAGGTGTCTATGCAATGCATATGATGAAAAATATATTTCACAGATTTTCTAGTTATCTTAATTTAAATAAATGATGAGGAGATGAGGAAAGCTGGTAGTGTGTCTGAAAGTATTCTCTCTAGCAAAACACTGTCACAAAAGGAACAATTTGATTTCTCCTTAGAGGAAGGTCTGCTGCTTGGAACAGTGAGTACAGTACCACGAATACATAAATGATATAAATGATTAAATTCATTATACAGAAGATACTACCAGGCCAAGGCTGCTCAGATGATGCTTCTTTTCTACATCATGCTTTTTCATGCCCTTTTATCTTTTGCAATACGATAGTCTAATGGATCCAATTCAGCATACTTTCGAAAATAAGACAAAAATGCATGTTATAAGAATTCTTTATTTTTTTTAGCCGATGTAATATGTCTTCACCCAAAAAGCAGCCTCTGCAGATTCAACAACCATACTGTGGTTACAGTGTTACTCGTTACAGTCTAATTTCTAAACATAAAGAAGCATATTAGGCATAACAGATATGTATAAACATTGGGAAAAGCACATAAATGTCAAATCAAATCAAATTTTATTTGTATAGCCCAAAGTCACAAAATACATTTGCCTCAGAGGGCTTTACGATCTGTACAGGGAGTGACATTCTCTGTCCTTAGACCCTCGGTTCGAGTGAGGAAATTGCCCACAAAAAACCCTTTTAACAGGAAAAAAGGTGGAAGAAACCTCAGGAAGAGCCACAGAGGAGGGATCACTCTCCCAGGACGGACAGACGTGCAATAGATGTCACGTGTACAGAACAAATCAACACAAACATATTGTACAATTACAATGAATGATAAAATGACAATGAATTACAATGAATGATAAAATGATTACAGTAGCAGTGGAACCTGTGATAGAGATAGAGAGACACAGATGCACAGCAGCAGCAAATCATTAACTAACTATAAAATGTAATGGAGATATGGTAGCAATAATGACAGTAGTAATATATGTAGTGGACATCATGCAGGACCACAGAAGCAGCCACGATCCATGAGAACCTGCTGGACGAGAGAGCACAGAAACTCCGGGGAAGAAGTTTAGTTAGTAACATGCATTAACATGCATTAATGAGACATGTATGTTTACAGATGGTGGTGGTGATGGGGAGAGAGAGAGATTTCAGTAAAGGGAGATGTGACTGCATCTTCGACCAATACCGTGCCTAACTAGGCACAACCCTGAGAGAGAGAGAGAGAGAGAGAGAGAGAGAGGAGGAGGAGGAGGGAGGGGGAGTCCCCCGGCAGTCTATTCCTATGGCAGCATAACTAAGGGATGACCTGAGCCAGCCCTAACTATAAGCTCTATCAAAAAGGAAAGTCTTAAGTCTACTCTTAAAAGTTTTGACCGTGTCTGCCTCCTGAACCCAGAATGGTAGTTTGTTCCACAGAAGAGGAGCTTGATAGCTGAAAGCTCTGGCTCCCAATCTACTTTTGGAAACTATAGGAACCACAAGGAACCCAGCATCCTGAGAGCGCAGTGTTCTAGAGGGGTAGTAAGGTACTATGAGCTTTTTTTAGATATGATGGTGCCTGACCATGAAGAGCTTTGTATGTAAGGAGTGGGACCGGTACTTCGATGAATATGAGTATTACAATGACTGGGAGAAGTGGATTCATTTAAGCTAACATGTACGCTTACCATAAAGTGAGGCTTGCCATGCCTGATTACGCTATAAAGTGCAGACACTTTGCCTTTGTAATTATTCAGTGACAAGTTTCACAAAGACACATCTTTTATAACATACCTGCTATTAGAAGGACACAAAGTTATGTGTATTTGCACATTATGAGTGTTAGAATAACAGGACGTGCACACTTCCACAAACAATACCTTTTTTTGGCACTGCACTTGCTAGAGGACTATCCACCGTGTCCACACTTGGCAAATTTTTGTCGCATTTGACAGGTTTCTGATGATCTGACATATTAAGTAACTCTGCTGCTTTGAGGCTACTCAGAAGCTGTTGAGCAGACATCAGGGTGGCAAAAGAAGTAACAACAGTAATTTCCCTGTATTTTGAAATGCCCTCTCTCCTCAACTTCCTGAAAAACCTTCTCAAACGCCTTCCAATTTAACTGAAACCCTTTTATTCAACATACTGACATTCATTCACACAAAAATATTTTCCCATTAGTAAGTGTGAAAACTAAAACAATAGAACATAAGGTTTTCACAATGAGAGCTTTTGAACTTTGAATGAGAACATTTTACTACTATGTGTGAAAGCTTGTTTTCATGAGAGCTTCTAAAATAAAGAGAATTTTTATTCATAAGATTCAATAAGAGTAGGGCATAAGTCCATTACTTTTGAAAAATAAAATACTTGGACAAAAGTGCCTAATTGTGAGATACATAATTAGATTTTTACTTGTTATGCCAGGACAAAATCCCACAATAAGCCTAGACACCTCAGTCAAACCATTAAAGTAAGCAGCTTATATCAACATAATGGTTCTATCTGCTTGCATGTCCAGCAAATAAGTCAGGTGTTCATTAGGAAGGCAGGCCCCTTTCCTCCATTGCTTATCAGCACTGCTTGTCTCTTTTCCTGCTAACATAATCAGCATAATCAGCTCAATCTGTTTCGTGGTCTCTTGCTACCGGTAGAGTTGAAGCCAGGCTTGCCAGCTATTCTAGACAGCACTCGCCATCACATTATATCCAGATCAATTAGTATTCAGCCAGCATGTCATTGCCTTCCTGTGTTCGTCATACCCTGGTGTAGATTCAGGTTATCCCATGCCACTGGTCATTTGATCTTCATCAGAGATCATAATCAGATTCTTAATATCTGTTTCACTCATGAAAATTAGCTTAATGAACAGGTTAATATTCCCTTCAATCTCCAAAACATTTCCGTTCTCGCTTTTCGTTAACTTTAGCTAAATGTGTGTAACCCTGATCCTGATACCATCTGTTTCTCTCTGCTTTCCCTCCTCCACTCACAGACACCAATATTCAACAACCATGTCCTTGCCAATGAAGGAAAATCATAGCATGACTAAACAAGATTTCACAGAGACAATAGTTATTTGGCCACAACACCAGCTAAAAATCAACACCAACCACCACCAGTCCCCTCTCGCAGCACTGCATTCTGCTGCACTGTCCGTAACAGCTTTTGGGTTAAGGATAGATATTCATCTGGAGCTTCCCAAAGATTAGGAAGCCAAGTGCTTTGCTATGTCTTATGGTAATGAAGGGTTGTTTTTAATAAGCTGCCTGTTCTATCTCACAGGAATGTGAGACTAATATCTCAGCCTAAGTAGGAGGGTCACTCGGGTCAAATCCAGATGAAATTGCTGCTCACTTTTGGCTTACTTTTAATTCCAAAATCTTCCGTATCTATTGAAACTTCAAAGAAAAAACTGATTTAAATATTAAGATCTATTGTGGTAGTGTGCTATTACAGTGCCAAGATAATGGCTATATTATGCAACACACTTTCTTAAAATCAAACTTGCATTTTATTTAAATATTTACTTTTAACACTATGTGAAGGGTTGCAAAAATGTTTATTTTATAAGATAAAAATGAAGGTGTCATGACCTCTGACTGCAGGTTAAACGTTACTCGAACAAAACCACTATCAGATAAGATGAAGGATCAATCTCCTCTACCTGAGAAATAAGAGCACATCAAACACTACTTTAATTATCAGATCTGACTTATCAAATACAGCTTTAAGAGTCTTAAAACAGTATTTGCAAATTTGAATAGACCAAAGTGAGAGTTATTCTCAAAATGTTCATATTATCTCGACGAGAAGTTCTATTTAACACAAGCTTATCTAACTGGCTGCAGTTACAAAAATACCTACGTGAACACAGGCTCACTAGTGGGGCTGGTTCAAACTAAGGGCTGCTCCAAAGCTCTTAAACCACTCATATTTTGAGTGTTGTACTTAGCATAGAGGAGTGAAGTCACATCTGCCCCAGAGTTTCCCTCCTCACCCTTTAGGCCATCCCCTCCATTTCCAAAATTAAGCAAGTATGCAAGAGGGACCCCAGATCGATGAACACTCATCAGCCTCACCATCTGGCCCCAGTTTGTTTTCTTAGCAAATTAAGCTGATTATTGAGCAGGGTGGCTAATGGCATTGAAATCTTCTGGGTTGCTCCTGCTTTACTTGGCCATCTCAATTTTGGAGAGAAATGTGTGTAATAACAGGTATTGAAGTAGCCTCAAATGCATCAGTACACAAGTGTATTACATATTAACTGATAATGCAAGCAGGTGTTTTTAATCTGCTTTTAATGGTTTTGACACCACTGATTGGGGTGTGGCCAAAAGTGCGACATGCTCGAAAATATCTGCCTACAGAGAACAGTGCAGCTGTTTTCTGTCCTTGGTGATTCAGAGTTATCGTTTCTTATCACTGGAAGCAGGACAAGTGACTTCCCTGGATGCTACTAAAACTATGACCTTTCATACTAATCCTGTCTCCGTGTATCTAAAACAACAACTCAAAATACAGGACAGTGAATTTCTTATATCGATCTATTAGTGTGTTGAAACCCAAAGTTAACTGAATTTGAGTTCAGACAAATGATCAGAATGGTCAAGGCCAGAGATAAACTGTCATACCAGAGATCCACTATTTATTTATTTTTAAAGCAACAGTGTTTCTGCCATATGACCAGTTAGCATTGTAATCGGACTGATGGTCATCTTTCTTGCTAGTATATCAAAATATTATATAAATAGTAAAAAATTGCATTCCTAAAGCAAAAGCTGGCTTCTGTCTGATTTGTTCTAAGGCGTTCGTTCAATGTACAATATACTGAGATCCAGCCCCTGAACCCCTAAAAGGAAAAGAATGAATAAATCACAATAAATGTTTTATACCATACAAATGGCTTCATATACCAGACATCACCTACACCGCAAAATGGAAAGGAAAAGCACCAGGATGCACATGTACTTAGCATCTTTTCAGACTATTGATGTTTGTGAAGAGAGTTTTTCAGCACATAGCATACAGTTTGCATCTCTGTCCTTCCTCCTGGTATAATAGAAAATTAGGCCATGGACTTCTTTCCTTGTAGCTTTTTTTTATAAGAAAAACTGCTTTGCCATACTTGTGATTATGTGTGTTATTCTTAAATATTTAATTGGCAACATGCCCTTGAGATATTGCAGAAATAAATCTGAGACGAGTTTACTTAATCCACATTTTTGGAATATCTCAGCTAATGTAGGTACCTTGATTATTAATTTTTGCAGCCGGTCCCAGACTGTTGCAAAATAAAATTGCTATGAATCTGAGCAAAATAAACAGTTTTCACTGTAGCCTATGACTCATACGACCGATGATGCTGCACAGCTTCCATATTTGTAGACTGCCACATAACAGACACTTCACACAATTCAATTTAAGATCATACATTTTTTCCACTTTTGTTGATGTCCCCCTACTGCAGTTTGAGTATACAGTGATGTGCCTTCTCTCTCACCCTATTCCCCCTCGAGCTGATCCCTCTCAATGCATGCACCCAAAGCAAACATTACAAGTCAGTAGTGCAGAGACAAGGACATGATCCCATAACAGTTTCCAACCACAAACACTTCTAGTTGTGTTTGAAATGTGAGCAGGTGAACCCTTTTTATATATTTTAGTGACAAAGTATGTTGCCCTTTTTCTATCTGCAGACATTTTAAACGTTCTACAACAACAAACATCTTGAGACATTCTGGAGGCATAGGAAAATTGACAGTTTTGGGCCTCTGACCAGAAAAGTAAAGAAGAGTGTATTTATGTATTTCCTGTAAAAACAGGCTGACAGGCTGAATCGCAAATGTTGATTGGAGTAGCCAATAGCTCTGAGTGAACACAGTCTGACCCAGGACAGAAACCTCAACCTCAGAAACCAGAAGTGGTCAATGTGGCAGGGAATACAGTAGTTTACTGAGGTGGCTTTCCTCTTCAATTTAGCTTCTAGCACCCCGGGGGAAAAGTCACTTTGGTTAGTTAAACAGCTGACCGTGCTAACAAAAGTTAGCGGTTCGCTACTTTGCAATCTTTTAATCAGGAATGTCAGTAAATCACCCCGTAGTGCAATATTATTACATGTCAGTCTCAAAGGCTGTGCTGAGTCCCGGTGTGGTCCAGTTGCTGAGCCCATTTCTGTTCCCGGCTAATGGCAGATTCAGTTAGCAGCAGTTAATTAGCAAGTTGTTAGGCTAAAGGCTATCTGTCCATCAGGAAACTCTGTAAATCACACAGAGTTAAAACTGAGCAACCAGAAGACAAAAACAGAAAATACAGTATATTCTGTATAGAATATGATCCACTTTCACTAAACATCACTAAATAAAGTTATAAAGCTGTTGCTTTTTAGAGTAATCAGTGAGGCCTGGCCATAGATGCTCATAGACTGTATCAAACAGGAATCACTCCACTCCGGCAGCATCACAAGTGAGAGACCATTTCATTGGATGCAACATTAGTATATACGCCCACAAATGCAGGATCAACAACTTTTTATCATTTACAAGGAAATGTCAAATTGAAGAATACCAATACGAATATCTGGAACTACCTGGAATTTTTGACTTCATGAGGGCTTTTAAGCTCCCAGCAGATCAGTCCTTATTGTTGCAGCCAGCTATGTCAAGTCAGCAATTTTTCCTGATGGGGAGAGGGAGAAAAAGTCTATTCTGGTTATTTTCTGGTTCTCAAGATTTTATGCCATTTCTGCACCTACTGACCACGTGTACGCCTTTTTGGATGCTCACACTAAAAGAGCTTCTGCAGCCAGTGCAATCAGGTGACCGGCTGGCCCCTGTAGACTTGAAAGACACTTTCAGTACTTTGATGTTTCAGTGGCTCCCAGACAGGGCGGCAATGGGCATCTCTATCTTGCGTGAGACTCGGCGTCCCAAAAAAAAAAAAAAAAACAACAAAGAAAAAACCCCAAAAAAACATACAGACAGACCATGGCTTTGTTGTTTGTCTGCTTGTAGTATTGTTTGAAGTCAATCAGGCTCAGTTGCTGTGGCCTTGCCTAACTCACCTTCTGGTACTGAGAGTGTGAGCCACAGATGGACGATTGAAACCATGTCATCCTGTCGTGGGAGAAATGTCACACTAATAAGAGTTAGCATGTCCATCCTGATTAGCAAAACTTGCACTTGCAAACGTCATACTCACTAACAAACAATCTAATTAGAGTTTCTAATAATGTGTATCATTCTCAATTCATCCAATTTGAAGGACCGGTCTGTAGAATTTAGTGGCAGCTTGTGGTGTAGTTGTTGATTGCAACTCCCTAGCCTCACCCTCTCCTTCCCAGCATAAAGGAGAAACTACAGTGAAAACATGAAAGGCCCTCTCTAGAGCCAATGTTAAGTTTGTCCGTTTTGGCTACTGTCAAAACATGGCAGTTCAACATGGTGGAGTGTGGGAAAAGACCAGTGGTCAATACATAGCCAACCCTCAGTTCATTCATTTTTGAGGTAGGGGTATGTTATGACATGGTCTGTGTTTAGTGGCAGGTTACCTGAATGAGTGCGACTTTCTTTCAAAATGTGGGAATAGCATTTCATTCTTCTCCAAAAAGGAATCTGCTTTGAACATGAACTTTAGAGTGTAATGGAGCAAACACACACACAATGGCTAAGAGTCACTGAATACATTCGAAAAGTTTTAATAATTTTCTCCAGCGCTGACACAGCACTGTGCAGATAGGTCTGGCTATGCAAGACTAAACATATATTACCAGCTGGCATGTAGCTTTTCTCTTTTTAATTTAGGGTATAGCTAATGGTCGTGTTGAATGAGCTGTGTGCGTCTTGGGTGGGTATACTCAGGGGTTAAACTGGACACATAAGTGGATGCGCTTCTGTCATCGTGCAGAGCCGGGCAGCCCTATACTGTATGCTTACTATGCAAGTTATAGGGACGTGAAGGCACTCCTCATAAGCACACATTTCCCACGTAAAAAGACAATGATTATCTAATCTCTCAGTCGGTCTGTCACTCACTGTGGTTGGTGTTGAGGCTGCGCTCCCTACGGTGCTTGTCCTGTGCTGGCCTCTTCTGCATTTTCTTAATTGGCTCAGAGGGAGGCAGCTAGCAGAATTTGGGTTTGAGCTACACTTTAAAGTCCGTGTAAAGTCAAAATAAATATGTGTTTTGAGTTTGTCAGACTAAAGAAGAAAGTGTTATTAACCACCCAGCCAAATTTGAATGATTAAAAATAACGACAAGTTTATAAAATTAGGTGTCAAAATCAGGTTAAAATAGGCAGCAAAAAAATCCTGGACTGAAAACTGGTGAAAAACAGTTTGAACCTCTAACTCCACATTTCAGTAATGTATCGTTCAAAGTCTTTTCATGTGTTTTCAGCAACTGTTTTCCAACATATTTATTGTGTTTTGAAAGAAAACATGGAATCGCCTTCACACGGACTTTGTCAGTATTCGGTTGGTGCTCTTGTGAGCTCACTGCATCTGCATGCAAGAATATGTGGATGCGCAAAACATACCTTACATAATACCTGAAGCAGGTGCACTGTGCTTCGTGCTTCAGGGAACAAAGGCTGGTCTGTCCTGATGGCTCTACACTTTTGTGCTTGAATTAACCAAAATGTGGGAACGAATTGTATCTTGTGGTCACAGATTAATGTGTCCTGCTTTATGGGAGCAAAAGGAATTCTGATTTTCAGGTGATTATAACTAATAAAATAAAATTATAACACTATTTCTACCATATTCTGCGACATCTGTCAGTCCCTAATGAATTGTCCTTTCAACCAACAGGAATATATTTTAAACATTTTTTAAAAGACCCAGAAAACCACTTTTTTTTTTTTTTTTTACTTTTTACTATAATGATTATAATATTATTTAATCAAGTTATTACTGTGCTTGTCTTTTTAGTCTCTCACTAGCTGAAAGCTGATGGTGCACAGATGTAAAGAAAAAAAGTGAAGTCACCAATCAGGATTTAGCATTATTTGAATTAAAATCTGATGACAGTTGGTGGGTCTTTTGCTTGTGTTGCAAGGTCACTGTCAATCAAATTGGATGACACCCAATCCATACAATCCCAAGTAAGAAGATTAGCTGAGACACAAAGACACACACACACACACATTAGATCAACACATAAAAGTGAAACTACACAAAACAGTACACAAAAGAGTCAGTTAGATTTGTCATACGATTAGACTACCCAGCACTAATTTGATCATGTCTTTGCTGACGTATTTTTTATTTACAATAAACACAACATGATGATAGTTTTCTCCCATAACAGTGCTGATATCCAAAATCTGTTGTTTGCTTTTTTGTTCTGTGATGTTCTCAACCCACATCTGTCAGTTCCCAACAGCAAAACTTTCCCCTCAACCAACGGAAAAGAAATTCCATTTCCTTAAATGACCTCTCAACATCCAACCCCCGCTTTCAAAAAGGCCATGTAAAAACCCTTAAGAAAATAATTACTCTCAACGGTAGAAATTGCCCTTCCCCCTATAGGTCTATTTACACCACCCTCTGGCTCTTGGCCAAAAGTGTGTGTGTGTGTGTGTGTGTGTGTGTGTGTGTGTGTGTGTGTGTGTGTGTGTGTGTGTGAGGCACACTTACAGATGGTTAACAATAGAAAGCAGTCCAATGGTCCAGCCCCTCCCATTCAAAGAGGTTTCCTTCATCAGCTTCCTCAATACTCAAGCTGCTTTTATCACTCTTTAACCCAGCTGCCTACTGAAACCGTTACATTTTAAATTGACAAATTCAAATTTAAAAACCTTGACCATCACAGACAGGTGTAGTAATAATGAAAATTCAGTTGTATTGCATTAAATGCAGACGGGTAGCCTTGGTAAAATTACGCTTTGTTAGAGATTCTCAATGCCAACCACTGAATAAAAACAACTTTAAAATAATCTTATGTAACATGAATATTACTTTTTTTTTTGCACTACATTTATTCTTTTTCTCTCCATAATACAAGGATATTCTTTATATACAGTAACATTCCTCAAAGGAACCCACTGTCATATGCATACTGTATTGCACAAGGTAAAAGTACTAAAGCTTACTAAAGCTTTCCAGTTAAATCCATTTACCTAAGCAGTTAAGTGTTGCTTGACCCAAGAGAATGCTAACACAATATAATAAATTGTATCACCTTTTTTGTAGCTAGCAATAACTCTGTTTTGACGTTGGATGACTTTAAATGTTGCCTTTTCAAGCTTTATTTTTTATAGAGACAGCTGAAGAGTGACAGAAATGTGGGAATGACATGCGGGAAAGAGCCACAGGTCGGATTCGGATTCTCGTGACTATAACCATCAGCCTGCAATATAATGCTACTTAAAGCTTTGTTAATTTCAAGGCAATTCAGGATATAAAGGGTTGTACATCACTCAGGGTAAAAAAAAAAAGAAAGAAAAAGCCGCTTGAATTGATACAGAGATATTTGATTGGTTAAAACAGCCAAACACCATTAACTATCATGATGTGATTGGTGGAAAGCATCACTTTCCTGTTCCTGTTTGAATGATGCATCTGCCAGACGCCGAGGTCACTGGGGCCCCTCTCACAGCAGAAGATTGCCAAGGAAACCTCTTCATCCGTTAAAATACCGTGAGGCCCTGTAACTCAAGATCAATAGCTCTTAGACAGGATGTGATGTAGTTTTCTAGTCAGCTGATGCACACTGTGTGAGTGAACAATAGCAACAATACCAAGCGCACGTGCTCCATTGTTGCAGTGAAACTGAGACATAAGCCCCCTTTCCCCTGGGGCTTCCTTCCAGCTTCCATCTGTCTTGTTGTCTTTGATTGGTAGACAGCATGTGGCTCCAACGGTGTCTGAAACTATGTCAAGACCATTGACAATGTTATGTTTTAAAAAACAGTCAACTATGTGGCTGGTAAAGCTGTAGTAATACAAAATAGGCGCTGCTGAGACACTCTATGATGCTGCAGAGGTAACTTAGATTTCAAGGGCAAATGATATGTTTATTCTTTTCTTTTTTAAATTGAAAACGTGAACAATGTTGGTGTAAATGTTTGACATCTGACCAGTAGAGAAACTTACTGGTACCCCACTGTTAATAACTTTCCTAAAACAATCACAGAAACCCTTTGTTATATTTATACGCTGTATTTTAAAAAGATGTTTCGCTTATTGTTACTTCACTTGGACGTTTTACCTTCACTGTACAGAATGATGTGGGTGCTGTTTGACACTAGAAGGCTGATTTCACATTCATCTTCTAAAGGGGGTTGTCTGTGCTCATCTTATATAAGCATGATTTACGCCATCAAAACCAGTTTGAAAAGCCAGATACAATCCAGAAGGCCTGTTCCATTGACGTAAGTGTGATATGAACATTTTAAACCTCCAGTGCACATATAAACTGATACTAAGCTAGATAATAAGAGAAAGACCAGAGGTCATTTTATACATTTTCAACCATGTTTAAAAAAGTGGTTTTGTGGTTCTAAAACACATTAGATAAAAATCTCTGAAACACATCTGGATAGGTTTTTAAAAAATCTTGTATTCCACTAGTTCAGTGTGCCGTATTTCATATTATTTTTCATGCCTGAACTATATTGTACCAGACATCTCTCAGTTAATGATCTCAAACTACTTTAAATTGGACCCTTACTTATGTAACTATTAGCCAGTGAAGCTAAACCTTGAGCTAAGTTAACATGGCAAAGCACCTTAACGAATTGCGCTGGTCTCGCTCAGGCTCATTTCCAGACATTCATTAATCACCTCAGTCATATGGAGTGAAATGTGATAGTTCTGTTTACATGCACTGTGTGATCTTCTGCAAATACTATGTTTCTGTATGTACCCTGAAAGGTCATTTTAATCCCAAAGGTACTGTTACTACAAATCTGTTGTATATTCTGTACCAGGGTCTGGTCATGATTTTGTGAAATGTAGATATGTGGGGAGATGTTACAATAAATGGTCTAAAACATCCAGACCTTAGTCTGAACTAAAGGGTCATACGCTGATTCTCTTACCGGGAATCCTATCTCCCCATCCAAATTGTTTCAGTCTGATTTGGCGAGGGTTGAAGATGTCTGCAGCAGATGTCTGCCATCACTCCATTACAACGAACCTCAGCAGCAAAAAACAAAACATTTGAAAAAAAAAAAAAAAAATCAGCAGCAATCCAGAAATCATGATACAAGTTGGCTGTTCTTCCTTCTGTCATTGCAGAGACCTTGAATTATTCTCTAAGGAAAAAATTTCAAGCCTGTGTTTACAGCATGTACACACGGTGGGAAGTAAACCAACAAAAATACCTCTGGGTCCAAATACAGTAGATTCCTGTATCAAGTCATGACTGACATTTTTCATTTTAAATATTATTTTGGTTTGTGTACATTAACCATTTTCAGGACTAGTCTGGGGCCTTTCCTGTCTTCCACCTCGAAAGCATCCTATTGTTCAGTGCAACAGAAAGAGATTCCAAAACACAACACTTTTGAGGTAGTGCTGTTACTCTACCCTGTGAAATATGGTCCGATTGGAGGCCGCAGAGGGTGGACCACATCAAGCGGATAAATTGGTCATAACACTCCTGAGAGCTCCCAACAGTCGTTTATATTACTACAATATGTGCTACAATGTATGCACTAAACGTAGGTCTGTATGTGTGTAGCAGAAAACAGTTTTAAAAGAGTTTGTGAGTGATGTCTGTTATTTTATGTTATATTCTTTATGTTTATTTATTTACATTTATTTTGGTATCCTTTATTTATATCCATTGAAATCTCAACTGCCACAAGGTCCCCATAAATATCAATCACATGGCTTTGCGATTCATATTTTTTTCCAAGCTAATATTACCTTTCTCATCCCAAAATGCAGAAGCAATAATGAGCAGAGGCATCAATCCTACTTTCTGACACTTTACGCTTGAAGAAGAATTTTCATGTCAGGCAATAACCGCTAGTGAGCCTCAGCGGCACAAGCTCTGGGCTTGCGCCTACACCAAACCCTAATGGGATAGATCAGCTCTTGCATAACTGGGGGCAATCACTCACTCCGTCTCCTCTCTGACAGGACTCAGTTATGGCTTCTGGGTAATATCATTTCTGTTATCTTAAGATATCAAATTTCTGTCTTTATTGGCAAAGACCTTAGCAAATGGAGGATAGTTTGCTCGGCTTGGCAAGACAGAGGATGAAAAATGAGAGCATATTTATCCACCTCGCAAGCACGGTTTAGGATAGAGTTCTCGGGACTTCGGTGACATGTTTTGATGCCCTAAAATGTCACCGAAGTCCTGAGAACTCTATAACATGTCAGAACCTTTTGATAGATTTTGTTAAAGCATATGATACACTTTGTTGAGACCTCATGCTCTCATGCTTTTCAATGTACATTCCCAATACTAACTTACAATATATAGGCCTATTATTACCTATCACAGTATAAAACGCGTTTATGATGTTACTGTCAGCAGTATGTTCCTTCATGAATAAAATAAAATTATCTACAATTTAATTTTTAGTCTTTCAAAATCAGATAGCCACTGTCAGTGAGCATCAGTGAGTGTTTTGTAAGTTCAGCAGTACTGATGTACTGTTTTCATTTAACTGGTTCTCTGTGAGTGCTGTGCACATTTAAGAGAAGAAATGTTCAAAGCGGAGTTATTTTTTTCAGTACAGTTTGTATTTATAATAATGTTGTTCAGAACAATGCAGCAGTACCAGGAGAGAGAACACTGCAGGTTACATGCTGACAATAGCTGCATTGACGTAGGTCTGACACAGAACTGCAGTATGAATTGGTAGTAATTATGTGGCACTGTAACACACTGTGTGCTTGTCAACCTTTTGGAAAACATGCGATTCTTTAAAAAGTGACAGAAGTTGATGACATTATGCATTCATTTTCTTTACCCCCCAATATTTACTTTTATTGTTACAGAACAAAAACGTCAACGACGGGGAAAAAAGTTTCAAAACCTTAGAAGAAAATTTACAGCAAGAACATTTTAAAACCACTGGCATTAGCACTGCGACGAAGTGTAACACACTGATCGGAAGACTTTTGGTTCAGCAAAAAGACTCCACTGATGTCAGATCTACTGCTGTGTATGAAATCTGCCGTGCTAACTGTGAAAGCACTCTCTCCACACTTCTGTTGGCAGGCCAGGGTGATGTTTCGGTGTGAGGTTGGAAGAACATAACAGAGGGACGCAGTGCGTTGGAAGTGTTGGAACAGCACAGGAAATATACCCACCAATCTTAACATAGTAAAACTGGCAATCACTGCTCAAGAAAGTCCAAGACCAATGGAAGCGATCTAATGTTAGAATTGCAGACTCTGATGAAGGCTTTCATAAGCACGGACATCAACATTGTTTAGACCAGTGACGCTGTTTGGTTGCATTTGAAATAATAGTAAGTGTGTACTTGTACAGATACAGCTGGCTTGAACTTTTGGCTGGTTCATGACAGGTCCATGACAGGCCCTTGCTTATCTGGGTGGAATGAATGAATATATCCGACTGGGGGCAATTCTGAGTGGCTGGTACTGTATCTGTTTCTCAATCTTTCATGAATCTCTTCCTGGCTACAACAACGGCATTGGAGCAATGGACTCAGCAAATAAATGTGTGAAGTGGTGGAAACTCACCCAGAGTATTATGAGTTGAAGTTGAAGATTCTCCCAACTTGATCAGATAAGGGAAAATGATGGACTCATTCTCCACATGAGCTGTGGACATAGAGGTGATCTACAGCCTCATGTCTCTGCTACTGATACTTGGTTTCCTAACACTTTAACACTGTAAGGCAAAGGAGACAAGGCTGACCAATGTTTGACCCTTCAGTGCTGATCCTTGCCACTGAGCCATGATGTTTTGTCTGTGTGAAATATTGTTTAAGCTGCAGTTACACTGTCTTACTCCTCAGGTTGAACTTCAGTTGAGTAGTGCAGGTAATGGGGAATTCATCTTCTTAACATCCATCGACTCAGCCCTTCCTCCATTGTTGCTGCCATTGTGGCAAGTTGTGAGTCACTTGGTAGAGAATCAGCAGTTTCAACCATGACTTCAGCCTCACAGTGGGTCCAATCAACTTTGCCTTGAACCACCCTGCCAGACACCTCTGAGGTGCCCTCTCTACCCCCACAGGCTCTCAACGATGAGATGAATCATCCGCAATCTGCTGCACAATACCAGAAACCAAATCTACCGGTTATATTCAGCTTTTTCTTGGTCTGATGGTAGAGCTAGGCCAAATGTCAGAGGAAGAGGGTGTCTCCAAAATCATTACAATTCGTTCTCTTAGGGTTATGAATATCCACTGCATATTTCACAGGAATCTGGCTTTTTTTTTTTTTGTCATGAACCAAACTGGGACCTGATGCAAAATTCAACAGAATACTTTTCAGGGCTGTTTTTACAACCTTGTGTTTGAGATTGCAAATCTAATTGGTGAATTTCTTACCCTATGTTGGAGGTCCGTATCAACACAGGCCAAGCTAATTTTTTGAAAATCAAAAGATGCTGTTTTTTATTTGGTGCTGTTTTTTGTTTGTTTTTGTTTTTTTAAGTCAGCACAAGTGACTACAAATAGCAGCTACATGAATTTGTAGTTGTGTGGAGTACCTGTATTAAAAACGTTTCAGGCTCAGTATTTCCCCATGCTTTTCTTTCTGTGATAGCATTGTGTTGTGATATGAAGTCAAGTAGCCTGATATCACTGTATGTTTCATAAAAGTCACAAGAGATAAGAGATCAGGAAGAAGATGAAGATTACGCAAGGGACCCAATAGATAAGAGCATATTAAATAACTGTAAAATTATCATAATTAGGTTTATATCATCACCACAAATGTAGGTACAGTAGTGGAAAACCTATATTACTCTGTGCTACAAGTCTATGTTACATCATGCCAGGGCATGAACAGAACATACCTCAGAGACTAATTTGCCCACCTACTATGGCTAATTATATGCTGACAAAATCACAGCTGGCAGAAATGTGTAAAAGGGACACCAATGCTCTACAGTATGAAACAAGCAACTATTGTCTGTAGATAAAAAAATAAAAATAAAAAAAAAACAAACAGAAATGTTAGCACACACCTTGAAACTGTGATACTATGAAAGCTCGTCCACTTCTCTGGGCAAAAGCATGCTTCATACTATTATAAAGTGTAGCTTCTTGGATTTTTGCTTAATGTGAGAAACTACACGTGCTGGGATCCTTGGCTGAATCATATATGAATATTTTAACACATATTACGTATGTATATATGTATATTTTATTATGTATGGATTTCTGATCTCAGCATTTTGTGTAGCTGAAAGTGATTATTTGGCATAAATCTTAATGTAACCACAGACACAAAAAGACTAGTGAAAATAATGACTATTTCTGTATTTACTTTTCAGAAAAAAAAAAAGAATTTAGGATGGGTGATCTCACCCATAATAGATATGTTCACTAATCTAGCGGACATCATGATATTTGATAAGGTTGATGCTCTTTCTGTGGCATCCATTGATGTCCCCCTGCTTATTATTTAGGCCTAAATATCTTGAACTCCTCTAGGGATAAATAAGTTCCTCAATCCTCCCCTTTCATGCTGCCACAGAGGATAAATTATATACAGATCTAGTTCTACTTCCTCTCATCATAATAATATGCTTTGCATGGCTTTTCCACTTCATCTAGAATCATGGTAATCCCTGTGCTTCTGTGTAATTATCTCTCCTCTAGGCTGATCTCAGTGCTCCTCACCTGCTCAGCCTAGTCACATTACCTCCTCACTTTTATCTATGACTCTTAAAGCTGCTGCCAAGGGTCCTCTTAACTCACCCCACAACTTTTCCCTTTCCACGCCCCATCCCCAACACACAAACGCTCGCTCCAATTCCCCCGTTTCACACTCTCTATCCTTCAAGAGCACTGTGATTAGCAGAGAAAAAAAAAAAAAAAACAGTGCTTCACGGCAAATTTGTATTGCGGGTGTATCCCTCATTAATTTCCCAACCATTTTAATAAGTGGAATGAAAAGAAAATAATGGAAATATAATTTACTAAATTGACAAGGAGTCACTGGGTACCTGGGGGAACAGGGGCTGTTCTTTTCAGGTATGAATATTATCATACCACTCTGGCCTTTTCTTGTGCCTGACACTATTATTCCAAGAGAATATCTAAAGCTCAGCTAATTCACCCTACTTTCATCCAATGACCAATACAGAGATTTTCTTTTTTTTTTTTTCCTAAATGTCCAACAAAAATTAAATGATGACATATTGAGCATTGCGACAGATTCAGTGTTGGGGGGAATATTTCTGACAGTAATTTGTTTACTACTGCAGGGTCATATTTTGCCCACATGCATCTTTTAAAAGCTGTCAAAAAATAAATATTAGAACAGTGAGGGGCAGCA
Organism: Miichthys miiuy; assembly: GCA_036365135.1. Lineage (NCBI taxonomy): Eukaryota > Metazoa > Chordata > Actinopteri > Sciaenidae > Miichthys > Miichthys miiuy. Next base: position 21,418,709 of record CM071603.1, read on the forward strand.
ATTACCTAAAAAAAAAAAAAAAAAAAAATGTGGAAATGTAATTCAAACTAGAATTTCAAACATTCTTCTCACAAGGCAAACAAACATGCAGTCAATAACACTTTAAGTGTCACTAAGACCATCTAAAATGGGACCCATAAATCCCATGTTAAACAGTCAGATAATGTATATACAGTGTGTATTTATTTAGGTTCCACTTGAATGTGTGTGGTGATTTATTTAAGTAAAACTAAACTGAAGGCAAACTATGTTTGTGACTTTTCAGTCATCCATCATCTTGTTCAAAAAGCTTTTCATGCCTTAAAACAGTCAAGTTTAATTTAATAGTCTTGGAAGTACTTTTCAGACATTGAATACTGCATCATAGCCTGCTGAGAGGTGACTAACAGCGCCTGGGGACTGGAGTCGGCATTGACTGGCTGGACTGGAGGCGGAGAGTCTCCAGACAGAGATGGAGTCTGAACTTTGACCCCTCTCAAGCATTTTCCATATTGATTAGAAAGTACACACCTCATTTTTTACCAAATGTAAGTGAATTGTTGAGTAATTAAAATTATTGCTTGCTTCTGCTGTAACAGGCAGGACTAGATGGACTGAAAAATAAAAAACAAACTGATGGACTAATGGAAAATGTGCTTGTTACTTTCATTGAAAATGGATATACTAATCACCAAGCACTGCACAAAGAGTTACACATAAATGAGGCCACTTACAAAGCAAACGACAAAAAGCTAAATTGCTCCTCGGCCCCTAAATTGCCAAAACTAAATGTGTATTAAAGTGACACCGCAAAATGTGTCTTCAATATTTAGTAGGCATTAAATCTGCAAGACTTGTGTGTCTTAAGTGAGTGTGTCTGCTGCTAAATGTTTACAATAATGTGCCTTAGCATGTGTTTATTACAGTTGTGTAAAACTTTCCAGCAGCCTTACGCACCACTGTGGTGAATAAGGTCTCTCCTCGGGGATAACACGAAGGGCAGAGGTGTTAATTATTCTACAGATCAGCGATGTCAGCATAACTCTCTCATTGCTCCTAATTGTCCCTTTGGGGGTGCTCAGGTCCTCATTATGGGAGCACTTTATGTCAATAACATCAACACCAGTGTTGATGTTGTTTTCCGGAAGTACATTTAGTCTGTTTCATTTATTTGGCGATCTCATTGTATTCGTTCCAAAAGGGTGACGTGTAGATGCGGATGTGTTCAAATTAAACAATATAACATTTAGCAAAGCCTTTTTCCAGATGCTAATTGCGTTGACTGAAATTGTAAATAGATGAAATTGCAAATGAAAGAAAAACTTCCTGTGAAAACAATAGCCTACTTGCCTAATGAGTCCAATGGAGACTGCTGGATTATTCTTAGGAGATCCTTTAAAATATTTTTGAATGCACTCCACTGATTCTCCCCATCATGACTGAACAAGCAAAGAGAAGGAGGCTCAATGTGTTGCTCTGACATGCACTGTTGAGATGCATTTCCTTTGCTCTCTACACTGTAGAATCACATCTTACTTACACAAACTGTAAGCGCCACCTCCCTAAGGCACCAAACCACAAACCTCACTATCCCACATTTACAACTTAAAACTCAGACTTGTAATTAATTATTTAAATTCATTAGAACTTCTGCTTTGATACAAATGACTGTAGTGCTGATTTGTCACGTTTGTGCAACTGTTTTTTGGAAACATTTCAAACAACCACTGAGACTTCTGAAGTTTGGAAAAACACTTCTGGTAATTAATGTTAGTCATCAAAGTGACTGGTTGGACCACAAATAGAAGCAATAGCCTTTGCCAACTTGTAAGATTGTGAAATTATTCAAATATTGTGTTATGACTTACTCCAAGACACTTTTTTGCAGATCTGTGTTTGGTGCATCTCAACAGTGCCGTTGTTCCACAGCATAGACAATTTCTCTTGCTTAAAGCCATGACAGTGACATTCATATTATCAACCGTTTCTATATAAAACAGGAATATCGTTTTTGTTTTGTTTTTGTTTTTTTTGTATCAAAATGCCATTTGTGCAGATCTCTAAATTTGACAAAGAAATATGAAATATATTGTAAATGACAGATTGTATCAATTCAGATGTCAATTTTTATGGTTCTGTTCATATAAAAGGAAATGGTAATACACAAAAGTGGCTGACAGAAACAGGAATTTGTTATTGCAATTTGTCAACAGCCCAACACTCTATCAATCGACTTGTCAACAATAATTATTCTGCTGCCATCGTTTTCAGATTCTAACAAACTGTTCACATTCTAAATTACTGACAGGGTATTTTTCCTGTTTCAGCAACACTGGGGTAGGCTGCTGGCTTAGTCATATTTTCCTTTGATGCATATCTACAGTTTCAAAGGCATTCTACTCAAACCATGCATTTGACAGAATCGTTTATTAAAATGTATGATTGCTTGGTTCGTCCTGCATTGAAATGACTCTCATTGCTCATCCAGATCACATCAAGATAATGTGAAAAGTAAACGTCAATAGCCTTTTGTCTATTAAAGCAAAAGACTACCACGGATTAATTTAAAACAAAGCCAGGTGAAGAACACTAAAGGTTACTTTGTTTTCCCTCCCCTGTGAGGTCAATGGGCAGACAGCAGTGTTTGAGACAGTTAAATGTGAATATTTCATAGAATCCACAGACATTAGAAACATCTTTAAGGGTATGCAGCTGGGTCTGGTTTAAACTGAGGATGTAAGCAGATATCTTTCCTGTGAGGGTTCGCCAGCGGTGCTGATTGATTTTGGGAGCTCTGTGAAGATAATACATTGATAAGCAGCATCCTCTGATTCCAGATGACTAGGTAAGATGAAAAAGTAACAAGATATAACCTTTTCATGCAAATGAAGTTGGTTTAGATCCTCCTACTGAACAATAGACTAAAGCAACAGCGACAGAGAAATTATTTTAAGGTTACAATGTACTTGAAACACTGCGTAGGTTGAGGGGACTCAGCTTGCTTTGCACTTGGGGCCAAACATAATAATAATATTTATCAGATAAAATGAATAAACATTAGGATCACTGATGAGGCAGAATAGCAGGACTTCAAAGTCATAATTTTCCCTTTTATTTGCTACCAGGCGAGAACACTGCACTAAAGCTAGCAACCTAACAAAAAGCTCGAGCAAAAGTTCAGCCAGGAAGTCTTTTGCATATAGGTCTGCAGTTAATTTCTCTTTCCATCCTGCTGTTTACTCTTCTCACAGATGCTCACACTAATTCCCCAGCTGTCATTATCTGGGGCTGTCAATCATGATATCAGCTGTTCTCATCCTATAGCACAGCGACACACCTGCATTGTTAGCCTATCATCTTGCTGTTGCCTTTTAAAATATGATCCTCTTTCTCTGCCTACAGTACATCCGTGCTGCTGTTCTGCATGCCCCTCCACCTTCCCATCTCTGCCCAGTCTTGGCAGATTCATCATTTCCATCATTTCATCAGCCTTTCAGTCTCAGCAGAGTCATCAGCAACCATTGCCAGTGTCTGGACTCCATGGGGGGATTTATCTTGTTGCTACTCAGGGCCAATGCCCCTTGATCACAAAACATCTCCCTGTCTAGACACCAGAGACTTTCTGTCAAGACTTAACCATCACATTTTATAAGTTATAATAAACAGTTGTGTTTACGTCATCATTTACTTGTCTCTCCTGATTCAGTTGTCATTTGGCGTCTTAGGATTGGTATGATGTGGCAAAATAAAGACAAATTCAACTTTCCATTTTCCACTGAAATGTTTTCGTTGACAACGACTGATGTTTGCTATTCTAACTCATCAGCCAAATCCAACTGAACTTTTCAAAGAAATCAAGCATCACTGCTTCTGTGCACTGCACAGATAACTACAGGTACCCCAACATAAGTTCTTCCGCATGAGATAACAAAAACCCTGTATAAAAAGCATCATCTTTGTTCATTCCTATCACATGTATGTATGGTTCTGAGCTCGTATTAAAGCGTCTTGAACCTCAGATCTTACACTCCTCTCTTTTTGACGCATCTGCTGTCTTTTATAGGTAATGAACTCTTTACCCCCTCTCTCTCTCCCTACTTACTGTACATTGCACTTGTTTATGTTTTATATTAAGGTAGAGATGCTTTAGTTCTGTTTAACTTATGACTGCAAATAGCTATTAACCCATACATCATGTGTGTCCTTGAAAATGGTGTAAATGCTGGTGCAGCCTTATTATCTGCTTAATAATGTAATATAATGATGTAAAGATCTATGTTGAAATGTACAACAAATATATGAACAATCCTGTATGACCTGCAGCGATACTGTGGCTCACTGTCTATAGGGGTAAAAATAACCCACTGGCAGATAATTGCTATAAATAATGTTCTCCACATGCACTTAAATCCATCTTCTCCAGAAGCATCTTTGTGATGCTGTGCCCGAGAACAGACTAAACAGCACAGTACAAAAATATGCATCCGAATTAATTGAATGGAAATGTCAACCAACGCCATCACATAGTCCGAGGAATTAGGCAATTTCGGGAAACCTATTTTTTTTACAACATTCACTGTAAATTAAATCAATGACAAAAATGTCAGTAAACAGTCAATAAAGAAGATTATCTGAGAAATACCGAACAAAACACCCACACATGCACATCTCATCTCTCTAATCAGCATGACACCAAAATAATCACATCTAATTGAATCCAATCTTTGATTCACAGATATATTCACAGGCACAGTATGCGACTCATAAATAATTTATAAGACTAGCACTACATTTTACCCAAACTGACTAACTTTCCCTCTTATATTGCATCACTACATGCATCATATGAGCTATAATATTATTACTACTACTACTACTAAAGCTCAAAACCTCAAAATCAAAACATTGTTATTTATTGATCCCTGGAGGGGAAATTCTTTTTCAATCTTCTATCAATCTTCTTCTAACAGTGGCTCTGTCAGATCAGTCATTTTAGCAAATATCCCAAAACTATATACTTTTATAAGTGACTTATGATTCTTGTCCATCAGGAACAAAGTATGAAGAACTTTGTCTTTGTCACAGAGTCAAGTTAGCAGAGGAAGGACGTCAAGGTGGATGGAGGTGTCAATAAATTTTTCGGACTTTGACACAGCAGAACACACGACAATCACAACACTCGTTTCTTTCAACCCCAACCACATTTTTTGTGAGATTATTTTTTGGCCTTTTCAAGCTTTATTGTATAGAGACAGCTGAAGATTGACAGGAATGTGGGGAGAGAGAGACGGGGAATGACATGCGGAAAGAACCACAGGTCGGATTTGAACCCTGGGCTTCCGCTGCAAGGACTGAGCCTTCGCACATGGGGCGGCTGCTCTACCAACTGAGCTAAACACTGTCCTAACCCCAACCACGATTTTTAAAAGGATTAATCCAAACCCAAACCACAAACTTTCCCTAAATCTAACCAAACCTTAACAATAATGTCCTGCTAGTAAGTCTTTTCTTCACAGCAGACATTTTGATTTGTCATCAAGGAAAAGGGCCACACCTAAATGGTATGCAGCTATGATTAATGTTATATTTTACACTTTCTTCAGGTCAAAATGTCTGCCGTGAAAGATGTCTACAGGGATGTCGGTCTGGCAGTTTTAAACAAATAATGCACTTTGTCATTTACGTGGAGGACTTGTAAACTACTTCATACTACTCAAAATGTCCATATTCAATCTTTGTATTAGCAGGTGGAGTAGATGCGCAGCAACACAGCATATTATTAGTCATTGTTATTTTTTTGACACATGGCTATTCCGGCTTCAACTCTGAACTGACTTCAAAATCCTTCTGCTCACTTTGAAAGCTCTGCCATGGCATTCAGCTGCACTCCCCCCGTTGTCTGAAACTCCTTTTTTTAAACCCTATCACAACATTACAATGATGCCTCCGAGCAGACAAGTGTAGGCTGGCCTATTTACTATGTCTTGTTGTCTTCTGTGATTTTTTTTTTTTTTTTTTTTCGGTGCAGTTACCTGTACTTTACTGTGGCAGACACACTGTGGTCTCTAACATTTATATATTGTGCTTTTAACAATTTGTCAAAGTGGCGTGATGCTTTTAGTTTCCGCTGCGGTGACCTTGAGTGTTTCAAAATATCGCCATCAAATAAATCTGTGAGGATGAGACAAACTACTGTGATTTCTGTTTTAAGGCTACCTTTTCTTGCATGTAACTTGAAATATAATGTGACTAGAAAAAGAAGTACAAATAAAACAGAGTTATATTTTGTTAATGCTGATGGAGGAAATAGTCCTCAGGTGAGTGCTGCACACTCCTAAAAGAAAAATGTTTTAAACTGGAGAGGATCCTCTTAATCTGTGATGCACCTCTTTCTTTCTAGCCCTATTCCCATTTTTTGCTTAAACTCAAAAACATGTTCTCCTCTAAAAATCTTTTTCCATCAGGAAACCTCTCTCCATCACTTAACATATCCTGTCCCTCTGTCTCGATACAGTGCAAAAAAAAAAAGCTTCTCTTGTCCTCATGGCATGGCGGAAAAAAACAGAAAACCACTGTCAGCCACTCTCTTCCTGTCACACCCATTGAAACATCACTCATCTGTCTGCCCAGAAAATAAGCTGTCAGGATGGAGAAAGCCACTTGTCTAAGGATCATATTTATGTAAGAGTTGTGTCTGCTTCCAATTTCACGTAGGCGCAACATCTTTCACCTTCATACTCCACTCCAGGAAATTCATGTATTTTCTCCATGTGATTGCAAATTTCTCTTGCACTCCACGTTCCTCACTCTTATTTCTGCTGCCGCTGATGGATCATGTCTGTGTTACCGGCAGCTGCATTTTCCATATGGATCAATGGGGCTGTATGCTGATCACAGACGACTATGAATATTTGATGCTGCAATATTGTTTTTGTTTTTTTTGTTTTTTTCTGCAACACATAAATCTGAAGTAATCTACACTCAGCATTCACACTTGGGCCATTTTGTTTACAACAATTGTCTTGGGTTCAAAATAAGACCGGAAGAAGAGGTTTGGATGACAGGTTCCTACGAATTATATTACAAGGCTGCTCGTTTGATTAAATAACCTCTACTTTGACTCTCAAAGTCTATTGAAGGAAGACTTCAGTCAAGTGTATTGGGACATCACAGCGAGGTCACGCATTGTCGAACTTCATGGGCTCATATCAAACTTAATTCTTTCACAATGCCACTGCAGCCGTGAAGATAAAAATCCAAATAAATAAATAAACAGGAATTTCCATGCAGCATTGAAAATATGAAATCAGTCTGTCTTTGGTTAGGTACACACATCCACATCCTTTTTTTAGGATCATTTATCCATTTTATCAACTTGACAAGTTCTTATACACACAACCCTGAGTACTTTACCTGCCATACTGTTGAGTTTAGCGCCGTTATGACAGGTGTGTGTTGCAGAGGGCTTGTACAGGATGCTTCTTGGTTTCTCACCTTCATGCCCAATTAGTTCCTGTATCATGGGTGGAACATCTGACAAGTGTAGACTGCATGAAAGAGCCAGACAGGTGGCACATCCCCGAAGGGAAGCATTTGCAGAGGGATACAAATGTATGCTGCGTTGGGCTTTGAATTAAAGATAATTAGTCCTTTGTTAGTTTTGTTGTATTTTTTTACTTTTAAGTATACACATATCTAAAAAAAAAATGAAGGTAACTTTTGTAGCTTCTTGACAATTCAAATGATGTGTTGGAAAGTTTTTAATCAATATTGCGATCATTATAATCCCTCCTATTGGGCAAGATAGTGCCTATTCACACAGAGACATGTTGCTCTGGAGAAAAACTCATGTATTTTAAAACCTGATACATGAACAGCCAGCATCTCATCAGTATTGGCCATAGAGCTTCAAAGAGACTCACAGCAGGTTAGAGAATACAAACAAATTATTTGATCTTTGTTTAAATTCTGAGATTTACTCATTATTTATTTTAGACTGTTGTAGAAAAGGTGGAAAGAAAAGTCCATTATTAGAAATTACACCAACAGAGAAAGATAAAAGAGCTACAGCTACTCCAGCAGTAGGGTGGGGTAATAATGCAGTACAACACTACAAGTGTATGTCTGCAGATCTAGTTTGTTCTGAGCCCATCATTAACACGACCAAAGGAGTAGCGAAAGGAACGCAGAAAAGAAAAGGCACTTCTCTGGGACAGTCATGAGGAATCATATCACCTTGGAATATTCATAACTTATAATGCATGTAAAACTTTACATGTGACGTGCACCACATGCATGTGTGAGACAGTAAACGACTCAGCCACACGAGAGATCTGTTCTGCTACCACACTTTGATGTAGTGTTTTGTCAGTTTCCTTTCCCTTCCTTTCCCTCCCAACCCATTTTGCTTGCGATGGAACGTATGCCTTCTCTATCAAAGCAGCTCAGCATGACACTGTTCTGTGTGTCCGTCGGGACCCTAAAAGCTTTAGCTGGTGTGAATAGTTGCAGCCGAAGTGGGCAGTGCTGGTGTGTGTTATGGTGCCGGTTGAAATGGATGTCAGTTTGGTGGCTGTGCGCCTTGCACCACGGGAAGTTAAAGGACCGTGGCAATGAACTGAACAAGCTTTGAAGTTCGCGCTGCCTATCGCATTGGAACCATTTTATAGATTCTCTCTGTGTGTCCATGCATTTATATATCTAATGTATTTATAATGTGTTTTTGTGGTTATTTTTCAACCTCACTTTACATTTCGGCAGACGGATGATTCAATCAGAAATTTGACAGACATTTTTTTTATAAACCAAATAGGCTAAATGTGATTTTAATTTTAAAGCATAATAACAGCCAGTGAGCCTTACATTTAAGTTTTTTTTTTTAATAACTCTTTTGCTTGTGATGATATTGATGACAGTACAGTAAAACATCCAGTTTTCTAGTGTGGCTCTCTTTCGATATCATATAAAGCTGTGCACTCTTTTTCCTTTTGCTGTTTTACATAATTAGCTTTTTTTTTTTTTTTAATGTGACACCAAGGCTCAGTAACAAGGAAAATCATTAGAGATCAACTGAGTTAAAATGTATCTAAAATCTGATTAGGAGAAAATCAAAGCAAAAGGGGCCTGTTTTTACAAGAATATTTAAGTCAGATTAAAGAGCTCTCAGACGCTATTAATTTCCATTTTATGTTTATTGGAGAAAGATCACTGAATTTTTCAGCACAGCAGTGTGATTCACAGGCAGCAAATAGACATTAAAAAGAGTGCATTTTCAGAAACAGCGCAGATAACGTGTCTGATCATAGAGCCTTGGACTATAATGGGACATATTTTAATGCTGTTAAAGTCAAATAATAGTCCAATCTTTTTCTGACAAAAGAATCTTTGATCATGTACTCTATTTCAGAGTAAAAATTATAAAGCCTTATCATCATATGGAAGAGAATCGATATATGCATTATAAGGACTGTTTGAGCTTATTATAAATAATTGTTTTTCTTTTGTTCTCTTGCGTGCCATCTGATGCAAAAAGTGCTAGCGATGCAAAAGATTTTGAAATGGTTGCAATCACCCAAAATGTTGCAATAGTCTTAAGTTTTACAGCACAACCCTGTGTGTTACCGACAAAATCCCTCAAAGCCCGTTCGGTAAATAGCAGTCTTAAGAATTTGGGCTACAGCCTGCTTTGTCTAGACTTAACACCACTGTGACATGGACACGAGCGCTGTGGGATAGAGACAATCTGAAGCGAGAAGACAGGCAGAGGCCAGGAGACAGAGATTAGAAACAGGACAGCAAAGACAGATGCAGTTGGGGGGGTTAATCCTGTCTGTGAGTGAGTGATCATGTCCATCCACCCAGCTGTGGCGCCATCAGGGGCCACAGGGCTTGCTAGAAGTCTGATGAGGCGTCACCGCCGTCTGCTGCAGGAGAGATCTCTCACTCGACAGTTCCTGTCAGCAAGTGAGACAGCCAACCAGGTAAGAAGAGAGAGAGAGAGAGAAGTGGAGAGGTAGAGTTATAAAGATATTCCTGTAGTCATATCTTTTGGGATTATTCAAAAATCCACCTTTCACTTAATTTTCTCTGGCTTTTTTGCGCCCCCGTCCCTCCTTTTTTTCCCCTTTGCTCCTTCTCTGTGAGGATCAGCATGAAGGATGAATTGGCTTTCATAATGAGATAATTAAGGCTGGTGTGATTAATTGCAGTGTGAGGTTATGTGCAAGGTCCCCAACATAGGCAATAATGAGAGACTGTCCCAGTAGGATATCACACGCATGTCACCTTTCACCTGCCCAGTAGAGGGAGAAAAGAAGCTCCCTGACACCAGCAACACCATTTAAAACTTACACTTCTTGAACTCTGTTAGAAACATTTCATGGTTTCACACCAATTTTAAAAATAATAATATGAATACTGACATTACAGTATCATATTCACTTTAATTAACACTTTCAGTTAAAAAGACTCCCTAAAACTGTGTGTCTCTTTGGCATTTCATTCAAACGACCTTGCTCACTACATTATTAACAAACAGCTCTCAAAGGTAACTGCTTTATAGGCTGAATATCATGTGACGCTTGTGTAACAAATCCCTTTTGCATGGCTAAGCAAGAGCAGGTAATGGCAGGACAACCAGAGGGCCATCTCTATCAATTGCCCATAAATTAACTGTAAATGGTATCTATTATTAGGAACAAAATAGGACCATAAACAAACAGCGTGCACAGAGAATAATAAAAATCGTAGCATTAAAATGAGGCGAAATTTATAATTCAGGCCATTATTGCTTTGAGTGCCCAGAGGAAAAACTTTCAGCTCACAATTGGCTTTTCTCCTGAGAAAATAAATCATATTCTTATTCTGAGATTACTGAATTCTGAGTTGTTTGTCCACACCCTCCACTCAACCCCAAAACCCTGAGGAGAAATGAGGAGCAAAAGCAAAGATCAGTCTGAGACAAATGATCCAGGCGTGAAGAGAAAAAGAGGAGAAGCGGTAGATAAAAAAGAGAAAACAACCTCTGACAGTTAAAACTGGGAGGCTGGGGAATTGAATCTGGTCTCTGGGGTGATGGGCAGCTGTTTTCTCTGTTCACTACCTGTGCTCTCAAGTACTGATGGGATTTACGGAGTGTCCACATATAACAGATATTTGTTATGAATCAGGAGTCCGGCCACCAAACCGAGGCTGCGTTCCAACCTGAGAATACAGAGCTGTAAACTAAAGGGAAATTATTATTGTTTTTTTACAACCTGGTTCCTATGTACAGAGCTGTGGCCTCCATTTCAGTCAGTTATGATAAAATCTGAGTATGCAGTGATATCGCTTGAAGACGATGGTGAGATAATCCATTGTGAACAAAGCCTCAGTTTAGATCTCATTTAATAAACAACCCACAAAATGCATGCATTGCGGACAACATGCCAACATTGTTATTTATGTAATGCGCGCACATGGAAACTACAATAAGTTAAAGTAAGGCTACTAAAACCATTTGGTTAGGCTTAGGTTGTCATGATTACATATTAATAGCAGCATTAATAATTGATGTGAGACAGAACATGAACCCTGGTGTCAGGCTTCAATGTAGGATGCATTGCTCTTACGTTACTTTTGCGCACTACTTAGAAAGAGAACACGTCTTGCACTTCCTCTGACCACAGGTACATTTAATCAGAATCGTGTCCAAAAGGCTTATCCACAGTTCCACAGTTCATCTGACGGCTGGGCAAAGAAAAACTACACATCTTCACACTTACAGTAATTACAGCAGGTCAAAGCTGAACCACAAAGTTGTCCTGTAAAATGTAAACAGACATTTTTAGCTGGCAGGTTAATTTAAATACTGATTGTCTAAATGTCTGACAGCTCGTTTTCTTGCCCTATTGATTTCTTTTCTAGCGTATACCTTAAATATATATATATATATATATACTGTATGCTCGCAAGCTTCATTCTTGTACAAAATGTTTGATCAGTAAGAAGGTCACAGTGTAATGTGTCCACGGTTCCCTCATTCTCTCGCTCCTCTCTCTCTCCTGTCCAATCATTTATCTATCTCTTCTGAAGCCTTGAGAAAGCTCCATTTCTGTCGGTACCAGAACATCTTTCTGCTAGGTTTCCCTAACGCATACTGAAAATGTACACATAAATGCCATCAGTGCCCACACGCAGCCAGATTGCCCCTGTCAAGCAAACACACTCAGCCCAGACGTTCTCACTTACGAGATGCGAACCAGACTTGAAAAGTGAAACGATTCCGAGACATTGCAACCCATAAGAGACACCGCCTCATGAAATCTTAAAAGGATGTGCTATAGTCTTAGTGAAGACAGCATTCCAGTGAACTTAGCAGCTCACTGAAAATTGTTTTATTTTTTTTAGTATGTATACACTATTATACACAAAGGAGTATATCGGGATCATGTCTTTTATTTGTCTTGTGCTTTGCGGGCTTGAAAGTGAAACATTTACCGGCATAAAAGAAATGAAATGAAGTGCACAAAACAAGGTTGTATTTCGTTTGAAAATAATACTATATTTATTTGTTTTCAGTATTCATTAAAGATTTATATTAAATATTAAGCCCCCGGCCTTGCATGTTTCTGTATAGAGTATGTTCTTTAATGGAAATTTGCAGTATATGAAAATATCTACAGTTATAATAGCTTGCTGCGCCCTCCCTCTACAGGTCAGTAGTCACATCTTTAGGTACTTACAGTACATACTTACACATTAAATTGCTATAATATAATTCCATGCTTATTCAACGTACTATATGAATGCATAAACAGATCATTAGTTTTCCTCTGCCTCACATCCAGCCACAGTGTTCCTCCCTCATGTCTTCCTTTCCAGGTCAGTGAAAGAGGGCCACCTCACATAACCGTCTCTCTCGCTCATTAATTAGGTGTGATGGCACCTTTCTCCACAGGATCAATCAGTGTGTCTAATACAGTCATTGACCTAAGACCTTCTCCAACTGCGCCCCCCCTCCTTTGTGCACCCACCAACCCTCTCCAACAGGGCGATGTCAGCCTGTCAGAAACACAGGCTGCACATACCTTTCCACTGGGAGATGAGATCATATTGGTATGAACCAATATGCAGCAATAAAGAGAGTGAATTGCAGATGGCTGGCCATCTTGTCTCTGGTGGTATAAATAGACATTTACCTCATTATTTCAGCTCTTCATTAAGTATTTGTTCTGTTTTTGTTGCTGTAACTTCCTTTTGAATCTTTAAAAATCATCTTCTTACTATCTTCTTCCTATGTTAGCTCTCATCTGTTTATCTTGCCTGATCTAAGTGAACCCAACCAAAGAACACACTGACCAAGACACTAATTTCTTTCCTGTAATCCTCCTGTCTTTAGCAATCACTTATGATTCCGTCTGCGTACAAGCAGAATCCAAAATAGGACCTCATCATCTCTTCATTTTTGCTTCAGTCTGGTTCATAGCATATAGCAGCACTACTTACAATACTTTCCTAACCTTCCTTTCACCCATCCACTCATTTCTGACTCATCAAAGTGCAACACTGATTCATGTAGATTTTTTTTAGGGTACAAGATGTGATTTTAGGGTGCGTAACGCGTGCGTGGAATGTGGAAGCGTCCCTTTTTAGCAGTATTATTCATTTATATCTCCTCTAATGAAATGATGCATGTCAAACTAATACCACTGATATATACATGCTTTTATACTACTCCTTCTTTCTTCTCCACCTTCTTCTAATCTTCTCTTTCCTTCATTTTATCCTTCACATTCTCTCCATGCAGAGCTGACATAGCCAAGTGGACATGTGGAGTTATTGTGCTGGAGGCGATGGTACTCTGCTGTGTTTCACAGATGATCATTTCCCAATTCCACAGCCGTGGAGTGCAGGCCTGCAGTAATTGCTGCAATGCATCCAGAAGCTGGTCCTTATCTGATGCTGTGACAAGAATAGGCCCCATTTTATTGGTCTCACACCCTATGTAATTCAGTGGAGCTTGCATCATTTCCTGCAGAAGAGATGACCATGATGGTGTCACCCTAGGGTGCTTGATGCTGATTGGACGCACAGTGTGGCCCTGAGCAAATAAATCACTTCTCCTCTGTTCAGAGTAGAAACATAAGCCCTATGGGTGACCAACCACTCTCATCACTGAGACACACACACACACACAAACATACACACATACACACACTTTTTCTCAGCACAAACAATTACAGCCTTGATTCCCTAAGCACTAATCAGAGCCAACACAAGGCACATGCAGCATGCTGGTGAGATCATAATTAAAACCTGTCTCTTGGCATATTATGTGGCACATCCCCGAAGAAACACTCTGTGACTGTAAATATATATCACACTAAACCACCGCAACTCCAAGGACTTATGATGCTAATTCAAGCTAGCATGCAGGGTCTTTGACTGTTAGAATCCAATAGACACACATATGTTTTAGCATATTGCAGCATTAACAAATTGCTGTCTCACTCCATTTGCAGCAATTGGACCATTAGAAAGCATTAACCTGTTCTTGACTTACAACACGCATTGTCTCTACTTGTGTGTATCATGTGTATGTGAGTTCAGGCCAAATCATTTCAGAACTAACCATTAACTCTCACTTATTCCCCTTGGACACCTTTCTCTTTTGAACACATATTTAGAATAAAATCCACATGTGGACACACAACAGTGTGTCCACTCCCTGAGATTTCTTCTTAATTACATTCAATATACAACTTTTAAAGGACATTTTGTTACATTCAAACATCTTAAATTAATACCTGCACATACGCTGACATTTTTGTTATTTAATCTTTCCATAACCTTTGAAACCATACTTGGGTTGTGACATGCCACAGTCCATTAGAAACCCCATCAGACCACACTGAACTGAATACACTTTAGTCTAGAAAATAGTGCTTTAGGGCATTTTAACAAGGCTGTAACTGCTTTGGAAGTAAAGCCCTAACAGTATTTTACAGCTTTTACAGCTTCAACCTCCCAATTATAATATGGATTAAAGTTTTGAAAGCGTAACAGAACCAGTTCTCTTGTATGGCAGCAAAACCTGGAGTACATTAATTAACAAGGAAAAATTGCACTACCTCTACGAGAAAAAAAAAAGTGCATTTAGGATTCGGTAAAAGCATATTAAAAGTTCATGAAAACTGTTGAAGTTGTGGTTGCACAGCTGAGTTTGAGGAAATATTCTATTGTAATCAAAATAAAAAAGAACAGACACATTGTAGAAAAATCAAACACATTCTAAACTACTACTACAAAAAAACAGCTCTCAAACAAATTCAATCAGTTAAACTGATTAAATTAACGTATGTTTAGTTATTTCAGGACAACTGAAGTAACCCCATTTTATTTCATCCAATTTTTTTTTAAAACAACCTTAACATAGTTTTTCTAATACGTTTTTGATCACTATATCTGTTAGCCAGAAAAAGTAATCATTAGAGAGACAGAGAGATCTTTTTGTTACCAATGAAGCAGGAAAATTTGTCATAAAAGTCACTGACTTTCCTTCTCTTCATGTAGTGCCTGTTCAACTAGAAACTGGATTTGACAGAGCTGGATGGACAACACATAATCACCCTCCAGCTGTAACTGCCATTGTTACAGTAACGAAGCGGATGCAAACAGATTTCATTATTTTCACAGTTCCAGCAAGAAATGACAATTACTTTCTTCTAGTCAAGGACATATGGCCATATACCTCTTCATCTGTGACAACAAGTTGTGTTTTCAGTGTTCACAATGCACAATAGATAATTTGATGTGTTTTCAGATATCGCAGCCAACACACCCGGTGTTTTTCATTGTTAATTAGCGGAGGACAGGTGTTTGATTTGGAATTGGCTGGGCATTACTTTTACCAGAAATGTGAGGTGATCCGTGTATGTCCTCTCATCACAACTTTGTAGTAATTATTTTCTTTGTGAGCTCAGAAATCTTGGCTGTGGATTTGAATCCCGTCCTCATCTTTCAAAATTGAATCACACACTCACAGAGCAGAAAACGGGTCTTACTTTACTTACAGTCCAACAATGAAAGACAAAACTTGGTCTTCTGACATGCTATTGTGACTCTATAAGTGACCTTTAACTGTACCATCCATCAGAGTTTTGGGGGATACATGAATGATAAATACTGGAGGAAATCATAACCCGCTGCTTCCCTATTAGTATCTGCCAGACTACAGCCCTTGATGAATAGTGTCAACATGATCTGAGAAGACAGCTTTCTGTATATATTATCAATTCATATAATTTTATGCACCCGCACACACACACAGCATACATGTGTGGCAGAGAGCGAAAGGAAAGAGCAATAGAAAGAGAACATAGTTGAACAGCTGCCCAAAACGCCTAAAGGATTATATTCCTCTCTTTTGATTCCTCTCTCACAACATGTACCAATGTTAAGATATCGTTCTGTTGGATTGGTTTTGGTTTTATCTGTGAGTTCTTCTTGTTAGCACTTGTTTTTTCATCTGATCGAAAAAGATTATCCCTGTGTCTGAAAGGCTTATCGTGGCTTTAAAGTGGCTAAAAACAAAAAAAAAAGGCCAATTCTGAATAAATCACATAACAAGATATGAACATGCAATTACTATTTGTACATATAATAACTGAAATAGATGTTAAGATTAAATAGATGTTTTTTTTTAATTATTATTATGTATTTATTTTTTATCTGTATGCTACATAACACTTCAGTGTCAAGAAATATGTTGGTTTCATAGATAGATAGATGTCTTAAAGGCCTCCAGGAACCATCCTGATCAAATGGCTGAACCACCTCAACTGGATCCTTTCAATACGAAAGCAGCATTGGTTTTACTCAGCACTCCCTGTAGACCTCTGAGCTCCTCGCTGTCAGGGTGAGTCCAGCCGCCTTGAATGTGAAGGAAACTCATTTTGGCTTCAATCTCATCCTTTTGGACACTACCCAATGCTCACAGCCATAGGCGAGGGTTGGAACATATGTCGACAGTGTTTGCATTACTGCCAATGCCACACCAGTCCAAACTCCATTTTAACCTCACTCAAGAACACCCCAAGATATTTGAAGTTCAATAACTGAAAGGCCAACAGGACAACTAAAAAAATGTGTCTAGCTTTTGAAATCAGCATGACTCGGGCACATGCAGGTAAAAAAAGCTCTAATTCCAATTTCTGGAAGCCACCAGAGGCTCGGGCTGTGCAAGTTATTCTGCTCTGGTCCCCATCCTTGGCAGTGCAATTGAAGATGCTCAGTGTGTTCTTGTTGGCACTCAACACACTTGGCCCCCTTAACAGCAGAGCATATATACCAGACAGAAAATTAATTCCTGTTGTATTGCCACCCCCACAGACCGTATGATTTCTTAGTCGTTGGTTTTGTTTGTCAGTTGGTTATTCATTATCCAAGGTGTGTGTTTCCAATGCACATTGGTTCCAGCTTCAACCCTCTTTTTCCAGTGAGTTAATGTTGGCTGTAGTCCCTGTGTTTCCTATAACCACCTATCATTCACCTTGGTTAGCTGGAATGTATTGGTACAGCCCCTAACTTTCTGCCCGTAGTGACAAACCTGTCTTCCATCCCAAATCTCTTATTTGATATTTCCTCACTCCTTAATCCTCACATAAATCGGAAGTAATTTTGGTCTGCCATCCAGCCACCTGTCCCGGAGCTCTTATTTGTGCTCAGGGGAGCAAGGAGGAATATCTAAGGAGCCATGAGAAAGGATACACAAGAGCAGCCTTCACGGAAGTCTTTTTATCAGCCAACATGCCCACTTATTGGATATCAGGTAACAGATTAAACTCAAGAGTATTACTCCCAGGTTTTCTATTTAATTTTCTTTCTGATTCAACATGAAGTTAAAAATCTAGTCTATCTATCAGCAAAAAACACTTTACATCATTTATCATCAGGTTTGATGTGAATGACATAGCCTAATTTAAATATCCCCCCAAACATTTAGCCTAATAGATAATTTCCAATGTTCAAAAGACACCATAATCATACTCTGGATTTTCAATAATAAATTCACAATTAGAATATTAATACATACAGATGTAAATAATGAATAAAAATATAAACACACTCTGCCAGTAGAATTCATTCTCTGCCTCGGAGCATGACAGTTTAAATACAGAATACAGGTTGTTATTCATGTGCAGGTGGTTGTTTAACAGCCTACAGAGAGAATAGACTGCTACTCTGGCACTGATCATTTAATTTGTATTAACAGTGCACATGTGTGCAGACACAAACTCCATCAAAAGTCTCTACAGATGTTAAAGCTGACTGCCAGCTGATCCAGCCGTGATCAGCTGCCGTGGTCATCAGAAAGGGACGTAGCTTCACGTGGCGCTTCAGAGGAAAGGGTGTCTCGTTTCTCTATAAACATCTTTCCTCATTTTTTCTCTTCTCGCATGGTTTCCTTGTGTCTCTCCATGACTTCCCATGGGAAGGACTAAGACACAAGTGAGAGGAAACGTGCATGCAGTTTAAGAGACTTAGATGCAGCCATTGTCTCTCTCTCTCTTTATCCTTGGTTTCAGCCCTCCAGGTTTTGATTCGGTTTAATATTTTGCTGCCTTTCACACGAAGCATTCAGTTGGTTTGAGACAATATATATAATTTGGGAATTTCCTCTATTATTCTATTATTGCTCTCCTGGTGTCCCCCTCTTTAGTGAGTGTGTCAGAGGTTTTACTTCCATTGCTATTTTTGTGCTGAAGCAGCGGAAGATCCAGCCCTCTGCACTAACTCAAAAGACAGAGCCAAATGTTCAGCCACCCACTCTGTTCGGATGTTATTCATATAATAGTAGGTTTTTTTGGACTCATTTAAAATGTTACCTCCTAGCTTCTCCACTGTGCAGTTGGAGACTTCTGGCTTTCGAAAGCCATAGCTATAAGCAGGCACTGTACTGACTTGTGGTGATCTTTGGAGGCCCTTAAAGATGTGCTAGAAAATAATTTGGTCACTAAGTAGCACAAGTCAAAGGCAATTTAATGTGAACCTTGACTAGTGACATTGTTGGAAATTGTAATGAGCACTCTGAGGATTTCTGAGCAGGAGATGCTTGAAGATTTGTAGGTGCTTGAGCATTGTCAGATGTCACAAGAGAAGAAAGTTAAAGAGCTGAGAGAAAAGCTGCAGGCTGTGGATGCTGGTGGACTATTCAAATTCAATGCCGCACACATTTTTGGAACGGTGCCTTTGAATAACAGATGTGTTGCTGGTACCTATTTCCAGTTAACAGGATGGGAGGTGTTCTCTCACCTTCAAGGACTAACACTTCTCAACCACTTTAGAAAAACCACTGACAGGATACTGGAAACAAGAATCAATTTTTGTTAGACATACCGTGGTTCCCAGACCAGCTTTTTTCCCTTTAATGCAGATAATAAAGATCTCATGTGTGCTAATGCTGTCTATCCTGTCTATATTGTGTAGTTTTAAAATAAGGCTTGTCAAGGTGCTGTTGTTGCCTTATTTTGGCTTTAAGTCAAGAGCACAAACAAAAGAGATCCATCCCCAGCAAGGACACACAATTTCCATTTTCTGTTTATGTTATTCATGGACAGGGTATGAAGTTGCAGCTGAGTTTTGGAGAGTTATTTTTGGACATGTTACGATAGCATCCCTGCAGATAATGTTGTCAGTCTGATGATGATCTCTGGTGTAATAGTGAGACCTCCAGAGACTGACAGACAATGATTATTTAAAATAGTGGGAAATGGTGAGAAATGCAGTGAAAGAAAGACAGAAGAATAAGACTGGGAGAGGAAATGCCTATAAGGATGCATGGGAAAAGAGAAGATTGAACATCAGGTCTTACACTGTTCTCAGTCATCAGCAGAGAGAAAAAAATTACTCTGACATCACCAAGCTAATGTCCTGCAGTCTCTTCCATCAGTAGCTGCCGAGATGTGCCTCTCCTGTCTACTCTATAAACCTTTCATGAACAGGGAGGGAGAGAATGTGGCTAAGAGAAAATGGAGTGAGGGAAACTGCCAAAAAAAAAGCTAGATAAATCAAATGTGGAGCCGAACTGAGGGAGGCAAAAGACTTTGAAAATAAAGATAAAGGAAAGGTGAAAGAGGATGAAATAAAGGAAGAGCCTAAAGGGGCAAAAAGCATAATAAATTCAGGGATAGTGTGGAATGAATGCATAGCAAAGGATGGAAATGCATAGAGAAAACAAGTGAGGGTATAGATGACTGTCTGGAGCTACACTAACGCTATAGCATACAGTATGTGTTCCTCACAAAAGAAGCTACTAGTGCCCTCACATCCAAACCATTTGATTTTTGTTTTTTTGCATGGGTGTTCTCCACAGAGACTCTCAGCTACCTGCAGTCCTATTGGTCCTGTACACCACAGTCTGCTGCTATCCACCAACTACTGTGCAATCTCGCCACAAGCTCAGACAGTGAATTGTTGCTTAAAATAGAGGAAATGGATAGCAATATGATACAGTTATAGCAAGTTTTGCAACTAGTATATATAGACTGTGAAGCTGGAGTTTCGAGTCATTGATCTATCTGCTCTCTGCTGGTGAAGGGTGAATTAGCACATGTATAATTTCTCTCTGTGATTGCCATGGTCATACAGTGAGCCACGGTTGCAAGCTAAAACAGTTAAACTATTGTTATACACACTCCAAACAAAGTGGCAAGTTTTCATTTTCACAAGAGCAGCAGCTGCTCTCCTTTTCCTTATGCTTCAACCATTTGCTGCCTGAAAGCACCTTTTAATGGCAAAGCGTGGGACTTGCATAAACTAGATGTTTACAATGTAATGTACAACATAATGTAATCATTGCAATAAAAAAAAACACAGTTGGAGCTTATAATGTTAAAGCTTTGCTGAAAATGTACCATATGTAGATTTTACTTGTATACGGGCCGTGTTATTTTGCACCCCAGCCCAAAAAATCTTGTCAAACTGAAGAATTCAGCAGTATGTATTGCAGTGATCATACCTAAATATGTTCATGTTAATCTTTATGTAAATCAGACTGTTGTGTAAAGATGGGGCAGATGAGTAAGACGACTGCACAGTCATCTTATAAATATGCAGAATAGCCCCCCCCCCCAAGAATTAAACTATTAACATGTTATTCATAAATGTATCAGCAAGTGGCTTACTCACAGCTTAATCCAGTTCAAGTAAAGCGTGATCTCACTAAGTGGTGCAGACAGTCACATAGCCACAAAGAGACAAATCTGCCCTATTTCCAATGTGCTTACCCAACCCGTCTCCCCATCTTTACCACCTTTTCTAGGGTGGCTGGTGAGAAACCAGTTTTGCTATTGTTCATTATGTTTACCTCAGTAGGCTTGGCATAACAGAGGTGACTATATTGGCAGTACTGCGCAGAAAATAATAGCTTCGATAGAAGGAGTTATGTAAATGTATTATTGTGACTGTGAATGGGTGCTTTACAGGTTTGGCTTCCTCTAAGAGCTTTGAGACCAGTTATTTTCAAGGAAATTGTGACAGTTGGGCACTTTCAAAGAGGATTCATAATAGACGTGTTTTTATGTCAGTTGGTCCCATGCTGGTTCACAAATGACTTATGCTCACATTTTCAAGCTCTGCTTCTGAAATTACTGCATACATACTCTATGATTAATACTTTACTGGAAAAACTGTATAATCAAATAGTTATTTCTTCAACAAAGACTTTAAAGCCAGGTGGAAGCTGCAACAAAACAACTATATTGGATGGAAAAAATCTGTTCTTTTAAGAAGGATTTTGTAGAGATGTAGATGTATTCAATAAAATCATTATTAATTTATAAACATACAAATAATGCACGTGTTCATAACTCTGGGGGTATTTTTATTCTTTTGCGCAGAAAAGAAAGAAAAATTTATTTTGTTAATGACATTCCACTTCAACAATTAATTCAGATCATGAACCGTGTCAGTGTAACTGACAGCTCTGTTTAGATGAAAATCAAAGATTAAATTTCAGTGTTTAATGTCTTTGTCATTTGACAACACGGCATTGTACATCAAAATGCAAGTTGTACTTCCACAGCTGTATTTTATTTGAAAAGGTCAGCAGGTAAGCAGGTAAAAACACCTATGTTGTTGGGACAGCTGTGGCTCGGAGGTAGAGCAGGTCGTCCCCTAATCAGAAGATCGGCGGTTCGCTCCCCTCCAGTCTGCGTGTCGAAGTGTCCTTGGGCAAAATACTGAACCCCAAATTGCTCCCAAAGGCTGTGCCATCGGTGATCATGAAAAAACTGACGAGCACTTGGCAGCCAATGCCATCAGTGTATGAATGGGTGAATGCGATACGTACTGTAAAGCGCTTTGAGTGGTCGGAAGACTAGAAAGGCACTATATAAGTACATTTACCATTTATATTAACTGTGAGCCATATAATTGTTTTACAAAATACTAATATTTTTGAATTACTTTTGGTACATTGATTACATTAGATACCTGAGTTTCGGATGAGAGGGACCACTGTTTCTATAATGCAGTGAAGAAATAGAAAAGTCCATGCTGCACAGGCTATAAATAAGAGGCATATCTCATCTGTTTCAATATTGTACAAAGCTCTCAGGCTCATGCCTCCCCAATACCTTCCAGAGAGGCAGCAAATAGATAAAAATGACACACCTTTTAAGTTCCCTATGGATAAATGCTTGGTTAAGTGTTCTCTCAACCAGTATATTGTTGGCTGGTAAAGAAGATTTGTTTGATATAGAAAAACAATTTATACTGTGAGTTCTCCTGTTGCAAGTGAGACAGGGTAGCCTACTCACTATTATCAATTTATTTTGATCAAATTACAGCTCCTGCCTGTTTTGAGGACACAAGGAAAAAAGAGCATGACACACTTTCTTGTGTTGCCCTCTATTGAGTTCTGCCTGCAGCAGTTCTGTCACATCTGATAACATGATTTAAGCGATGCAGTCTCCAAAAATGTGAATTTGTTCTTTTTCTTAGGATTTCTGGCCACATACCTATTACTGTGTTTTATCCACAGGCTATTTCCCATCCCACTGACTTGATGTCATATTTTGGTCAAAGACAGCCCATGATGTTGGGAATATATCCAGTATATTGACTATGAAGCTTACAAAACTTGTGAATGTCATAGTCAAGACTCAACTTGACAACTTGCAATCATCTTAATCACAAATAATGAATATCCTACTTCTTTTCTTTACCCTGCTCAATACAGTAATTGATAATGAAATGCATGAAGTGACGTGTACTGACTTATCTGTAACAGCTGTATCTGTAAATACACACTAGAGCTTTTTTTGTGTAGTTGAAACACATATAAATGATGTTTTTTTTTTGATCACCCTTGTCCCTATATGTACACTACAGAAACAACATTATTGTATATTAAAATAGTAAAATGAATCTCCTGTTTGCCTGATTGTATTTGATTGTATGTTCAAAAAGCAGACCAATCTATCTGACTTTTAATAGCACTTTTTTTTTAGCACTTTTAATAAAACTTGCAAAACTGTACTACATCAGAAAATAAATAATATAATAAGAAAATGGTTTAATATCAGTTACAATGGGCTGAATTCATCTCATATTTTCTATGCGTCTTGCTCACTTTGACTGACATGCTGTTATCTATGCTGTTTATCATCATGGTGGTTCTGTACCTATACCTTTGAATGGTACATGATAACATGCAGAGCTATATGAAAATTAAATGTTTTATGCTAAAAGTACTGTTTGTGATGGTAGGTGTATTGAAGTTAAAACTGTAACTAAATGAGTTAATCTGGATGAATTTGATACAAGTGCAATAGTCACAATATTGAACGCTGCCAGACTGAATAAAAGCTAAACTAATATGTGTGCCAATACTGCAGGAATACAGGAACTCTGTATTTTTTTATTGAGTGGAGCCTATTATATCAAGGCCAAGTTCATTGGAATGCATTGTTCTGAAACTGCCATGTTAAAAAGGATTGATTTTTGAAAGTGCAATAACTTTACATTTAACCACTCGAGCAAAATCAAATTTCAAAAGCCTATCCATTAAACATTTGATCATATATGTGTATAGATGAGAAAAGTTTGAATTCCTATGACATGGGACAAACAACAGAGCACTTCAATACTTCATTCACTTCCAATGGCTAACATACTGTAAATAAGGCTTTATTTTACTGGGAAATGTATTGCTTACAATAACACTGTGCCTGTGTTTGGTGTGGCACAAATTTGCTTTCATCTTGCAGTGGACAGACCACAGTCATACACTCCATCTGATTGCCTTAGACCAATGCCCGTGAGTTACTAAATCAAATTACAAATGCATACTTTAGACGTAGCAATTTCATGTTCCTCAAAATTGTGTTCCAAACTCTATTTCAAAGCTGATTAGAGGACAGTTGAATTCACCCCACAGTCAGTTGCCCTATCTGAACTTACTGAATAACACAACTGCACAATAAAGCAAGCTCCTGGAAAAACCACAAGTACACAAACGGTGTACTTGTGTAACCGTACATGTACATGAAATGCCATCAAATCACGGGTAAAAGCTCTGGTATTTTTCTCTGGGCAGTTTTGCCCTCTGAAAACCAAAAGAAGTATAACACTCTAATACATCCACATCTGGTAACACACACACTTAACATCCTCTGTGGGTTGATGTGTGATGAAATATTGATGATAACTAATGGCTCTATCATTTTTCCCCTGTCCCTGATAGGTGTAGCAACATGGATGACACGTATTAGACGGTATATGTGGTGAATCATTAATATTCACAATGAATACTGGATGGATTCTTCATCCAGTGAAGTGCTACTAATAACCCAGACAGAGACTTTTGCCGCTTTGATCAGGATGTCTTTCTATCCTCAAATGCTGTAAAACCACACAGATACACTGCAGTAGACTATCACTTCTTTCGCCACGGCAACATATTACAAATCTTTCAATAATATATTAGTGCCTTTTAAATTCTGCAGTGTGTGGGCAGCTCTAATCCTCATATTCTTTAAAATGGAATCAGCTTGACAAGCTTCCCTCAGTTACTTTTAACATTTACTCCTTAGTGAGCTTTATCATTAATATTCTGTCTTTAACCCCTCCTTAGTCCCCCTGATTTGGATCAACAGCTATGTTAGCAATAGCCAGAGGATGTTAATTTGAAAAATCAACAAATTAATCAGCTCAGGAGGGATTCACGGCTGGAGGGTGGGAGCTGTTGTCAATCGGCAAGGCCTTTGCTGTACATTTGGCTGGACAAGAAAATCCCCATGGCAGCACACTGGAGAAGGGCACGATGGAGCAGATGGCTACCCCCTTACTCTCTTCAC
This sequence comes from Miichthys miiuy, assembly GCA_036365135.1. NCBI lineage: Eukaryota > Metazoa > Chordata > Actinopteri > Sciaenidae > Miichthys > Miichthys miiuy. The sequence continues at coordinate 21,444,028 of CM071603.1, forward strand.
TCGCGCTTGCCAGACAGACGATGCTACAGGTGTGACAAGATGGTCAAGCTGGATTGAGGCCAAGTCCCAGGTGTGCCCCCCACCTCACTTACTCCTCAATTTCTCTCTGCAGCTCTCTCCCAATTCATCCTCCTCCTCCATCCTCCCATATTATGCCTTCACTTCTTTCCTTTCAATTCCTTCTTTCCTTGCTTACCTCAAGCCAAAGATCAGTTGGCTACATTCACAGGCCAGGTGAAGGGAAGTCAACTGCAGCCAAGGAGAAACCTGACATATCTGTTAGCCTGAGGGGCCTGTCCAGGTGGCTGCTCCAGTAGGTAACAGCCAGTTGCTGACAGGAAGCTTGGCAAATAAAGAAGAGATGATGTGGTTGTGATGCTTTTCCAAGCCAACATGAAAATCTGCTCAAAACCAAGGGTCTTGTCGCAGTAAAAATACTGGAAGTCAAAATTGTTTGTTTTCTTCCGCCCACAATTTCCTGACAAAGCTAAATGCAATGTCAACTTGATGTAAGGGGAAAAAAACCCTTTGTCTCAGTTATTAGTATAGTAATGATTACCCTGGCATCAAGGCAATAACTTTTCACAGGTCATTACCAATTATGGGACACAGAAGCCAGTGTTATTTTCTTTGTAAACAACTGACTGTCTACAGCAATGCCAGCAGCTCTGAATGGCTTGAACAAAATGAAATCGTCCACATGCTAAAAATGCGTCACAATGATAATGTTAACATGTTGATGCATAGCATGCAATGTTCACCACAATGGAGAAAGTGAAATGCTGACCTTATGCTGGTATTCAGTGAAAAAGTTATTATAATGTTGTCCTGTTGGGAAAATGCACTAAATTCCATAGCAATTAATAAAATAGCTGTTGAGAAATTTCAGCCAGAACTGAAAATATAAACGTGAATGTCTGTCCATACCATCCAGCCATTTCCTCTAATCTCTTATCCTTAACAGGGTCACGGGGGGCTGGAGCTTATCTCAGCTGGCATTGGGCGAGAGGCGGAGTACACCATGGACAAGTCGCCAGTTCTTACAGGGCTGACACATAGATAGACAAACAACCATTCACACCCACAGCAATTTTGAGTCATTGGTCTGTGGGAGAAAGCCGGAGGGCACTCAAGCAGATGCAGGGAGAACATGCAAACTCCACACAGAAAGGCGACAGTGCTAACCACTGCACCACTGTGCTACCCCTGTCCCCTGCTAAATTGACTGTATAACATTTAGACATCTAAATATCTCTCGCTGCTCAGTATAAGCACACACACAAGGGTGTGATCTGCATTTGTTATATTTTTCTCAAATTTTGTTTATAACAACACAGTATATGGAAGAATTCTGACTCACAATGAAAGAAAATGTAATTCAATTGCAGTGACATCTTGAAGCCTTTCAGGCTATATTGTGTGCAGAACACTGTCCCATAAAATATCTTGGGGCCCATTTTCATGCTGGTGCAAATCAACTGCAGTGACCTTGTACTGGGGAAGTATCAATTTCATTGGTTGAAAGCAGATTTTTCCTGAGCCTGCACCCACTTGGTGATTTTATGATACTGCTTGCACCAACACAAGCAACAGAACATTGCTTTTAGGGAATGGATGCAGCTGATTTGATGTGTGTGATTGATGCCAGCCCACGCCTACTCATAGTTCATTTTACCCAAACCATTCTCAACAAACACACCGTGCTCACACTTAAATACTCCTGCACTATGACCCTCTGCCATTGCCAGTGCTTCTGATTTGATGCTTGCAAATAATAGGGCCCATTAGGTTTTCAAGTTTTTACATTCCTAACACATATAATGTTGGAGTGGCACTCACATAAGTAATGTGCTTACACTTAGTCCCGACAACTTTTAATTTTAGTCCAGCCACATATCTCAAAGGAAGCACGGAACTACCCACCACACAGCCATTGTCCAAAAGTCTGAATTTATCTTCGTGTGAGTGAGAGAGAGAAGTGACTGAGGAGAACAGAAAGAAAACGGGGTCAAGAGAAGCCTGCAGCAAGGATTCAGAATGGCTGTAAATCCACTTTTCATTTAGGACTGAAGAATTTATGAAAATTGTATTTGTTTAAAACACTGCTGATGTAATGGTTGTTGGTGCCAAACATCTCTCTGCATCTTCAGTGAAAAATATAGAATTCACTCTTTTTATACTTTTATACTAAAAGCTTTACTACCATGAATGAATACCAGAAATTTCATACAGAATATAAAACATCTTTTTCTGCCTTCCTAGTCACAGTAGTAACAAGCACATTGGGCAAATGGCCGCAGATTACCTTTTTGTCTCTGGCCAGCTAAGTCTGAAATATTACCATAACCACTCAAACACAGCAGGGTGTTGAAACCCTGCTGGCCTTTGAGAAGGAACCAACTAGGAGGAAACTCCAGGGTACTGAGTGGCACTTCAAACGGCAACTATAGCTAACAAGGCTGAACAACATAACATAATTGAGGGAGCCCAGAGCCTAAGCAGTGATTTATGTTGAAACGTAACCAGCTATGCTTGTGTGCTAACTAAAAGGCTTCTTCAGTCTCTGTCAATATTGCTCTTAGCATCAGAAAAATAACACATTTAAGAAACTGACATTATATAAAAGATATCCGTTGTTAAATTCATGGCAGAGTATGGATCTGACATGAACTGAATGTTTTGACAGTAGTTTTGTAAAGCAACAATGGTGCTTAACTCTATCATTTATTTGTGAAGTTTAGTGTTTTAGCAGTCAACAATATATTTACTGAAAATGCATTGGATATACATACAGAGGAAGGAAAATTGGATGTATTTATTTTTACTGCCATGGTAAAATGCTAAAGTTCCTCTGAGGTTTCTCCTGTTTTTATAACATATTCCCTGTATTCTTTCAAAAGAAAAAAAAATGCAAATTGCTTGCAAAAACTCTTGGAAAGCTCTGCTGTCATTGTCACTGTTAACTCCACTGCTGATCTACAAAGGGGGAGACATGTTGCACCTCAATGCCACAACTTCATTTCACCTGCCGGCTAACACATACAGTAAGTCTGCTGCTGTGAGAGACCCCTTTCAAGGTAGCTCATGACGTGTGATTTCTAAGCATTTCTAATTACATCCACAGCCCAGTCTGCAGTCTTTGTTAATTCAAAGTTCTTCTTTTTAGGTTTTTGTCATCTGTCTCCCCTAGTAGACATGAGACATTGAACGCTGCCAAAATTTAAAAAATGTTTTTTTAAGACTCTTTTTATGAAAAGAAAAAATATATTTATATATTGAAGCAGTCTCTAGCTGTCTCATATTGGTATTAGTTTTGATGAGGTTCGTGTTGTTTTTGGCTGTTTTGATGCTTCTATATTAAAGCCATTTTAATCACAAAGTCTTGTTTACTGAAAAGAGTTTTGGCAACCTGTAATCCCACCAGGTTAGATCTTTTGGCATTTAAGTAAAAACAAACGAGATTCAAGTCTAAGGAAAATGGATTCTTGCTATAATATGCCATCTACTTCTTGTCCTCATGCCAGGTACAGACACAGACACAGACACAGAGGCAAGACAATAACATGGAAATACTGTAAAAGAAAAACAGTGTGTATTAATCTCAGTTGTCATTGAGAAAATGTATAATACAAAGCTGTCACATGAACACAGTTATGCTGTTTATATCATAGCATGGCAAAAAAAAAAAAAGAGGGAGAGAGACAAAAAGACAATATCTCTCAATTAAAACTAAGTGAGATGACTGAGGTTAATTTAGCTGTGAATATATCTTTCACAGTTCTCTAAGAAAACTGAGACATGGATTTTATGGTGGTGTTAATTCAATATGTGACATGCCTACCATTAAATCGTAATCACCTGCTCAAGTGAACTTAAATCCATGAATGCTCCCGAGTTTGACGCTTAAGACTGCAGAGCATTTAGATCTGAGGTTGCAATCCAATTCTTGGAGGGCAAAACTCTACAACTTGCCCAGAGGCTGGAAAAGTATTTGAGCTTTACATGTTCATTAGAAAAGTTAAATATAAACTAATTAGCATGTAAAACTTGAATCTGACTGAAGCACAGAGACACATGGGTGATCTCTGTAGTCTAAAATGTCAATGAATGTACCTGTTCTTTAAAGCATAAATAGTTTCTAAAATAACCATAAAAATTGTGTTGCTTTGTTTTGTTTGTTTCTTTGTTACAAAGGTTGTGTTTTTTTTTTTGTTTTGTTTTGAAGAAGAAAACAGTCTAAAGCCATGTCGAGCTCTGTGTGTAAGGCTCATCAAGAGCTCTCTTCTAAAGTTACCTACCTCTGTTCCCTCACCAATCAACAGATCACCTCGCTGCAGTCTGTAAGCAGATAGCAGTGGTGTACAGATCTGAGGGTTCAAACTTTGAATCAAAGGTTATACTATTTAATGAGGAGCACAAAGATGTGTTAGAGAGAACTGCAGCACCTTGGATCCAATATTCACAGTGACACAGCATGGTTAAAAGGTTGAAGCAAGCATGGGCATGCGGGGAAAGAAGTGCTGCAATACTATAACTACATCTAAGACCTTTATCTTATCATCTCCCTTTATATCTCCCGTGTTGAGTATCAAATGCACTATTTAACTTGATCTGCGTTTATATACTTTAAGTCCCGAAAGAGAAACCATACTACAATGTGAAGTCAACTCTGCATTTTAATCAATAGTAGAATAATAGACGATTGCTTTGCAAACAGTGTATTCATTCCAAAGTCTCCAGCCATCTCTTACTATAAGCGTGAATTATGTGCACACAAAGAGGGAGAAGATGGGCAAATTGTGAATAAGAAGGGATGCTTCATGCCTAAGTGTAAACATGTTAACAGCCTGGTACAAAAAATAGTTTTGGTCTTTAATTTTCCTGTTCATGGCTGTACTAAGGCTGAATTTCTATATAACTCACCCATGCAAATTATATTAAGGCTTAAAGTTTTGCATAATTAACAGCAGGGCACTATGAATGACAGGTGGGTGCCATTACCAGTGACTTGTTTAAGCACCCGGGCATCATTCAGCCCTCCTCATGTCCACCGATGATCCACGTCTTTGCCAATTTTTAGATGAACCTGAAAGCAGGAGAGGCAAGACTGGCAAGATGCCGGCAGCCAGAGGCGCCACCCCCTGTGCTTCACACCGTTTCAGAAACTTATGGGTGACGTCACAGATACAGCCCATATTTATACTGTCTATGGGTTTAATTAAAGATTATATTCATTAAAATGCATATATATTTATTAAAATATCACAGTTTTTTGAATATCATTTTATTACACATCGTTCCAAAGCCCTAAGGTCTTGATATTTCAGTCAATCAAGAATCCAGTGATTAATATGCAAAAAAAGTATAGTAAAGACAAAACAGTCAAAACAAAGGGCAAGCTTTTCATTAAAATATATTATTCAAGTAATGACAAGCAATCATTTGTCCAGGCTTGTAAAAAAAAAAAAATACAAATTAAATTCTCAAGGTCCATGTGTCTGTTATTAAAGTCATCAGCAATTATGCATGTCCATAACTATTTAGTACATTTAATATTTCTTTGCAAAATTGTGCCTCGGTATCAAAATAGAAAAAAAGGAATAAGTCAGCATGTTTTGTGAACCTTAAACCTCATGTAAGTACCTTTTGATTATCTCCAAGGGCAAACCTTCATGGTTTGATCTATTCTGCATACAATACCTCAAACACACTTATATCCCTATCACTGATAAAAGCAGACAGATATTACCTTAGATTAATTTTGAGCTGCTGGAGCCTTCCATGGAAAAAAAAAATCAGCTTTCCTTAATAATATTCATAGACCAAACATCAGTGTGTGTGTGTGTATATGTGTGTTTGGGTAAGCTATCCTCATCATATGAACATATGTGCAATAACACAGGTCTCATTTATCTCTCTTTCTTTTACATACACAAAAACTGAGACAGAAAAATGCAGCAGAAGATAATAAACCAGCATTTTTCTTTTTTTTTTTCTTTTTGGACAAATTGAAAATTCACACGCTCCTACAATTACGAGACACAATGAAAATGAAGAAATATACCAATGTTTTGTCTTGTCTACACTTTAAAAACTTCACACATTGTGATTTCAGGATTTATTTCTCACAGCTCTTCACTTCCATTTGGGGCAGATTGGATGCAATGGTTCCACTGAGCAAACAGCAGATAGTATTTGACATTTATTCAGGGGCATTGCAGTGTGAAGGTTATCGGTGGAATTTTTTAGTCTTGTGCCATATCTGATGTCTTTCTCTCTGGTAAGCTGTACATTTGACTTGAAAGGCATGTTCCTTCTTGTAGTTAGATATCAGCTTCTTTCTGTTTCACTGGACTGGCAAATGGCTTTGATGGCTGCAGATATAATATGTCACCGAGTGACATTACAGTTATGTTATTCCCATGTACAGGTTTCAGCTTGGTTAGCTATTGGTTGATTGTACCTTCATTTCTAATAGTAAAACCATTCTCATTAGTGTAGTGCTAATTCTGAGACATCACATGGTTTCAGTCACATGGCATCTAGTCTTCTTAAAATACAAATATAATTCTGAAATGCTCCATAACTTACAAAGATAATCACTATTGTTTCTAAACTATATGTATAATTAAAAGCACTGATCTGTTTTAATTTGCAAATAAGAGTGCCAATTATCAAGAAATAAATTCTTTTCGCAGCCATCATCATGTGAAACCCTCACTTTACTGTCTCTGCTGCTTTGTCCAAATATTGTAGTTTGGGCAGTACAACAGGATTATCGCTTGTAGAAAAGGATATCTTCATAGCGAACATCCGTCACTGGTGGCAGAATAATTAGGCCCGGGTTATTTTGGGACGGCTGTGATGAATGCATATGCAGCAGTAATAATAGGAGCTTAATTCATGAAAACAGTAACAGGACATTTGGATGGTTCAAGTGTGTCTTTAAATCAATACCTAGGAGTATTAATTCTCCAGACCTTAAACTAAGCATGATTAAGTGTGGTGAGCTCATAATAGAACTTTAGTGAATAACAATCCAAGATAACATGATATATGTAGCATGTTAATCTGCTTTTATTAGAAAAGTGTCACATACAAACTACTGATGGTTTTGTTGGTGATTTGATTCCTCACGATAAAGCAAACATCAAATTGTAAACGATGTGTTGAATCATTTAAATAAATTGAAAATGAGATGGAGCTAACATGGAAATATGTCAATTATCAAAGGCATGAAGGTGCAGTGACAACAAAAGTAAGAAATTAATTAAGCATGCGGCTACAGTATATTTCTCGCTGCTGTGACTCTCCTTTAAAAGCCATACTGCATTTAAAAGCACATGTAGTCACATAAACACAAGCATTAAAGATATACCTCCAGATCAAGTTGTCTTGAAAGGAAGCACAGCTGCACACAACCATTCACAAAGGCCTTCATCAGTAATGACACACCAGATCCAGGTCTCTTTCCACTCCCTCACATCTTTACAGTGTTTTGTTCCTCCTCCCCACACCGTTAATTCTTTCTTCCGAACCTCCAACTAAACAAGAAAATTATGAGAATTATCAGACTGGTCTTCCTTTTTTTTTTCTTCTGCTCAGTCATCTTTGTGTTCATGATTGCTGACCTCCACCCACTTACCAGCTCCTGACTTAAGGCTGTTCAACTGTCGAGCTTTTCAGACCGTCTGCTGAGAATTCTTTCAACATTTTCTGATTCAGAAATGAAAAATGAATGGTCAGTAAATTGTACACTGATCAGTCAATGATGAGGTACATTAATGCACTTAACACAAATATATACATATATATATATACATACATATATATATATATATATATATATATAAATATATATATATATATATACCCTTTAAAATGGTTTAAGCTTCACAGTCAGTTGCAATCTGATTAAATAAGCTTTAACAGGTTAGCAGCAAAGGAGGTTAAAGTCCATTTGAACTCTGAGCACTTAAATGAGGAATCTGTAACTACAATAACTCAAACCTGGAGGGTCAATGGAAGAAGCAAAATAACAGCTATAATAGAATATGTCTCAACAAAGATGGCTGTGCAGCTAGACCAGGAAGTTACAGAAATGTGTGAGCTGACGTATCACTGTCAGCCTGACAGGCAATAGTTACACTTTTTAATTGATTAATTGACACCACAGAAAAGTGATCATTAGTAGCACTACACTATTAGCAGGCAATCTAAAAATCCACCCTGTTGTATGCCATGCTCATTAACTCATGATAATACTATAAAACCACCACTCCCAACACTAATTAGATCTAAATCATTACTAGTGGTTAAACCAAAAAGACTAAGATGTCAAACAAAACACATACAAAGATTAGAAATGTAGTTCAAAATGAAATAGAGGAATACCTTAGTGTGTGTGTGTATGTGTTTGTGTGTGTGTGTGGGAAGGAATTACTTTCAAACCCAGCAAGATCTGATTTATTGCATATCAGCTTTTGAATGTTTGTGAAACACCAGAGACATTTATTACTCCTTAAAGAGGTTGCAGATTGGAGACCCCAGTAAATCAGTGTGTAGGAAAATGGTGTCGAAAGTAGATTTTCAGAACAAAAAACATACACATATTCACACAACAGTGGACTGTACTTCCACACCTAAAAGTGATGAACTAGAAGTGATGTAACACATGTGGTCAAGTACAAAACAAGAAATTAATGGATTTCAGTGCTGGTTTTCACACCGAAGAGGTTGTAAATATGTGTTCAAGAGACCAAAAACAGACAAAGAATAGAAAATATAATTAAATACAACACAACACACAATGATTCTAGTTTAGTTTCAGATGTCTCACAAACAAACACGTGAGTATATCTTTGGCTAATAATATGAGTTGTACAACTGCTCTGACTACACCTTGACTTATGATAATCTCAATCAGTCCTCTGTCAGAGACTGATGCATATGCTATGGAAAGGAGGTATCCGTGTAGTCAACTATATGTTTCTGAAGTTATGGAGCTCAGAGTGTGGTGGCTCCTGCCTCCACCAGTACTTGGCTACTCCAAAAATGGGAAAAGACGTGGAGTGTGGGTGGATCTGTCAATCAGTGTGGCCTGTTATATAATTTGAACACTCTCAGCCTCAGTATAGTAGTTAATTGATTGATTGACCAGAGAGATTTACCACTTTTGTAGCCAAGCTCAGGCCTCTTTATGCTACCTGATTAGCTCATCAAATGAGACATTGTCAGAGGCACACCACTGAATTAGCAAAATAGAACAAACAGAGGCGGGCCACTATATGTGTCCAATCTAAAATGTTAACAGATTAGTGGTTTTACAAAATATGATCCTGGTGCTAGCTAACATTACCCATTATGCCTCATCAGCTGGTGGGTTTTACAAGATAGCTACATGCAACAATAAAACTTTCCACATGGTGCTTCTTATCATTGAAGACTTTCAGTACACAGCTCATGCATTCCTCTGGTGGCAGTAACATTACCAGCAGTCTGACAAGGTGGTCCTGGTTTCGTTATCACGTCCTGAACTTTTAAGGAACATAGTTAAGCATTTTTGTCTGAAATGAGAGTCAATCACGACTGTGGTTTCCGTTATAAATGCAGCAGTGAAGTCCCGTCTCTTTACCGCCGACATGTACCAAGCTAGCTAACTAACAGTTAGTTTTTGGGGGGATTTGATGCCTTGACAGGTGTTTTTCTATAATTCTCCATGATGTAAAATTGTGAAATGTAATGTAAAACTACAGAAAAAAGACGCCGAAGACAGACTCACTATATTACAGCTGGTGAAACTCATTACCACCTACTACTGCACAAAGAACTGAGGCAGATTCTCGTGTATTATGCAACAGTCAGTGTTGGAAGGAGAAAAAAAAGAAAAGAAAAACATCTGTCTTCTTAAAAAGGCATTTTTTCCTGTGAGTTGGTATCCTTATGTAAAACATAGACAACCATGTATTAATTTTCAGTTAAGTTGAATTTTTTTGTAGAAAAAATTAACCTGTGAGTTGTACTTTCAGAACACGTTGTTCTAGAGCGTACTGTGCCTCAAAAACGTGTTCCACTGTGGCAAAATGAGAAGAAACGAGAAGAAAAAGGCTCATTATAGCATAGTCTGTGTCTGTAATGGGGATGTGCTTTATCTTAGCTGCAGTACAAAACGATTCTTCTAGCAGACAAGCATCACTGTCACTGTGTCGGATGCTTCTAGTTTTAAAAAGATGAAAGTAATGTTTCCCTGATATGTTCATGATTTACAAAGGCAGAACCATACTATCAAAACGTGAGAAGAATGAAATTTTACTATTGCACGTTCAAAATTGATCTAAGTTTGACAAAGTTGTCTTTAAAAAAAAAAAAAAAACTCTCATATTACAGGCCAGGTAAGGCAGTTGCCTCAGGGAAGAGGTCAGTTTTCATTTGATAGAGTGATGTTGGGATTTTACTTGGACCCACGGTTCTCCTGGGGTTGATTCAAAGGACAGTAAATGTAAAACTGACTGACACATGAAATATCTCCTTTGTTTTACAAGTACAATCCTGCAATCTATCTTTAGACCATAAAATATTTGTCTGTTACCAGTCAGTCCGGTCTGATGAAACACTGATGAAATGTATTTTCTTTCTTTGGAAAGAAAGAAAGAAAGAAAGAAAAAGAAAGAAAGAAAGAAAAAGAAAGATGACTGTTTTCTTCTTTTTCTTTTTTTAACTAGTACTCTATGGCAGCCAGCTGGTTGGACAATTTTTAGACATTTTTAGATGCGATTATCTGACTAGTTTTTGATCTGTTGCAAATGATGAAATGCATTGTGCTGTCAAGTGAGTATGTTTAATGTGTGTACATGTGGCCAACATGTTTCTGCACATGTGAAATTCATGTGGGTTTTCTGTAAGAGGGATTTGGGTTGAGTAACAGAAAATAATGTAAAAACTAACATAACTTAAATGACAAAGTTACATTTATGGTCCTTTTCAACTGGCAAACAAATGCACTAGCAGAATATGATAATACCAGAGCTACCTGCATAGACTTTACAAAATGCATTTCTGTTTTTTCCCACAACAATGCGATTTGGTGTACAGTATATTGGCAGATGCATATGGAGATAGAGAGAGCAAGAGAGAAAAGAAAGGAAAAGGCTAGACTGTGGACAAAGGTGCAACCAAGCTGAATAAATTTGTTCTCTTTTACCTCATTAACAGCAACATTTTGCAGGAAGGAGTGGAGGGAGTTTTGTATGAACCTCTTTAGATAAAGTTCTTGAATTCTTGAGAGAACAATGTCAGAAATGTTTCAGGTTTGCTGTTTTCATCTTAAGAAAATAAAATAAAACTTTTGTGTCTCATTTATTTGTTAAGTTCTCGACATTTTCACAAGCCCAATTCTCATTCCTATAATTGGCCAGCACAGTACAGTGAAACGTAATTCATTTTGAAAGCAGCCAGAGAAGTCGTTATGTTATGTAGTTATGCAACAATATTCGTCTCTATATATTCTAGGCTCTAATAGCTTATTGGCGAATCTTATTAATTTATGATCCTTTGCGCATTGTTATGAATCACAGTGTTATACTATCTGGGTGACAATAACTTTTTTTCTTTTCTTTTCTTTTTCTTTTTTTTTTGGTGTTGGAATAAAATCGTGCTTGTAGGAAATAAGATGTTTTTATGGCCTATATCGATATCTTTTATTTATGAATCTTTCTCATGATTTCATCACACAGAAGGGTGTTGCACTGTAATGCTAAACAGATCTGTTATGGTTGGACATCCATAAGAAAAAAGTGTTAGGCCAAAGTGTAAGGTGACAAAACAACACTATATAATATTTGTAGTTCTGTAGCACATAATCATATTTTTTTTTTCTGCTTTCACGTTTTAATACGTGTTGAGGTTTTGCTGTTCAAATAAGGATGTGTATATCAACACACTGTTACCGCAGAACCACAAGGTTCAAACATGTTTTATTGATCAAGACATCAGTAAGAGTTAAGTACATGTTGTTTTAGTTGTATTTTCAGCACAAGGTTGGATAGATAGACAGTTAACCCCTTAACAAGCGCTAACAAGCACAGCTAGAGACTTGCCAGAGATCACAGTAAACACAAGGCGGCACATGTGTATAACTTAACTTGTTCTTCTCATCAAACATTACCATGGACGTTGTTACATTTAGCTATGTATATATATATATATATATATATATATATATATATATATATATATATATATATATATATTTGAATTACATCATTTTAATATAAATGAACTAACAAACTTAATGTGAAGAAAGTAATAAGATTTATGTAATAGTACTAATAAACTCAAAATGACTGCATTCATTTTCAAATTTTAAGTTTATTAGTACTATTACATAAATCGTATTACTTGTTTCACATTAAGTTTATTAGTTAATTTATATTAAACCTATGTAATTCAAATGGATGGAAATGTTCTATGTAACTGAAATGCATAAGTCCTGCATTTTGGCCTGAAAAGTTCTGAATGTGTACTCATCTTCAGAGAAGAAAAGTGGCAAATAGGAACATTGAGATGAGTCAAACATTCCTATCATCAGTTGCCATGGTGAGCTGAGAACACAGCTTTCTGTGCCTCAAAGCAGCCCATTAGTATGGCAGAAGAGAGTGCCCCATTGCTTTTGGCCACACTCCATTTTCACCCCTTTACAATGACATGAGATTCTAATGTGTCTCGCATTGTCTGTTTGCATGTAGGTCAGATTAAAGTACAGAGTCATTCATATTCTGAAGGTGAATTTATGCAAGATTGAACATATATCATGTGCCTGTTGCACCATTACAAAAGTGGATTTTTAAATCTGAACATCCATACCTGAATACTTCCAAAAACAAGATCTTCCAATTAGATGTGAAGTACTACAGGGAGCAGCCAGGGAAATTTTACAGTATGAAAGTGCACGTATGGAGGTGTGTACTTCTGCTAGTGTGGCAAGTAAAGATAACAGCCAGTTATACTGCACTTGATTATTATGATTAGGATAGGAAGAATCTGCTCAAAAAGGTCAAGAAAATATAACAGAAGCCGCAACAGTGCCTTGAGGACAGAGTCGTACACTTCAAGACATCTGAAAAGTAAAAACCTCTAGTAAAAGACATGCAGGCACCCTGAGTAATATTAATAATAATGGATGCATTTCCTGGCCATTAAAGTTTGTTTTTATTCTGGTGCAAAGGCCACAAGTTACAAATGTATTTTCAGACACATTAAGGTACGTTGTGCGGTAGGGAGTTCTAAGTAAATTAGTCTTTCTTTGGTTACTACACAGCCAGTAGAACCCTGCTTTACTCAGTGCTGCTGGAAGACATGCATGATGTGAAATCTTTGTTTCTGAACAGCCAGTTAAATCCATGAAGCCCCCCTCGAATCAAATGTAGTTATTTTTGGAATACGTGTAAGTGGCTAAGTCAGTTGTGTGTTCTACATGATAGTTAAGTTGATTACCATTCACATTTTCTTTTCCATACAGTAGATGCATGCAAAATGAATGTGTGCCAAAATGTTCATTCATAGAAAAACAGCAGATCATGTGCATAGTTCAGAGCTAACATGTAGATGCATATGCTAACACTTCTTTACACATGGTTGCATTTTCACAAAATTTCTTATGATGAGCCCTTAAATTTCTTTGGTGGCCACTATGATTAAATATTAAAAGACTGTTAGATGTGTAGATACTGATAGTGTCAAATATATATATAAACTTTGATGTTTGGTCTTATACTGCCTTCTGTTTCTTTTCCTAACTTGTGCTCCTACTGACAGGGTCCATAACAGATCTAAGGGAAATTGGTACTATGTGACACTGCTCAGACTGACCAAAGATGAGTGTTTCTTGCTAAAATACTCTAGATACACTGGTTAGTGTTTTCGTTGTGGACAAATTTCAATTAAACAACCAGGTTCTTCAATAATAACTGTTGTGGAGAAATTGCTGAAGTCAAAGGTGAATGGTGAGGTCAGGAGGGAAGAAAGTGTTCAGGAGCCTCTGATGTCTTATGCTGTAATATTTATTGATGCTTGGCCAAGGAGAATTAGAGATACTCTCATAGTACATCCGAAGTGTCTGAGTCGGTCTCACATTCTGCCCAACTCATCCTGGTGGATAGACTTTAAACCCCAAGATAACGGATTGAGGTGTTATTGTCAGCATATTCTAGTCTGGAGACACTGTTGTCTGTTTACGCAGATTGGAACGTCAATCTATTATGTCTAGGAAGGCAGCAATAGGTCTCCTCGACCCTGGTCACCACAGTGTTGAGATAGACTGGCACCTACTGTTCCCAACCAAAGCCAAACAACTAATACTGCTGAGGACCTCAAGGTCCACACGTGACCTCGTGGAACCTAAGGATAGAAATTCCATAACAATAACCAGCACAAAGGAAAATATTGGATTTGGATCAATATTAATATAAATTCATTATATGTATTTCTGATCTGTTCAACCTCCTGCATCGTAATCTATTCCTTAAAAGGGCAGCGTGGAGGACTTTTTTGCATGTAGCAGTGTAGATGCTAATTGCATGGCCCTTATTTCATCCCCTGTTTCCGAGTCTCGAGGAGAAACTATGGTTGCTACAAAATGCACAAAAAGCAAAAAGCCCTGTCTAGAGTCTACTATAGAACATGGCATCTGTACCTATATTGGTTCATAAGGTAACATAACAATTCTTATTTTCAGGTAATTATGATTGGAAATTATATTATTTTTCTGCCTTATTCTGCAAATAGTACCCTCTAAATCTTACACACTGGATCTTTAAAGCTGCCAAATAATAGTGTATAGTGAAAATAGTGTCCCTCCAGGTGACCACAGGAAACAATATATCTGGCATGGCTTATACTCTATATATACTAAGCTCCACATGATCCTGCCTCTAAGCTATGGCCAGATAGTTGATTATTTTTCATTTTGGCACATACATTTTTTTTTTCTTTTCACAAAAAAAGGTCCCTTGCAGGTCTTTACTGCTCTCTAATAGACAGCACTGAAATGCAATCTACGTACATCTTCACCTTTAACCTTTACCTGCTTTATAGCATAAAACGTGTTTTTATTTTAATTATGCAACAGTAAATGTATATATAAAATAATCAAATAAATATCTGTCTTATAAATAATCATTATCTTACATATAACAATGTGTATTTTTATTTGTTTCCATCTTCCTTAACATTGATATAGATTTTTCTGAAAAAAAAAAAAAAAAAAAAGTCAAACCTGCATTGTGTACCTGCTTGTATCTTTTTATTTTGCTGTCTTCAAGTGTCCACCAGTAAAATAGAGAAAAATATACTGTCACACTGTTCAGTGTGTATTACAAATGTCAGTGAGCATGTATTTTGTATGAACAGTATTTCACGTGTTGAGGATGATATAACATGATACAAAAAATGCAACAGATCAACAGATCAAAATTTTATCTGAAACGTTTTACATCATATTAATTAGGGTATCTTTAAGCACCGCTGCGAAATGGCAGTCAAATGCTGAATCAGAAATGAGGTATGACATGAATACAATGTACAGTACAAATCTGATATGTACATTATAGATAGTGGTGTAAAGGTGAGAAATAAAATAAAAACTACAGTAAATGTGTGGGGGGGAAAGAAACAAAGCTCTTCAAAGAGTTCCCTGCCCATAGAGTAATTCTCTAGTTCAGTCAAAGTATACCAATTTTTCTCCAACTCCTCTTAATCTCCTTTTCTGTCTCTAAAATGGAACATTTCTTCTGCTCAACTGTTTGTGTCAAGTACTATTTTGGCATTTGTAAAAAAGAGCAGTTTTTCTTGTCTAACACCATAATGACGGTACACTTACGAATTCCCATTTCCAACTGGCAAAACTTGCACCTATGCTTATGTCATCCCCAAGAATGGATTCAAACCTCTTCTTTGCACTTCTCTCACTCTCCTATCCACCTCGTTTTCAACTTATTTGCATCAGGATATCTATGAAGTTATTGTCTCTCTCATTTTTCAAATTTATGTACTTCTTCTGCTTCCTTTTTTTTTTAGCTTTTCATCTCCTCTTTTTGTTTGTTGTTGTTTGCTCTTCATTTTCAAGTTTATTGTGCCCCTGTCTCATCATAAATAACCTCTGAGTTGAATAGTAGTGTGGTTGCTCTTGCTCACAATGTTCTGTATATGAGTAGTTTGCCCTAGCTTTGCCCCTACCCTGTCCTTGACTTACTCCACCATCCACTGCCCATTCCTCTTACTTAGACCTAAAAGACATTCACTATACAACCAATGCTGGCCACTGCAGCTTCTTTTTTTTTTTTAAAGTGGTGCATAAAAGGCAACATGCATTATTATG
The DNA here is from genome assembly GCA_036365135.1 of Miichthys miiuy. Lineage (NCBI taxonomy): Eukaryota > Metazoa > Chordata > Actinopteri > Sciaenidae > Miichthys > Miichthys miiuy. Next base: position 21,460,400 of record CM071603.1, read on the forward strand.
TTTAACCTATAACCAGTTTCTCTGATTTAAAAGCTGCATTAAGAGTTGTTGTTTTTTTTCTTGCTTGAGGGAAAGAGAAACAGGACTTTACTTATTGTTAATTTTCTGACTTAAAAATACAAATAAATGCCACTTTAATAGAGCCAATACAATATAATACAAGGCAGTAGTGCATGTACAAAACAATTGTGTGTGCATATGAATGCAGCATTGTGTTGATCAGGTACTTCATAGTTTACTATCAATCGTTCATCAGCTGTTTCTGCTACCAGCTGATTTGTAATGTCCATTCATATATTTAGGTCCAGCAACTTTCATAACCTCATTCCACACTCCTGTCCTCATCCTTATACTCTTATGCTCCTTCATTGTTTCAATATTTTCAGGCAAACATACAAAGAATCCAGCAGGGAAAGAGTAACACAAGAACCGGAGACCATTCTTGCCACTTGTCAAATCCAATCCAATATCCAATATTCATGCACATTTCAGCCTGGTTTACTCTGCCAATTTCTAAAGCTACCAATCACTTTGCACTGGACAGGTAGCAGACAAGCAGCTTGTGTGAGTGTGTGAGGAAGGAGTGGTTGCCCTCGCCAGTCTGAGCCCCAGACTGGAATATAGGTGGACCAGGTCTAGGACTAATAATTGTTTCCACATTAAAATGATTAATTTGGTTCATTGTTAAAACAACACTATATTAACAAAGTCGTAAAAAACTGTCTTGTCTTCTGTTTTAGATATTGAGGTAACAGCTGTACTAAGCCAATTAGTCGACTACTTTACTCACTGGCTTTATAATACACTGTATGTTCAAAGAACAATCACCAGGCTGGCTAATGAGGGAACTTGGCCAGTGGATGAGGAACTGATGTTCAATATCTGAATGATTTACATGAGCTGACTGACAGAGCTGCAGATGTGAACGGTGAAATTTCCTTATAGGGGAAATGAATATTGACTGGCTTGCATGTCAATGCTTGTAATTTCTCAATACATCTCACCCCATCCCATCCATCTGCTAAATGCATCAACCATATTTACACAAAATCTACTGAGCGCTGCACTAAACCAGTCTCTACCGGAATTCAGAGACCATAACATGAAAGAATATTTGCAGGAAACCAGCCCTATATGTGGTCTCAAAATGATACATAAGAGAATATACCTAGAATTAATTTCTGAATGTTCTTTTAAAAGATGTAAACTGGGTTGATGTGTCTGCTACTGAGGAGCCAGAGGCTTCTTTACATATTGTTTATGAACATCTTGTGCTGCCAACTTCCAGGCCAGCTCTATGGTTGAATGAGTCTTTTAAAAGACCTCATGAAAAAGAGAGATGAGGACAAATCTACATTAACAAAGTTAGATTCTGTAGAAGACAGACTAAAATATTGTCAATTGAGAAACTGAGTGAAAAAACTGAACAAAAGAATGAAAAAGAAATCTGTTTTTTTTTAAATGCCATATAACCTGAAATGAAATGAACTTTTTTTTGAAGGCCCTTCCTGAATATGTTTCAGTGGCACTGACCCATGAGCACATGTAATGAACAAAGTGTAATACAAATGTGATGTTGAGTACAGTATAATAAATATGATCCCAGGAAGATTAGCTGGCATCATCGGCATTAGCTAATTGAGATCCTTTTATTATATATATAGCCAGAGGTGGTGGGTTTAACAAACCAACACATGCAGTAGTGTAAGTTTAGGGATGAAAGCAGGATGAATCTCCTTTTACGGCAATGTTCTTTTTATTTTCAGAGCTTTTATTCTAAATGAGTAAATGAGTTCAGTATGTTAGAGTTCCAGCTCAACAGCTCCAGTAAGAAAGTGTGTAACAGCAAAAACCACAGGAAAGAACTTTCCTGTGCCAATATGTATAGTCTCAGCTAGCTTCAGCTTGGTGAAAATGTCAATGTAGGTCATACGTATGATGCCATTACCATTTAACCACTGAGTTAGGTAGAAACTGTGAACAAGTCAAATCATTGCTTAAATAATAATTTCAGAAGCTTCAAGATTGGAAACAAACATCTTATTGCACATTGTCTAACAGTATCGCTTGCTTCTATATATTTGTTTCAGCTCATCAATAAAGATGTATTATGTTACACTGAGTGAAATATCAAACCTATGACTCCATGTTTATTTTGGCTACACAATCAAGTGCTAATATTCTGGAGGCTTTTTGTTTTCAGCTAATAAAAAAACTGGAGGAAGATGCACATCTGTTTGTGAATTACTCAACATTTTCATAGATACTGTTTTTCTTCTTTATTGCTATGTGACATGTTTTTATATTTTTACAGTTGTCGTTTAGTTTTTCTCGTTGATGTCTTGATTACGTGGATCTGTGTTTGGTTGTTGTTTGTCCTGATTTATGTCACCTGTCCCAGTTGGTACAAATGGGATTTAGGTGACTGCTTTATTTCATCCTGCAAAGTTTGCTGAAACATTGAGCTTTATTAGTTGAAACAATGCATCAGAACTATGAGTGTGCTGCTTTCCCGTTGTTTTTTCATGTCATATTTGCTATCTTTGGAAAATTCGGCATCTTTACTGTGTTTGTAATTTGTAATGACCAGCTGCAGGTCAATGCGGTTTAAGTGGTTACAGAAAAATTCTGAATCCTTGTAAATGAGAGATAAGCAGACTAACACGGCAACTTGTGGAATCAGTGGACAGTATTTCCAGGCAGCACCCTAAATTGGCTCAGCTCAGCTGTGCAGCCAGTGTTCGTTCGAGATAAGGTAATAACCCAGGGCAGTATGTCTTTGGGAGAGACATGATATACTTTCAGTTTTTGTGGAGGATTCTTGTGATTGTTTCCCCTGTAGTGGCCTTTCAGACATCCATCCATTTATTTTCTAAATAGTGCATCCCATCCTATAACAGTCTATCACAGGGTTAACACATACACATTCACACCTACTGTACAGACAATTCTAATAACCTGCTTGTCTCTGGACAGTGGACCCTTGTACAGTACCCTGGATACTAAGAGAGCATGCAAACTCTACACAGAGAGGATACCAGCCAGATTTTAGCACAGTTCCTGAGCTACCATGCTGCCCACAACTTCGAAAACTACAGAACCAAACTGCATAAATAAGGGCTATCTTTGTTGACTTTTACTAAGGGCTACTTATAAAGCGTTATGTGCAGCGGCATAACATGAACGCATGCTTCAGGTGAAAAAATAGGAGGAACTGAAAAAAGTATGCACACAATTTAGCAAAGATAATTTGTTTTGTCTTTTAACAGCATCGCTGGTTTCACTTAAAGAACCTTTACGGATTACATTTGTAGTCTATTCAAAGTAAACCAATGTGTTCTCACCCTTTCTTCAGTGAATTCACTAAATTAGGTGTTACTAGTTAACTTAATTTTGTTGTCATTTGCATTGCAACAGTTCTCCACCGTCTGAATTGTTATATCTAGTCAACAATCTGATGAACTGCACACAGACATAGGTCTGTCAGTTTGCCTATAAGCCCTGAACACTAAAGCTAGTTGATGAGGCTAATAAGTTCAGATGAACACAGCTGTGTTTACCCTGCTAGAGTTGGGTTTCAAAAGCCCAGCCTGAGCAGTCCTTGACGGCAAAGAAGAAGACGAGACGCAGCCTTAAGATCCGCTTTATAAATAGGGGGTTGTTTAAAATAAAGCTCAAAGCAACATGAAGCATAAAGTGACTGTGAAGCATGGCATTTAATGCCTTTTTTTCAGTTTCTCACATTTTCTGGCAAACTGATAGAACCATGTTTCGCAGGTCTGTGTGCAGGGTTTGCTTTTTTTGGCATAACACTTCTGTGAGTTCCATGGGTACTATACAGCAAGCCTATGATGTGGCAACAGCTATTGTGAGTGGTATTTAAGCAAAACTGACTGAAATAAAACTATTTCTTTGACTTCACTCTACAGTAAGTGTAATCCAAAGAGCTTTACAGTTTTAAATATAACAGTACTGTGATAAAGTTCCCTTTCCCATTAGACATAGACTAATTTAGGTTAGATTGCTTTGTATGGTTTAGCAGTAAGTTAAGGAAAATGACATAGAAATGACAAATATTTGATCTTTTATGCAAGATAGTTGATACAGAATCATCAAATGTGAAATAGTTTATCTTGTCTGTTTCAAATACATTCATACGCAACCTTTGCTAAAAATATTTATACAGACATTCATGCTTCACAGACAGTGGATCGTCATCAGTTTTTGGTCATTCCTTACTTACATTTCCCTGAGCAACACTATGAAGTAAAATATCAACAACTGTTTGTTTGTTCATTATACATATTAAAATATATATATACTGTATATAATAAATAAATTGCAAAACTATGTAAAGGAGAATTGCCTAAAATCTCCCCTTTAAAAAGTGGCATTCCCCAGGCAGCATGTTTTAGAAATGTGGAAATGTGTACACAATTTGTATTAATCTGATGGGACTGCAAATTAAATTTGGCACAGATAATTAAGGTCCCCAGACATGAATTTTAATGACTTTGGTGATCCCCTGGCTTTATAGGGCCACCAGTGGATCAAAGCAGTTCTAGTGACGTATTTCAACATCTACTAGATGGATTAGCACAAAAATTTGGTATGGACATTCATAATTCTCTGATTATGTATTCTGATTAAGAATTTTGGTGATTCCCACAGACTTTTCCTTTAGCTAAGAAGTCCCAGATGATTCAGTTGGTTCAGATTTAAATTTTTCAACAAAATTTGGATGGATTAATTTCCATCTTCCTCCAATTTACTCCTTAGAGTAATCCACTGTCTCTTCTTCCAGTACTGTTATCAGGTTAAATTTGTCCAATTATTGAGTTTCCATCAGTCTCAGCTGTACTTCTCTGTTTAGAGCTAACTGTCAAACGATAGCATACCAACACTGCTACATGTTACCACTAAATATCAGCATAATATCGGCAACATTTTAATCGTGAGAATGTTAGTGATGCTGACATTAGCGTGTTCAAGTGCAGCTTCACGGAGCTGCTAGTGTGGCTGTAGACTCTGAAACCTTGACCAAGCCGTTTAACTGTCTAAACAAAACAGAGAAATGATGAAAGGAGCTGGGATTTTTAAGGCAACAGTAAATTAGATATTTTCTTGTATAACTTGGGGGTTGTTTTATATAAATTATCAAATTGTATTTTAATCATTAAGAACAAATTTCAAAAATTAGCAAACATATTTTTTTTGTTGTGAGTTTTTCTTGTTTATATGTTGTCTGACCTAGACTTTGTCTAACTAGACCATTTATTTTTGCTGCATAGAAAAAAAGGAAATGGGTGCAGTGTTTTGTCCTGGAGGCTGCATCAATTCATATCAAGATGAATAGTCTGCATGGACAGAAATATTATTTAACAGTATCAGAGTGATAACTGATACACACACAATAGCAGTCTGTCCATGGTCAGTGTATAGCCTCTCACCCATTGTGTGCTCTTTTATCAATTATAGAATTTTAGATTAAATTAGTATGGGAACTGAGCTTCTTCTCTACAATAATTATAAAACCCCTTACTATCTGCACAGAAGATCAATATTTAGCACAATGCTGTAATGGATGACACTCCAAATTAAAATGTATCCATTACACAAATGGCAACATGTCACATCATAATACAGCAAAAGAGATGCAGTGCAACTGCGGTGAGGGAGGAAAAAAATATATGTATGGAAAATGAATATAGAGAAAGACCAAGAATATGGCACTCATAATAACTGTTGACACCAAAGGATACATACATTTGACAACATGGCAGTAAAAAAACAGGAAAGGGATATGTGGGACACAAAAGAGGAAAGTTAGCTCTAAGTACACCATTAGACAAAGATTTGATCATTATTATGTATGACTGCATTCCTGAATTCAAAGAGTGGAGGTGCAATTGTGACTATAAAAGGCATATTACAAATTATTCTCATAACCCACAACAACTAAAGCAATAAGAAATTATAGAAAATCCTCCTATTCATACAGCCCTTAGGAAACTATTTACAACAATTAATTTATTGGAGGTGTGACTATAAATGCACTAATCTGGAATAAACTGAAAAATGATTAGTTTATAAACAGCTCCATTTGACTAAATGTTAAGTGATGCACAGTGTTGTGCTGCTCATTTATGTTTTACTTTATCCAAGAAAAAATGTGAAAGGTAGGCAGGAAGAAATGGGGAAAAAAAAGAAGTTTTAACTTCATGAATAGTGCAAGAGGATCGTTTCGCCCGAATATTATATATTTTTCTAAATTATATTTTCAGGTGGAAATGTCAACTCAGTGCACATAAGTGTGAGCAAGATGTTTCTGAAGTTTTGGAAACCAGAGGTGCAAGTGCAATCCTGACACAGCACAATTTCAATAAGGGTACAGGTTGAATACACTGAGTAAGAAAAATACAGTATCGGTCATCATCTCCACTCAGCCTTTTTTGAGGCAGTAGGCCGTTTCCTAATTCAACTAATAAGGTGGGAGGAGAGTGCAAACTGGCTTCTCCTATTAGAGAGATGTTTCTGTCTATGTCGTATAAAAGGTACAAAGCACAGTGATATATACATACAGAACCCCACATTTGCATGTAAGGGCGTATGGCTTATTGCTGTACCATTCAGGCGGTACCACCTTTAATCCAGACAGAAATATTTATGTAACAACTGGATGGATTCACATAATTTTTTTTACATTTATTCTTGGTCCCCGGAGGATGATTCCTGCCAACTTAAGTAGTTACTCAACTTTTTCACTAACACCACCACCCTCAGGATGAATTGTAATAACTTGAGTGAGTATGTATTTGAAATGTTCTCCAAGTTGACACTGAAATTCCAGATTTTTGCTAAAACTATCACAAATTCAGCCTACAGTTATTATTGACAATGAGTAAAACTGATGATTGATTAGTCGGACTTTGACTCATTTTACTCATTTACCTGCAGATCACTGGAAATGTTAAGAATAGCAATAGTCTGCCTTGGTTGCACTAAATTTACCTGTATGTTGAGGTGCATATACATGTTTACTACATAGAAATAATAAAAGTAAAATAGATATAAACCTGAAAAGAAAATAGTTTATGCGATTTTTATAAAGCCACAAACATTACTCTATGAACTCGCACTTGTAGTAACACTATGGTAGTTATTTTGGTAGGATGTATACCACCCATTTATAAGTCCAAAATGACCAAATACTGCATATATTTTGTATATTATAATGTGCCTTTTTGCAGATCAGTGCCAGCTCTCATATATCACTTGCAGTGTTTATTTGAGCTTTGGTATAGTGGCTCAGAAAGTACTGAAATCAGAGAACCTCGTGGCATTTACCACTGTCATCATATGACTTATGGTCTGTGTGAAGGCTGTGCTCTACAACAGTGTCTGTATAAAGTAAGCTTTATCTGCGTCTTCACAGCCTTCATCCTGATTTAGACAGTCATGACTGGCGCTTTCATTGTTGTAACGACTATGGAGAGTAATTGAAACGTATTCTTGAATTTTTCCAACAATTGGACATTTGTAAAGGCATGGGATGAAAGAGGGCGTAAAGATAAATGGGATTGACGATGAGCAAGAAAATGAACAGTGAGATCGAAGAAAATGTCATTTATCATGAACTCAACAAATACACTATTTGTTGCTTGAAAGCAAGCACCAGAGTAATCAGCCCAGTCTGTGGCCATTTTCATCCCATGCTGGATGACCTTAAAACATCAATTTTGAGTTGTGTAGTGAAATAATGAGACATGCAGTACATAGGGTGAAGGTGCAACAAACAAGTTAGTGATGCAGTTGGAAGAAGAGCCGTGAATGGAAAAAATTTTTTTAAATGACCATGACTGTCACTGGGCACAACCAAACAACAAAATGCATCATTTCCTCTTCACATGGAACGTAGAAAATACAATTCCACAAGAAAGAATGATGTTTTTCACTCGGATAGATGTTGAATGTTGAACTTGCCCCAAAGGCTGTTTAATGTGTCAGCTTGTATTGAGGCTGGACTGTACAATAGTAAGTCAGCGATAATTAAGGTATACAGAGAGGGAAGCTGTCACAAATGATTTTACATGACAGTAATTGGAAAAATAATCAGAGACAGCGAGGGTGGATGAATGGGTAAAATAAAGGTTGACACAATTTTCTTTTTAGTATTGTGAAATCAACTGACCAACGTCAATTATTTTTCAGGTCAAACCAACAGCAATTATTTTTGGTGTTAGGAATTTTTTTTCTTCTTCTTTTTTTTATCTCTCTTTGTTTCATTTTTAGCATATTTACTCTAAAGTGAGCAAGAGGAGGGAATGAGAATGCATAACAAGAGGGGAAGGATGGTTTGATGTCTCTAGAGAATGTTTTTCATCATCTTTCATTGGTGTCTTAGGAATCGTTGTCAGTTTTGCCCACTCTCCAGAACTTTTTTCCTCTGATTGGAAAGAAGGCTGTACAACCTACCTATTTCTCTCATATGGCAGCCACCGTTTTGCCTCTTGCCCAGAAAATGCCATGTTTACAGATGGAGGGCACTCCACAGTCGCAGCACGTTCAATGAGTCATTACTGATAGAAAGAAGGAGAAGGAAGAAGTAGACAGATGTGAAGAAAGAGACAGATTAAGGAACAAAGTGATTGAATGGTAAAAGATAGAAATAAAAGGATGGAATGGGGATAAGGTGAGTCGAAAGAAAGAGGTTTTGAAGAGAGTTACAACAGAGGAAAAACAAAAGCGTGTTCCTACCTGCACTCTCAGCCAGGTATTTCCAAGCAAGGATAGAAAAATCTGAGCATTTCTGAGCTCAAATTCTAAGGAATATTTAGCTTTCCTCCTCATACAGCAGCCTGCAGTTAGACTCCATCAGTCGAAATTAATGAGCTCCTTGAAAAAAAATCGCCATCAGTCTCAATCTTTCTCTCAATGTCTCCCCCTTTCATTTGTCAATATCTTTCCATTAATCTTGTAAGACTTAAATATGCTGTAATTTATGTGCTACTTAGACTGGAGGTACATGCCATGAGGGACAAATTAAATCTTAAGTTTTCAAAATGTATAAATTTTGTATTTCGGAATTCTCAACAACAAGTATGCAGCCGCAGTCAAAGACAAAAAAATCATTTAATACTGTATGTCAGGTTTGCTGCTTAATAAACTCTAAATTGGACTCCCAGTGCATCTGTTTGGACAAGTGGTTTAGTTTCTGCCTTTCAGTGTCTAAACCGTCACCACCCTAAAGGGAAATATCGTCTAATGAAAATCTAACTCCCGGGTCCCAGTGTGTCTTTTTTAATTTGTAGGGCAAAACCTTTTTTGGTTCATTGAGCCTGGAAGTTTTCAACCATCTTTATAATTTTTCTAAGTTTAAACAGACTCAGTCATTTTGAGACTGAAAGCATCTGTCGTCTGAGTAAATGCCCAAAAACATTTGTTTACATTGAAATGGCAAAGCTCTCTAGCACCCAGAAGAATTATGACTATTGTCTGTTGGGAGCAAAGGACGATTTGGGTGATGTTGTTACAGAGCTACAAGGTCGGCATAGGCAAGAGGCAGTGGCCAATGCTTGAGTCAACAGAACAACTTTGTAGACCGTTTGTTTCCAACCAACAATCAACACTGATTTCCTTTTAAGCATGACCCCAATCATTCTAGGACCTTAACCAAATATAACCAAGTATTATCATCCCTATTTGAGATCCTCAAACATTAACAACAGTAGTTAACTAAAATATCATCTTATTCTAATTCAAGACAAATTGACCATACACCATAAATATTAGATCATAAAATGGATTTACTAAATGTGATTTGCAACAGATTTGGATGGCACGGTTAAGTGCCATATGGCATATTAGATCAGAAACTTCTTCTTGTATGTGTCACTGTGGAGGGCAGCTACAAAAGACTCTACTAAAATAATGCTGCCTAAATTAGCTCTGTTTTATCAATACATGGAAATGCTTCATATTAAATGTATCTTCAAACTCCTAACTGACAATGCATTGTGAGTCTCTACTGAACACTATTTAAAATCTCATTCTGTAATCCAAACAATTACACGAGTAAAATATAGGGTACAACATATTTTAATCAATGAACAGTGCCTGAAAGCTAGTTATTTTCCTGCCCTTATTCTGAGTGTTGTTATTTTGCAGTCACCCTCACCTCGCCCCTCATCAGCCTTGTTACAATTTTACAAATCATCCACTGAATATATGGGAGTGTCATTTACTACAGTTGATGGAAACATCTGTACCAGATACGGCTGCAATTCCCTACGGAAATCTAGCTGCGTTGTATTTTCCTAATCAACTTGCAAAAAAGGGGGAGAAAAAAGGAAAAACATGATTCCCTATGCAGATTTATGCACCACTCCCAGCTTTTTTTTTTTTTTTTTTTTTAGATCCCGTAAGAAAAGCAACCTTTCCCAACTGAAATCTGAAGCCTTTAATGCCTGTGAAGTTTGTTATTGGAGATGTACAATACAAGTAGAGACCCAGAGAGGTCTTACAATGAACGTGAACAAATGCACATTTGGCCAGGAGCACATTTTTGGGATATTTGCTGTCTGTGCCTCCCAAATAGACAGACTGTGTCAAAGATGTACTAGTACAAACCAATTATCAATGCTCTTCAGAGATTTGAGGGAACAGTGTATCAGTTTGTACCAAATCAAAAGAAAAGTAGCAATTCATGCATCTCTTGACAATATCAAAAAGTGTTAGGCACACTGATAAACTACCTCGTTATCTTCTATCCTAAGCTTCACTTCTGGATGTACACTGATGCCAGTGAAGTCTGTCTTGTGGTTGTGATGGTGCAGTAGGCATTAATATGTACACAGTAAGACCTCATATCCTTGTCAGAGTTTAAACTGTACAAATAGAAAAACATTCTTGTTCTGGGCAGGGTAGTTTCTGTGTTCTGGATCCATGGAAACTGGTCTACCTGCAGGGGTGGCACTTCATGGCAGTGAATCACTCAGTCCTCAATTGTGTTTTTAAACCATTAAAAACACAGCATCCAAATGATACGGTGGTCTCTGAGGCTGCGGGATTTCACTTTTAGCATAAGATTTCAAACAAAAGACATCTCTGAATCTCCATTCAGTCTGTATGGCAGGCCCAGCAGTAGAGTTCTGAGAGCCAGGCCTCTACCAAGCCCTTACAGGTAAATTAAATTTCTAAGGGGATACAAGAGAAGGGATAAATGCCATGACAAAATTAATCATTGTGAAATTACCTGTAGCCTCAGCGTGTAGGATTTAGTGGGATCTAGCGGTGAAGTTGCCTCTTTCAACCGTGCTGTCTCAACCTCGCCTTCCTGGCATGAGGGTAAAACTATGGTGGCTGCACTCGAAATTTGCAGAGGGCCCAATGTGAAGCTAGTGTTCAGTTTGTTCATTTTGCCTGACCATACAAACATGGTGATTCAACATGGCGGCCTACCTGGAAGAGGACCCACAGCATCTGTCCTGCAGGTGATAATACACTGAATATACACTGATGTTCAATTTCTGCAATATTCTATAAATAGTGCCCCCTAAATCTTGTAACTTTTAATGCTTGAAGCTTTGCAACCCAGGGTCCTCCAGCTCTTCCATCAGGACTCACTGGCCTTGGTAGATACAGTTTCAGAATTAAAGAAAGAGGCAAAGCTTCATCTATTGGCTGAATCAAGCCGGGATCTAAATGAGAATGTCAATAAATGTGAGTCAACCAAAAAATCATGAGCTTACAGCGAAGCTACAGCCAGCTAGTCCATCACAGTGTGAAAACTGGTGTGTCCTTTTCTTGAAAGCACCAACAGAAAGATGTGTAGATTACTTCTCACAGTAAGTGGGACTCTTTCCCTTACAGAAAGCATGAGCTGTGGAGGTGTCACAGACTCTCACACAGGCAATTTTGTCTTGGTGGGGAGTACCAGATACTAGAAGGTTTCCAATTTCTTTAAAGTCTTCAAAGCAACCTGTGAAAAGTTACATGTGTCAGTTCAATTTACTGAACTAACAAAATGTGAATCTGTTTCCACCATACTGTGTAGTCCTGGTTTGTCACTGTGTTTGACTTTAAAGGGTATTGTTTTTTCTTTATTTTAGATACCTGTACTTTTGCATCTCACCTGGATATATAAAATATTGGAGTATTTGTGCATGAGTTGTGTTGAGTTTTTTATTGTTTTGTTTTTGTGCTGCCTTCTAGGTCAAGCCTCTCTTAAAAAGAAGAAAAATGTTATTTTCAGCAAGAAAAGTTTATACATTTCAATGATCTTGGACACTTATATGGATTCTATTTGTGTTATTTCTTCAGATCAGATACTCGTGTTGTATGTCTCTTGTCTTTGTTCACTTATTTGGAATATACACCCATCACCTGTTGTAAATTTAGGGAGTGAGTGCAGGTATCAGTCTATTGGGGAAGGCACTGTGAAAGGGATTAGCTACTTCTGGGGTTAGCCAGTTTGGTTTGGTTGGTTGTTTGGTTGTACATATTTCTCCCATTCTGGCTTCTTTGCATTGGCTACCTGTAAAATCAAGAATAGAATTTAAGCTTCTGCTTGCCTGCAAAGCTCTGCATGGTCAGGCACCATTATATCTTAAAGTCATAGTTCCTTACTACCCCACTAGAACACTGCACTCCCAAAATGCAGGGTTCCTTGTGGTTCCTATAGTCTCCAAAACTAGATTGGGAGCTATTCTGAGGAACAAACTTACAAACTTTTAAGAGGAGGCTTAAGACTTTCCTTTTTGATAGAGCGTATAGTTAGGGCTGGCTCAGGTCATCCCTTAGTAATGCTGCTATGGGACTAGACTGCTGGGGGACTTCAAATGGTGTACTGAGCCCTTATCTTCTTCTTCTTCTCTCTCTCTCTCTCTCTCTCCATCGCCATCTGTAAACATTAGTGTCTCATTAATGCATGCGCTAACTAAACTTCTTCCCTGGAGTTTTTGTGCTCTCTCGTCTTGTCAGGTTCTCATGGATCGTGGCTGCTGCTTTGGTCCTGCTTGACGTCTACTACTACTACTACTACTACTACTACTACTACCACTACTCATTATCATTACTGCTACCATATCTCCATTACAGATTATACTGTAGTTAGTTATTGTTTTGCTGCTGCTGTGCATCTGTCTCCACCAATGAGCTTAGTTCTGCTCGAGGTTTCTGACTGTTAAAAGGACGTTTTTCCTTGCCACTGTCGCCAAGTGCATGCTCATGGTGGAATTTTTGGGTCTCTGTAAATATTATTATAAAGAGCACGGTCTAGACCTGCTCTGTATGAAAGTGTCATGAGATAACTTTTGTTATGATTTGGCGCTATATAAATAAAATTGAATTGAATTGAATACCAACTCACAAACTATTTATCTGCAGAAACATTAACATTTAACATTTAGTGTTATCACTGCATGCGTAGGAATGCAATGACGATGAAATATATTGTGTTTTTCTGTAAACAATCTGCAGTGTTAGTTTCGTAAGTGTCAAATTAATTCTGAGTGAAACAAGTTTGTTCAGGTTATTTAACAAGACAAGCTTGTACAACAGTTTGGCTACATCCTTTGTGAGATTATCAGCTTTGCATGCCTGACTGCTTACAACATTCCTTATTTGATTATATTAGCGTGTTATTTTATTACTGCACATATGTTTAGGGAGAGGGGGAGGAGTGTGGGGTGGGAATCAGGTTTCTAGGGCAATGGTGTTTTGGATTTATGACTGCAATCAGTGAAATGAGTCACTGAACCTGTGTATACAAAGAGGGCGAGGTAAGAAGATGTAGAACATGAATGAAAGAAAGGAAAATTGAGTTGATAATGGTTAAGGATATATAAGAACAGATCACACTGAAATCATTAAATAAATCAAGAAAGAACTGTCTTAATTGAAAATGTTAGGATGCGCTAGGTTTGTCTATTACCCCGTGTTTTCCTGGTGTTTCCCTGCCCTTCGTGTTCTGTGTCTGTTTTTGTCTGTCTTCCCTGTCTGTGCAGGCTGGGCGTGGCTGACCTACTTCTTCAACCACTCCCTCATTGATTCTCACCTGCTCAGCTCCCACACCTGCTTCTCATCATCTCATCAACCTCCTGCAGTATATTAACTCCGGTTCACCCTTCCAGACTCCGTCAGTTTGTCGTATCACCTCACGTGGTAACTATTCCTGTGCCGGCTCCAAATAAACCTTCTGTGTAGATTCTTTGTTGTAGATGTTTTTTTGGGTTCCAGCTTCTTTTTGACTATTCATCTGTTTTTGTCTCCAGCCCGGCCACACTGACCTGCCCTGCAAGCCACGCTCAGCTAACCCTCGTCTGCTCACTTGTCCTTGTCATCCTGCCCCAGAGTTCCCCCCCCTGGACTCCTCCTGTCTTGTCTGTGTTTTTTTATTTTTTTGTCTTGGCAATAAAAAGCCTAAGTCAACTCCTCCTCCAGAGTCCTGCCAAGCACAAACTTAACAGAAAATGCTGTGACTCAAATTATTCCAAGTGTGAAGTCCCAATGAACATCTGGGGAACATGTGTTTTATTCCCTTCAGTTCAATGCCCAAGTTCTAATAACTTGATTATGATAGGTGCAAATACAATTTTAATTTAAAAAAATTAAAAGAAATCTGGATCCCAAATTTTTTTTTTTTTTTTAAACTTGATCTGTTTATGTTGGATTTCTTTGTTTGTATCTAGATTTACTCAAGGCAAAACACTACACAATAAATAGCCTGTCAAGTTCTTGTGTCAAAGAAACAAGCAGCACAATTTCATTCCAACTTTCACTTTTCAACCTTTCCTCCAAAACTGCAGTTAATCACTACTTCTTCCAGCCATCTGTTTCACTCGATCAAAATTTCAGGGGCGTGAATAAATGAATCATCATCAATATAGCAGTGCCAAAATGAGAGCCGTGTTAAACTGCTATGTCTCAGAATGACCGCCCTCATCTCGTGCTTTATGTGTGTGTGTGCGAATGTGGTCCTGAAGCCGTGGTAAAGATTGTTAGAGTCAGTTAATTGATGCTGTGACAGGGAACATGTCAGGATACAGTGTCATCTGTCGGAGACAGCTAATTAGATCACACTGTAGGGCTTTCTCTTTTTCCTGTCCTTTTGCTCTCTCTCTCTCTCTCTCTCGGTCTCTCTCTGTCGCTCTCTCTCTCGCTCTCTCTCTAATTTTCCCCCTGCCTGCTTTAAAGGAACACCATGAAACAGATAAGACAGCAACACAATTATGAATATATTTGCATTCTGCTTTTAATTAGAACTTTTGTAATTGCAGCAGCTAACCTATTTTGTTGTGACAATTTCAAAAGTTAAATCAATTTGAACAAGCATGAAAGTGGAAGGGAAGAAACAGCCGTGCCTGAATAAATAAATGAAATAGAGCCACTTGAGTTTTAATTATAAAAAGCATCACCATGTGTCGTTGTTTGAAATGAAGGCTGTTGAGAGATTGTTGCGATAACAAGCCAGTGCCACATTCATGCAGTTTTGCGCTCCCTTGACAGTTTAAGACCAGACAGTTTTGAAGGACCACTGTGTAATATATTCATATTCATATGTGTGTGGGTGTGCATGTGTGTAAATGTGTGGGTGGTGGGCTGTTGGTTCATCTTTCTTCAACATTTGTGAGGAGTGTGGAAACACTTAAAGCTCTAGGGAGTCAAAGAATAGAGAAAATGCACTCTGGGTATAGATCACAATATACTGAAATACACAGACATCTGTGCTCATATATGAAACTTCACATCAAGACAGGCATCAGAGGCACATGGGGTTTTGGGGAGTTGTACTGTACCAGGATACCATGAATAATTCAGTAACCTATCGATCGGAGGCATTTGGTTCAGCAAGCTGTTCGGCATTGCATGCCTCTTGGCTATTTTTGCCATTGAGAATCTTCCCAAAATAACTATTGATTTTTGATTGGGGTAACAGACTAATGCCAATAAAACTTCCAGGAAAGGAATCTTAGTTCATTTTGGACTTGAAAACACAGAGGAGATTCCAAAGTATCAACTTGTGAGAACCTGGGAAAGCACAAAGGACATGAGGTAATGTGGTATTAAATCAAGACTCAGATTCTTTTGTTACCACTAAAATAAGAATGAAACAGTACACAAAGAGGAAACGGATCATTTTCGACTTCAAAGTGTTTTACGTACTCTATATCAAGGCGCAAGGATGTTAGTAAATTGCTTTGGAAAGGCTTTTACGTCCTCTTGAGAAAGGACAGTGTGCTCACAGTCTATCCCTCCAAAATCTGTGGTGCTCGTGGCATGCTGTATTCAAATAAATGAAACCAAACATCCTGTTGAGAAGCCACAAAAACTATGCCATTGTGATCAATCACATAACCTAAAACAGAGTATCCGGTCTTTAATGAACCCATTGTGCAGCATTTACTGTACTAATTAGTCATGGTGTAGTATAACGGAAGGTAAAAGAGCACAAACTAATGCACTGAAAGCTTGTAGATGGCTGAGTTTATGAGTTTAATTATTTCTTTTGTCATTGGATTACCCGCGTGTGGAGACAAGCAAATGCATATGATCTTTTTCAAAGGCAGCTTGTTTAGTTAATTACGAGTGAATGTAATGTTGTGTTTGTTAAATCAAGAGTTCAGTTGTTTTGTGCTCGCAATTTTGTTAAGAGGATGTAAACTGAAATGTTTGTGAAACAATTTAACTCAGTCTCACCCTGTACTAAAGCTCAATGGCCTCTCATTTGTTTGCATATTTTAAGTCCTTTTATGTGTGATAATATGTTTGGGTTATTTCAAGATTATCTCCTTTTTATTTCTACATAATTATGTGTGAACAATGCTGTTGCTATTGTGTGATGACATGTAGTTTTTATCTTTAGGATGAATAAAATGTATGAAGATGAAACACAAACTCTCCAGTCTCAGAGTATAAAGTTAAACAGAGGCTGATAATATGGAGATGTGGGATATTATTCATTCTATTAACATTATTCATTATACATTTGATTGAGTAAGTTAATTCAGTCATTTCATTAGATCTATACACATCAAGCATGCAGCCTACCTATGACCCTATTCACGGTCAGTTACAGGCTATAGAGAGTGATATTAACCCTTTAAACCCCCGTAGAGTTCTAGCTTGTTGCTGAGAACGCTCACCGAAATGAGCAATCAGTAGCTCTGTCTCAAAAACAGGAAGCAATTGACAAACACAAGTTGAATTCATTTTTAAAAAAAACACACAATTTCCTCTTTAATTTCAAACCAAATACGTGGAATTTGTACCTTTTTTAAGGTACCTTTTTTTTTCAATCTAAGTATGTTAAAAACAAAATCTGAAAAAAACATTAAAACAGTACAGCTGCAAAAAAAAAAAAAGGCCAGTTTATGAAAGTCACTGTGACCTGGTGAAGCTTTCCTGCTGACATTCCGGAGAACTCTACCCCGAAAAACAGCATCCATCTCTGGCATTGAGAGTCAGGTAAGTCCTGCTCCTTACTGATGGTGAATATGTGATGTGAGCAAAACACTTGGAATCACAATGTCTTTGTCTCTCTCCACTATGCATGGTCAGTCTGGATCGCCCTCACAACATTATCTTTCATAAGATTATTAATTTAAGGAAGCTTTGTTGACGGAGACATTTTTAGATTTACAGAAGAAATCGAGTGAATCATAGCTATCAACGTAATGATGTATATTTCCAGTTCTGGTTGAGTTATATTTTGTGTTTTAATACACTGGGACTGGTTTAAAAATGACGGTCTAGAGGATTAAAATCACAAATAGTGTTGAATGCACGTACATTAAATATAACCTGGATACTCTGTGTTTCTTGTATACGTCCGTTACCCTCAGACCACACACATATCTTTGAATGTTCTGTGTGTTTTTGATTAACAGCACTTCAACTGCTTAATTTCACCTATAAAGAAGATGTGTTAACTCCATGCCAAACCATCTGAATTAAAATCATTCAACATTCAGTGTCGCCATCGATCCTGTTTAAACTGTGTAAAATGTGATTTTCCACACAAATTGGTGATCCTCTTTAATCTCTTATAGATTGCTTCAGCATTCCCTGCTTTACTGTGAGGCCACTGAGAAGCGAATGGGCCTGAGTAATGGGAGGAGTTGTTTAGGTTACCCCTGAGAGTGACACCTGGGGGGGAGGCACGTGTAGACATCAATATGTGGGGGAAGGGGAATGAAAGGAAGTGCTTATGTTTAGTGTCTAATGGATTTTGAAGGGATTGTAATCAAAGGCTGCTCCCTATTCATCAACCTAACTCTACTCTCTCTGGAGCAATTTGGAAAAGGGATGTTCTTCACACTTTTTAATGCAAGTGAGAGATTGAGTTGCTCTGGATTGTTTTGGGGGGGGGGGATCATTTCAGGTTCACGTTGCTTGATGGGTGACACGGTGGCTGGCAGACAAGGTACAAAAAATATTTAAAAAAATACAAGGTACAAAAAAAGTAAAGAAATATGAGCAGAGTTCAGGTCTGAGAGAAACCAAAATGAAGGAATATATTCAGATGACACATCCTTCCCAATAGAGTTGTTGGATGTACTGTACTGAATTCTGTGATTCAATGAAGATTTTCCAACCAGTAAAGATTTTGCTACCATTTCTACTGAGGTAGTTACTGTATTTCTTTAATATCTATTAGCCGTTTGGTTACAAATGTTGCAAATCCATCAGGTTGATTGCTTTAAGGCGATGTTGGCTCGCATCACAGTACAACCCTGTCTCCTCCAAATTACATCCATATATTAACACATTGTTTATGTGGTGTGGTGGTGACAATCGTAATTGTCGCCTGAAAAGGCAGAAGAAGGCACTTTATTAATCCCTCAAGGGGAAATTCAATTCATCATGTTCAGATGCAAGATTTTGTTGAGGGAATGAAGCGCCTCATTTTATGTACCACGCGGGAGTTGTATGAAGGTGATTGGGGTGGATGGTGGGCGTACAATGCTTTGACACTTCGACACATCAGAAAAAAAAAAGGGCACCAGCTGTATGCAGTGGGGCAAACAGAGCAAAGAAAGTTGTGATGCATTTCTGGTAAAACCCTGGATCAGATTAATGTTTTATTATGTGAGTTTAACTACTGCACTTCTGTAATAAAATACACAGGAAAGTATTTAACAATTAATTTCACAAAGACACACAAGGTGGTTTCAGTGAGAACGAGCTGTAGGAGCTTAGTCAGGGTTAGCACCCTACCGGGCAAAGAGGGTGGTTTTCTCCACTTGAAGGGCAGCCTAGTTTTCTCAACGGGGTGTGTGTGGGGGGGCGGGGGCACCCTTGAGGGCAATTTATCACATTGTTGTTGTTCACTTGGGGGAACCCTAGAGGACACCTTCACTTTTTGTCCAATGGGGGGCACCAGAGAGGCCACTTTATCATGTTTTGTCCTTTGGAAGGGCACCCTAGTATTGTCCACTGGGGGCATCTTAGAAGTATTACATTTTGCCTATTGGTGTGACCTAGAGGGCACTTTATCATGTTTTATCTACCATTGGGACATCCAAGAGGGCGCTTTTGCTGTGTTTTCGACATGGGGTCACCATGTGGTTAGCTTTAGGCAAGAAAAGCACTTTGGTCAAAGAAAATTGTTGTTTTATGCTTCAGTCACTGCAGACTTTTTTTCTCTATTAAACCAAGGCCATGATCTTGTCGCTAAGCCTAAACATAAACATAATGAAGTAGTGGCATTGTGAATTGCCAGATATGTTAATTTAACAACAAGTCCTCATTATGGTAATAGAAAACGTAAGTCTGCATTCTGAATCTTAAACCCCAATAGAAAATGTAAGTGCATTTTGCATGCCCAGGTGGTAAAACGGTGCCTCTTTACACCAGGTGCCAGCTGTTTATCAATGCACTTATCACAGACATGCTTTATTGAAGTTTGAGGACAATGGATTTTGTTGGTAAAGCTCAATAACATAGAAAGGCAGTGATAATAGGATTTATAGGACAAACTCAAAAGATGCAATAAAAATAAATTCAGTCCTTGTATAAAATGGTGTGGGTGTGTTGAAGTTTCTTATTTAAATGCAGGAGTATTTTGAATGTAAATTACTATATCTGCTATAGTATTGTTCTCTCTATAGGGATAAAACTAAGGGGGTGGGCACTCCTCATCTTGTCTGACAAAGTGCATCTTGGCTCATTGTCAGGGAGAAGAGGAGAAAAAAGAAGCCTTAGTGAAAAAAGAAACCACGGAAGACTGAAGGCTGATTTCATGGTTCCATAATTGTTCCAACACTTAACACTTATTTAATAAGTTTAATTAGAAAAACAAATCACTTGGCAAACTGCTACTTGGACCTAAAAGCAACACTGCAGTGACACAGTGTCAGTGCAGCCTATTATATCAGATTATTTATTCATGCAATCATTAATATATTTCCAGTGTGCATATCTGATAAAGGTTTCCATTTAGGATAATCCTTTTTCTCTACTCAAGCCTCTCCTTGCTCCTCCGAGCAGAATTAAGGGAATAGAGATGTCATCTATGATGGGGGACCCAATCAATTTCCAAGGGTCAGTGGAGGACAGGGGAGCGAAGGGACATGAAATGAAATGAGATGCACCTTCAGTAAGTAGTAACAAGGTCCAATGTATTCAGAAGTCGCCGGAGCACGCACATGGGGGAATAGTTTACGTACACCGGTGATTTTATTAAATATAAACAGCACAACCGAAGCTCTTGCCACTCTGCTAGAAAATAACTCAGGACATGAGGCTCAGGGAGCATGCTGCTGGCGTACATAATCACTAGGAGAGAGACTCCAGCCTCACTGCAGGGGAGATAAATAGACAAGATTACTAATTACCAATTTACCTGCAACTGTGACTGCAGCACTGTGCCTCCACTGATGTCTCCTACGCGGAAAGATACAAAAACCACACCTCGCTGCCACAGTATTATCTGTCAGTGAGTCAAAACCATTACAGTCCATTTTCTGTCTTTGTGTTAGAGAGGAGAGGATAGGCAGAGGTGTCCAAACATGAAGAGTGAACATTTGTATAGAAACTGAGACTAAGAAATATATGCTTCGGGGTACTTAACTACAAGAAATTAATACAGATGGTCACACTGACATTGAGGAGACCCTCATGTGCTGAGTGAAGTGCCCACCATGTTGTTGGAATAAATGACGGGAATCTGTACTGATGCTAATTCAGTGTAACCTCTTTTCACGATTTCACCATCTGTCATAAGTTAAACAAAGTGTGTTTACCACAAAAATACATCACAAGTCAAACTGTCGGATCTGTAGATGGAATTTTGCAGATACTGAACCTGATTTAGCTTTTTAAAGAAGACAGGCTAATATTTTCAATCTATCCGAGGTTCACGACTGTACTACACTTTGCCCATGAGAGGAGACGCCGTATTCACTTACTGTCAAACTGCGTCCTTGAACTTCCTCTTTGACTGCCTTCTGATTTAACGTTAGTCAACAGGAAATAATGCAAATGTTATTACATTCTTGCTCTTTCTGATCACGTCAGCACATGCAAGAAACACGAGTGAAGATGCAAAATGCTGTGTGTACACATGGCACCCAGGGGAGAGCCACAGGTGGTGAAGTGAGAAGGGACATCTTCCTTCAACTGGAGGGTCCAGGTTTAAGCCTAAGTGATGACAAGCATTCATCCTGTTGAAGTGTCCTTGAGCAAAACTCTGAATCTCTACCAGCCTCAGGAGTGCACTTCTCTAGCTGACCCAGCAGTCTGACTTGCCTGCGGACAAGGGTAAGCAAAAAGAGAATTTCCATACAGGGATCAATAGAGTATAGTGTAATTATTACACACACAGACCTTTGCCCTGCTTCTTGTTACCATAGGGACAAGCAAAAGATCTAGTCGGACAGCATTTTCTGTTCAAACCGTGGCTCTGCAGCAAAGGAAATGCCTCATTCCATTATATACTGTACATCTGACAGAGCCGCCCACAAAAGATGAAACAGAACGATAACTGGTAACATATTGTAAAGGTATTCACGGCCTGCAGGTGGGAAAAAAAATATGACACACATTAAAAAGTAAGTCATTAATCTGCATTTATTTATTTTTGATTTATTATACAAGTTAAACTTTTACAGAACAACATTAGCATTGATCTGGAGTTGTGTTTCTGGCCACATGGTGAATGTAGGCCAATATTCATTGACTTGTTAGCACCGTTTTTTTGTCTCCTCCAAGTTCTGTATAAAATAAAACACACAACTATGTTCAACAACTAGAATCGCTAACGGCCTGTCTGCCATTTGGTGCTAGACGGGTAATATATAGTGTTTTTGTTAAAACAGTAAAGAAGCTCGACAGAGTTTTTTCACATTTGAGATGAACTACAAAGTCTGATAATTCTATTTAGGTCTCTTAGAAGTAACACTTTTCACATTACACATTCGATCCCTTGTTAATTTGAGAATAATGATTGGAGCAGCTTTACGTTGTACATTTCAAAACACCTACTTCAGTTTTTTTTTTTCAAACTATGCTTTTGTCTCCTTGTTTTTTAGTTTTTTTTATGTCTCAAAGATATCAAACCATTCTTGACAGTAACTTGGAGGCGACTGCAATTACAATTGTTAGAACTGTCGAATAGTGCACCGACCTATCAAAAATTCCCTGCAGTATATGTATCCGGCTCTTGAAGAAGCAGACCGGTGGCAGCTGCCCCGGGGCGTTAGGAGTTACTGATGCAAGTTAAGCTGTTACTTGGCTGAATAAAGTGAGTTTCTAATGGGTCACTCTACTGCATCACCTGAGGCCATGTTGAAAATACCAAGGGAATGACAGGGGGTGAAGATGAGAGAGAGAGAGTGAGAGAGAGAGAGTGACACTTATTGTTATACCCTAACTGTCCACATGCCCTAAGGCTACAAGTCACAGTTCCTCATGAGAGGACAATGAAACAGTAGAAACTGATGAGGGCAACGCATGCATGGTATATTTGTCTAATTGTCTTGTCTACGGGAAAGAATAAATCCCTGTGGGGTTGTCTTGATTTTGTGACCTCTAGGGTTAACTCTGTCACTCAGAGCGGCACTGCAGTTAAGACTACCACGAAACTCTCACTGGGAGAAGTAAGAAAACAAAACAAAGTGTAGCACTGGAGGCGACGGTTCCCATGTAGACATTTGTTTCATTTTTACTACGAGCCCCTAACACTGACACCTTGTTTTTTTTTCTCCTTTTCACCTTTCTTCCTTTCTTTCTTTCCTCCCTAATGCAGGTTCTTTTCTCAAGATGACCCAAAACGTTTCTAATTATGATCCTCTCCCATGGGAGTAACCGGCTGCCAGGGGCTGGTAGAGTTCACTGAACCTGCAAAGTGTGCAGCTGTTATCTTTGACTGTTGGCCAAAACCAAAATTAGAGCTTCAGTAGTTGGCGGATGTAAATTCGGGCCTGCTTAAAATACAGCAGCTACCTTTTTATTTCGTTTCTGTCTTTTAAGTCACTCAGTCTGATGAAAGACAGAGGTAATAACCAACAACATATTTTTCATTATGTTTTCAGAGAGAAATATTCAGGTTAATACACAGAAACAGGAAGGACGCTTAAGGGCTTGTGTAAACACTAACACACACATTCTCCAGAAACAATTAATACCATAAATATTTTAAAGCCTTTCTTGCAGTGGTTGGACTAGGTGCAATATCACCTTTTGTCCTGATTTTTGATGTTGTTTAAGGAAAACAACACGAACGCAAATTGCTTGGAGTTCAATGGCTTAATTAAACTAAAGTGTGCTGCGATACACGACATAAAGACACAGTGCGTGGTGTGTCAAAGAGCTTGGCCTAGCAAATTATGCTCATAATATTCACGCTCACATTTAACATTTAAACAACCCATTTTAAGTTTTAGAAGCAGAAGTTTTGAAAGTTATGTGGAGTCTGGGACTCCTGTGGCATCACATATTATTATATTCCAGTAGAATGCTTTCGTAGATTTTCTTTTATCTCAGCTATCCTGTTGGAAACTCACTGAATAGGAAGACAGGGGTGTTCATATTGTACACACAGGGGTAATTAACAAGCCAATATAGGCTGTAAAGTGCAGTATCACACTAAGAAAAGTGGACTTGCACTGACTGTGGTGGGTAAATGTGGATGGTTGACCACAGTGGAGGCTGTGTACCGCTTCTATCCCATCAGCAGTAGTGGGTAGTACAGATGTAGCTGTTTGAGGAGCTGATTTGTACCCTGTTCCTCCTCTCTGTTGTTGTTGTTTTTCTGTTTCAGGCATTATCCTATTCATTATTAGTTTTGTGACAATGTTTAAGCAGTTGTTTCACTACACTGCTACTATTGTTTCTGTCAACAGCACAGAGACAGAGAGAGTATGTGTGTACAAAAATGTTTTATCCAGGTCAGACTACGGCAAAAAAAAAAAAACTGTGCTTAACATTTATCCAGTTTTTAACCAGAGGCCACATCACCAGCAACAATCTGCTGCATCATGTCCAACTATCATTCCAAGCATACCTGCAAAACCTCTTCACCTGCTGTATCTCTGCCATGGCTGGCCTGATCCTGGCATCTGTATTCCTGGCGAGAAAATGAGGTTTAGAAAAAAGGCAGACACATTGTTAAAGCTTGGTGGGACACAACAACATGACTGATGTGTTTTCCTATGTTTATTCCTAATTATGCCAACACCTAAACAGTAACTAAGGTGATTCTTCCTGCTATCTGGGTGCCATATCAGATATCCTATGCAAATTGAAGCTTGTTTCACACACGTTTGCTCCTCAGGAAAGTGTTTCCACACTGTTTCCACATATAGGTGTAAGAAGTGAGCACTGCATCTCTGTGGTGGTCTTATGGAACAGATGTCTGATGTCTTTATCTTTTCATAAAGTGGTCTCCCCTTTTCAATTTTTAATTTCAGCTAAACCCCTCTCAGACCTGCAGTCTATCCCTAAAATGTTAAGAATATTTCCTGCGTGGGGTCGTGTAAATGTGAACATGGATCGATATTCAGAGAAATCTGTACCTCAAATTCCCCCAACTCAAGTCCTTGTAACATCTCAGGCAAAACGCTGTAGTTTCTTAGCTGTGGAAGAAAGCAGTAACATTTCAGGGACGAGCACGTCAAGAGCTACCCCCACCAAACGAAACACAAGTGTGTGAACCAGTCACAAGACACCGCAAGTGACATTTAAATCAGCAACTTGTATACTGCTGTTTTTTGGTTCAATTATATCACAAAAATTATGACTGTCCCCATCTATTCTAGCATTGTCATGGCATGTGTGAAAAAAAACTGCAATGTTCCTGAATAAATCAGCATGTGTGAGTAATGAAAATCATTAGCAGGGCCTGAAAGGCTATCACAGTAATTTCATGGGAATGGGAATGACGTCATGGCACAAATATGTACATGTTAGATAAACTAAACTACAACCTAAGCCAGAGGATCAAAACACGTGAAAATGATGAAAGGCAAAGGATAGTACATGGCTCTTGTCCAGTTCCCCGAACCACATCTGCAACTGGACATAAAAAAACAATAGGAAACTTGTTGATTTATTAAAAACATACTGTGTCTACTCCGGGGCATACATACCTCAAAACTAAATCCATATTTGCCTTAAGGCAAACACTTTTACTTTACCCTAATATGAATGGTGCTATGCTATGGTATTGTATATCAGTGATTGTCAATACCTTAGACATCAATATTTTACATGTCTTGTTTAAATACAGTCAAAACAACATTGACCCAGAAAACACCGAATACCATATAGTCTTACAGTATAGAAGCCACTGTTACTGGCTGGTTAAAATGTATAATATATCAAAATAAGAAAGAAAACATGCTAAGGCATCATTATTTCAACAGGGGGATGACATATTAAAACATTCTTAAATGCTATCTATTTCTGAGACAACCTTCAATTCATTTGAGGAGAAATTGGTATGAAAACCCTCTGTTTTTCATTTCTCCACGCTGCATACCTGACAGCCTTGACCTCTTCACAAAGCCCACATCGCTCATGTTGCAATCTAACCTTTATGAGATGCCACTTTTCTTTGTATTATCACCTTGACTGATGCTGACTGCCCAACACAGCTCACTGTCATTCATTTCGTGCAACATTCAGTTAGAAAACACACCCACCACACTTTTTTTTTTTCACGTGTTTGCACAAACTGGGTAGTTTGTGCACTTTTGTGACCTCAGCCACCTCCCTTTTGAAAGTGTTCTAGGAAGCTCTCAATGGAAGAAGACCTTGAGGTAGACTAAGGACACACCAAAGGGATTACATCTCCCAGTTGGAATGGAAGCACCTGGGGACTTCATAAGTGTAGCTACAGCTGCTTGGGGAAAGAATACATTGGCTGTAAAGTTTATCTACTACAAGGAAGCTGAGTTGAATATGTGGCTGCTACATGATGAATAGATGGAATGATGTTTCACCTAGTTTAGATAGTTATTTGTTCTGCTACAGTAACATTAGTGTCTTATTACAATAGCATGTGTAATATTAAAGGTACATCTCTAGTCCGAATCTCCATTCATGCATCTATCTGTAACCACTTATCCTCATCAGGGTCACGATGGGGCTTAAAGCCTATCCTAGATGACTTTGGGCGAGAGACAGGGTACACCCTGGACAAGTTGCCAGGCACACACACTCACATTCACACCTACGGACAATTTAGAGTCACCAATTAACCTGTTAAGTGCATGTTTTTTGGACTGTGTTAGGAAGCCGGAGTACCCGGAGAGAACACACACACGCAGACATGGGGAGAACATGCAAACTCCACACAGAAAGGCCCCAGCAGAGGTTCGAACCAGGATCTTTTGTGCTGTGTGCTAACCACTGGACCATTGTGCTGCCTAATCCAAATGTAAGTAACTTAATATTGCTAACAAAATAATTAACGTGTTTTAATCATTGACAATATAAAGAATGGACATCATATCCAGGACGTAAAACATAGGTCTCTAAAGAGTCGTTCTGAAGCTCAGAGTGTGCTTGCTCTGGCCGTTGCCATGTTGGTAGTCCTGCCTCTTCCGCTTCCCAGCTAAATCTAATCTAAAAATGGGCAAGACGTGGATCATTTGTGGACCTGAGGCGGGCTGAATGATGCCTGGGTGGTCAAACAAGCCATCTGTAACGGCACCTACCTGTAAATCAAAGCAGCCATGCTGTTAATTATGCATAACTTTAAGCCTTAATCATTCAAATAGGTGAGTTTTATAAAAATTGACCTCCCTGTACAGTTACCTGTAACCAGTCTCAAATGGCCGTTGGAGGAATTGCAGTTTTTAATACAGAGATTAATTTAAGAAAACAACTACAAGTTATTAATGTTCTCTGATGTTGTCAAATCTTTGTGTGACGGGCCCTGTTGGTGGGGTGTTTTTTAATTTATTATTACTTATTTATTAATAATGATGATGATTTTTTATTGTTGGTTTGATGATATCCAAATAATAATAATAAAAAAATAATGAAATAGGACCAATCTGTAAGTGAGATTTCATGTGTACAGCACACAGTACATTATAATGACTATAATTTGTAACATATTGTAATGTAAATAAATAAAGGAAATACATTTTCATTTTGAGCTGCTTTTCAGAGATCAAGTTGTTCGAGTTATTCTGACATGAATGCTGTTTGATCTACACCCACATGTTACAAAGAGGGTATAAAAAACCAAAGGGGTCTGTGTACTGAATCATTTTAGTTTTAATCAGAACAGATTGTTACAGTCTGGTATAACTAAACCTGTCATATGAAAATTACATAATTTCTGCACTGTTATACCAAAAATCAGAACTATTGTTTGCTGTACACAAGGACACACAGACATTTCAATGATATTGCCACACTTTTCTGTAACGCTTGTGGGATTGTACTAAAATATGCATGGCACTGAACAATTATCTTAAATATAGATAAATTATACAGCAGATGAAGCAGTTTTGGCTGAACTTTGAAAGATCAGAAACAGGGGAATATGTACCTCTTTCAAAGCATTCAGTGATTGATCACTTAGGGGTTCATGTGACATACATATATAATAAGATTCATCTTGAAGTGGTTAATATGTAAGTGAGTACATTATGGGAAGAAACACAAGACTGTGATATGGCTCTAAAAGACCCACAGACATTATGTATTGTCTCTCAAAAATAATCTTAAAATAATGATTCTGGTCACCGATACCATTTACTGTCTGCGCTCTATTTCTCAAAAAGAAAACAGAAAATGGAAACAGGCTGGAAGGCCAACAGGACTAAGAGAAGGAGAGGAGCTGGGAAGAGTCAAGGAGAGAAGTTTATAGATTCCTCTGTGGCCTAAATTCCATTGGCATGTAAGTAGCAATCTCTCAATCTTGACCCTTCACTAAGCCTTACCCTCTTAGTTACTGTTGCTATCCCTGTCTATTCTTGCATGGCACATATTTGTTTTACAGCAATGGTAATGGCAGATTTAGCACTGAACATTTATATTAATTTTTAAAATAGCAGGCTTTGAAGGCTAAAGTAGGTTTATAACTCCAGCTGACTTTTTAAGAAAAGAAAAGATCGATTTAATGCTAAAATATTGAGACTCATAACTCATAACATATCCCAAAACATCAGCGTCCTGACCAACTGACAACCCATGAAAGATGTTTCTGTTTTGCACAGTAAAGTTAGTTAGTTATCCCTACTAGTATAGTATCATAAATAAAATACATAGCGAGGAATGCTTCATTGTTAGACTACAGGATGGATACATTTTGCAGAGTTAATGAAATAATGTTACAGATAGTCAGATGCTCCTGTCATTTCTGTTCAGGCAAAACAACAAAGTTTTAGAAAATCGCTTTAAGAAGAGACTTAATATGATTTTGCATGTGTGCATTATTTATTTGGCAAAGACGTCTAGATCTTTTCCTTTCATTAGTAGTAGCTGTTGCAATGCATTTCTATCTCAAAACTTAAATAGTTATCCTTTCACACAGTCACACAAATGTTTTTGGTTCATTAAATGTCAGCATATGGGAGATACGTAGTTCCACTCAATACCGTGCACACAGTACGTATACACCTGTGTGCATTGTAGTTCACTTCTTTTCTGGAGGTTTGCTTTGCAGTGAAGAAAACGTGACACAGCACACTAATGGGTGCCATTAAAAGAAAGAATTAAGAGAAAAGGCTGCCCTACAAGCTGGAAAATGAGTTGACCTCTAAATGTTTTTTTATTAAGTGTGGTAGATACACTTTTGTAATCTTGACCAGGGTTTGGAACTGTTTTACCACAAATGCATCCCAATTTTCTAGTGCCCTACAGCCTGAGTCTGCCACTGATCAAGTTCAAGTATCACTGTGGTGGGGACTGAATGAATGTATGGTTCAGTGAGCTAAATGTTGCTGCAGGTCTCTGCTTTGTGGTGATGCTAAGGTTATTTGGCAGTGCTGTAGAATCACTGGGTCATGCATGTGTTAATCCAGTTGCACTAATGATGAACAGAGGTTTATTCCAGATCTTTCTGGTTTGTCTGAAAGTCTTTTTTCATGATTACCTACGTTCATATGTAGGCAACACACATTATTTTAAAAAAAGGGTGGGAACATGAAGATGTAGACATCATTTCACCTTGTTCAAAGCAACTTATTTCACAGGGTGCCTTTGAAAAGTATGTTGTATACTGAGCACACGCACAACCTGAGCTTTTGTTTTTTCTGCATCTACCATTGTGGGTTGTTTTATTTTTTCGGGCATGGGTATGAGAGGGTCTGTGCTGACCCTGACAGCAAAAGAACAGCCTTTAATAACAGACATCTAACTCTGTAGGGAGCTTCTGTTTGATTTCTTTGCTTGAGGCAAAGCTGTCTGAATATTACCCAAACTCCCCTGTGCCATGGCGGGAAGCTCCATCTCACTGTCTTCATTCTTCATATTTTTATTGGCAGCAGGAGGAGGTTGAGTGAGTATGGGTGTGCGCCTGTGTGCTTGAGTTGCGTGATATGAAAGAGGTTGGGCTGAGAAGGGTGACGCACTGCTGGTAAGGGTTATGTGTGTGTGTGTGTCTGAATGTGTGTGCAAGTAGTAGGAAGTCTTTCCTACTAACCAAGCAGGCTGAGTGGTCAAAATAAAAACATTTCTTAGCTGTCCTTTGACCACAGAGGTCAGATATCGCTGTGAAAACTCTGTCCCTGGGCAGAGCAGTAGAGACATTGTAGAGATCCAAAGCATGGCAGACTAGCCAGCTAGCCTTCATAACAACACTGCTGATTTGTAGCAAACTCCCCAGGCTCAATCGCCTCATCAATCAAGGCTGCAGCCCTGCTGATAGGAACACAAGCACTCAGAGATCCTATGCCCTCTCATGCAATACATATGGTATTATTGCACTTGTATTTTATTTACGCCCACTAACAGCTTTACGTGCCAGACCTTGGGGATGATAATGTCCATGTAGCTATAATTCTAACATAATTTTGAAGGAGAAATCAAACATGGTGTGTTGCCAGGGAATTATTCAGAAACTTTGGAACAATTAGACAAGAATGTGAATATGTGTGTGTGTGTGTAGCGGAGTGGTTAATGGGCTCTTTATGACAGATCAATAGCACTGTGATGTACAGAAAAACAGCCTTGCATAGACGTGTGTGTGTCTGTGTCTGTGCACAGTGGTGCACGACTGGGTAGGGTGCAAGTCATTTTCTCTGCACTGGTGATTAATGACATAGTATTTTTTAAGACAAAATAATTACCAGTAATTACTTCTTACCACAAAGCAGTTACACAGCATACTGTAAAATGAGGTGCTAGCAAGACATCGAACTGAGGACATTAAATAGTCGTGTGAAGCAGCTGGAGAGTTTAATCATCTTTATGTCTTTGTCTTGACTCAGTGTTCGTCTAACTCATATGCCAGGATGAACATAATGTTGTAAGATGTAGTTTAGAAGCTGCAAACTTTCTCAGGAATGCCAACCGGCTGCACAGACTCCCTGAAGACCTCTGGGTTTGTCTGATGTAGTTGTTCAATAATCTAAGAGCATTATACAACACAAGAACATTGAGGAGATAAAGCACCTGCATTGTTATCAATACAAGACAGAAAATCACTTAGCCAGGGGACTACCAATGAAGCTGAAAGCTGCATTCATCTTTGCATTGTGGTAACACTCAGGCCTTATCCATATTGAGAGTGTGAATAGCTGCTTCCTTCTCTTTTCACTGTCTGTCCCCCAGTACTATCAGGTTTCTTTAGGTGTTAAATAATTCATTTCAGTAAAGTTAAATTAATAATAGAACATAAGATTGCTGCGGTGATTATTTGTGTATAATTCTGTTAGTGGTGTTTATGCAGATCAGTGTAATAGAAAGCAGGTGTGCGTGTTCAGGCCCTGTGATCGAGCTCTCACCAGAGGCTGAAGGGTGACATATCTACAGAGGATGGCATTTTATCACATCTGGTGTGCTCATTTGCGTCAAGTTGCTCAAGTTTGTTCAAAGCTAACATAAGACGATTACAACAACTGAGTAACTTAAATGGCTTCTTTTGTTTTGTTTTTTTCACCTATGCTTGTTGCTTACTCGAGCAGATGGTACACAATATTTGGATAGTTCACCCACAGATTTTTTTATAGTATTTTCTGATTTTATTCTTCAATCATTTGACTTGTTGAATCTGAACTATTAAGGTGTTGAAATGTTATGAATACTCTAGAAACTATCTGTGGCAGGACTATCCAAATAAAGTGTTACCTGGAATGTTCCCAGTCAGGTGGAGTAGAAAGATATAATGTCAATCACTGGTCTGTGGCTGACGGTGAGGGAGGCCAAGAAACATCCTAGCGGAGGAAATGAAATTCCAAGAAATATTTCTGGTCCAGAAGACACAGTAGAGAACAAATTGGCAAATTAGTATGTAGGATTTCATTTTTAACATAAAATAAGCTGGACCAAAAATTGTGAATCCCGCTCCCACAACCACCACAGCTTTGCACAAAATTGTTGTTGAATTACCTTACATCTTACATACCACTATCCATTCCCATTCAAGTACTTGTCAGCCAGCTTGTGTTAGCATTACAACAACAACAAACATGGGAGTTGAACTAAGGAGAAAACAGAAATATAACCATTACTGATGCCAAAAGGCTCAATCCAATGATCGTCAAATATTCTGTTGTCACGTTTAGCTCTAGTTTGATTTCCATCAAGTGTTGAGAAATAATTCTGTCTCTTTTAACTTTGGGTATTTCTTTGACTTCTCTGCTACTTGGCATTTAGAGTACACTTGATTTGCCTTGCTTTTGACTAGATGGGTTGGTGAGTATCAAACAGTCTAAATACAATAAGTGCCAAAACAGAACATTAAAAGAAGCTACAGGCTGCAGAGTTAAGTGATAGAGCAACTATTTAGGTGGATTCTGCAATGCCAGTGACTTTATTTAACTAATTTAAATTAAATATTCATATCAAAAAACACATAGTTGGAAAAATATAATTAATATGTCCCAGTCCACAATCAGAGCTCTTTTCGTGTTTATTTTGACTTTTGACTGGCTATCAGCTATTATCATATTTCCGTCTAGATTCTGCTCCGTGATACTCTATAGTGACAAGGTTGTGGGTTCTTTTCTTCACTTTCCTCTTTTCTAAGAGATTTTGCAAATGTACAGTGAGGTAACATTTCACAGAAATCAGTTTTTACTGTCAAATTGCATCATCATCACAATGAGGCAAGATCAGTGTTTGGATCAGGTCACAGGATGAAGGTTACAGTCTGTGTTGCTGGAAAGAAATTTGCCTAAAGCAAGTCAAACCTTAAGTTATATTGTCACGTATCTTCTCTCTTCTTCTTCTTCTTCTTGTCCTTCTTATACCTAAAACATTCCTCTCTCCACATTTTTTCTGACCTTTAAGTTTAAGTATTGGAGGCTTAACCACAAATAGTACCTTCATTGACTTTCTTCTCCCTCCTTGGTGGTCTGCCCTAATGAGAGTCCAGTATCAAGCAGAACATAGATAGATACAAGGTATCACAAGCCATTTAGTACTGCAAAATGGAACCCAGAGTCAGCAATCAGTTTCTAACCAGCAAAGCAATGATGGTTTCAGTTAGCTGGATACTGTATCAGAAGAGGCGCACACTCAAAAAAGTTTGAGTGTACATTTTACAGAGAGCACCAAGCCTGATGGGTAATAAATACATGCAGCATACTATTAAATTATTATTCCCCTCAATCCTATTGTTCCTCGAAACACTGAATGAAATGAGTCATCTTTTGACATTTTATGCAACATATTGCAATCGCATTCATTTTTGCCTTTCACTTCAACAACACACAAACATGCATGAAGTGTACTTTGCATAATTCTTACATAAGTTGATTCAGCTCAAAGCAGAAAGTCTCTCTCCCGGCCTATCTTTTACACCCGCTGACAAACAGCACTGTGTCGATACAGTCAATTTCACCTCTTTTATCAAATGTGGATTACAAAAGACACAAAAGCAGAAGCCATGTCAACTGTAATGCATCTTCAAAAAACCCAACTTGTAGAAAGAAACTGTGTAATTTGGTACTCATTAAAGAGACCAGGCTTTTATGTCTTTTTTTACTTTGACCATGTTTCATGGCTCTTTTATAAGAAAGAAAATAACAGAAGAATAGTGGTTAATGCCAGTGAAAATGTGTCTGTAAGCTGAAATATACATCTTTCCTCCCTCTCCCTCCCTCTCCCTCTCCTCCCTCTTTCTCTCTCACCATCAGTGGACATACATGTCTCATTAATGCATGCTACTAACCGAACTTCCCCGGAGTTTTTGTGCTCTGTCGTCCAGCAGGTTCTCGTGGATCGTGGCTGCTGCTGTGATCCTCGCAACGTCCACTACATATATTATTACTGTCATTATTGCTACCATATCTGCTACTGTGGTCATTTTATCATTCATTGTAATTCATTGTCATTTTATCATTCATTGTAATTGTACAATATGTTTGTGTTGACTTGTTCTGTACACGTGACATCTATTGCACGTCTGTCCGTCCTGGGAGAGGGATCCCTCCTCTGTGGCTCTTCCTGAGGTTTCTTCCACCTTTTTTCCCTGTTAAAAGGGTTTTTGTGAGCAAGTTTTCCTCACTCGAACCGAGGGTCTAAGGACAGAGGGTGTCACTCCCTGTACAGATTGTAAAGCCCTCCGAGGCAAATGTACTTTGTGACTTTGGGCTATACAAATAAAATTTGATTTGATTTGATCTTTCTCTAGTGGTTTTCTTATCACAAACACATGCAACCTTCAAGCACTGTATCTAAGTTCAACTGTAAAAAAACAACAAAATAAAAATCAATGAATCTGCCACTGAAACAAGAAAGTGACATCCTCGTGAATAGGCGACATAAGCCTTTAATTCAATAACATGGCAGATCATAAGGGTTTAGATTCCACCTTGGCTTGCAGACTTCCCAGCAGAGAATGGATCCACTTGACCTGTTGATAGCATGTGTCTCATAATGACATAATAACCAGTAAATAGTTAAAAGAATATTGAGTCGTGACTATCAGTAATTTCCTGTACAACAATGGACAGCATGCTTGCAATAATTATTTTAAATTCATTTCATTTATTTATTTGTCACTTAGTGCAACATAGTGTAATCTTTCTACCATCAAATAACACATTTTGTCATTCCCACTCTGCTGCCCATAAACAAGTTTCTACACTGTAACTTTGTGCTATCGGTACAATCTCCGGTGATGAACACTTGATGACAGCAGTCCCATACCCCCCAGCTACTGATTTTTAGTCATTGGCGAGAGCTTTGTGATGTAAAAGGTTGAAAACAGACGTTGAGCTGAGCTTTTTGCTGTTGGACTAGTAAATAACGCTGTGTTAGCCAGGTTGTCGACTCGCTAGTTACACATGTACAGCTGTCTATATTTATGACTGGGGACGCTTGTTAACTTCGTCTGCCAATTTGTACTTTGAGGGTTTTTGTTTACTGTTAACTGCTACCTGATGAGCAAAAATTACTCTTAGACTGATGAGCTAAAGACCCTGGGGCTTGGACCTGTCTGTGTGGACTTTGTTCTCACGTGGGGGTTGTGGATGAGAATGTGAATATGAGTCAGCCCTGTGATGAACTTGACATGTTCAGGATGTACTACACCTCTCACCCTATGTCAGCTGAGATCGGCACCAGCCCCCACCTGCGACCCTGATAAGGATAAGCCACTTATTTATATGCACTAACATGCATGCTTAATAAATTAGACTTAGCGATCAATCAATAGGATATCAT
This sequence comes from Miichthys miiuy, assembly GCA_036365135.1. Taxonomy (NCBI): domain Eukaryota; kingdom Metazoa; phylum Chordata; class Actinopteri; family Sciaenidae; genus Miichthys; species Miichthys miiuy. Next base: position 21,495,692 of record CM071603.1, read on the forward strand.
GGCACAAAATGTACTGTAGACTGGTGCATAACAATAAAGTCCTGCTTTCTGGCCTGTGCTAGTGATTGGTGTACATATCCTAACCAAACTGTTCACATCTATTCAGGGATAATGGTCCACATTCGTGATTATTGAGATTAACAATAAACAAAGTCAGAGTAATAAATGCGGTGGATATTTCAATACGCATGCTTTTATCTTGTCTCCGTAGTTTCTCTGGGCCCCTGCCCAATGTGACCAGTGATGCCATGTATAGCCGCATGTCGTCATTTCACCGCTGGCTGTTGAGGTGGTGTCCAGCAAACGATGTGGGCTTCATAGATAATTGGACACCTTTCTGGGGAAAACCTGGTCTGATTAGGAGAGACGGCATCCATCCCACTTTGGATGGAGCAGCTCTCATATCTAGAAATATGGCCAAGTTTATTAGTCGACCAAAACCATGACAACCTAGAGTTGAGACCAGGAAACAGAGCTGCAGTCTTACACGCTTCTCTGCGCCTCCATTAGAGCAGCTGCCCACCCAGTCCTTTAATATAGAGACTGTGTCTGTCCCCCGTCCACCTACATTATTTAAAGATAAAACAAACAGAAGAGGAGTTCATCATGAAAACTTAATAAAAATTAAATCAACATCTCCAACAGTCCAAAATAAGAGAATTAAATGTGGACTCCTGAATATCAGGTCCTTGTCCTCTAAAGCTGTTTTAGTCAATGAATTAATATCTGATTATGATATTGATTTATTTTGTCTCACTGAAACCTGGCTGCAAGAGGATGAATATGTTAGCTTAAATGAATCCACTCCTCCCAGTCATTGTAATACTCATATTCCTCGAAGTACCGGTCGAGGTGGTGGATTGGAGCCATATTTGACTCAAGTCTATTAATAAATCCTAAACCTAAACTAAATTATAATTCATTTGAAAGTCTTGTTCTTAGCCTCACTCACCCAACCTGGAAAACATTACAGCCAAAATCCATCACCTCTTGCCCTCAACAGGCACTGATCTGCATTCTGATACAGCAAGCTTGGAAACAGCTGTAAAACCTGATATATATTTAGACTGTTTTTCTACCATCGACCTTCATCAAATAACTTTAATAATTTCTTCATCTAAGCCGTCAACCTGTGTCTTAGACCCCATCCCAACCATGCTGCTCAAGGATGTTTTACCTCTAGTTAGCCCTTCTTTATTGTATATGATTAATCTGTCTTTATTATCGGGATATGTACCACAGTCCTTTAAAGTAGCTGTAATTAAACCTCTTCTTAAAAAGCCCACTCTAGATCCAGAGGTTTTAGCCAATTACAGACCGATATCAAACCTTCCCTTTCTCTCTAAGATACTTGAGAAAGCTGTAGCTAATCAGCTGTGTGACTTTCTCCATAAGAACAGTTTATTTGAGGATTTTCAGTCAGGATTTAAAGTGCATCATAGCACAGAGACCGCACTAGTCAAAGTTACAAATGACCTCCTAATGGCATCAGACAAAGAACTCATCTCTGTACTTGTCCTGTTAGATTCTAGTGCCACATTTGACACCATTGACCATCAAATTCTTTTACAGAGACTGGAACATCAAATTGGCATCAAAGGAACTGCCCTAAGCTGGTTTAAGTCGTATTTCTTAGATCGATCTCAGTTTGTTCACGTCAATGATAAATCCTCCATGCATACCAAAGTTTGTCACGGAGTCCCACAAGGTTTTGTACTAGGACCACTTCTATTCAGTTTATATATGCTTCCTCTAGGGAACATTATTAGGAATCACTCCATTCATTTTCATTGTTATGCTGACGACACCCAATTATATTTATCGATCAAGCCTGATGAAACCAATCAGTTAACTAAACTCCAAGCATGCCTTAAGGATATAAAAAGTTGGATGACCTTCAATTTTCTGATGTTAAATTCAGACAAAACTGAAGTTCTTGTAATTGGACCCAACACCTCAGAAACTCTCTCTAGAGACTTAGTTACTTTAGATAGGATCACCCTGGCCTCCAGCTCCACCGTAAAGAATCTTGGAGTTGTTTTTGATCAGGATTTGTCCTTTAACGTCCACATAAACCAAATTTCGAGGACTTCTGCTTCCGCTTGAGACACATCGTGTCTCAAGCGGAAGCAGAAAAACTAGTCCACGCATTTGTTACTTCTAGGCTGGACTATTTTAACTCATTGTTATCAGGCTGCACCAATAAGTTTCATAGGATTTTGCAGTTAATTCAGAATGCCGCTGCACGTGTTCTGACAGGAACCAAGATCAGAGATTACATCTCTCCCATTTTGGCTTCTTTGCACTGGCTACCTGTTAAATCTAGAACAGAATTTAAAATTCTTCTCCTTACATACAAAGCTCTTCATAGTCAGGCACCATCATATCTAAAAGCGCTCATAGTACCTTTCTACCTCTCTAGAACACTACGCTCTCAGAATGCTGGGTTCCTTGTGGTTCCTATAGTTTCCAAAAGTAGATTGGGAGCCAGAGCTTTCAGCTATCAAGCTCCTCTTCTGTGGAACAAACTACCATTCTGGGTTCAGGAGGCAGACACAGTCAACACCTTTAAGAGTAGACTTAAGACTTTCCTTTTTGATAGAGCTTATAGTTACGGCTGGCTCAGGTCATCCCTTAGTTATGCTGCCATAGGATTCGACTGCCGGGGGACTCAACCTCCCTCCCTCCCCTCTCTCTCTCTCTCTGTCTCTGTCTGTCTCTTTCAGGGTTATGCCTAGTCAGGCACAGTATTGGTTGAAGATGCAGTCACATCTCCCTTTACTGAAAACTCTCTCTCTCTCTCTCTCTCTCTCTCACAATTACCACCACCATCTGTAAACATACATGTCTCATTAATGCATGTTAATGCATGTTACTAACTAAACTTCTTCCCCAGAGTTTCTGTGCTCCCTCCTCCAGCAGGTTCTCATGGATTGTGGCTGCTGCTGTGGTCCTGCATGACGTCCACTACATAAATTATTACTGTCATTGACAGAGGGTGTCATTCCCTGTACAGATTGTAAAGCCCTCCGAGGCAAATGTACTTTGTGACTTTGGGCTATACAAATAAAATTTGATTTGATTTGATTTGATCTTTGTGTATGCACCCAAGTATTATACTTCTGAGATTGATGTCTGTTGTCTCCCACTGTAACTGACAAGCTCACTTGGCACTGCTATTACAAGGGCCATATAACCAACAGCAACATCACTCTTTACTATGAAACGGAGCCATCTGAAGAGTTTCCTGACAAAGAGTTGATGAATGTTTTGAGTGCATAAAAGCAAAGGAGTTTTTCTAAACTGTGTGAATCATCTACTAAATGATCTGTCCCTGTTTTATTACTATTGCCCATAGAATTATTTTTCTACCTAGATGAATGAAATTACTGATGTACTGTACATGGGCAGAATGAAATAAATTACCTTTTAAAGTGACACTAATAACATCCGGAGAGAGCTTCACACAAAACACTGACATGTCAATAAAAATACACAACCTTCTGGCAATTATCTCCACAACAGCATACAGATGACCTCTATGTTCCTTATGTGAATGCTGCAGACTTTTTACACACTTTTGTCCACAAATATGGAGTAAGGATTTTAAAGTCACTTGCATAAAGAAGTACAACAGCTCTGTGTGGCACCAAAGCAGACTTTATTTTATGATTTTATTTAGGCCTTTTGATGCCAAAATTCCTGAGATTCTTCTCACCTCTTTTCATTGCTTGTCAGCAACACTGACATTTTTCATACACTATTCAGTAAGTCACACAAGCACTCCACTGTCACAATAAGATAAGTTTGTGTGAGTGTGTGAGACAGAGAGAGAGGCATTTGCCCATGAGCCTGACACCTATAGGGCCTGAGCAAACGCAGATAAAGTCACTTGTGAAGTGTTCTCAAAAGCACATGCCACCACTGCAATGTGGTAGAATGACCAGACAGAAATGTAGCAAGCACATGGAGTTTATATACAGAACTGTGGCAGGTCCAGGCCTAATTTTACGGGCTTTGGCTCCTATAGATTTTTCTGTGTTGTGCTAAATAATTCATGCTTCTTTTTCTGGATGATTTATAATGCCAAAAGTATATAACAAGACTCCATAAGAACTAGACGGAAGATGATGTCAGTCGCTAAAATCACAGATGTATAAAAAGAATACTTTCGCATTGAGACAAGGCTCCACCTGGCCACCCAGACACATGAATGAATACACTGACATGACTTGTTGCCTTTAAAATTGGTCCTAATAGCTCAATTTATGACAATTTAAAGAGTAGATTTTGAATATGTGTGATTCAGGAAATTATCTTAATTTTACAATCTTTTGTGATAACTTCAACTGGTCTAACTAAGTATTTTTTCGCCAGACGTCACGCAATCTGCAGCTCTGACTCTATCCAATATGCCAAAAATGCCACACAGCCTAGAGCTAGTTCTCAGCGGGCTTGGCTAGAGCCCAGTGCAGACTATCATGCAACACAACTTGTGCAATGTTTTTTAGGAGGCTGAGGGCAACAGGGCAACGATAATGCTGTTTCCCCAGGATGGTGAGGGCCATGGGGTACTTGTTTTCCTCAGCAGTGTGAAGAGAAAGTTGTGGTAAATCAGCAGAGTGGCAGACCGCCTGTGGCAGATAAAGAAAATGAGGAACATGATGGAAACTGACCCATAGAAGCCAAATATATTTAAAAACAAGCATGATAGACCTGCAAATAACAACTTTTCATTATCAAGTAAGCTATTGATTATTTATTCTAATTTAAATATTTGGTCTATAAAATGTTAAAACTGTGAAAAAATGCCAAACAAAATTTCCTAGAGATACTTATTAGTAGTTTATTATCACAAAGTAGCAAAATTGAACCACTGAACGACTCAGTGTGTTGTTTTTACTTGGAAATGGACTTTTACCATAGATAGTTCCAACTCCAGAAAAGGTCCTAACCCTTTAAACTAAACTTCTGAGGTTCTGAACTGAGCCTGGGCACTCACAGCCACCAGTGGGAGAAGTTGATTGACTGTGGAAGGGGACACAGATGTTCTTGCTATTAAAGATTCAAAAGCTCCTGGAGTCAGTGTATTTGTGCATGAGTGGGTGGGTCGAAGAGATGCAGAAAGATGTGGAAAGCGACAAAGAAAGTTCTTTTTTACTGGTTGCTCCATTTCGCTATATGTGCGTCTATTATTAGTGTCTGGTGGGGCTCTCATTATTGCATACAGAAATGTACTGAGGTAAAATAAATAAATAAATAAATGTCTGAGGTGTCATACCTTTTCTGCAGGGGAACCTGATGACACTGACAGACAGAAGACTTTACGGAAAGCTTTTGAGGGTGACCTGTGAGGAGAGATAAAAGATGGTTAGATAAAAGTGCACTGAAAGATCACGGACTGATCAGATTTGGTGAAAATACACTAAACGTAACTGTGGTTCTCCATCCAGAATATTCACTCTTTTTTCCAGTAGCACATGTGCTCTATGCCTCCTGTCTGTCCCTAACCGTATGATACAAAATTCTTTCCTGTCCCTTCTTGTAAAAAGTGTCCATATCAGTGCTGAGGTTAGGGATGCTTGGTTCAGCATAGATTCCAGTTAGGATAAGGCGCTCTGTCCATATCTGTAGGCCCTCTTGTCATTTCCTCTTGACACTCTTGTTATCTGACACCGCCTTGCAGTCCAACAACTCTAACTCTCAGAGCTTACACCTTGTGTGGCAGTCGAGACAGAATTCATTGCAGGTTTAATGGCAGGGTGGTTATTCATGTGGAGAATAAGTAACACATTGGAACAAAACTGTGAAATACCTCCCGATGTTTCTCCTCTCAGCAGAATATTTGATTACAAACCAAATAAACAGACTTTGGAGTTCTCTCAATGTGAATTTTGCTGCTGTTAATATTGGGTTTGTAGATATTGTTGCATACATTTATTTATTTTAATTGGAATAATATTGGACATAAACATGAAATGGTTTGACTTCAGAAGACATTTTACATTAGCATCTCTGGTAGTGAGCTAATGACATTGCAATATTCGTAATTCTCAGGGCAAATTATTCTTTATGTATGAGGTAAGAAGACTGTTGATGTTTGGTGAAAAGCAGAATTTAACTTAAGTCAAGGAAAAGTATGTGCACAGCTTTATGTACATCACCATTAGCTAGAAACAGGATTTAATGGTCTCCTGAAGAGAGAGGGCATTTTCATATGTCACCTAAAACATCACACAAATCACAGTCCGTTTCATCGTTTGTTGCTCATATAATGAGAAAGTACACTTTTCAGTGTATGTCCTTTTCTGGTGACATCCTTTGGTTGGATGTGGTTCTTTGTTTGAAATGTAATTTTATATGTAAGAAGAAGTTTTGTTTTGCTCTAAGAAAATCAATACCACCAGTACTTCAGTATTTGGGTAAATGGTAAATGGGTTATACTTACATAGCACCTTTCTAGTCTTCACACCACTCAAGGTGCTTCTACACTACACATCACACTCCCCTATTCAGACACACAATCGTACACTGACAGCATTGGCTGCCATGCAAGGTGCCAAATGCTCATCAGAAGAAATCTAATCCCATTCACACACCGATGGCACAGCCTTTGAGAGCAATCTGGGGTTCGTATCTTGGCCAAGGACACTTGGACATGCAGGCTGGAGGAGTTGGGGATGGAACCACTAATCTTTGACCCTCTCCTAACCCCTCCTGAGCCACAGCCGCCCCCATATTTCGGGTGTCTTATAGGTTCATGTGGGCAATGAACTTACTAAACAAAAAAAAGCTATCTCAGCACCTCGATAAAAAATGTTTAATCTACAAATTTCATTGGGAGTGCAATGGCCGATGTGGTATGTGTATATATCTTCCATATATAGTCTTTTCCATATATAGTGTATATCACCTCATAGTAAATGGGCCATAATGCTAAATGACAGCAGAAATTTAACACAGACAGAATTCTGAAGATCCCTATGGGGGAAGAAAAGGGATTGAAGCCTTCAAGAAGACATGTGACCTACTTGGCTTAACCCGCCTTTGTTCAAGTTTGGTCTCTGAGCCAGCTGTGACACGTCTGCTGCTGTCAACTGGAATCATGGGATGTAGGGCAGACGGACGTAGAAGAGACAGTCTGCATATATGTGTGTGTGTGTTTCTCCAGCTTGTCTGCGTAGGCGAAGATGGCAGCTTTAAGTGCTGCATGTGTGCGCAGCCCGGCCGCCTGGGAACACACTGACCATATGCAAGGCAATGCTGGCAGACAAGCAGTGCTAATGGCAGGAGAAAGGCCATTCAACTCTGCTCACTTGGTCTGGCTCAGGTTCTCTGTTCTGACAGCACCTGGAAGACAGTAAGTACACTACACACATGTAGCGTATAGTAATGAGAATACATGGTGTTATAAGAGCTCTTATTTCCTCTACTGGGATGTGTTTCTTCACATGGGATTTGATTAAAGTTGAACTCTACTGTATAGTTTCTTGTTCACTTGTAGTGTCAATTAAACCACACAGAGACAGTTTCCTCTTGAGCGATTTTAATATCAGACATATAGTAGTATTTGCCCATATGAAAGCTGGATGAGTGAAAAGAAATGAATCCTCCAAAGCATCTAAAATCCACTAATTCTTTCCTTCATCAATGCGAAGACAGCGCATTTAAACCCCCATATGACTAAGAAAACAGAGCCTGTAGGGAGAAATGCATTGTAAGCTAAGAACATTGTGTTATTACAGTCCTCTGTAAATTGCTTTTGTGCAATGAAAATATTCATCAATTCTATGTCAGGAATTGTATTTGCTGCCCCGAGTCTCTCTCAGTCACAGACTGGGTGTTTTACAGTATTACTATGTTCCTTATCTGTCATGACTTTTCACGATACTGGAAGTGGTACTGAAAATGAGCCTGGCTTCTTCTCTCCAGCAAGACAAAGCTTCCTGCTTTAATTGGAGCTCCATTTATGAAGAACAAAGCAACTGGCAGTCACTATGCCTTTATTCATTGCAGGCAATATACTGTATGCGGATTTTATTTCACAAAGAGCTTAATTTTCACTCCTCAGGCTGTCAGATCTAAATAATACTTAAATGGTCAGTTGACAGTTGTGCAGTAAAACCAGATGACAATATGGCTGGCTTAAAAAGTAATTTGAAACAAGAACACTGGCAGGAAGCAAAACCATAAATGGAGTTTGATGAAGGGTGAAAAACAAGGAAACCAATTTGTGGTTAAACTCTGACCAAATTATGACTGATTTTTATTTACTGTGAAAGCACATGTGTAGGCAACATTTAAAGGACCAGTGTGTAGGATTTAGTGGCTTTAACCTCTCCTTCCTAGTGTGAAGGTGAAACTACTGTAAAACTTCAGTTTTTTCTCTTCTGAGCTACTCTAGTTCCACACATGTGGTTCAATGGGTGATCGTACACTGATGAAACTGATTGTTATTCTGTAAATAGTGACCCCTAAATCTTACACACTGGACCTTTAAGCAATAATTTAATCGTATACATACATACATACACACACACACATATATATATATAAATTCCATATAGGTATGTGACCAAATTATGTTTGGCTTTGTGCTAATCTTCACTAAAAGATGTCTGTTTCCTTGGTTAAGGATGATAAAGTATCCCTTTGTCAGGTTACCATCCATTTTAAAGCTGCTGTAATACATATTTTATATTGACAATGGATCAAAATGACATATAATATAATAATAATGTGACAGAGGTCAAGGTAACCCAACACAGTTTCTTTATCAGTATGGCGCTTTTTAACATCTCTCATGTCATTGTCATGGCTTTATGACCGACTATTATATTTGGTTCAATCTCATTGCTCTCATTTTCAGCCAACAAGTCCTCCAAAGTAAGTGTCAAAATGGCTAATTTTTTTCCATGTTGACTAGAATAACACATAGAAGTGATGCCCCTATCTGCAGGATGATTGATGATAAATTGTCTGTATCTAAATCACAACAAGGCTTTGGTTACCATTTGGTTAGTTTTAGCTACAAAAACATTGTGGTTTAGATGAAAAGGATTACTAAGGGCACATTCATCATCTTTGTTAGGGAACGATTGTGGTTATGCTTTAAGATAAAAATGTTAGTAGTAAATGGAAAAGGTGCAATATTTTGTTGGCCCATCCATCCACCCTAACCTCCTCCCTCTGTGTTCTTTGAAGCCCTCTAGCAGCTGAAGAAACTGTGACAGGAGCAAAGGGGGAAGTCAAGTGACTGTATTCGAGTGACAATGTAGCTGTTGTTGTTTTGACTGATGCTGCTGTTCTTCTTAGGTGGAAATCAACTGTACACTTCCCCACCTGACAAAGCGTCTGGATGGTGAACACAGCAGAGATTTTAACAGCTAAAGAGTCAGACACTTTTCTCAGCAGTTGGGGGAGATCAAAACTAGAGCTAAAAGGAGAGCGAATATTAAACTTACACTCATCAGTTTGCCTAAAATATGGCTTCATATGAATGTCAATCACATCAACTTTTTTAGTCGATAACATGTCAGTGTTGTTTTAACTTTTTGCCCACAACTACATCGCAACAAATGTATAACTCCACCAAGAAAGACAGATTACTACTGCTCTGTTTGCTTTGTGGGGGAAAAACAGTGAGAACACTGTCTAGTTTTAACAAGCCAGGATGGAGTTATTTCACTTATTTCATTCATTCATCAATGGACCAATTACATTTTATTTTTTAGAACCTAATCATGCAGACAATGAGGAGACCATCAGTCAGACACATGAAAAAAATAGGGTTATCTGCTATTTCTTTAGTGGGAGCAGTTGCTAGGCTAGAGTTTAAAGGAAAAAAGATCTTGGCAGATAATCTCTCTTAAACAGCGAACTGTAATTTTTCCGTCCTCTGTCTCACACACATCTGATGGAACAGATGAGCCTTAATATTAATCAATGGAGCAGCCTCAGCCCATGTAACAGCTCATGTTTCACTCAACACCTTTTTTAGGTTTCAAGTCTATCTGCTTCAGTCCTACACACTGTCAGCATTGCCAAAATGTGGAGGATCACACAGTACGGCGGATGAACACTTTCAGTGTGGAAACTGACAAAGTTAGCAGCTAGCTGCTGAACACAGTGGAGCATTTAGCAGCTAAAGAGACAAGTACGCTTCTCAGCAGTTTGGGGAGAAGTTAGAGCTAAAAGGAGAACGAATATTGGACGGCTAAATATGGCTCCATATGAATGCTAATTATGTCAGTTGTGTTTGCAGCTTTTTGCACTGCCCACAAGTACATTATAGCAAATAAATAAGTGAATAAAATAAATTGTTGAATGTAGCTTCAATCTTGTATGTAGTCTAGTCTGAACCTAGAAAGACAAATTGTTAATGTTTTAGGTTTGTTGTTTTGGGGGACACTGTCTAGTTCTAACAAGCCAGCATGGAGTTATTTCACACAGTCCAAAAAACACTATGAAATACAATAACAAAGCAATGAAAGCAAAATAAGACACTCCGGAGGAAGAATAATCAGATATCATTTAGTAAGAGAAAACAAGTTCTTTCTTAAAATCAGTGAGCTCAGTCGGCTGTGCTCAGCTCATCAGTGGCATTTATTTACTTAACCCTCTCATTTGACCTACTCAGCCCTCCTACACAGCATAAAAGTTGCAATTACACATATCCTGTTTTGTGTTCTAAGTCTTAAAATAAGCTCAGTGTTTTACTCAGTGTTTGTATACTTGTCTTAATGTTGCTCAGAAAAAGATATATTTGTCACCTGGATTATTTTAACTTCTCACCTACTCTGTATACGTTTGTTTGTTCTTGCCAAACTTCTTTGTCAGTGACCTTTTGAAAATGTCAGACCAAAATATGTCCAATATAATAATATATGTGCATAAAATCAACACAGTGATGCATCTTTAATGACACAAAACACCTTGGAAACGTGTTGAAAAAGCAACCAGCCAAATGCAAAGACAACTTGCGACTTTTTAAAAATTGCTACAATATGAAAATTGGTGACTTTGACGGGGTCTTAGATGCAGTGAAATGCACCAGCCAAGCGCTATATCTCAGTGCTGCAGATAAAGCCTCAGCCATCACTGTGCTAGAGGACGCCTGTGGTAGTTTGATTCTTGAGATGGACTGTACGTTGCAGTTATTTCAAATGAGTGGGAGACTGGCTGTTCCCAGAGCAAAGCTAGGGCTGACTCAGACACTCTAACCCCTGCGCCCCAAATCACACAGTAGTGTTATCTGCCAGAGGATACAATGAAGGAAACACATCAAAGTTCAGTCTCTGGAGCTGCATGCCTACAATACAGGCCTTGTACGCACACAAACACATTCATGGAATCACTCACTAATTGCATATGAATACTCTATAGCATGACTCATAATGAAAGCGCAATTAGGCCTCTCTATCACTGGCTCTGAACCAAACGTGGTGATGCTGCTTTCAGCATCTGCAGGCTAACCACGCGTTGGTTTGTCTGACCTGACTATTGGACCTCCGGGACGATTAGTGGGCATCCTGCCCACCTAAATGTCAGAACCTTCCCTCCTTCCTTTTTGTCATCTATTTCAACTCCTCATTTATACCACAACCTTCCTGCTCCTATTAGTGGTGTAGCCATGTGTAACGTCGGCTGGGACATATTCCCATGCCTGGGCCTGAATCCAGAACCAACATGCGTTTCACTCCTGAATGGGACTGTCACATTTGTGTGTATGTGTGTGTGTGTGTGTGTGTAGGAGGGTTTCTTTTACTTGCTCAGATTGATGATATTCTCACGTAATCCCCTGGTAATAATGTTGTTGTCGGCAATTCTCAAAACACGTGTAGCTGCAACAAGGCCGCCATCTCGGCCTACCTCAATCCGTCTATCCAAAACTGGGAGTCCAGTTTGTCCCAAATCAGACTGCAGGAAAGCTTGACGTGCGCATACATATTAATGAAGCCATGAAGTAATTTATTCACCAGCTGATTTACATTGCAGAGCAGAGACATCCTAAATCAAAGGGATTTCAAAACACTTTACAAGATTTGCAAATTAGACAAGATGTTTTTTTTTTTTCTTTAGCATCTTGTATCTTTTGACCCTAGACCTAATTTTAATCTCAATTCATTCATTAGGCAAATACAACAGTAGCCCCCTCAACACGCAATTCACTGAACGTGCATAGAAAAAAATAACTATGGTTGCATGTGTGCATATGCATTTAATATAGCCTCAGAACACATTCATAGGCATGGCAGCACGCAGACACACAAACAATATGCAGCTCCCCATATTAATCTTTTTCTTGGCCGGGACTGACTAAAACGTTATCTACTTGTCTGGTTGTCTCCAGTCTCGAGGGAGGAATGTGCATGTGGCAGAGCCTGGCGGAGCAGAGTAGGTAGGACAGACTCAGGATTTGTATGCGACGGGAGGCACCTTTAGGAGGAGTATGTCTGGTCTGTCTGACGCTCAGTGATTCTCTGCGGGTAGGGAGCAGAGGCTCACTCTGTTGGTGGAAAAGACTTATGAGCTTTATTGATCACAAGCTTGTACAGAAAGTGGGGTCTCTCTCTCTGTATAAAACAGCTTTTATTGACATAAAGACCGCAACAGGTGAGGTAACTGAAGAATTCGTTGTAACTTAATTAAAAGATAAGCTTGATGTTTTTTTTGTTAATTTCTAAAGAAACTGTTCTTAAAAGTCTGTGGACAGCCAACACACAAGTGAGGCTACTCCAAATCCATCAAATGAAGAATATTGCATCAGTACTACTGGTTATCAGGGTAGATGATCATTTTACTTCCACATCACTGGAACAAAAAAAAAAAGCATGTCCGTTGTGCACACCACGTAAAGATCATATGATCTGCCTGTGATTCAGTGGCGTGTGATAAGCTGTACGTGTGTGAACGGTTAGGGTCATTCTAGTGCAAGACATTTCTAACAACTCTGATTGTTAGGAAAAGTCAGACAGAAAGCAAAAGCAGAAAACACTTTTCGAATACTTTCCAAGTGGTATTGGAAATTGTGTACAGTGGTTCAAACTGTGTCACAGGGGGATTATATCTGATCGTTGTGTTGCGAGGCAACATTAAGTGAATTGTGTGGAACTGAACATGAAACTTGCCTTGTACTGAACTGTGCTGGAAGGTTTTATAAACTGAGCGGCGAATTGGGAGGCTGCAAAATGCCATTGGGGAAAGGACCGAACTCCAGGGCCAGTAGGTGAGAACTGATTTTGACTCTGTTTTGACTCTGACTGTGTTTGTTTATCATTTCCCCCCCCCCCTTTTTTTTTTTGCCAGATGTCTGCAAATGCTGTGACCCAGAAAACAAATGTATGTGATTGTGTAGACAAGGTTTGAAGTCATGGAGGTTACTGTAGTGGTTGTTTGGCTTGGTAAACTGTTCCAGAAAAGCACAGTTTTTCCATTTCTTTGCCAACATTCTGCGTTAGTGCGCTCCATATGATTTGTACAGCCTGTGTTTTGCCTACCTGCATGCTCACCAACTATGTGACAAAGTTAAACAAGCCAAACACCACACACCATTTACCTATTGAAGCTTCACCAGACAACAGTTAGTGCTCCTGCTGTCCACTCCTGTCTGAGACTGGCTAATCTGGCTTTCTGTTAAAAAGAGACTCAACACTCAACAGCGGGTGCATGAGTGGGCACAGAAGTTAATGCCAGTGCTCTAATTTGAAGATGCGCAGTTGTCTTATCTTATTTGGGAGCTTGCTGCTGCGGGGTTGTGGGGAAGTGAACTGGGGCTGAATGGTTTTTCATGTACCAGGCCACAGTCGTTGGCAGTTTACCACAGGACCTGTTCTGGCAGCAGTCAGCACACACGGGGAACTGCTTGTTTTTTTGTTAAACTCTGAGTTCTGTACCAGAAAGACAACTATGTCAAACAACAAGGTGTCAGAACAAAAATATATATGTTACCGAGCAGCACCGACTGTTGTGGGGATAGGCATAGCTCTGAGGGGTTTAAACAGTAACATGTGTTGCTCATAATCTTTAAATAATGTAGTCTACTGAATATAGCTACGAGAATATGCAGCCATACTTGAAACATGTTGAAGTTATGAGCAATTGTGTCTGTGGAAATTAACTGAAAAGTATAAAGTAATAAAACCGACAATGTTTAATCAAAGCGCTAATCTTACTAATTGTTTATGTAGATCAGATATCGCCTTATTTAAATTCAGTCAGCACTTATTATCATAAGGTCTTGTATGGCTATCTGTTTATAGACAGGATAAAAATACTGATCAAGAATTAATGGCTTCCAGCCACATACTAGATGAGATTTATACATGACAGTCTCATGTTGTCAGATGTCTGTACTGTCTCTTGAAAAATATGTTTGTGACAGCGAAGTTGACTTCCTTCCCTGAAGTCATCGCTGTTCTTTGACACACTTGTAACGAGAGACCGTGCCGTTTTTAGGCTGAAGCTTCGGTATTGTGGCATACCGGGACCAACGCCAACCTGACACAGGAACCGGAGGCTAAACATGGGAAGAAGTCACCCTTTTTTGCTAGCCTGCATGCCCCTTTCCAAAATATACTCATGGGTGGCTACACTCTGAACAACCAGGGCTGCTCTGTTTCTATTGTTAAGCTAGTTAGCATACAGACACTCCTTGACAGTGATCTCATGGCGTTGCACGACCGTCGAATCCAAAACAGCAACAAAGGTTTGAAGAAGTTTGTGCCAACAGCAACATCTGCAATGGAGTTTAGAAAGAACAAACATTTTGGGTATGACCATCTTTGACTTCATCCTGGAGGTGTATCTGGAAGTTTTCTCATGTATTTGTCCTAAAACTATTGAAACGTAACCCAGTTACTGCTATCTTCAGGGTTCCCAGCGAGGGCGTAGACATCATCACATCTCAAGCGAAGTCTATAGAATTTGCCTCTCTTATAGCCCGGAGACTTATCCTCCGCAATTGGAAATCTGATAAACCCCCAATGTTCACAAATTGGATCAAAGAAGTGCCGCCCTTACTTGGTCTTCGTTTATATAATTTACTCTTACTCTGTCTTTTCCACGAACATTATAGCCGATCTCTTTTTATTCTAAACATTAGGTGTCTGTATTTAAATAACTGTATTGAGATATGTGAATATGTAAATGTCTTTGCAGTGTATGTCTATGTTTATGTTTATGTATGTTCTTTCTCCTGTCTTTACCTTATTTATTTTCTGGGTATCTGGGGAGGGTGGGGTATCTGTACTGTTCCGGATTGTTCATTTGGGACCAATATGTGGATGTAAAATGACGTTAAAAAAAGTCTTTTTAACTTTTAAAAACTTTTTTGGTTAGTGAGTATCTTCAGCAGAACTCAAATGCTGAACTTGGACTTGGGAGTTGTAAAAAACTAAATATTTATTGTACAAGGTCAAAGTGGCTGGGACACAGAGGCTGATGGTTTGGAGTTGGAGATCCAAGGGAGAGAATGCGATTGAAGGAGATGGCGTGGGCTTTGGGGAATGGGAGGAAGTGTGGCTGGTTGTCTGGCTGAAGGCAAAAAGAAGACAAGGGGATCCTGAGACTGAAAAAAAAAACAACAAAAATCACAAAAAGCTTAATGTGTAGCTACTGTTGGGCTGAAACAAGAATGAGTAGCTGAAGAGCCAGGGTGGATGTAGGCTGCTGGAGGTTGATGCCATGATGAGAGGCAGGTGAACAGACATTCACCTGCGTAGCTGCAGCTATAGCCCAGGAGCCAATGGCGCGAAGGAGAAATGATGACATCGTTGACGACAACAAGCACACATGGAGAGACAGACAGGTCAGGGGAAAACACAGGGAGACACCAGAGCCTAGCTGCTACACGAACATCATTTTATTTAGTTTCTTCTTTTTAATAAAACACAACAAAAATGGATCCAGCGTCTGACTCAGGCGACTCGGCGTGGCTGCTAATCAAACACCATTCTTTTAGTTTGTCTCCTCCAGTTCCACCACAGTTTTATGTGTTCTCTTTGTGGACCAATTTTAAGCAATTATTCGCCCATGTGATTGTTGTGACTTTTAAATGAATCCAATGAGCCATTTTAACGCTGCCCTTGTGACATTTCTCATGTTTTGAGTGTTAACTGTGTCTTTTATCACACGAGGGCTGTGATAGCACAGTAATTATGTGTGTCTACGTTGTTAAGGATTATAGAACAGGGGGTTGATTTGCATGTGCGATAAACAGTGCTTTTACTTACATCTTGCTTAAGCTTGTGCATGTTTGTTGTGTGTGTGTGTGTGTGTGTGTGTGCGTGTTTTAAATAAGGACAGCAGTTAGCTGAGGTGCAACACCTTTTTCTCTCATTAGATTTACTAAACAGAATAATGATTCCCCTGAGAATATGAATCCATCGCTCTGCTTGCCCTGTCACTTTCTGCGCCACCATCACCATGGTGATCAAAGCCAGATGTGCTTGTTTCTCTTGCCACCAACAAAGCACAACTGTACTCTGTGTTTTTACAGTTGTCACTCTGCTCTGTGCCACAGCCCTTAGGAATCTACGATGTACTGCAGCAACATTAGACAAACTTAAGAAACACACTGCAGTTCTCTTCTCTTGGACTGTCATTCATATTCTGAAATAGGGAATTAAAATAAGCTAAATCTGACCGATGAAGGCGGCTATAATTATGTGTTGTTTTGTTGTGCCACAATCACATATTTTTTTTCAAGACTACCTGACACCTGAAACAAATGAGCACCAGCAACAGAATTGTTTTGAATGAACATAATCTTCAAAATAACACCTTTATGTCACATAACTAGACTTAGACTAACATAAAGGTATTTCTCAGATCTGTGAAAGTTTTTTCAGTTTTAGTGGATCAAGTTGTGACGCTTCTCCCACTATTTATAGTCAGTTTTCAAACTGATGCTTGGTTGAAGTTTTTTTTTTTTTTTTTTTTCCCAGTCCTGTGAGTTAAACTTATTAAACTATGAAGAAGAAACAACAACTTGCCACTGACAAAAACAGGAGCCAATCAAACCTTATTCATTTGTTGTGACTACAGTCAATGAACATGCAAAAAAAGGAATAAATCAGCACGTGGTGACAGATAGCGAGGTGTTTAATATCTGTTGTGATATTTCGCGTGATTGCCAAATATGTGCTATCTGTTTGAAAAGCGAGGATGAGTTTGTCTGTCTTTCCCGCCTTTAACAACAAAAACATCAACAAAACATCTCTGAGAGACAGAACAACAAAGACAAAGAACTGAAAGAGGGCAACGATTTACACTGGTGTAACGCAACAGTGATCAAAGAAATACAGACAAGACACACAAAAACACACCTGCAGTGACAGATGGAGGTAGCCCCAGTAAAGAAGAGAGAGGGCAACACGGTGCTGAGAGAGAAACTTGTAGACGAGAATGAGGGAGGAATAATAAAGAATCCATTGTTGATTTAAGTATGTGTTCAACCGCAAACACTGCATAAGCACTTTACACGGACGCGAACATTTCGTCAAGACCGGTTTGATCTATAAACAGGAAAGAACGAGAGTCTGACTTGTCCCTGGGTGACACTATTAGGGTGTTGGTTTACCACCATAACTGTCTCCTCTTGGATCTGAGCCAGACAACAAGGTGACTTCGCTCTGGCTGCACAATGATTAGTCAGGTTCTGCACCACAGTGAAGCTCTGTGGTGCAGCTTCGAGTTCAGAAGACAGAAAAAAAGGCAAAAAGAAACATCAATGGTTTGGTTGTGAGAGAGAAAGCACATGCTAAAGAAACAAACTGCAATTTATTAGAAGTTGAGAGGAAAACTTTGGGAACAGCTCAAGGATTTCTGCATTGATGAACGGAGCAATTACAACAATTTTTCTTTGAGGGGACCTAAATGTACAGACAGACTATCAGTCAGAAAGAATGAAAAATGAGAATTATCTGCTATTTCTTTGGTGGAGCAGCTGCTAGGCAAACAACAGAGATTCCAGGAAGAAAGATCCTGGCAGATAATCTCTCTTAAACGCGAATTGTAGTTTTTCAGTCGTCCGTCTCAATCGCATCTGATGGAACAGATGAGCCTTAATTTTAATCAGTAACGCAGTCTCAGGGCATGCGACAGCTCACGTTTCACTTGCTTAACTGTGACCTAAGGCATCCTTCTCAGACTTTCAGCGTTCACTTCAGTCTTACACTCCTAACCACAGTGGATCTGTGCCGTGAGCACTGCCAAAACGTGGGTGATCACACTCCCAGCGTAGACACCGGCAGAGAGCCGAAGCTGCTGACTTACTGCTTTCGCTATGTAGCCTCACAGTGCATGAGCGTCATACCTCCTGTAACTGTAAAACCTGTTGCCAGTATGAGTAATCCAGGCGGCAATTACGTTTCCACCAAAAACACATTTTGCAAGTCAAATTAGAAGGTTTTTCACATATTTTGTAGGAGACAGTGATGGATGGCTGCATCCTTCCTAACCGCTCTCTACAACGGTGACTGATGCCATCAGCACTAGATTACAAAATAATTCTGCCAAACAACCCGAAAACAGACATTTTTACGCCATAAAACTTGAGCGTGATGTGTACAGGCAGTTTGAGTGCTCCACTCTTTTGACTCTCGGGGAAAAGAAATAGTGACAAATCTGTTGATCTGCTTTGTACTTTCCCCCTCCTCTACAAATCCTCAGACACATTTTTAACTTCATCTCCAATCAAAGAAGCCCAGATTGCAATCTGCTCCACAATATGTTTTGCTCCACTTTATTAGGCCCATAGATAAACCTCATGGCTGGAACACAGGCCTGTGAGTAATGAAGGCTCCTCATCATAACAAGATCCTACCCTCCTTATGCTCTCCTTCTCCTATCAATTTGTTTGTGTCTTTAGGTTGAGCTGGTCATTTTCCTGCTTTCCTCTCAAAAGGAGCCGCCCGCCTGTACAGATGCTGTACTGAAATGTAATCATTTTTAGATCTTGAAAGCATGCAGGCAATTTAAGAGAATGTATTGTCAATGTTTATGCAGCTCCAGGTTCTGACTCTGATGTGGACAAAATGTATCCCATTTAATCATATTATATTAACAATCAATTAGACAGAGTGTTCTTACTTGATACACACACACACACACACACACACACTCTTATGTAGCAAGGTCTTTTGTAACCGAGTACTGAATAATGCACATTTCTGTAAGAATGTAAGACTAAAGGCAGATATCCTAACACAATTGGTGACACCTATGTTTGTAAATTAGGAGCATGTTTACAGCACATTAATTATTGTGTATTAACATCAGGCACGTCCTCAGAAACACCTTATTAGACAAAGAGAACACCCACACGCACATAATCTCCTGGATGAAAATAAGATTCAGGCAACTGAAAGTTCAACAACATATAAATGGAGGTAATTCTCTGCAGCACTGGAAAACAAGAGGGGGCTAAAGGAAATGAACTCCTCTCTGAAGCAGCCGTTTTTATAAAAAGCTGACGTATCGAAGAAGGTGATGGCTCTCACATCCTTGTACAGTACCATGGGAGACCAAAAGCCCGCTGTAGCCAACAAAAGCTGAATCACCGGAGGAGCAAGAACAACTGCTCTCTACCAAATCACTCAGTGCATCACCAGAAAGGTGTTTGTCTCTGGCTTTGTTCCAGATGCAGACAATTGTGTCACTCCCAGTGCTGAAGATACTCACCAGCTGATATGCTACAGTAAGCGGAGCTTGTCAGATAGTGGGTTAAACTGGTCGGCAGATCTCTCTCTCTCGCTTTCTTCCAGTAATTCTCAATTCTGTCCATGTCCAGGTTATATGGGACTTTTGGACTTTATCTACTGTGCAATGTACAAGTGATTTATGTTTTGAAGGAGGCATATGTTCAGCACACTGCCTTTTAATATCTGGTGTAATTAATAAAAGTCAGTGATAAAAGTTCACACATGCTTTTCACAAGCTTCGAGTCAGGTGCGACTTTTATTCAGACAATTTAACAATGTATATGCACAGAAACTACTGATAAATTTGGATTATTAGGTGCACACATTATTATGTAATGTTTTATGAGCAAATCCTCTGTGAATCACAAGAAGAGATTCATTGAAGAGCTCATTATGCAAAGAATTATGCAGCGAGTAATTACGGACTATATTTATGTTGTTTAACCAAGGCACTACATTTGAGAGCAGCCCAATTATCACATTTTGGAAATAAGAAAATCGAAATGATAGGCAATAGAAAGAACATACACACTGTTAATTTGAAGGAATTAACTTTAGAGATGTTCCAGCAAGTCGCTGAGAGTGAACACTGATATGTGCAGGAGCTTTAGGGGTTAAAGAAAATACTGTGGACACCTGAAAAAGGATAAAATAATCACTTATCACACAATTTGGGCAGCCTGTGTTGATTAAACGTGTTTTTACAACTGGTAAATACTGCTAGCTAGTATGCAGGTCGATTATGCTTGCAATAATTAGATAATAAAGACATTTTAGGAATTAAAGGTGGTGTGTGGATGTTTTTGTTGATCAATGACAGTTAAAAAGCGTGTAATTGCTAAAGCATGAGGACAAGTATGAGAACAAAAACAAACATTGTTTGAAACTTCTATGATTTATGAAAAGGACAACAGATAACTTTTTTCCTTTATTTTATTGTAAATAGGTCTATAAAAGTGAGAGTATAATAAAGAATAATCATACAACACAGATGTTTAAGATATGAGTGATTTCAGTGGGAATGTAGTAAAAGAAAAATGTCATCAATGCTCGTAGACGAAAAAACTTGTTTCTTTTTGTGCCATTATTTTGTATAAAATCAGTCTTTAGACACTGTTCTCACTAGCAAAGACACAGACTAAACAGTCAAGTACAACTCGAACCTAATTACTGTTTAAACCTGTGAAAGTACAATCATACGGCATAACTCGTCTGTATTGGTCCTTTTGTGAATTTACTTTATATTTATAGTTTTATAGACTGCAGTTAATATAATAATATTTATAGAAAACACAAACAATATGAACAATGTCTTGAATATAAAAGTCATCCAACAAGGAATGAAAGAGACTCACAGAAGAAAAAGGAAAATAATGAAATACTAAAAGTCATTGTGCATGTCAAAAAACGTGAAATTAAAAACTAAAATAATAAGATAAAGGTGTAAAATAAATGTTACAGTAGAAGGAATTATCGGAGAATCCAATGTGAATATAGTGATATAATTTTATTTAATAATTCATACTTCTGGATTACAAAAAGTGCTGAGCAACATTTCTTCTTTTAGTTTCAGAGTAAAACCTGTCGGGGATATATAAATGATAGTCAAAAGGTTTTACAGGATCAGGTAGAGAAAATGTATTTGTATTTTTAAACTATAATCTATGACACACACTAATAGTGTGTAAATCAGTCTCCATTTCATGGAGTGACCTCTGAAGACATTATGTGTGAACAGCTATCTGTGCCTTTTGGAAAATACTTTTTATGTCTGTAACATCGAATCTGAAAAGCATACAAATTTATTTTTTTTAAGAAGCTTTAAAAATATTTTTTTTCTGATTTAATGTTCATACCTTTTAATTGTGCACAAAACAAAAAAAATTATGCTTGTTTACAAAATTGAAACATCTTATTGGTTACATTCAGCGTACGGTAAGATGTGTGTATGTCGGGTGTATGTTGGGTGTATGTCGCTATGCGATAATAAGATAATGAACCTCTCATAAGGCCCTTAGTTTGGCCAGAAGAGCCTCCACATCTGACTCTCCGTTGGTGCTACAGCTGCTGACAACAGCACCAGTGGAGGTCGGCTGGAAGGTCGGAGGTTCTGCTTCAACTTCCATCTTTTTCTCAGTTGGTTTAACCGCCTGTCTCTCCACCACCTCTCTCTCTGTCCAGTGGCTGTGACCTGGGGTTCCGTACCTGCGGCCTGACTCCAAACACACAGCAGCCTTGGACGGATGGCTTTCAGACTCGTTATGAGTCTCCTTGGCAGGGGGAGCTTTCACCACCGCTGAACCTGCATTTATATTCTGCCGAGAGCGAGACCTTTGTAGAGGTGCCTTGTTGTTTTCTGTGAGTGGAAAAGAGAGAAAAAGCAAAACAGTGAGCACAACTGTGAAAGTAAGGGAGGAGGACAGTGAGAAGACATTGTTGCACAACTGGCTCGTTAAACAAATGGTTATTGAGATAAAGCAAGAAAGAGAGAGGAGAAATGTTAAAAAAATCGCAAGCAAGTGCATACAAAACGTGGTGTCAGTCATGCGACAGCAGATACGAAATGACAGTAACAGAAATCATCAGGCAGCAACGCACTTTTGTAAACAATATATGCATGCAAAACAAATCAAAAGTGCATATATATACACATGAGCTCAGTATACACACTGTTAGTCTGGATGAATACACACACAAACACACAGCACGGAAGTGTACATTGTGCATACAAACACTGATGAGGACAGATTTTCTGCAGCAGACTGTGGCATGCAGCAAGCTCAATATGATGAAATGGATATGGCTGATCAACTGCAACAGAAACTCAATAACACTGTACGTCGCCCTTTTCCAATCTCCCCGTCCCCCTTTTCTCTTACATGACACCCTCCCACCCAGCTCCACCTCCTCCGATCCCATCATTATCATCCATTCTCCTTCCTCCACTCTTCATCTCAGCTCTCTGCTCCCGCAGTAGTCCTCTTCATCTTTCTTTTTCCGCTGTTCTCCTCAGCATCCCAACCTCCGCCTCTGGTTTCCGACTTAAAACACACCCAGACAGACAGTGGAACAGAGCGACGGCCCAGATCAGACCTACGTTCTGAATTATAATCCCTCTGAGTAGATCTTAGACTTCATCATCAGTATGTGTGTGCTGGAAGGAGAGGGTAAATCCATATTCATGTGACCTTGAACGAGAGGCTGAGAGGAGTGGCGCGAGGAAAGACACCACCGCATTTAAAGTTTCCTGAGCATTAAATGTCTGGCAAACAGGAGTCAAACACAGCAGAGCAGAACAGAGCGACCCGCTCTGTCAGCCAATCGGTAATGAGTTTGGAGCGTGGCCAGTCAGTCATGACAGTGTGTTTTATGGGCCGCGCTGACGAATGACAAGGAACGTCCCTGAACACAACCTCTGACAAATAAATAAGGATAAAAGGAGGAAAGAGAGCAGACAAGGAAGAACCGACTGCAAAATTAAGCAAAGGAAGCCCACGATCACACATATTCGCACACACATAGGCAAACACGAGGCAGTGAGGGATTTTAAAAGGATGAAATGAGTGTTGCCTTGCTGCTGTGACTGAACATTTACTGCAGCTAAAATCCAAGTCTCCTCTCATTACCTCACCCTTTTTTGCTCTCTCTTCCTGTTGTTGCGCTCTCAGTTGTTAAAGATGACAATTATTCCCTGCTGTCGATCCTCTTGCACCCCACTCCCTTATCCTGTCTTGTCCCTCTCTTTAAAAACCTATCATCAAATCGGAACATGGCGATTTCCGACAAACACACATGTCCATTACAAGTAACGCACTCACAGATTGAGAGCTGATGTTGAGAAAAATATCAGTTGTGTTATTAGCAATTTGCATTCTAATATCTTGTTTTCAAAACAAACAAACAAACAAAAAACCAAAAGTAATCTTCAAACATGCGCATCTTTGAATTGACCTTTATTTCACAGTCTATCATTTAACTGTCATTTATCTTCTCTGTATGAACCCTTGACAATTATATACAAAAAACACGTGCTGGTGAGAAATACAATAAAAATATATGTAGGTATATAAAAAAACAACAACAAAAGCACACTTACTCAATAGGACCTCCTATCCAAAAGCATATCTTTTCTTCCTAACAGGACCCTGGCCTTTAGCGGTGAACACGATCAAAGTGCTGGCAAGTTCAGTTTCTTCTCACTCTGCCCGCCTGTGACATCTCGTTGCCCCTTCCTTTGAAGCCTCGCTAGCTTCTCAACATATGCCTTCATCTGAGCTGTAAAACACGTCTGAAGAGATGTAAAACATATCTCATCTCTGAGGCTGTACTGCTTTAACCAAGAACTGACACTGGTTTTACAGAGCGAGTGCAATTCAACACACAACACATGCTGTGATGGTAGAAGTGTGCATTTATCCCTCTAAGCCAATCTGACACAGATACGTGAGAAGTAATCTGATGTAGAAATCACACTTCAAGCCTGTATGTTTCAACTCTGCTTTAAGCTTGGTTTTTCAATGCAAAGTAATTAAAGTGTCCTCGTCTTGACCGGCAAGAACTTCACTGAAAACATTTTCTCACTTTCTATTTCAAGTCTAGAGTAAAAAGACCACCACTGATAGTTGAAAGACCGTTCCACTTATTGCACTCCTATAACATCGTCAGACTCAATGTACAGCTTAAGAAGTTAAGGGAGCAGCAGAACCAGAGATATTGCACATTTTATTCCAAACATTCGTCCTCCCTGCCAAAGTCTGGTGCCTATATTACCCACAACGCAACTTGACCACCGACAGACAGTTCAACAGAGATTCGTGTGTTATGCTGGTAGCTGCTAATGTAGCCTTGAGCCTGACTCTCAAATCTTTTATACGTAGTTTACAGCCCCAAATGACACCGACTCAAGTGACATCACAGGAGGTCATTTGTCAGATTTGGTGCAGCCCTGTCTGGCCACCAAGCTCTACACCTTCACATAACCATAGTACTCCCTAAGACCTGTAAACAGAAGCTGGATGTATACACTTGGTGTAGTTCTCCTCTAACAATAAGCATTGCTTTAAAAAAGGGCAAAAGTTTGGATAGTCCCCAAGAAGGACACATTTTTCAAAACTGGAAACTGGGTATTGTTTACCTCCATTTGAGGGCCATTGTCATCCATCTAACTCATGCAGTTTGAACAACACTAAATGGGTGCATGTCCTTGTAAATAAAATAGCTTATTGCTTCAGTTATTGCCTTTGAACAGGAGGATTTAGGGGCAAGCAGCTTTAGTTGGTATCCCTGACTCTGTTGTTAACTTACCTACGGTTGGCTGCTCCTGTTTCCGACAGCACTTTATTGTTCTTTTAGAATACCTTGTTCTTAAGAGAGTAAATTGCTGATGCCACTGTTAATGATTTTAAGTTGTTGTTGCATGTTTTGCACGAAGCATTTCTTTTGTCAAGGTTTCTGTAGCACACGGTGGAGCTCCCGTACGACCCTACAACTGATAGAACCTAATCAATCTTTGACAAGTTTCGGAAGAGAAGTTGAGTTTGGATCTGTGTTTCGTGTAACATCTTGCACTCTTGTATTGATTTTCTGATACCTAGCAGTTAATCTTTACACCTCAATGTGATAGCAGTTCATTGGAAAACTGTCCTTATCCAAAATTAGAAAAGACTGTGAGAGGTATTCCTTTATTCCATCTGCAAATAGCAGCAGAAAAGAGTTCACATTTCCTTATGTAAGATCATTTCCTCCATTTATATTTGCTTCTTCGACTGATGCAGATGAGCTTTTACTCATCTCCCCCTTCTCTATTCTACTCAATTGAATTTTTGAGAAGTTAGTAGAGAGGCAGACTGAAGCAGTGCTTGCCTACTTTTATTTTCATTCTGCCACCATAGCCGTTGACGACAAACTCATCTACATTATACAAGCTGATAAAAGAACAGTCAACACATATGAAGGCATGGAGTCTGTAAAACATGAACACAATAGGATTCTGCTACACTAACAGTCTATCACAGTCCTCAGTCTGCATGCTGTCTTTTACTTTGCTGCAAGGCAGATTGGAAAAAGAAAAACAGTTGAAAAACAACAATAAAAGAGCTGGCAGACTAAGCTTGTGTCTCTTCTTGCTCTCAGCTTTGCTGAAGAATGCGTCTTTAAACCAAAAGTCTCACAGCCCACAGCCTTTTAACCAGCTACTGACACTGTTTTGTTTGAGATTTTACTTGTTTCCTGCTGCAAAAGAACCAGACAATTTGCTGCTCTGTACGTTTCGAGAATATCATCAAGAATTTCGAGATGGAACCATGGTGGTTTATTAAATGTCTGATAGAGTGACATTTTGTAGAACTGTGAAGGGGCCGGTCAAATAGAAAAAAACATTTCTTCTTTTTTTTTTTTTATCTGCAAATAGCTGCAGAGAGGAATTCACATTTTCCTCTTGTCAGATCATTTGGTCCATTTGCATTTGCCACTTCAAATACAGATGCAGATGAGCCTTTCCTCTCATCTCTCTCTCCCTCCCCTTCTCTCCACTCTTATGAAGTTTGCAGTATTTGATCACTTTAAGAAGAGAGTAGTCATGCAGACTCAAAAAAAAAAAAAAAAAAAAACAGACAGTGAAGTGACTTTTTCTCTCTGCGGAGTGACTGACACAACAAGTTGAAGTTAGCAAGATCAAACGCGAGCACAATAATTCATAACACAGCTAACTGGCTTGGGGGTTTGCTACATGTTCTGTCTAATGATGACGACTATTTCCCCTGTTTTTTTGCATTTACAAGTGGAATATCTGGGGCCAGGTTACTGCACAAGGATCAGGCCAAATGCGAATACAAATAATACGAGAACTAAAAACTTAATTTTGTGCAAAATTTTAAAATTTTCAACTAGGAATGGAACTAACGACTACATTAATATCTGAAATTTGTTCAGATTAATTCTGAGATATATAAACTGTTAGAAATATAGCGAGAAATGAATACGCCTAGCATGGGCACATTTGTGGTCTGGTTATAACAAACCAGTGTGTGGGATTTAGTGAGATTTAGTGGTGTAGTTGATGATTGTAGCCTCCTCTTACATTTTCTCAGTCTAGACTATTACTGACTATTATGAACGTTGTTCATTCACCATAAAAAAAGGGAAAATTATACAGTAGATCCATTAATATGAACAGAAGAAAAGACTTGATGGCTACATTTTTATATGACTGGCCATACTGTTACGTTGACATTTATTTACCTCAGACTATAACAACCGACTGAAAGGAGGAAAATACTGCAGGTGGAAAAAAAAAAAAACTCAACCCACAACAAACTGGACAGGGGTTTGGATGGTACAAGCAGTACAAACAGCCCTCAGAGCTCCCTCTTGTCTAACAGACAGCTATACATTACCTCCGAGGTCAGACAGCAGATGCAACCTCCTGATTTTGTCTATGTGAGCATGGGACTGTGCTATGCTTTAGTATGTTTCTGTTTGTCCTTACAGAAAGAAAAGCTACATTTAGGAGTTGAAAAGGTATGCTATCACAAATGTGTGTGATGTCCCAATGTCCTCCAGTGAGTCTTATAAAAGTAAAGCCAGCAGACAGCTTGTTAGCTTGCCTGTGTGCATTAAGCTGGCTGTAATTAAAGATCATTACCTGGCAACACACCAGTCATTGAAGGTTTGTCCCACGCTTGTTTGCTGTAGCTAACTGTATGTGTGTGTGTGTGTGTGTGTGTGTGTGTGTGTGTGTGTGTGTGTGTGTGTGTGCGCGCGTGCATGTTCAGAGCCGTCTGTCTAGCTTCACTGTCACATAAGAACAACAGCAGATGGGATTAAAACGAGGAGAGGGCGACGAGCAATGAAAGGAGAGTGGAAGGAGGAGAGCGGTGGAATAAATGGGATGATGAGGGAGAAGATGACAAGATGAGCAGAATAAACAGCCTCAAGACAGTGGCATGATTTGGAGGCAATGATTGTGGTTTGGACTAGACTAAAATAGTACAAACGAGAGAAAGAGCAAAAAGGAAGACAGAAGAAGAGAAAATAGAGGAGGTATGTGGATGGATTGTTGAAAGAGCACTATAGCAATCCCTGTGAGTAACATGGAAAAAGAAAAAAAGACAGCACTGTTATAGGTAACTGAAGCCCATCCTGCTCTAATGCATATCAAAGTGTTTTCCTTTTTTGAGCTGCGATTTGACCCTCCCTCCCTTCTGTCTGTCTCTACACTCCCATATTTAACAACTCCAACTATCTTTGTTGAAATAGAGAGGAATGGATCACAGTGTTGGTGGAAAAGCAACATCTCCTGGAAGCCTTTTAGAAGGATGTGTTGTGTCAGTGCGTATCCATGACTGGCTAATGAATGATTTTCTTTTGTTCTGTATTGTGACCTTTTTCCTTTTCTTAAGCACATCAATATCTGGCTCCAAATGGCAAGTTTCTGACGGTTTTGGTTGAGCTAACAGCTGGTTGCAGGGTTAAGGTCAAATAGTGATCACTGATGATCAATCAGTGGATCAATAATGAAAATACATCAACAAATGCTAATAAATATATCTGTCAAGTCATTTATCATTCAAAAAACGAAACATTATGTGGTTCAAGCTTGTTAAGAGTTGCTGCTTTTTCAGTAAATCTTTTGTTTCGCATGTATTTAGATTTAGTGACAGTGATGATCAGTCCACCAGCGTTGGTCACCTCTTTTGTATCACTCATTCCAGGCTCAAATGTCAGAAAAAAATAAGTTTTTGAGTAGTCCTTACACAAGAGGAGAGAGACTAATTTCTTTTATAATGATTACTAGATAAAAGCATCGTGTTATTTCAAATGTACAAACTGGGTTAAAAATAAAACCAACATCACAGTCATCAGCACATCCTCAGAGGTAATCCATCAGACACGGTAGATGGAGCCTGGATAAAACGCAGACTGGTTCAAAAGAGAGAATGGAGGCAGTTCCTTGACATTTATGAGTCACCATCTATGACTGACATACAAACAAATCCATAGTAAACATCAACTTAAATAGTATAGGATTTGGCAGTGGCCTTTGCGCAAGCACCAACGTATACACAAGGGACAATCATGAAGTCATGTCAACACATTTCACCTGCCATGCTTAGGCAGACATGACTGAGTCATATTAAAACCAAGTGTACATGGCAAAGTGAGCAGGGGTTGGGTAAGGGCGGTTTGCTGCTTAAAACCAAAAAAGGGCGACATGGAGGATAAGAAATGGCTGAGCTTGATGTCCCTCAAGTCTTCTGCCCCTCAGTGTGAACCGCAGCCACTGTGAGCTTCAGCCAAGCATGACATTGCGTTAGCACGCCTTGGTGCGTCTAACAATGCCTCAAAAGTGAGCCTGGTTCCTCGCCACTAGTACTGCTAGCCTACACACACTACTGGCTCACACCACACACTACTGGCTCACACCGCACACAATGCTCTGTTGAGTATACAATTAAAAGGGACCTCTTGTGCTTTTTTTCCCCTGCCATTTCCTAGTTTCTGTCATATTTATAATGTTACAGGTATGATGTTAATATTAAACAAGGTTGAAGCTTTTGCTCCCTGTGAGCAAAGAGCTCAGCTTTGCGCTGGATGGAATGCTTTCAAGTGTCTTTATACTTTATGTGGCGATGTGACGTAAGATGGTCATAAAGTTCTTTGATTGGCCATCTAGTCCAGGCACAGCAGGTCTGAGCACGCCCACAAAGCACACAGGCCCCGTCCACCTGCTCAGTCTACACTGACCATTTTGCTTAGGACTATTCTTCAAGTTTTGAAGAAATGAAGTGATATATTAAGTTTACTGATGTGAATATAGCTTTACTTGTTGTTAATGTTAGAGGTTGGTGACAGACAGCCCAGCCCAGCTTCAATAAACTCATTATACACAGGAAACTGTGCATAATTGAAGGTTTGAATGTTGCTGGTAGAGCACACACCGACTTACCAATGTCACTTCAAGCTATCATCATCTCTATAGTGTGATGGCTGCTATGTTTAACATATAATTGCACAAATGTAATATTTTTGTACTAGATTAGAAAAAGCATCTTCCATAAATAATTACTGAGTGGCCACATGATAACATAAATTATGTTCGTAAATTAGTCATCTCAAGCGAGTTTTACATCTCTGCCAGTTGTTTAATAAATACATACATCTAAAAATCTTCTGCACTGTAGGCTGTGGTCAGCGAGAATACAAATATGTAATCTGTATCTAATAATGGATTGAACCATGCAAAAAAAAAAAAGAGGCATTATCCTTTACAATATAAACAAATCTGTCCGCTTGTATTACAAAGAGGAAATACACCTGGCAGATGGTTGTAGCAGCCCGGACTCTTACTCCTGCTTTACTCTAATTATGTCTACATGCAGGGTAATGGACTGAGAATGTTTCCTCATACAGGGACAGCATCACTTCCTCAGGTCTCTGTCTCTCTCTTTTTCTCTCAGTCCCCACACACACACTCACACATTCATAAAAGCAGACATCAGACACAAACACAGCGAGACAGCCTGACAGACACACATCACTGCGTAGAAACAAACACACACATACACAGTCTAATAAGCACTGGCTATTTCACTGATACAGGTGTAGAGCCAGTGTACTCTGCTGCCTCTGGCATGAATTAAACATGTCTTAGTTTCAGGCTCTGCTACCTGTTGTTGTTTGTGTGGTTACTGCTGTAAATATCCCCAGAAGTCATAGTCTAATGCATATGTATTTCCCCCCAGTGGCTTCACACTAACTAACAGTTTCTATGAGACGTTTTCTCCAGCAGTGTACACCTGTCACACTGTGAGAGTAAAATATTGATCCTTCACACGCCTCCAGACACGAAGCTGAAATGCACTCGCCTGTCTATCTGTAGACAGACAAACAGACAGAAGCACACATTTCTCTGTTAGCCTCCAATCAGTCGGTAACATGGATTAATGAACTGGTAGACTGAGGAGAAGTTTATATGATACACGTAGCGCACAGCCAATAAACTCCTCTGTGTTGTACACACATGGACTGCAGCGGATTGTAGTGAACATAGTTGCTAACCTGCATAAGCAGTATTTATCCATAAGACATTTTCAACACTCATTTCTTGTGTGATAAACGCCTCTGCAATAACAAAGAGTTTGTGCCTGGTTGAAGTTTTAGTTAGGTAAATTTCCATATCAATAAGAATACAGGCTTCAGTAGATATATCGTTATTAATGCAGGTGTATCCAGGTAAGAGATAGAACTGGAAATACTTAAAATACACTAAATACAATTTACCATATATTATTAAAGTTTATACAAGTAAGAATTAGTGTTAAACTACAATACAGGTTTGGTAATAAATGTGTCCTTAACACCAACAAACTTAAAAGTGTTAAAAAGTTCAGTGTGTAAACTTTAGGAGGCTCAATTGATGGCAGAAATGGAACACAATATGTATTATTATTTATTACCTCCATGTTGAATGGCTGCTGATTTGAATACAAAACTGTTAATAATTTTAGGCTGTTTTATTTAGGTGAAGGTATTGTAGTGTTGTTGCTGTTTAAACAACTTCATATTTAATAAGTTTAGCTTCTTAAATGAAAGAAAGCATGATATTGATCAATTTAGAATCAATATTTAAAACTTGGTATTAGTTTAGTATTAGAAATTGTTGAATGATATCCAAACCTATATTCAAGTGATTGTTTAGCAACACCATGTGTTGAGGTAATATTACTTTACACCCACAATGCTGACACAAGATAGATTTACCCATTGTCATGACATCAAAAGATGATTAAATATTTAAACCTCCAATCGAAGACTTCCATTCTTTGTCTCCTTTAGTTCCTTTAGGTTTTTTTTTTTGCCATTGTTTCCACTGCCAGCTAAGGGCTTGTGTTTAACACTCAGGCCGACTCTGACAGCTCTCAATATGCAGGGCCAGTCCTGCCAAACAGACTTATGAATTCCAAACAGCCCGAGTCATGCTCCATATTTCATTGAAGTTGAATATTTAAAAGATCAACCCACTCAAAACCCTATAAAACCTATCGTTCTGGGGCCTTGTGTCCTAAAAATAAAATCGCATCTGCCATATCGCATTACAGACAGCCACATCAGCCTCCATCTCTTAACCATTTCCTCTCTGTTCCCTCTCTCTCTGACAAAACCCATCTGGTAACCAGCCTGTCTCTATCAACACAGGTTTCGCTCTCTCTCGTTCAAACAACTGCACACTTCTTCCAGTCTCCTTTATCCCATTTGCTTCCCTTTCTCCCTCACTGTCTCAAATTCACAGTTCTTTTTTTCCTTTATTGGTACTGTAACTCTCACCCTGAGCTGTCCTTCAGCCTCATCTCTTCTCAGAGAATCACACAGATGGTTCTCCATTTCCTTCCTACAGCAAAATGGACCTGGTATCTTATTTCAAAAGTGAGCATAATAAGCACACCGCTTGACAAGACGCAGCAAAATGAATGGAGACAGACTGCAATGGAGCCTTCTTTGACAACACAGCCTCAGTCAGATCAAAGCGATCCAGACTCAAATTTAGAAAGGAATCAACATCGACTAATCAACATGTGAGAATTGGACAGTGTGGCAAGACTGTGTGTGATTACAGCACCATCACTATGCGCATAGCAAGCCTGTACAGGCTTTGCTGGGTATAAAATAACAATAAAAAAAACATTGAGCATTTATCAATCTAGATATTTATCATGTCAGAAGAAGATTTTTTGCATATCTTTACAGTATTTTGTCATTTGCCTGACAGTGTATTAAGTGAGGCTTTTGAATCAGAGAAAATAGCGCACGTGTGGGATATCCTGTCAGCACCTCTGTCAGATATGCAAATGGACCAACATACAATAGCTATGTTAAGCATAGCTGTGACCAGTTTTACATTTTAGAGCAGTAGTAGTTAATACTGCACAATACTTAATCAAAAAAGATTCACTGACTTAAATCAGTCAATCAAGACTCAAATGAAAAGTTCAACCACATGAAAATATCACTCATTTACATACTGGAGTGTTAATTAGTTTCCATGAATGCTAAATAGAGATTATAGTTTTGTTAGAATAATGACAATAATAACTTATGGGAAACATTAAATATCACTTAAAAACTGACTGAACACTACGGGTTAAATAATTATTTTCAATATCACTTTAGGTTTACTTGATAATTATGAGGCTAGCCAGACATACTAATATAGAACACAAAAAGGTCTTTATATTTTATCTGCAGACTGAAATGTACAATATGCTAATTCACACTTCCACTTGATTTCAGATATAATCTTTGATGAATAAACATGACACACACATACAGAAGCCTCTGGGCAAGAGCATGTGTGTATACACCCACCCACCAGTTGGCAGGAAAAAAAATGAGATCAAATCAACTCATACCAGAATTAAAATTAAGAGACAGGCAAAACATTACGCCAACATGGTGCAATACACAGTGATATTAAATAAATAAATAACTAAAGCTCTGCTTAGTGAGCCAAGGGTGAGAAGCGGCCTACATGACCAGATAACTTAAAACTAAGGTGAGATGCCTTAGTGCTTTGGTGTGTTTTTTCCCCCCCAACAATCAGGGCCAAACTAAAGACAAAGAAATAAATAAATATCACTGTAGTCATGATACATCAAGGGAGAAAGCCCTGCAGGTGAACAAAGAGAGGCAGAGAACAGAGGGCATGTGCATGCAGAGACTGGCATGTATTCCATGTTGTGATACCGTTTATGCAAACCTAACACTTCCTTCAGTTGCTTCCATGTAAAATCGTGGAGTTTGCTGTTACACGAGTGAACTAGTTAAGCAGAGACAAATTTGGATTTTCTGGCTGCGCTAATTAGGAAAGGGAAAGACAGCCAAAAGCGGTGAGTCCACATTCAGACTTCAAAACACCCCATCAGAAACTTATGGGTCACATCACAGGCGCTGCATGTTTTTCCTCAAACCACTGTATGGCTGAAGGGATTAAAGTGCTTATCGCGCCTTACTCACTAACAAAGTTAGGTAGTGCCTTAGCATAATGTTGCTCCGGATAAAATCCTGAGTGTTTTGCATGTGCAAATGTTGGTTTGTCTCCTCCTTCTCATCAGCTTGACACTGTGAGTCATCAGTGAAAATAGAGAAAAATTCACATGGCACCACTACAGTGCTTTGGGGTAATACTGCTATGCTCTCCTGCAACCACTGGAGCTCACTGACATATCAATGCAATTAGAATCATGGCTGTGTCCCAGTGAAGGTCAGCTAGAGCGAGGGAGGCAGTCAGAGAGGAAACAAATTAAGTGACAGGGCAGCATGGCTGAGTTTAGCTCAGCCTCTGTCCAGGGCCTCTTCCTCTAACTCTCATACAGGCTTGGCAATTAAAAATACATGCTTCAATGGTCTATGCAACTCTCTGAAGAACATATAATATTATATTTACACAAGTCAAACACATGTAAATGAACACAGCCATTCAGTGCCGTCTGTGCAGCCAAATGCACAGTGATTTCATATTCTTATGCACTTAGAACTGATGGCCAGCCAGCAATGTTCCATTCGATGAACCTCTAATCAATGCAGCAGACAAATGATGTGGCGAAATAAAAGGTTGTACACATCATGGCTCGGGGAACACATTAACCCAATCACGCGAAAGGTATGGATCTGTTCAAAGAAACTGCAGTTCATCACACCACGAGTCCTCTGCAAGACAGACATCGGTAGGACAAGGACAGTGGTGTTGATGAGATTGGACCATATTGATTTAAATCAATAAAGGGCTGAACAGAGGTGTGTGGGAAATGAGGAAATACATTTAAACAGTGGAGCTTCATTCTGTAGCCAGTTGTTAGCAAACACCCATGGGATAACTTCCAAGCTGAGTGGGACCTGTGGTAGTGACCTCAGTGTGTGCATGTGGGTGGTTGCACCGTGTGTGTGCAAGGTAGATGTGTATGTGTAGATAATAAATTATTATTTAAGTCAACTTCCAAGTGTAAACAAAAATGCCAACAGTATGTGTGTAATATCTGTGCATGAATTGATGGTTTAGCACAAAAGCATTCTTAACAGATCTGGCCTAAGGGAGAGTGTAGTGCTTTACTGTAAGTGTGTCATCCATCTCATTCCTTCTGAGAGCTCCCATGGGGCCCATAGCAATCTATGCTCCAGACATGTTCTGTGTCTCGTCCAAAGAGTCAGTGGCCGAGTGGACAATAGAATGGGTTAATATTGTAAATGGCCAACAGACGAACACTGCCAGAAGGGTTGCAACAAATTGAAAGCTTTGACTATGAGAGGGAGGAGAGAGAGAGAGAGAGAGAGAGAGAGAGAGAGAGAGAGAGAGAGAGAGAGAGAGGCTGCACATCCATACATGACTGCATCGACAATCAGAGGGTCACAAACAGTCCTGCTGACAGAGTACAAGCCTTTCACACAAATTAATTGTTTTGATCTCATGTTAACCTTGGCCTACAGAAACATATGGAGCAGATGCAGAACGGGATGCTTCAGAGTACGCTTCTTTGTACATGGTCATGCTTAACATTCACATTCAAAGCTTTCTCTCATATAAAAAAACCTTGAAAGAAATCAAAGCAAATACACATTTTCACATACACACACAGGGTGTCACGAGTCACCAACTGGAATCGATGTGCCAGGCTTAATGTCTAAGATACAGCTGCATCGATTCAAACTGCTTGAATCAGGCAAAGCTGGGAGGGAATCGCAGCTGAAATCAATGCAGGCATTTCTATATCAGAAAAGCCCGATATGACAGGTACCTTTTTCTTGGTTAAAGAAAAAAAAAAAAAAAAAGCAGCTAATAATGTCTTTTACTCTGTGCGCTTTCCTCTTGTACCTGCCACTCTTGTCAGCTCAGTGAGAGTTCAGATCATGTGTTGACGACTTTGCTCAAAAGAAGAGGAGGAGAAAAACAACTTTGAGCTCTGCTGCCTTACATGCCATTTATTTTATCAGGCATTTTAGCAAAACAGAATCCCAACACAGACTAACGTTGGATATTTATGATCAAGTTGTAAAATCTGATTGAAGTTGAGGAAGAAGCTGTCCATGTGTCATATCATGCCACTCACTGTAGGAGATTTGCCTATATGTTTCTCTGTGCTCTTATTATGAAATAGGACTGTATGGTTGAAATTGACTCAAGTCAGTTCACACACAAACACAAGCATGACAACAAAGCCTTATTGAATTATAAGGCTGAAGCATTACTGAGTTGATATCATCATTCTTTCATATGACAGGATTCAGTGAAACGATTCTGTCTTGCAACTTGGAGAAAAACTAAATGATATTATGGAACTGAAGTTCGGATGAATTGTATCATACAGCATGGCACTGCGTTGTATCAATACAGGTATGAATCAAATTGTGTGTGCTAATTATTGCCTTCTTAAAATATATATGAAATATTTCACTTTTTATCTAAAGGTGTATTAAACGATAGTCAGAGCAACAGATACACATCTGTATTATAAACCTGCACCTTTGTGCCATTTATTCACCACAATCAGTCGACAAAATAACACACAGATGTGTGTTTGTTTTCTTTAATCAGCCAATGAAGAGAACAATGGCTCAGTGTGAGACATCTGAGCATACAGGAGCGCCATGCACAATCCTACTTGTAATTATCACAACACCAATCGGCAAACAAAACAAAAGACAAATACAGGGACAAAGAAGAAATCGAGGAGAAACAAGCAAGTAAATAACTTCAGAAAAAGACAATGCACCATGACAGCATGTAACACCCTCTGTCTGAGAACAATCAGGAAGCTTTGGTGCTGTTGTCTGTTGCTCGATTGATCAGACAGGAGATATAAAACAGGGTCGAGAGCAAGGCTATGCAGGCAAGTGTTTGTTTGTCTCCTGACTGCTTTAGAAAGTTAGTTAAATTTAAAGTTACTTTTAGAAATAGCTGCTTCATTATGATTTAGAAGAGAGAAATAGTCTAGCCAGGGTGTATACTTAAATCTGACTATGTTTTCTTAGGATATGATGGTGATCAAAAATGACATATCATATTCAAACATCACCAACAACAAACTCAGAAAAACATAACCTTCTATCCACCCCTCATATCAGAACGGCATGATTTTTTTAGTATGGCAAGAAATGTGTTTTGCATAAGTAAAGGCACAAACAAATAATGACTGGAGCGTCTGGTAAATGAGGGTACAGGACAGGGGCGTGAAGCAAGGTATTTATTACTGAAACACACAGCCCAGCCCGAGAGTTTTTCCTTGGTAAACACAACGTGTCACATTAATAAATGCAACGACAGACCCCAGCGGAAGCAATTATGCAAAAATGCAGAGGAATTCAACTGGTTACACTTCTGCTTTCAGATGGTGAGAGAGCAACTGTTCCAGAAGTTCTAACAAGCAACAGGTGCTTATAGAAAGAAAAATCTAATTAGTGCAAACGCGACTGATCTTGCTGAATTATTTTATTTTTTTTAAATAAATTGTATCGTTGTAATAGACTTATAAGTACCTAAATACAGGTTATTAAAAAGTGAAATTGAAACACTTCTCAGTGAGGTTCAAGAGGTTCTATATTGTACAGTTTTTCACCTTGTTGTGACAGAAATGATTACGCAGTACTAATCAGCTTGTTTAATTGTGGGGTAGATGACATGTTTATTCAGTTGAGACAATTATTCATCAAGACTTTGCTGATCTCTACCTGCAAAACAAATGAGCCAGCAAAGCTAAAATATCTATTGCATCCCTGTGAATATACAGCCATTTTCTGTCTGCATATCTGTCTATTCTGACAGCAGCAGACACCACTCAACACAGGGTTAGAGAAAACTGGCAAGATCCAACACCACCTCCTACACATGCAAATGCAGTAAACGGAAGATATGGATACACAAGTAATGAAGACATGTGGGAGACAGACTACACGGGTTGATCACAACAGTCGTTATAAGACAAAACCTGGCATGAAGTAATACATTCATGACTACAACTACAGTAGGCAGTGACGCTAGGCTATAGCTCTGGGCATGCACAAATCAGATTTTGTTTGCACTGATTTCATATCTGCCAAACCACTTGGAAAGGAGGCCAAGCTTACATTGTTATTGGAATTGCTTGAGCCCGGACACAATCAGACATCTCTAAACCCAGAAGGAAGATAACAGGAGAAGAACCAGCTTACATATCCGGTAGATCCAAGACTATTATCCTGCTGTACAGCATGCACACATTTAGCACTGGTCTGCAACAATAATCTTGTTCAGCTACTGTAGATGGTCAATGATGATGAAAACATGTTTGAGACTATTTTAATTTCAATAATTAACAGAATAATTCTGACAGTAATGCCAAATTCACCAGAACAGCAAATTTTCCAAGGCATATTTTTGCCTGTAAGTATATTAAATACACAAATAATGTTTTGGCTGGGCAATGTTTTCTCAGGCTCTGCCTTAAAATACACAATGTGAGAAAGGTGGGGTGTGAAGAGATGTGCATGGTTTAATGAATGTTTTAATGTAGTTACTAACACTTATTTATGTTGTTTACTCATTGGGCCACAGAATGTTCAAATTATGGGAAACACAGTTAGTTAGTTTGTATGTATGTATGTGTGTAACAACAGATCTAGAGGTACAGCTAGTTTGCCAGAGTCCAATTGTATGGTGTCTTAAGGAGGAATGTCCCCACTTCTCACTTGATTTAGTACCTCAGTAAACAGTTTTCTAATGTGAAACGTATTTTAGAAACATATTTTAGTTCAGTGTTTAGCTGTAATATGAGAAATTTGGTGAGCAGGCAGACCAACATGTTGAAATGAAGCAAAGCCCAACACTATTTTCATGTTCTCATCCAAATATGGTCACTTCTCCAAAAACAAGATGGCAACAGCTATAATACCAAACACAAGATTTTAAAATGGTTGTCCCCAAACCTACAGGTGATGTAAAGGTAGTGTGACTTGCCCGGCAGTATGGTGCTTGCATACAGTACATTATTTTCTGAGGTTTGGTGTACCAACATGTATCAAATGGACAGATCACAAACAATGTATGCTGAATGGCTTTTGCTCCTTTGTCACAAAGAAAAAACAACATATTGAATATACTGTAGTTTTTCTAAGGATAAATCCTTTAAAGGTTAATAAAGAAAAAGTGAGTGTGACACTTGCTAATGCAGATGCATGCTTTACAACCTTTACTATGTGAAAATGACTTTGGTCATGACAAAATGACAGGAGATTATGAAATTATTTAAGCACTGATACATTTTTGAATACAGACAATGACTTCAAATGTTATCTCTCTTGTTCTCCTCTAATTAAAGGATTAACTACAAATATCTGAAAGGAACCGGCTGTGATCACCAAGGTCAGACTAAAAGACTCGGCTGAGATATACAAACAGACACACGGCCTGACATAACACCTGGTAACAGCTGGAACTAGCACAATCAGCACAAACTCCTATTCAACAGGCTGCTGTGTGGTGCTAGATGGTGACTACTAATGGTTCATTGCCAGGTAAAAGAAGAGAGGAGAGAGAGAGAGAGAGAGAGAGAGAGAGAGAGAGAGATCTGTGTAAAGCTCATGTTTTCTACTGAGCATGAACACAGTCACTGCTGTGAATAAAACACAGAAGGATACAGAGAAAAATGAAAACAAAGCATGAAGTCAAGGTGAACCATGGGAAGAAATTATGCTTTCTTCTGTCACCAACACAAACCCTTTGACACATGACAAGAGGGGTGCTGGTATGACTAATGCTATTTGATTACACATGTGAATGACTTGAGAATGTATTGACACATTCATTTTTTTCATACATTCATGCACATACTTCCTACTACATGCATCAATTTTGCACTTGCTATAGCAACAGGGAGAAGACACCTAGTGCCTAGTACACAACTCTGCCTTATGAATGCTTTATAGCCAACTACCTGGATCTCATTATAACCTGATTAGATGGTCTGTTTGGGAACAGCTGTACACATGCTGTATTAGTAAAATAGCCCCGAAACACAGACGTGCATATACACAGACACACATCATGCTAATGTCTTCTCCTCTGTGGCATTTTATATAGGAGGACTGGGACAAATCCTGACAACATCTCCCTTGTTACTCCTCCTCCCTCCTTTCCTCATCCCTTTCTCTCATGCAGAAAAAGTTTCAGTAGCAAATGGACAAAGCACCTTGTGGCAGGGGCTTTGTATATACTGGGAACAAGAGCATAACAGAAGTCTTCATCTGTCACTGGAGTGAAGATGGGTAGATGGGAAGTAAGGAACTGGTTGTAGGACTGTACGATTGATTGTTTTATATCAAAACTTGCAAGCTCAATATTAAATTCACAAGAGCTGTAATCATTTAATCGTGGTCCTCATGAGTTAGGAGGTGAATGTTTTAGCAACAGACTGCTGATCCGCTGATTCATCTGGGAAATGATAGCTCTAACTCGCAAATGTGTGATTTATCAACCAGCTCTTACTGATGACAGTGAGTTGTAGAGTTGGGCCTATGTAAACATTTTCAAACCAGTTTGGTATTATGATTTTAATAATCCACTAGGTGCTACACATGACTTAGTCATTCCCAAATGCAACATAATCAGTGCCATGAATGAGAGTGGAATTGCAAGTTTACCCTATTCCCTGTTTCACAATAAAAGCCTTGATAGGAAATGTAGTTTTTCTTTGCTGAAATGTTAGAGGGCTTTAATTTGAAACACATACAAGTGGAAGTGGTAAGTTTGTATTAATGGCATTATGCAGACACTTTAACAGGGAAAACGGGAGCAGTTCAAAGTTAGGCTTTTTTAAATTTGTTAGAATGACTCGTAAAGACAAACACGGGTTTGGTCAGTTTCAAAATCAGTTTAAGCTCACACACCAGACAGAAAAAATGGAAACAGAGCCATCTCTAGTGACTGTATCAAGGAGGAATGAAGACAGCATGAAGGAATACATGACATTGTAGGGTACAGAAAAATAGAGCAGGAGGACACAATGAGGATAAAATGAACAAGCAAGAAGGGAAAGCAGGGTTGTATGAACGATGGAAACCGATGACTGTGGGAGGAAAGGAGAAGGAGAAGGTGCACAGACAGAAAAGGGACAGGGAAGGAGAAAAGGAGAGTGGGATTTATTTTCACCTGTCAACAGCACTTAAGGCCATAAACACATACAAAGCTTCTGCCTTCAGGGCATTGGGACAATATTGGTCGGTGTATGTTTGTGTGTGATGGATGAATCTTCACATTTATGTAGTTTGTCATCAGAGTGTTGACCATGTCAGGACCTTGGGATGAATCTAATCCTCCTTGAGAAATCACAAACTTGTGACTACTGGTACACTGCTTGTCACTGTAACATTGGTGCAAAGGTAACTGCTTCTAAAGACAGTGTGGGCACCCTTCGACAAGCAGTAGAAGTCAGCGGTCACTATCACAGCCATGATCATTCAAATAACATTATTTTTTTCCAGTAAATATCCAGGAAAGAGTTGCACCACTTTAACACCAACTTAATGTGTTGACATTGACATTCTCATGAAGACATAAGGGTGTTCCCTCACAATGAAAAACATCTCTTATCACACTATTGCAACATCTTGAATGAGAGGAAGATATAGAAGATGATGCAAATCCAGCAGAGAGCAAAAGATGGGTAAAAATTGTGGATCAAAGGAAGCAGAGGTTAAAAAAAAGAAAAGAAAAAAAAACGTGGCAAACAGACTTAATTCATCACCTTTATGAAAGCCCTTCTATGAAAGCTTAGTGTCCTAACTTTGCTTAGGCTTATTAAATACCAACAGTCAAATATACCCTGAACAGCGGCTATGTGGATAGTGCCCCAGATATAAAAAGGAGGTGATGACTTTATGTGATGCCCGAGCCTCCTGGGTATCCTATTATTCTCTTGTACTTTCAACTGGACTCTGCACAAAAATGGCCACTAACATTTGAAAACTGCAACGTTGTCTTCCCTTCGCAATGTGGCCAATTAAGGGTAGCAGGGAAACATGAGAGGCTCTGTCAAGAGAGCTGTAACTGTATGTGATTGTGTTTGTGTGTGTGTGTGTGTGTGTGTGTGTGTGTGTGCCTGAGTGAGTCCGAGAGATAGAGGGAGAATTTGATGATTACAAACACGCTTGAGAAAATGAAACTGAAACTGCAGGTGTTTTATATCATATCATTTGTCATCTGCAGCTGCAAGTAAAACATGCATTTATGGTGTGTGTAATGAACAATATGTAAATCCTGAGTTACTTTGGAGTTACTCTCTGATTGGAATGAAACACTGCCATTAAACCAGTAATAAATT
Source organism: Miichthys miiuy (assembly GCA_036365135.1). NCBI lineage: Eukaryota > Metazoa > Chordata > Actinopteri > Sciaenidae > Miichthys > Miichthys miiuy. The sequence continues at coordinate 21,537,735 of CM071603.1, forward strand.
AGTACTCCAAACAGACCAGTAATTCTTTTGCACATATTAACAGTCTAAGACTAAAGATCCAAAGATGTGAAAAGGGAGTATAGCACCTAAAACATAAGGGGTCCATTTCTTGATCTATTTGCCTATAAAAATGCTCAATGTGACATATATAAATTGTTTTTGTCTGATCAACAGTCCAACAGATATTACATTTATGATGATATAAAACAAAGAAAAGCCAAATCCTCATATTTGAGAAGCTATAACCAAAGAAAAGTTACTCTAATAAAAGTGTTTTTTAATGTTAGTCACCCTGCTGATCAAATGTGGGTTAATGTGGGTTGTACTGTATGTCCATTGGTAAATCTGGTGTTCTGAAGCCTGTGTGTGGGCAGCTGCCTGTATGTCCGACTGATTAACTGAGCGACCCAAACAGAAGGAGAAAATACTGCAATGGGGAGAGAGAGAGAGTGAGAGCGAAAGAAAGACTGAGAGAGCAATGCTTCAGATGCATGCATATAGCCTGCCAGTTTGGCTCTGGTGGACAGTGACCTTGTTTGGATGATTAGTAGAACCACTGGGGCGTGATTGGCCCTGTTACATTATTCTTGCTCTCTCCTCTTCCTTCTTGTCATCTCTTATTTATCAATCTAACTCTTATTCAGTCCGCCTTTCCACCCTTTGCCTTTATGTTTGAAAGTGGCTTGGCCAACAGTTCAATTTCTTTAGCTTCACATGAAAACAAGTTTCTTTTTCTTTTTAGCTAATCTGTTTCTATTCCTCCATAATCCTATCCAGTAAAGGAGTCTTGATAGTATTTTAGACATTCTGGGCGTCATGACAAAAAAAAAAAAAAAAAGTGTTCTGACAGGCAAAGTCCCGTTGCATAACTTGTCTTTTTCCAGGTGGTGAAATAAACTCTGTCTATAAAAAGTATGGAAATGAAGAAAGGTAATATCAAGGTGGTGAAATAACAAATGGTAAACTGCTCTTTCTGTGTACCAGAAAAAAGGAAATGAATGTCTACTTTTTGCAAGCCACATTTGAATACAAAAATATAAATGTATGCAATATTTTAAGGAAAAAGTCAGAATGTTGAAAAAAATACCTGGAAGACATCCTGGATATATGAGCAGCCTGTTCATTATATGAGGGAGGTGGAGGATCGGCTGGAGATATGCTTTAGAATAAGTTTTGCCAATAAGTAAATACTTAAACTGCTACTTCAACACCTCTTCATCATAAGATTTTATATACTGAATTTACTGGGATTGATTTCCTACAGTAAATTACATCAGATGATGAAGAGTATGTTGGTATCTGAAGTGGTATGAGAGTACATATCTTACTCTCAGTTCTAATAAATTAAAAACAAATACGAGATGCCCGACTGGTATGTTTTAGAGCAGCGCCTGGAGGCTTAAAGTGGACTGAGATTCTGCCAGTCAGCTGTGCCAACAAGCACAGAGCCAAGAAAACACAAGTTAATGGTGTCAGAAAAGGGTTGAAGATCACTGACACAAAGGAGAGGGAGGGAGGGAGGTAGCTGTGAACGGACTCCTCTGTCTCTGTAATCCACCATCTTTCTTAATGTGACTCTGAGACTTTTGACCTTTTGTCATGACTTTTCAATATTTTCTCATGATATTACAACTTTATTCTGAAAATAACAACTTCCTCAGCATTCGTTTCTTATTCTCATTTTCATGAAATCACAACTTTGTTGTTTGTCAATAAATATTACTATATATTTTTTTTCTAAACAGTACACCTTGTATTTAACATTTTTCGTGATGTGAGGCCTGGTCATTTGACTGAAACGAAGGTCATAATTGTTAGAAAGGACACTTGTTTCTGAATCGAACATTTCTTCTCATTTTTATCAGTCATTACGTGTTAGGTTTTTTATGTGCAGACATCCTGGAATTGAAATAGAACAGCCCTGACCCTGAGATAATGATTTGAGATGGGTTGACATAGGGGCAGAGTCAGGTGAAGACATTTGAATGACAGGGCAAAATGGTGCCTGACGGCCAACCAGTTAGGAGTGGTTTCAACTGTCATGTCTGTCAACATGGGAATAGGAGTGGGATGGAGGAAAAGTGTGCAAATTAGTGTGTGTGTGTATGAAAGAGAGGAGATGAAGAGGTGAGTGTGAGAGAGAGGATTGTTCATGCATTCATGAAAAAAAAAAAAAAGAAATCATGAAACGCATCAATGCTGTAGTGAACAACAGCAATGTGGAGGCCAGTGCTCCTGAGCCTACATTGTACATCATGAGAATTCGGCAGAGGCAGAAAAGGCTGTGAAATATATCATCCTACGAGATAACAAGAGGTTGATACAATTTAGACGGACAATGGAGTTCTGTGGAAGCATCCAAGGGAAGAGACAATTGTTTTATAATATGGTGGCAAAGAGGCCAGTGTTTTGTACCTGCCCAGCTCTTTTCTTCCCCGATTCATGAGGGAGGAAGTTTGCATTGCATGTCACAAAAAAAAAAAAAAATCAGACACACGCACTCATCCATCTACATGCGAAAATCAACAATGACGAACAACAGTGAACAACTGCATTGTACTGCTTTGTTAGAATAAAAAGGAAGATAAACTCAGATGTTTTCTAAATAAAGTAACAGACAAGAGTCTCATTTCATGATGCAGTAAGAAATGTTAGTCACAAAGTGGATTGAGTGGATCAGGATGTCAAAGAAACAACGTGTCAGACTTTGAAATGAAAAGTGGAGAGGGCTAATGAATACAGCTAAAAGTACCTTATTCATTTGATGATACTTGAGGTTGGACTGTGATTCATTAACATTAAAATAGAGGAAAGCTACTCTGAGGCTTTAAGGCTAGAAACTGATTGTTAATACTTTTGTATTGTAGTTCTGTACTGGCCACAATGCGTCTGGTCTCAAAACAGGAACAGAAAAATGGAAAGGACAGGCCACATTAGTCTTGTTAACTTAATCAACACATACACATTTAGGAAGTTTTTCTTATTATGTTGAACAGGGAGAAATGCCTTAGCAGAACAAAAAGTTAGATATGAAAAAAATATTGTTTTGGTAATGTTACTGAAACAGATGACTGACCAATAATGTCTCAAATGACAATGTGGTGACAAAGTAAGAAGGGGGCACTCTTACTGATGACACGCGACAACCTTTACAGCCATATTCAGCTTGTTGTTTAGCTTCTGGCTGAAATGTTATTGCTTTGATTTACTCTCACTGCTCTCATAGTGTTGTTCACGCCAGCACTAGGCAGCTGTTGTCACTGAATCTGCTGTGAGCATCCACTGTACACTACCTGCTCAACACCAGACAGCAGACAGACAGACACGGTTAGCGACTAGCTGGTGAACATAGTGGAGCACTTAGCAACAAATGAGCCAGATATTTCCCTGAGGAGTTGGCACAGACCACAAAAAGAGAGTGAATATTGGACTTACATTTGCCAGGTGGCCACAAACCCCAGACTCCAAATAAATGATAATGTTTCTCCATAAGTGCTGGATGTGTAAATAAGTTACCGTTTACTAACTATCAGCTTACAGGGTGCTGATGTGTCAAAGTCATGTCCACAAGATTTTGCTGCCCCCAAGTGGCCAAGAAAATCAGATTTTGTGGGTTAAACTTTTGAACTCTTGTTATATATATATATATATATATATATATATATATATATATATATATATATATATATACACACACACACACACACGCATGCATTCAGTATGCAGAGCTAATAATTGGTATATTCACAAAACACAGGGGAGAATAACAGACATGGCTATTCCTCTGTTCTCAAGTTTACCTTGTTACAATACTTTCTTTACCTCTCAACATCTCTTTATTTCTCTTTTCTTATAATTGTTGTCTCTCATATCTCAAGTTTCTTGTCTCCTGACACTGACATTTTAAATTTGTTCAAGCTAATAATTGGTATATTCACAAAACACAGGGAGAATAACAGACATGGCTATTCCTCTGTTCTCAAGTTTACCTTGTTACAATACTTTCTTTACCTCTCAACATCTCTTTATTTCTCTTTTCTTATAATTGTTGTCTCTCATATCTCAAGTTTCTTGTCTCCTGACACTGACATTTTAAATTTGTTCATGATTTTTCCTTTCTTTCTTCCCCTGATGACTGTCTGCCTTCCCTATCTATTTGTCATTATTTTTCTTGCGATGGACAGCTACTAGTCAACTGTGACAGCTAAGAAAAGTGGCTTTATTTTTCATTGTAGCAACAGTTTACTGCAATCTCTGTTGCAGTAAAAAAATAAATAAAAATAATTTTAAAAAACAAGATGAAAAGGGGACTCTCACAATAGGGTTGAGTTGCATAGGGGCCCATTTAAGATCTATAAATGCTTTGAACTTTTAATTCATATAAGCACTCAACTTCGCAATCATGTCCTAATATTAATTTAGGCTAACTGTAGTTCAAATACTGCTAACAGTCCACAACCATGCTAGCAGCTTACAACCTAATATCAGCATGCTAGCACACTCATAATGACAATACTAACATGTTAAGCAGACATAATACCAACCATGTTGACTAAGTCAGTTTAGTTAGCATATTTGTTTATTAGCACTATTGACCCACTCAAATTATATTAAGGCTTAAAGTTATGCATAACTAAGCGCCTGACCCCTTTGACTGACAGATGGGTGTCGCCACAGACGGCTGGTTTTAGTAACCAGGCTTCATTCAGCCCGCTTCAGCTCCCCATCTTTTGACATTTTTGGATTAGCCAGGAGCTAAAAACACAAATCATAGCCTCATGATCACCGAAGTCATCAGGATTCATCCTCTGGGCACCATGAATGTGAATTTATTATAATCCAATAGTAGATATTTAATCAATTGTCAGGACTGAAGTGGTGGACAGACAGAATGACAAAACAAACAGACCAAACAACAAAAATTACCATCCTGTGAGTCATACTGCTAGCAAGGTCAATATAATCTAAATATGACATAACATAGCCACAAATCTAACAAGGGTCTCTACAACATCTACTGGGTGCGACAAACAACTGCAGGCGAATACAAATACATGTATTTTAGAAAAAAGTAGCTCTGTCTTTAAAGCGATCGCTACAGAAATGCTCACAACATACACAGGGTTACATAAAAAAAAAACAAAAAAAACAACTTATCCAACTACTGAAGCTCAAAATACTTAAAATACTAAAAAAATACCAGGCAATCTCCTGATACAAGCAGGTATTCATTACGACATGTGGTAGAAGAAATGTGCTTTATGTTGCATCAGTTTGCAGGGGATGAAAACAAAAGCAAGGTGTGGGGGGGATAAAAAAAAAAAAATCAGATGAGATGTTAACCGGTGCAGTGTGAAAGTAATTCCCATAGTATTGAAGGCACTTTGATATAAACATGATGCGCATTTTTGACAGTGTTCTCTTGTCATTTTTGAAGTGTGCTGAATGATTTCGCCCTGGTTTCAAAATAAAATGAAATAAAAAAGGTACACCAAACAGCTCTGTGGTTGCGTTACATATAAAAATAGGTAAATGATGAAATATGCTGAAAAATATCTATACTGCATACACGCTTGCTGGGTTTTTTCTTGATTCATACTTGTGCTTGACTGTGACTTATTTATTTAAAACTGTGCAAAGCCTCCCTGGCATTTTAGCACAGGAACTGTGGGGAGAAAAATGGTTAAAAAAATGGAGAAACAAAGATTTAAGGAGGTTGCCAGCTGGGCAGAACAGATATTGCACTACATAGATATGTGAATGAGGAGAGATTAGGTGGTTAGAGACTTTACCTGCGTTAGTTAAGTAAACCGTAACGGCAGGATGCCCTGAGTTATTCAGCTCTAGCAGAGCTCTGTGGAGCTCCTTGTGTTTCTGATTAGGACTGTAATAGATGTATATTAACAAGAGATTTCATTAGCAACAAAATACAGGAACATAATAAACCCATCACACTTCACATAGCAGTAAAGCCTTAACTTCACTTGGGCGCATTTTAATGCCACAATCACTGACCATTAGTTCCTTTTCTTTTACATCTTCTTCTACACCACTGAATCCCACAGAAAAGAAGCCACCTCTGTATGACACCATTAGTTACTCTTTGAAGGTGAACTTTTATATTGAAATCTATTAGTCTGTTGATTGTGTTGAATTGGTTTCTATTGATTTGAAGTGTATTTTCGGTTTCAGAACCATCCCCCTGTTAAAACAATGTTAGAAGTTTGAACGAACAGCATTGCAGACATGAGAACAAATTTCAATGACTGAATCAGTTGTTTTAGATTTTAATATACCCCCTTTCACGTTTCAAATAACTTTAAAGGTTAAGTGTAAATCTCTTTGTGATTATTTCTCAAAGTTGGATAAAACTTTCACAAAAGTAAATCCATCTTCTCTAGAAAGTAAAGGGTGAAATATGTATAATTTAAAAAAAAAAAAAAAAAAGGCTATCGGGTCTCCAAGTTGTTTCAATATACTTTCAATGATGCTGGGACTGATCTAATACTCAATACTGCAGATGCAGTATTTTCAGTGACACAAAATATACGTCTAAAAAGAACTGGAACTGCATGTTTACCTTGCAAAGATTCCTTTCTCAGTAAACAAGATTAAAATAAACCACTTGTCTTATGTACTTGACTGAAATTGAAGCTAGGACCTGAGTGGCATACAATCTTGATATTTGAGCCACAGTTTTTCTTTGTGGCATATAAAAGAGATGTTCCTCTTTCATGTATGATGGATGCTTTCTGAGATATTTCTCTTTGACACTTGCTTTTCATTTAATGAGCCCTCATGAGAGTCTTGTCATCAAACCCGTTGTTTTTACTCCACACTATGCATATGCATGTGTGAATGCAGACGTATATTGCCCACTAGTAATCATATTTAGAATTGAGAAATGATTATTAATAGCCTCAGATATATGCATAATCTTACATATGCACATGCAATCATATATAATACAGTATAAGTTATTGGTCGTCACCGGATGCCTTTGCCGGACATAGAGGAGGATTAAACCAGAGTCTGCTGTACTCAATGAAAATACCGTTCATATTTTCAAAATCAAGTAGTAGAAAACACAAGACAACAAATACTGTAAAGTGCACGTACTGACCTCAAAATGCAGTAACAAGAGAACTAGAGACTGCAGCATAATTAGATGTTGCTTTAAGTAGACTTGAGCGCATAGATAGGGTTGTTAAAAAAGCTAAATTGAGGCTACTAAGGCATGGTATTCTCTTAACGAGGTAAGGCAGAATGGACAATCTGCCTTGACAGAACCAGTAATTGCTGACGACAAGGAAGAGGCAGCGGAAAAAAGGAGAAACCATTATCCAATTAATCTGCTTTTAGAGAACATTCTGTACTGTCGACAAGGAAGGGAGGGGGCTGAGTGAATCTGTATAACTGTAGCGTACTTTAAAAAGATATGGTGTGTGTTAATATTCTTTCACATTAAGTAAGTGCATCTGTTATGTCTTGGCTTTTTTCTTGTAATTTAGAATATGTATTATACAGTAACATAGGAAAACAGTGCTTACACAACCCAGCATTAATAAGATCTATAAGATCTATCTAAGTAAACCAGGACACAGTGTCTCTACAACTGCAGTTCATGCAGTTTATAAACTCCACGCGTTCCAAGCGTGTTACAGCTGCTGTGTCTGTGATTGGTACAAATAAGAAAGAGGATCAACTTTATGAAATGTTGCACATGTTTAAACGAGAGCTGTTTTAACTATAGCTACATAGCTAGCTAGCTAGCAAAATGCAAACCTTTTCTTTCACAAAATGTCTCAGCTTGAGTGAAAAATTCACGCATATCCTGGGGCTTTACCAATCGAATTAAGTTAAGAAATTGAATTAAGGGTACAAAAGACTTACTACCTTCACAATCAATCACCATGTCTTTTTTTTATTTACCTGAAGAGATATTTGGACACAACAGAATGAAAGGTTTCTGTTTCTTCCTAAAAGTACAATTGACAGCCGTTCACGGTTCACAGCCTTTCACGGTTCAGGTTACTTTCTGCTGTTTTGAAGTGCAAGCTATACTTTGGTGGCTAAGAACAAACTTATATAACACCAACTTCACCCTACTGTCTTCTATCTGACAAAAACAGGCAAACAAATTAGTGCTTTCCAGGCAAAGACCTTTCAACTACATCTGTAATTAAGCAGCAAGACATCATCATAAACTAACAATGGGGTGTGAATTAGGAAGGAAGAAAAAGTTAATCGTTAATGCAGTGTCAAGGGTTTGTAAATGACGGATAATTAAGGGCGGCTCGTCCTTGCAAATCCACAAATAATCAACATAGTTCAGTTACTTTGCATCAGTGGCTCCATGTTCATGAGCAGTAGAAAGGCAAGACTGCTTGTATTCAAGCCTAATAGTATGAGTGGAAACATAGGTCACCTGTGAAATCTGCTTATGGGTGAATATGATATTTGGAGGTACTCTGGCAATCAGATATAGAGCCGTGTATGGTGCCGTGAGGAGGCAAGGTGTTTGGGTTCAGTAGCAGGAGCAGATGGAGTGGTGTCAACAAGATACTGTTCTTACCCATTAAACTGCATATGAAAGAGAGGGTGGCTATCAACAAAGTGACGAAGGTTTTGTGTCACTTTCTGTTTGCTTCAGCTTCTGTGCTACCATACAGTGCTATCTCCATGACAACCATGTTGGCCCTGGGTTTGAAGAGCTGGTGATCCAGTAAGCTTTGTACTGACAGTGGTGGAGAGAGGCTTTGATTGATAAGCAAGCTGCCTACCTCAGGCTCTACTAGGCTCTGACAGGGACAAAACAGCAGTCTGCTGCGCCTGCCACTGACATTTGTTATAAATCATTGGCAATTTCATCAGTCCAGGGCGAGACACAGAAAGATTCAGAGAGAGAGGAGGAAGAGAGTGACCAAGGAAAAAAAAAGAAAAAAGGAAATAGACAATCTGTCTCTTAACATTGTTTATTCCATTTATTTTTACTTTGAGCTTAGCATCCCTGTCTCTTCCCATCTCCTTTTCACTTTCCGTCTTGCTTCTCTCTGCCTACCCAGAAAACACCTATACTGCTTAGGACCATATCACAAAGCATAAGGTCAGGACAGATTTACTCAAAAGAATTGTGCTGTAACTCACCCTGAAGGGTCAGTTCACACAAATTACAAAAAGACACATTTTTCCACTTACCCTTAGCGATATCTAGCCATGCAGACAGTCAGTCGGTTGTATCTGCTGGGATTTCTGCCGTTACACCAATATAAGGAATGAAAGGTGAATTTTGTGTGACTTAGCTGAGCCGACCCTTTGACCCATGAAAGGTAAGATTAAGAGGGTAGAAGAAATATATTTCGGTCAAGTAAAAACCAGCTCCTGGCACAAATAAGGCAAACCAGTTGATGTATGTGTGTGTGTTAAATTAGTCGAGGTTCATTCAAGCTTCCCTGGTGTACTTATTGTATGCCTACTGCAAAAGCTGGGTGCACACTATCAGACAAAAAAAAAAAAACATTTGTCAGTCCTTGACAAATTGAAAATCACTTTCCCCATTCCGCATGTTCCTGCCATTTACAGTAAATGTGAGCAGGCCAGATGCAAGTGATCAAGTCCTTGATCCTGATGTTGAGTCTAAAGGCACATGTATGAGATATATGATGAGGAGTTCTGACACAACTGGAAAAGGTGAGAACTATATCTAAAAAAACACAAATATGTATAATCTGTGTAAGTGTAACAATAAACAAACCATGCAGAATGCATTGTAGACGCTCCTTGGGATTCTCAATTCTGATGACAACCTACTAGATAAACAGCCTAAAAGAAGATATGACTCCACTAATGTCATTTCATCTCCACACCTTTCTCTCTCTCACTCTCCAAATCCAAGGCGTCTGTCAACCACCTTTGAAATCTTGATGAAGCTGTAACAGAGGTGAGTTGGTCTCTAGGTGTTGTTTGTTGATATTTATTTATCTCTGTTTGATACTTCAAAGGGATCATTTAAGCAGACTAAAGTAGATGTCAACTCTTTTACCCCCTTTCATCGAAGTACGAATCCTTCACAGTCTTGGGAACTGGGACAAAACAAAAGCTAATGACTTACATCTAATAATAATAAAAAAAAAAAGAAAAAAAAGAAAAATGACATGAGTAAGATCCAAACCAGGCTTCTACAGAGCCAGTGCAAACTGTCAACGTGTGAAGTTGAATTTGCACATGAAAAGCACAGTGGTTTAACGTTAAGTGTTTTATTATTTGATTCCACGGCACTGCCAGGAAAAGATCAGAGACTTTTCTCTTTGCCTGATCTATTTTGGTGCTCATCATTTTCCCCTCTCTAACACCTGAGACGGATAATTATCCATTAGAAAAGGGAAAACATGCTACTTTTAGTCATTTCTTACAGAGAAAGATGTTTTTAAATGTGACACAGCAGAGTGACAAGCTGGAAGGCCAATGATTATAGTAATTAAATAGAAAATTACATCAAGTCATTAAGAATAGTTTTAGCACTTGCGGGGTATTATATATTTATTTTATGAGCAACACTGTCTTTTAAAGTTGAACCCTTCGCAGTGTTCTCTGTTCAAACTTAAACACACCCGCACTTCATTTATCCACAGTGTCTTCATGTGGCTATTTTTCACAGGCGCCCATTGACTATTCTTTGCATGTTTCATGAAACGATATGGGATCATCTTTTAGTTCTGCCCGTCTCTCTCACGTACAGAGGCTCCGCATAATCACTCACCTCCCTGATAAATCATGTCCCCTCTGCTGTAGCCCAAACACCTTACATTGTCAGAGCTCAGGCTCAGCTCACTGGAGAGGGTGATAGATGATTTACAGGCAGCCATGCCTCTTCTCTCTAAAGCCTTCCTAGGTGGATAAGCCTTGTTCATTAACCTGCTCACACTTTTGAGCCTGTGCAGGCTGGCCAGTCTTACACTTTGTCAATGTAGTAAGAAGAGAACAATAAGCACTGATATTATCCAGGGGACAACTCAAGTGTGTATGTGTGTATGCTAGCAGGGCAAATAAGGGTTTCAGGGACTATGTTTTTAAAGCTTTCCACTATAGTTTGGTCTTAGTCGCAAAGTAGAGCAGCTTCCCAAGGACCTCATGTAAGAGCCTCCCACTCTGTTCTTCTGCTTTTTTTTTTTAAAACAAGCAGGAAGGTTTTTGACCAAAGCTAAAGAAAGACAAGTGCAGTGGAAAAGTATGACAGTAATCCTGAAATTAATTATTCTTAAAAGATGTTAAGTTGGGTATAGGGCAGTAAAGCCAGAAGGCACCTTGGGAATTATTTTGTAGCAATAGTAATATGCTATGGCTGATGTGCTCTTCGACGGCTACCGAGATACTAAATAGACGCTGTGAAACTGGTCAGCATTGGTTTCTGGTACCTTCTCAAATATGTCTGAGATGCCAGTGAAGAATGTTAATAATAAAAACAACAAAGGCTCAGTAACTGTCTTCTTTTCAGTAAGACTAGAGCAGACCACCGTGCAAAGACACAGGCATGGAAATCTGGTCTAAGTGGTGTCAAGTGTTAAATTGGTCAAATTAGCTGCTCATTGTACTTATTACTTATTATCATGTCCCTTGAAATAGAGGTGTTACTTCCCTTCCTCTGATCAGAAAGTACTTGAACATACTGCATCTGCTCTACCCCCTCTATACAAGAGCACTGCCTGCACCTATTTGTTGTGTTCTGCTGCTTGCGCTTCCCTGGAAAGAGTTTTCACAGAACTGCAACCAAATATTGCATCATCCCCTTTTTGTCTTTTGTACATTGACAATGAAGTGGTTCAACAGATACATTTGACTCTTTAGTATCAATTTCTGACCTCCAAGCTTGATTCACATGATTCTATACGTGTAGTTCTTGCTGCAATAATATGTCCTTGTCACATGGTACCTTGATTGTTTCCCTTTTTTGTTAAGTCGCTTTGGATAAAAGTGCCCGTTAAATGACTAAATGTAAATGTAAGCTCAGAATTAGGAGTGGATAGAAAGCAAGGAGGAAGGGGAAAAAAATATTGCTTACAAACACACAACCAACAAAGTACTGAGTAGAGTCAGACAGCCCACAGACCTCTCTGCTTTCCAATTTATAAGCCCACTGGGCCTGTGCACGTGCTACAAATATGTTAGAGTCATCAAAAGAGGATGGGAACCAACAGTAACACAATCTAAGCACCTAGAGAATGATCTTTATTTGATCAAAATTATTTGCAAATTCGAGAAACAAAGTACCCTGGACTTCTTTCCATGGATTATAGCCACGCTGTGTGAATAATTGGTGTTGAGTATGTGCTTTAGAAGAACAACATATTGTATCTAATTTATTCACTTCTGATCCGAGCCAAAGGATATATTAAAAACAAGAAAAGGGAATGAGGCAAGATTTAAGTGGGAAACCATATATGCATGTTGTCTATATTTGTGCGTTTGAAGAAAATTAAATGACCTGGTTCTGGCAGCATTTAGAAGCTCTCTGTATGCAACAATAGCAGAAATAGCATTATGAATGGAACTCAAAGTGAGAATAATGAGGTACACAAAACAGTAAAGCCAATACAGCCGACTACATCCCTGCTCAACCTGCTCTGTCTGTCTGCCAGTATCAGGAAATTTTATACTGAAGAAGCAAATAAGCAATTTTCTATTATTTCAGCTTGCAAATGTGAGGCGCTATATCAAAACAAACGTTATAAATAATTGTGTTTGGCCAGCGATGTTCCTGCATGCTGAATATCTGTGTGTGGCTGCCTGTGTGGACAAGCGCAGAACTATCTGTGAAATACATTTAGACAGCCTCTTTCCTCTTTGTCTGACATTATAATTACCATTCAAACTAGCCAGGCTAATTACCTCCCCATTAAGAAAAATAATCAGGTTTGTACACAAATCAAGACTAGCCACAGACGCCATGGCCTGAAAACCAAAACAATAATCAAGTCTACTGGGCATGGTTATTATGTTTTACATTTAATCAAAACATGCATTAAGATTTAAAGCGATCAATTATTCTATCATTTAGTTTTACAAAGGTTATTGTATAAATCCTAAATTATTCATTATATTAAATTATTAACTATACTGTCAATCAATTTTTCAAACTTTCAAGTTACAAATTCTAACCCATTTTCCCTCTGGGCTCTAATGTACTTCATTAATTAGGGTAATTAATTAGGCTTGTTTACAAAACATGTTTTACTGTACCCATAATTTTACTTCATTAGTAACACTGGGTGGAGATTATATGTAAAAATGAAGTTCTGTGAAGCTTGGAGCCAGACATGTTGACACACAAAGCTGCAACAGATAGATCTCACTTTTAACTATTAGTCAACTTATGAAAACAGTGGAGCATACAAAGCTATTTCACTTTGGTTCAGGCTTCTTATAGAATAAAAAATTGTATATCTCTTTCAGAAATCTAATGCTCTGTGGCAGGGTAAAAATAAGAGTCTGTCTCTAGAAGGCATTAGAGAAGGTGTCACATTTGGTTTACTGTCTTATTGTTACAGTAATATAACTGTTAAAAAGAAAAGAAAACACACACCGAAAAAAAGAAAAGAAAAATCAATGGAGAACTTATCGCAAGACAACTTTACAACCTCAGGATCAGCCACCCAACAGGCAAGTCAGCAGTATGACACAGGAGTTGATCAAATGTGAAAAAACAACTCCAGAAAACCAATACATATTTCTGGCAAGTATCGACAAAGTAAAAATAAACTACTTCAATCAAATCAAATGTTTTCCTGTATTCTAAGTCTAACAAGTTAAATTGGTTGTTGAAGAAAAGTTACTCGCTTGCTGTTAATGGAGATTTACATTAAAATCACTTCAGAAAACAGAAATACAGCATGTCTATACAGCACCGAGTGAGCAATGGCAGCCTATTTTAAAAAAATCTTTTTGTCCATGGCCTTTGCCAGCCAGCAGCCATTTCCTTTCCTTTACTCCTCTGCCCCAAAATCAGCTTTATTGTGATGCTAAACAGTGAGTTTTGACATTCAGAGGGGCCCTACCAGAGGACAGGCCAGTGGTTGCAGTAGAGAAGAGAAGGCCTTAATGGGTTCAACTGGAATGGAAAGCATCTGTTAGACTCCACAGGCTGGAGGACAGGGAAATGTCAAGTATGGTTATTATAGAGCAGGCAGCAGCGCGAGGAATTTTCACCTGAATGAAAAACAGTCTCGGACAATGCACATACACAAGCTACATCTTCACACATTAACACCTTTACTGAGGCGGTGTATGAACCCAACATGTGCTACAGTAATGTAACACACATGTTCACTTGCACATACAAAGCAAATACTCACACGTGGTAAATACATGAATGTGTGTGTTACTTGTACTAAGGTACAAAGAATTCTGCTTCATTACTTTATGTTCCTGGTGTAGCCAGGCTTTTAAGTATCTGATGCCATGGTTTTATCTTCTTGGAGTGTATCTTCACGATGGTGACATCAACAAAACTTGATTTAAAGCATCTTTAATTTTTCTACCATAAAATAACAGATTTAAAATCATTTTGATGCTATGCTGATGTGAAATGAAGTAAATCTGCATCAGCTCTTGGTGATTTACAGAGTTTCCTGATAGACAGTAAAGTAAACTGCTGCAAATTGTAGCTGCTGTTAGTTAATGTTAACTAATTTTAGCACAGTTTGCTATCCCAGCTGCCTGGACTATGAGCTCAGAGCACTGGGAGAGTGTTAGTGTTTGTACCGTAGGCGTACCCTGGGTTTGTACCCTGGCAGGTTCAGGGCACAAAGGAAAGCTGGCGGGGAGCAAAGCCAGGGTCGTCCCAGAATCAGAGCTGGGAAAGCGGGCAATGTACCCGGGCTCAGCAGCCTCTATGCTCATAATGGCAGAGGCGAAGAGACAGAAGAGGACATTAACGAGGAAGCCAAGAAGAGAAAGGAGAGTGATCAAGCAAGAAGCTGCAAGACAAGAGTAAATCTGAGACTAACTTTTAGTCGTTTAGTCGTTTAGCTTCATGAAAAAAAGGCTGAAACACAGACACTGCTGGGCTTTTGCTGTTGGGCTAGTAGGTAATATTAGCTGGCGATATGTCTTGTGTTGTTATACTTGCTTGATGTTTGGCTGTTTTTTGATCCTAAATAATGCAATCATAACAAACACACATGTAATGGTGTCCATATTTACAACAGGGGCATTGCACTCTCAAACTTGGGGGCGCTAAATTGCAAAAAAACAAAAAAAACAAACACTATTTCTATGCAGTGTTCCTTCAAGGTAAAACTGTCATCTCCTGAATGGCAGTGGAAAGCACATGCTTGTGATGTATTCATGTATCTGCGGAAAGTGCTGGAGTGACTATTTATTCACAGGATCACTTGAGCTTGCTTGCTAATTTGTACCCCGGAGGATGCTAATCAAAGCTAGTGCCAGCCTAATGAAGCTCTTTAGCCCAGAGGCCAGAGACACATACATCGCCCTGTGACTCAAGGCTGAGTGTCTTCAAGGGGATATATATGTGTGTGTGTGTGTGTCTGTGTGTGTGAATGAGTGCTCCTAATGTGTGAATGAGTGTATGGGTATAAAAAGGGTGGTATAATAGCAGATCAGCAAAGCCTAAATCCACTCTCTAAGGGGAATCCAGCATTAAACAGATCCTGCTGCCTGAGGGCTGGCCTACCCGCTCTGTCGGCGTGGAAACTCCTGTCGCTGCACTTAGAGCTTCTGGATCAGCGAGGAGACACATAGCAGGTGGAGTGCAGCAGAAATGACAGCCACAGAGAGAGACAGAGACAGAGAGATGAGGCAGTTTGGGAGAATGTGATCATTTTATCACCACAGACTAAAGTGGTCTTGGGAATCATCAACAACAGGAGTCTTGGTGTTTGTTTGTCATTTCTGTATGAGTATGGTGCACTAGAGGATCATACCTGGATATGGGGCTGTTTACAGATTGGTTACTGCAGGAAGGTGAGTAGAATTTTAAACCACACGTCATCCCCCTTTCATCGCTCCCACCAAAATTCTCTGCTTTGCCTTCGAGTCAAAATAGCTTAATGGCAACCAGAGCAACACACGCAAACATAGCTATGGCTTTTTCTGCCAAGGCCTGTGGTGTGACCAGTCACAAATGTTAGCCTGAAGCTCAAAACCAGACAGACGGCCTGCTGAAAAGATAAACAACTAAAGGAAAAACACAAATGTGTGACAAGATGGAAACACAATGGTGAGATGAGTGTGCGGGGGGGGGAGGTTGATAAAGCACTTCTATGGTTCCTTTATCAAAGGTATTACCACAGAGACAAAACTCAAGCACGTCCCTTTGTAGAGATAATAGATATACAGAGCAGATAGTACTCATTTTCCTTCCATAACAACACAAGTTCATGTAATCATCTCGCTAGCTCGTTCCCTTCTGACGGCTGTGATATGGCTGCTGGCGTTGGCAAATGTGGGAGGACCAGGAATGTGTGTGCATGGCTGATAAGGCTACTGTAAAATTTAATTAGCACAAAGCCATGGTGAAAATGACTTAATTTCTCACTGCATTATTAACTAAAGTACTATGTAAGAGTCTAGTTTCAATCAATGCACAGAACAGGTTCATAGATGAAAAAAAAGGGGAAAAACAAAGAAGAAGAGGGAGAGAGAAAACAATGACACATTTGAGATTTGAAAGAACGATGTGTACCTAAAGCATCTAAATCTTCTAAATCATCTTAAGCTTTTTGCCCATTGGGTTTTCTGCCTCTGTCTCCTGCACATAAGGTATGTATGAAGGCAGACAGAAGTACGAGACAGTATGCAAGTGAAAAGAAGAGACTGGGAGGATCTCAGAAGCGGACTGAATAGCAATCCTACATTAGCTTAGCTTCACCTACTGTTTGGGGCCTGAGCTGGTGTGAATGGGCTGATTAGGGTCCTTGGCTTGACATGCTGAACACTACTTTCTATTTCACGATCCACAGCCTTTATTACAGCCCAGCTTCCTCATAATCCAGCTAAACGTGGATATCTGCGGAGCCTGATCGGCTTAGGACTTGGCAAAAAAAAAAGTGGGATGTATGGCAAAGCGACATGGAGTAGAGTGCAGAGGTGTTCCTTGTCATCTGTTTTCTATTTAGGACTATGTGGGCACAGTTGAGCCTGGCGTGTGTGTGTCCACTCTACTCTCTCACTGCGCTGAACTCTCCAATCAGTCATGTGTACATACAGCACACACCATTTCCCATTCTCGTCTTCTTACATACTGGACTTGCCATGGATTACAGAGATTACATCTTTATGAATAAGGGTATATTTGCTAGAGAGGCTCATGCCTTCTTAGCTTAGATTTAACACAATCACTTTAACACACAATATGTGTGTGCATGACAATTAACACATTTCCACTCAAAGAGCCTGCAAATTTTCAGGAGGCAGAACCTTTATAATGGCGTGGGAGCCATAAAAAACCAACACAAGTAAACATCATGATCCCATGCCACATGAAAAAACATAATCTATAAGCAAAGGTTTTCATACAGAGACATATTAAATGATGTTGCTGTCTGTATTAGACATGGGGTAAATGGTGTCTTTGCAAATGAATTCCATTTAGTTATCTCAGATAGACACTAGCTGCTGCCTCTGGCAGAAAGGTTTAGACAAGTGATTGAACCAGTGCCTGAAGGCCAGTAGAATAGATCCGGGAAGACTTCTTCTACTCAAGAAGAGCTGAAGTGGCCAACAGATCAAACTGTTTTGTACTTGGCAGCTTCTATACTGAGAGTAATCATATAAACATGCAGCCAGGCATTCCAGGAAGAGAGAGAAAAGTTTTCTCTGCAAAACTTGAATAAAGGTTAAAGATTAAAAATAAATAAATAAATAAATCATTCATTCATTGCTCTCTACATCCCTCAATTACTATTCCACAAGTCTCACTGCACAGGCTGGACATAATTACACTAGCTACTTTGTTAAGGTGCCCTCTTGCTCCATCTGTTCAATGCATATGTGCACAGGCTCAAAGATGTGCTTGCACACACACACACAACAAGTGCTACGCTTTAGACAGACAGACAAAGGCAGGTCAAGGTACACTTTCCCATCTGGATACGCTTTGTCTACAAGAACAGTTAAACATCTAAACCACCAATCAAATGTGGTGATAAGAGAGACACTGTGACTCCAAGTCGCCAGATGACTGTGGACATGAATACAGAGAGCAGTACACCTGTCTAAGTCTTAGGCACAGTTAATCCCCCGACCCAAGAGTGGCCTTTGACCTTCTGCCTGCACATCATTAAAACACAGGATTTAAGCTGACAATTTATATGCATGTATGCATGAGTTTGTATGTGTGCAAGTAGAAGAGTGAGTACTCAGTGTTCAGGAACAGAAGCTCTTTGGAAATAATCTGTCACTTTAATGAAAAACGCACAGGCTGTATGTGATGTGTGGATGATATATTATGACCAAATGCAGATAAATCAGCAACTGCTATAGTTACACTTTTGAAACAATGACGTCTAGCATCAATTCAAATAGATCTTGGGAAGGAAGCGTCTGTACTCCTCTTTTTGTCTTGGGCTCACTGAAATGATTTAATAACCCCTTCTTTTTCTGCTTATGTCATGTCTGGAGGAAAGCAGCAAGGCGAGGGAGGAGATAAAGCAGAGACAAAACAAAGTCAAAAAGTAGAGTACACTGAGGAACTTTGGAAGGATGAGAAGCTTTCTCCCATAATTGACGCTGATATGAAGAGACGGAATTGTGAAAGAGGGATGAGGCAGCACACACACAATCTGCAGGATACAGTAGCCTGCAGTGGAGTCCACATATCACAATCTATAAGAGGCCCAATCAAAAAGGCAAGCATCGAACAGCAGATTCCACTAAAGTATCCCTGCCTCAAGAAGCTACAGTGATTGACTCTCACTGCTAGTTTTTCCACAAATGTCTCAAAAGTGAGCTCACAAAACACAGAAGTGGGAGGAACAAACTTCTGTTTTATCTGACTTTTTAAACTTTCATTTGGACTTCACACTTTTCCCAGTTTCGTCTTAATAGTTTTCAGCAGCATAGCCTCTGAAAGACATTTTGGCTTGAGTCTCAGATTATGGTAGTCGTCCCCTACTGTCATTCACACCTACACTTAAGACAGTTAAAGTCTGCAATTGCTACATTAAACATTATATACAGAAACATAAATTCAACAGAAAGGGTCATAAAGTTGACTCGATGATAACATCTCCTATGAGTGGCTTACTATTAGTTTAAAAATCTTAATTATTTCAAGTGTAAGTAAGGAAAAAATACCCATTTTCATTTGGGTAACTGACTTTGTGAACTGACCTTTATATCAATTTCAAGCTCTAGTTCAAAGTTATGTCACACATAATAATTGTTAGATTGGGTTTCACGAAGGATATCTGAGGTAATTGCTCCTAAAGGTGGAGACAATTACTTCTTCGTAGATCCTGTTCCACCCTACACTCTCCCCATAATGGATCATTCCAAGGCAAGGATATCATAGCACGCCCATACACTCATAATGCACCACTAACTTGTGCTGTCTTACACACTTGGGGGCTCTTGCTCTCTGTCAAACACAACGATAAAATAAAATGAGTATAGCTATGTGATTCCCCTCAAAATGTACATGCACACACCAGCTTTGGAGTCAGTGAGGCTGTGATGAGGGCTTGCACAAAAGGCTGAAATGACCAGACAGTGCCTGGAGAGATGTTTTCAGAAGGACACAGTTAAAAAGCTATGGATGCTTTATAGATTCAATTTGCAGATTCTAGTCTCTTACACCTGTGTGGCTAACCACCATCGATCCATCATTCTGTGAAGCCCAATCCAATTTAGAGTGTCGAGGCCCCAGAGCCCGGAGCCTTATCCTAACCCAGGCCACAGCCACCACAAAGCCTGCTTACCTTCATCCCCTGAAGTCTGCAGGTGTGTCTGTGTACTTTATGTGTGCGTGTCTATGTGTGCTGTGAAAGATTGCAGACCAAGCTAAACACCTCAGCTGCTGGCTCATGTGAAAGTATGCGGAGCCAATTTAGGGTTAGGGGAAGAGAAGAAGCTGAGAAAAATGCAGGGAACCCAGGTCCTAACTCTTTCTCAAACCCTTTTATTGATTCTACAGAGGTTATCGTGGATAATAAACAGTGACATATCTGAGATGTCACAATGAACTGGTCTCTGATTTAACAGACCCGGGTCCCTAACTCCAAAACCAAAAAGTACAACAGGAGGAGAGTAGGAAGGAAGAGGTAGGAGAGAAAGAAGGAGGGGTGACAATGTGCGTCCCTTGATCTGCAGCAGTGTAGACTGCAAGGAATCTTTAACTCCTATTTTCTATTGCGTGGCAATCGAACTACTCCACAGTCTCATCAAAGTCTTGTGATTGGGAGCACAATCTATCTGCCATTTGATTTGTCTCCATGACGACATACTGGTGCAATTGAGTCTCCTTGGAGCAAAAGCCTAATGGCACCATGCATGTTCAGATTGACCATTCAAAACTCCCCCTTTCACCACTAATGACAGTATCTTCTGGCACAGATGTTTCTGTTATAATTCTCTTTGCTGCTCCACTAGACTGTAGCAACACCCTTGAGATCAATTATTAAAGGGTATTTAAAACTGTGGGAAAAGGAGGTGGTAGGGTGGTTTGAAAGTGAAAGCAGCTGTTTAAGTGCTTGTGCCGCAGACTAAACTTCATCACCTCCCAACTAAAGTGAGAGCATCCTGTGGGTTTCACTCACTCCAGTGACTAAACCCAAGGCAATTAAGGCATGGATCTCCGTAGGAGAGAAGGGAAATGGGAGAGAAGGGGTGAGGCAAGAGAAGTGGAGACTCCATACCAATAACAGGCAATTATGTTTGGGGAGGGCCATTGTCAGGCCATGAGAGTATAGAAGAAGACAGCGGGGATATGGAATGGTAGGGAAATGAGGAGGAGTGTTATTTAGGAGGCAGATGGCAGAGAGGGGGAAATTAAGATGAATGGGCACTGAGAGGGCTGAGCTGGTGCTGGGGCTGGGCAGAGAAAAGTAATTAGCTGTGTTTGCTCTGGGAGGCTGGCAATGTGTATGATGCCTGCAGTGACAGGCTAAAGCCTTGAGCTTTATTAGTCAACAAGGCCGTGTCTGAAGCTGCCAGCAGGGGGCAGCTGCGCCAGTAACCTTCCAGGACCTTCTTACCTGTACAACACACCGTGGGGTCTTTTGACATCATGGACAGTGAACAGCAGCTCCTTCATACGCGGCAATTTCTTTTCACTCTAATCCCCTGTTAACACAACACAGCTTGTTCTCTCTTATACTTACTGACTCTCTCTCACACTCCCTCTCTCTTTCTCTCTCTCACAAACACACAGACAAACAACATCTGAGTCCATTTTTTTTTCTCCCACATTATTCCTTAGTTCCACCCTTGCCAACTGGCTCTATCTTTCTTCCTCACACCATTTCTCTCCATTTCTTTCCATTTCTTATGTTACAGCCACCTATCTGTCTCTTTCCTCCCACCCTGTATATCTCCTTCCCCCTCGTCCCTTTCCAATCTAATTTCAGATAAGTCGTAGCAGAACAACAGAGCAAGGCCCTTTATCATTGCCATCAATGATGTGGGTGGATTGAGCGTGAATAATTTCATTCATGTGTGCCTGTATCCAGCCCACTGGGATTCCAATTACAAGTAATAAGAGGTAATATGGTTACAGTGTGATTTTTTAAGTGCCTCAGTAATGATTGTAGAAAACCATTGACAAGAGAAGAAAAGCTGTTGTTTATTTTAGCCACAGCTAAAAGCACAATATCTGTTCACAATCATGGATAACATAGCAAAATTTCATTTGGCGTAATAAGTATTCCATCCAATCTTCACCCCCAGGAAGATATATAGTTAGAGACACACACCCATGGCCTTTTAGCGTTAAATGAGTTTCAAATTGATAACACTGAACACTTGAAGTGTGTCAAGCTACAAGTGGCTTACATCCATTTTAAAGTACAGCATTTAGTCTGTATGTTTGATCTTGGTGCACATACCTCATCACTTTTCAAATGCGTACAGTACTTAGGTCAGCAGTGTGAAAATTAAGGCAAAGATAATGTTATTCTCTCCACGAAATTTTAGGACACTTGACTCGTATATTGATGGGAATAGGCATCTGAAAGTTCCTTTACGCGAGATTTTAAAAATGTGAATGATCCCAGCTGCATTCAGAGGCATAGGGTTGAACTCGAAATGCTGCAGTTACTGAACAATTTAGGAACCTTATCAAACTGAGCTGCCAGAACAGCCCACACACTGCTTTCAAAAGAATCTCGACCCTGCTCCTCTCAGTCTGCACAACGCACTGCCTCAAACAGTTTTAGCAATGGCCTTTCACCCTTCCAGAAGGCACACACAAGGTCACAAAGAAGGCAAAGGGATGACTGAAAAGGTCAGTAGACACATAAGAAAGCAGGACATAAGAACTGTCAAGGGGACTCACATGCGAGAGATGTTTAAGACTGATTTCCAACAATAGATAAAATATAGAGCTGAGCATGCTTGAGGCTTGAGCTTTGTAGGTTGTTTTTATAGTTTTTGCTTTACCATAGTTAACAGGCCTGAGAACCTGGCGGAAGGAGCCAGGGCTGATCGTCTGCTGCTGGGTATCTGGAAGGAAGGCAGTGGACAAATAATGCCAACACATACTGTACAGAGAGGGATCGAAAAGATCACAGGGAGGCATACACACGCTGAAGAACTGCTGTGAAGAGACATTCATTAACAGGAAATGCTGTGTTTAGGGGCACAGCTGTCAGATACCCCTCAAGGTGAATATAGATTAGATCTTGGATTCATAACATGTGTTTTGTTCTTTTAATTTTAGAATTCTTGGATTTGGATTTAAGCCAGAAAAAAAAAAGTGGGTGTGTATCATCTTTTAGATCCAAACATCAAACAGTTGTTGTAATGTTGTCTGGCTGACGAGCAAGAATGTGTGCAAACAACAAACTAGTGTATTTTGCAAGTGGCTGAAAATGAGAGTGTATGGAGCCAAGGCATGATAACCCCAGGACAAATCTACTTCACACAGCTTTTAAAAACAACAGCTGGCACGTTAGGACCAGGACCCATTGTGATTTTTGAACATCTAACTGGAATCCAAATAGTGTCCACAGTTTTCAAGACAATATGAGTACTAGGTTTTCTTTGTGCGTCTTTTGTTTGTGTATAAAAGTAGGTAAAGGATATGAGACTCACCCCTGGGTCTTGGCGCTCTCTTCCTGCGGTCTCTGAATGCAGCTCCTGACTGTAGGGCTTCCAGCAAACTATCCATCACACCTGTCTCATCATTCTCTGAAAAAACCCAGGAAGAAAAAGAATGAGTGGGTGTTGGAAGACAGAGGAGAGGTAAAGAAACAAAATCAGATAAAGTGCAGCTTGTTCTAGTGGTGAGGTTAGCTAAACAGATTGCAACGATTTGGAACATATAATGGCAGGTCACTATATCATAATGTACACTATAACATAGAGCACGGCAGTAGAGTCAAATCCCCAATATACTGAACTGTATGATGGGACAGGTTTCATTCAAATCCAGTAATGCATAAGTCGGCCGGTGTTTACCGTCTAGTGTGATTTAGTGATGCACTGCATTGTAGTATTGTACCTGAATAAAAATCATGACGGATATTAACTACAGAAGTAATGGAGTCATACATACAGGAACAACCAGTACTCAATCAAACAGGGTGAACACTCAAACCTGGCAACATGGTGTTTCAAAGCATTTACTGTAGAATACTTTTGACTAAAATATCAAGCTCCAGAATATTGCTGATATATGGTAGAAAAGGGAACACTTTGCACTTTGGTACAGCTGAAAACCCGGCCCTGACACCTGAGGCATTATGACGGAACTGGCTAGTGATTTGCAGTGAAAACAGCCTCCAGTGGATGGAAAGGAAAATAAATAGTAGGTATATGGGAATGTTCAAGAAAAGAAACCGTGTTATAAAAAAGTAATTTTTACTGTGTTTGTCATGCAAATGTGAATGTGTGTGCCTGTTCTTTTCTGCTTCTGCACTACCAGTAAAATCTGAAGTCAACCGTGATGCAGATGTAAAGGACCACTGAACTCCGATGGTTTTATTACATCTGACCGACTGCTGTCATACACACAAAAAGCTGCGGTACAATGTATAAGATGTTGAAAAAGAAACAAAGATAAATGGATAGATAAAAACTGCAAAAATCTGGTTTTTTTTTTTTTTTTTTTTTAATTATGTGATAAAAGCACAAATCTTAAGTATTAAACACACTTGTTGTGTACCCATGCCTCATGCTCACTGGTCTAATTTGTGGGTCCACATTTCAGCAATTAGAAATAGCCTACTGTGCACCACTGCTGGTCTGGTCATGATTGGAAATTGTTGGATTTCCTTCATACTACTACTAAATATTTCTAATATTTTAAAAATAGTATACTGAGTTTTACGTTGTTATGTTCTATACTGCAAAGAGGTTCAGTACCTGAACTGAACCGACTGTAAAAGAAAAGGAGATGAGACTTGAACTTACAATGTCAGCAATATGCTGCCACTATTGATGAAGATACATGTGAACCCTCTTTATTATCTGGTACCTCCACACTCATTTTTCCTTAGCACCAAGCCCCAACTTTCCTAGAGCAACGAAACTGAGATTTTTTTTAGTTTCACCAACTAAGCTATATATCTATTACTGCTTATAAGGACATTGATCCTTAAGATGTGCAACTGATTCCATAGCACTCATAACAACAATTTTCACTTCCACATTTTGTAAAACTGAACTATAAGTAAAGCTATAAAGTAAAGTAGATACATAAAGCTTATATGTTAGTACGTACTTAAATACTATGTTCTGTACTTACGCATGTAGTTTGAAAAGGTGCTAGAAAAGTTATTTCAACTTCACTGGCTTCATGGAGGCGTAGCTGTCCACGATAGCAAGTGTGTGACTGCTGGGTCCCACCACTGATTTAGTGAGGAGTAAGAGGACATTGCTCTGATTGAGGTTGTGGGTGTTTTTCTCACTCATTCCATTTTGTCTGAATTCCCAGAAGACCAATGATACCCAAGAAAAAAAATAAATAAAAAATTCTAGCTAAGACTTTGTGGTGCTATCAGGCGCTCTACTAGACTAAAGGTCATTACATTCTATGTTAATACATGGGGCTCTATTTGTGTGAAATTGGGCAAAAGCACAAATTGAAACAAAATTTGCAAAAATTGCAGCCAAATTTTTTCCATTTTCGTGAACGGAGGCAAAACTGCGATCCAGAGCCCCACCATGCAAACTGGAGACATGGGCAGAATGAGTGTATTATTAGCAGGAGACATACAGTGCCAGAAGGTTGAGCAGGGGTAGACTTCAATAGGGGCCAATCATGCAGACATGGATCCGGACAGGCTGGCTTCTTTTAAGAGGGGAGAGTCCCAGGGTGCAAATATGCAGCCTCCCAAATATGATTATACTGCACTCAAATACACTGACTTTTAAATTTATTAGCTAATGCAATCTTGGTACAACAACTCTGCAATAAAGCCTTCCTTACAGTTAACTCTATGCATGTAAATGGGCTGAGGAGGATACAAACTTTTAATATAATAACATCAACTATAATAATAATAGTAGAAGGAATTGCTAAGGGCACTTTAACTTTTATGCAGGGTCCTAAAACAAAGCTAAGGACCCTTCGCTGAGAGACAGAGCAGGGACCTCTGCTTGTACAAAATTGTGTTGCATATTAAACTGGGCCTACAATAAAGTGTAGCACAGTTTAATTAAGGATTATTAGTTGCCTATCATCAGTGTTGTGTAAGTTATGTTTTTTATGAATAGGGCGATTTTTAATAATTTAGCGGCCGCTCTGCAGTAACTCTGAGGGGCAGCTAGGATCATGGACCCCTGTTGAAGAGATAGGTATTTATGTAGACTTACTTACTCCACTGTTCATTGGGGGCACCAGGTGCTGTCTATAATATGACCTATTAAATGGCCTCTTTATTAGAGAGAAGACGACACAGCAGTGGTTTACTGTTCACATGGCTGCATTAGATGGTGAATTCATATTATTTTAATTGGAATTTGTAGCATAGGAAAGGGAACTTCTGAATTTAATTTAGGGGCAAAAGTCCACAAGCCACTGCACGATGACCTTTAATCTATAGTAAGGTGAGGGAGTCTCAGAAGAGGTAGAAATAAATAATTGCTTTTACAGAAAAAACTGAAAAATACAGCAGCGTGAGAAAAGAAAATCACATCAGTAAGTGTTTCTGTTCAGCACACAGCAGTTGACTCAGTTTACTGATCCAAGACCAGCCTACTGCCAGCATCACAGATTGTGACAGAATACACAATTAAAATCAGTTTATTAGTAAAATAACACACTACAACAAATGTAAGTATTACAAATGCTCTAATTCAGATGTGAAAAGTATTCACTTAAAGTCAACATGATAATGATCATCACTGACTGATCTTTACAACAAAAGATCTAAAATGTCCATTCATGCACTCAAGTGACAAAAGCGCTTCGTTTGAATAGATGCATGAGTGTGCAATCTGTTTTGGATGTACACACACAGATAGTGTCGGTCGATTCCAAAGCTATTAATGAGGACGAGGATTCCAGTCAGTGATCGACCTCTGAAGCCACCTCTTTCTGATGTCTACATGCTCTTCTCCTCATCTCTTTCAATCTGAGACTCTTTCTTGAGCCATTAACTACAACCACCACAGTCACAGTGCACCATGGGGCCTAACTGAAATTTTCATCTTATGTCATGCAGCACCAGGGTGGGTTTTCTGCAAAAGCTGTCAATCACCTCCATGGTACATGGTCCCTTTACAGCAAACACACTGAAACTGTATTGAGGGCAGAGGGTCCCCAGGGCGGTAGGCTGTAGTTGTACCCAACCCCCATGCCAAGCTGCAACTACAAACACGCAGTGGATATATCATGGCCCACTTCCTTGCCTGCCTGCTTGCTTCTTGTGCTTTTCATTTGCAACAGTTGCACTCCTCCTCTGGCTGATATGTGCCCAGTTCTTCATCGTTACACAGAGCAGAGAGGCAGCACAAATTTCTGAGCAAAACCAACGTTCCTCGACGTCCAAATGTGTCTCCACTGCTGTGGCAATTCATCACAGGCAGCAAGCTTTACACTCCCCACAACACACAGAGACATACACCAAAATACAGATAGCATAGAAAACAAGCAAAAAGGAGCAGATCAATCTATTGCAACCTGCAGTGTGTGCCTTCATGTGTAGTGCTCCGTTTGACTCCAACCCACAAGAACATGAAACAGTTTGTGGGCCTCAGGAGGCAAGGAAAAAGAAACCTACTCAGATCTCCCGCCTCAGGAATATATGGGAGCAAAAACAGTCCAATTTTACACATCAATCAGATGCAACGCAGACAGGCCAAGACAGAAAACTGCTTTATAGAATGTAGACAAGAGGTGCTTTCAGACAGCCTAACACTGAAAATCATAACACATATTTATATACTCACACCTACATGCTTACAAACTTGGAGAGAGAGAGCGAGGTCACACACGTCACATAGATAGTAATGGAGGAGGAACACATGGCAGAGGAATATTAGTCAAGCTAGTAGCTGTGAAATGGGTTTGAAACAGTCATTCAGCTTGTGAAAGGTGGTGTTGAGGAGGATGTGGTGAGAGAACAAAGACTAGTGAGAAGAACGGGACAGTGAAGCGTGGTACCCCAGCTTTGGCAGTAGAGCTACTGATTGGTGCTTTGATGTGCACAATTCGCCTGCCTATTTCTATTCTGCTGCATCTGAAATTAGAGCTTGTATGACAGGTGTGCAATGTGTACAAGACTTTTTGCTTTAACTTTCACAAAAAACACAAAGACGCTCTCACAAGACAGCCTAAGCCTCGCTGATGTTTATTTAAAGAATAGTAAGAGTGTCTACCTTATGTTCACATCTTGTTCATGGCTCCAAGTCCCACATTTTAGGAGTACAAGAAATCAGGAGCTGAGCCCAAGTAAGCTCTCCATGCCATAGGTTGCTTTACAATCCTCTTCGATGGGAAAAAAAATATATATGTTGAGATGTGTTGTTGGGTGTACAAATGAAGATGTGCAAGTGTAAAAGTCAGGTCGAGAAAAAGATAAAAGTAGAAAGGTGTTTACCACAAAACAAAAGGATAAGCTCTGGGAGTGGAATCAAGACAAAGCTGAACCTCCGCCTCTGGGAAAAGTTATCCTCCTGTCTGTAGTGAAACTTCAATCTCCATCTATTTAATCAGCCTGCTCAGAATGACATTTTCCATTGCAGTAGATATCTACCCTCTATTCAGACCCTGGACTAATGCCTCGCGCCACTTCACTCAACAGGATGTAGCACTTATCATCAGGACAATGACCAGGTTGTAGCAGGGTGCAGCAGGGGTGGGCTGGAGCAAGGCAAGAAATCGGGTCAATTGGGTTGGGATGGAAAAGCTAAGGAGAAAAACATCCCTGAGTACAATGAATGCAGGCCAACCACTGTGTTTCCTTGGACATTTAGAAGGCAAAATGTGCAATAAGACCAGTCACTCTCCCTTCAACCCTTCTCTCTCACTTTTTATTGAGACTTTGAGCGGCCAAGCCACTCACTAGATGATGAATAGGGACGTACAAATGACAGCCAGCATCATACCCAGCTAATAAATATTGTTAATCAACCTTGCAGAAGTTTAATAAAAAAAAGAAGTCTTTGCTGCTGTGTGTTACCACCTTAGCAAAGGATACACAATAACACAATCAAATAAAAACTGTGATAAATCCATATATTCATGGAGAAATCCCATAAAGAGTCTTAGCCTGTAAGGGGCAAGCTTCCCACAAGGAGTTGCAAGCTGATAACTAGGGTTGGAAAAGGTAAAAACAACATTGTCTTTTTCTTTGTAATATAGTGTGTAGTTTTACCCCTCCAGGCTTCTAGAAATTATTCAAAGTCAGCCAGTCTGAGAAAATTACAACTTATAGGCATACACTCTATGATGAAGGGTGGCAAAAAGATATTGCTTTGTATTAAGAAGTCACAGACAGTAAAAGTTTGGAACCAATCTGTTAAAGGCAGTCATATTAAAATGTACATACATTTCTTCGGGATATTTTTGTCTGTCTGCTGGAGGTGTTAATGGGCATTCGTTTGTTAGCCATGACAACAATATAAAGTAAAACTATGTTTGGGTTTGTCAGTTTATTGTGGTGGTCTACCAGAGACACAAAGACAGCTGAGCAGAGCCAAATTACAACATTTAACTCTAACAATTTCAAGAGTAACAGCACCCACACAAATAATTTAACTTGCACAACCGACTGGTGGTGACAACATGCTTTTTCCACACCCCACACAACCCTGATTTACTGTGGCGGTATAGCACCCCGCAACAATGCAGCTGGGTTTGACATAAATGTATTTAAGACCAAGGCAGCCACCGTCACCCACAGCGGGTCCTGGAAGGCTCCAGTGCAATCACAACCTAACAGTCAATTGTCAGAATTGTATAAAAAGTACACGATCTAAGAAATATCTCATGAGAACATACAGTATCTCAAATATGCTTCTGCTTCACAAAAAAGTGTGTTTTTCTTTGTGCGTGTGTCTCTCTCGCTCTGTTATGCCCCTATATTTTAGCATCTTTGCATGCAGGGTTGCATCTCTAGCTGTTCTTCTATTTGACGTCTTAATAGTTCATCGCTTGTAGCCATGTAGGGAATGTTAAATAAAGCTCTGATGTGTAATTTGTCGCTCCACAAACATTCCTGCTCCCGGCCTACCCTGGGAGTTAATGCAACAGATTTGTCATACACAAGCCAGGCACAGCCAGAGGAGGAGGAAAAAACACCTATTCAATCTGAATTTCAATCTCCATAGGGCTCTATGCAAATGCATGCAAGCTGATGCTCTCGCTCTCAGACTGCCAGAACACACAGTGCGGAAGACGAAACCAGGCTCTATATTAAAAGAGTAGGTAGAAGCCCAGTCTCTGGCAGGTTAAAGAGACAGAGGAAAACGAGAAGGAAACCGGGAGAACCTCACATTTCAAGAATACAAAGGTAGCCAGAGCTAGAACCAAGCCAAATGCAGATACCTGTCGCAAAGGCAAAGATGTTGAAATCCATTCTGATCATTTCCTCCAGGAAACCCTCCCCCCCTTCCTTCCTCTGTCTCTCATTGCTGTGCCCTTCAGCATAATGTGGATATGCAGCCTCTCTTGGGCTTTTTAGGGAATTGATGGATAATCAGATGATTACACAGAAAATCTCCATTGAGGACAATCCTCCCTGACAAACAAAGAGAAAGCTCTTTAGTTAATAAATAGGCTGTGAGAGACAGACAGAGTGAGGGACAGAGTGAGTGAGAGAGAGAGAGAGAGAGAGAGAGAGAGAGAGAGAGAGAGAGAGAGAGAGAGAGAGAGAGATAAATAAATCCTGTCCTGGGTTGGCAGCACAAATCTGTATCACATATTCATTTCATCCCAACAATCTGTGTGTATGTATGTGCATCTGTTTCCAAGTGTGCATGTGCGCGTGTATGACATACATTGCCAGAAACATCACTTCTTGGGGATGTCACCGAGTTTGCCTTTAGCTTTGTCTTAATTTTAGCGTATCTAAATACATTTCAAGCTCTAGGCATATTTGTATAAGCCTTTCTGACAAAATTTGGCTGAAATTTATTCTCATGATTTTCTTATTTCTTTACTACTTTCCTGAAAAAGAAAAGTTTGCTGTGAAACACAACTCAAGCACAGGGGAGAAAAAGTCCAAGCTGTCAATCTGGGCAAGTTCATTCGAATTTACATAAGAACACATACATACTGTGCCAATAAGATCGATTTAAGTCCCTTTTATTGGTTTACAACGCTGAAACAAAGTGGATGTAGTGTAATTATCTTTTTCTCTGACAAACAGAAGATCAATTTTAATGGCAAAGTAATAAAACAAACTGATCTAAATTAAAGTACAAATGTGAAAGATAATATTCTTGACTTAATGTGCATTCAGCAACTTCAATCCAGCATTTAAAAGAGGCGACTATTATAGCACTAAGTCTATGTGGACACTAGGTGGTATACTGCTCAGGCTCTGTCTATTTGCATAACATCTGTGAGCGAACAGCAATTTCTTACCACAAATTCTTGATTTGATTTGATTGTGGTTTGGATTGCCACCCAGGGTTCACCACATCACCACAGTTCTCTTAAAGATTGCAACGACTCTTCTTCTAGATGCATTCATTTTACCCTCTACCTTTACAAGCTGTCCAGGGCCCTCTGCAAAGAAACATCCCCACAGCATGATGCTGCTACAAGCCTCCCTAATATAAGCACAACAAACCATACAACACTGGCCTATCTGCGGTAGTTCGTTTCATTATTAACCCTGTTGCTGCTATTTTCAGATAACCACAGCATGACAGAGGGTGAGATACAGTTCACACTACTGAACTAACACACCGCACATAACCTAGCCACCAGAATTATGTTTATTAATTTCAACTGCACATGACCCTTTGTTTGGGCGAGCCCAGCACTGTAAAACTTCAGGGCGCTGTGGCAGATGGTGACAATTGAGAGATGTCCAGACCAGTGTAAAAGGAAAAAGGGGGAGGTTTTGTGTTGTGCTTTAGTCAGGAGAGGCCTTGGTTTGGCTAGGTAGTATGCCCACAGCAGTACTTTGGCCTGGATGGAGCATGGTGATTCTCTACTTGCACTCTAATGTCTACAGGAGTGCTACAGTGGCTGGCATGGTCATGTTAGCTATAGATGTTGGTGCAGAGCTGGGACTGCCAAGCGCAACCGCTCTGCCAGCCATGGCTTTGGCATTGGAAATGAGTCTGGAGGCTGCACTGTTGAACAAGTTTCTGGCATCAGCGGTTCTCCAAAGGGGAAGGAAAAAACAAAAAAAGACAACTGGCAGTAGGAACCAGATGCTCTGGCATAAGGTAGACATTGCCTTCTTCATAGCTATGCCTGAACCTGCTGGGTAAATGGAGTTATCATTCTAGCTACGTTATCCCTGAGGCTCCAGCAATGGACAAGTTTGAAAAGCAACATACTATACACAGTTTGTACAGGAAAATTCCCTGAACATCTACTGACCATATGCAATCATGTCTTAAGAACAAAAGAAGTGTATTAGCAACCAATTGATCAATAAAGGCTGTAATCAATAAAATTACTTATCCAGAAAAAGAAACTCAACATGTTTTTGATAACAAAATTCAACATTTTTAAAGCATACCAATGTAGTTTGGTGCCTTGCTCAGGGGCACCTTGGAAGTACCCAGGAGGTGAGCTGGCACCTATTCAGCGACTAGTCCACCACCATACTTTGTTCCATACTGGACTAGAACCTCCAGTTCCCAAGCCAAGAAGCCCTCTATGGACTGAGCTACTGCCCCCATAACCAGTAAGGTATTTTTCTCCTCAGTTTCTTGATAAAAGTATCAATAATATCAGACTAAAGCTGTGTTACTGACATGAGAGAAGAAGCTACATGTTAGCAGGTGTTTAGACTGTAACTGGGCATGTTGGTTCCAGTACCAGTGAGACATAAAATATAATTGGGCAATCCAGTAATGTTTTGCTGTAACAATGACAGATAAATTGTAAAAATATGTCGTTACACATTACAAAGTGATAGATCAGGAATGTGTGCTTGTGTTTTTTTCTGAATGACCCTGCAATTTAAACTCCTCTGTGCAAATGAATTAATGAGGGGCTGGTCTGAACGTGGTTTAACATAAGAGTCTTTTCAGTTTTTTGTACTTTCTTAAAATATCTCAACTTGGAAGGCTCTACCCGACATTTTGTGTCAAGCATATCTTAAAACTCAATGGATTGGGGAAAAAAAGGGTAAAATTCAGGGTACAGTTGTTAGGCGTAACTATTTGCACAAGCCAGCTAATTTTTTTTCTTTAGGCGGATGATTCTTCATGCTTCATTTGGCTGCATTTTCATGACAGCCAAGCAGCTGAACACCAAACCCTTTGATTGTGGCCTAGTTCAAGAGGCATGCTTGTCAACATGCAATGTTCCTCCGATGCAAACCTCTTTACTTCACCACCCAGGACCCAAGCACCAAACCTAGGGTGACAGAGCCTTCTCCATAAACACATCTGAGACTGTACTGGCCTACTCACCTTCAAATTGTGTTTTTAGTGTACTGTTTGGATGTTTGATGTTGTTTTGCTGCTTCCACGAAAAAGTGTGCTTTAGTATCCAGAAAAGCACTTGTAAATAAAATGTATTATTATATCGATTGTGAATGTGGATATCAAATTATTAGCATTTCAACCAACACACCTTATGGACTGTGGCATAACGTCTGCTCCCTTAAACAGGGTAACTCATTGGGTGAATTGTGGTTCAACCAGTTCACCTGAGTTAAAGGTCATTTGAACAATCCTTTATCCTGCAGCCATGCATGAAACCATACAATCCTGATGTTGTTCTGGGCTGGCCCCGTGCTCCGACCTCACAGAAAGGGTCGAGCAAGAGGTGGATTTCTATACTTCTATCAATGACCAATCAATAATCATTAAATTACCTTAAAATTCCAAGGTTGAAAGCTGCATAATGCTACACGTTGAGAACCTTGCTTTGCTAAACCGTCCACAAATCAAGGCGACAACAAAGACAACACAATGTGAATGTTGCCTTCATAAGACAGAACGTGTTACCATGTGATCCATGCCAGTAATAATGTAAGCTTTTCAAATCTGGAAAACTATATTTGATAGATTAATAAGAAATAATAAAAGTTGGGGCGGCGTTTAGCTCAGTTGGTAGAGCAGCCACCCCATGTGCCAAGGCTCAGTCCTTGCTGCGGAAGCCCAGGGTTCGAATCCGACCTGTGGCTCTTTCCCGCATGTCATTCCCCATCTCTCTCTCTCTCTCTCTCTCTGCATTCCTGTCACTCTTCAGCTGTCTCTGTCAAATAAAGCTTGAAAAGGCCAAAAAAATCTTCTTCTAATAGGGCTGATGTAAACTTAGTGACATTTCTAGTAATGTTTTTAATTATCATACATTTAAATTGAATTTAAATTATTTGCATTAGCATTACTTTTATTAATCAACTATTAACTATTAATCATTCAATATAAACAAAAGCTTTCTGTGTATATGTGGGTTTTAATTTATTATAATGTGTCTCTTATAATCCATTAAAATAGGACTTGTGTTTATTTGATAAATGAGAGTCATTGTTTTTGAATGATCTCTTACACCATTTGATCCTAGATTGATTTAGTGCACAGCTCCCTGTAAAGAGCTTAACAATGCAAGAGTTGACAGGCAAAGCAGATTGAACGGTCTCTACCTGCATTGACTTCCAGCAACCTCCTCTTCTTCTGCTGTCTCTCCTGCTTTTCACGCTCCGCCTTCTCCTTTGCCACCCATGCTCTCCTCTGTTTCTCCTCTAACTCCCTCTGCTTCATGTTCTCCTTCAGTGCTTGCTGTGGGGGGTGGAGAGAGAGAGAGAGAGAGAGAGAGAGAGAGACAGAGACAGAGATAGAAAGTGAGAATGACAGAAAGAAGGAGAAAACAAGGGGGATAGCTAAGTGGGGTTAATTACAGTAGTGCAATGCATGTCAAAGGCAGAGGCAGCTGTCAGACCACACAGACGTCTTTATCAGGCACCATTAATGTCAGATCATGCTCCTAAGGTGCTTTGCCACCCTGACACCAGGGACCCTTAGACCCTTAGACACTGAAGAGTTCCTGAACAATGACCTAACGCCATCAAAGAAAACAGCTTTGTTTTGTGCCCGAGTTTAGTTTACATTTAAACTTTTTTCTTCTTCTCAGTTTCACATATTGTTAGGCTGTTTTAATGTTTTGGTTGTTCTCCTTTGATTTACTCTGTCACATTACAGGATAAAATGTATGTACGTAAAGTGTGGAAAAACGTATCAGCATCAAGCCTTAGTGTGTGCATATAGGATTTGTTAGGGTCAGAAAGACAGCTTCAGCATCATCTGGTGGTTGCTGTGTGAGCTTTTTCCAGTCAGTTAACAGCAGGTGAGCTCAAAAGCAATGCTAACAGCAATACAAATTCTACGGTAACAGGCTGTACAGTAGTTGCTGAGCTTACAGGTACTGCTGCGTGGAAGGGATGTTGATGTCTACAGTACCACAACTATAAACACAAATCTACATTTAAGTGCTAGATTTGATTTAAATTAAAAGATGAATTATGCAGCTTTCCTGCATATACTCATTAAACCTAAACGTTGAATATGTCTTTAAAATGTTTATAAGACTACACAAGCACAGTTTTCAAAAAAAATAAATAATACTAATTACAAATAATTGCACTTCATGTAGTGCAATGCAAATTAGAAATCACATGAATGCTCATGAAAACTCAGTGATTGAAGTCATCAGTCTTCGGCTGAATCTCCACACATCCTTTTTTAGCTGCATCGTTGTATTCAGAGGAATGCAGGAGCCAACAGCTAAACAGGCTGTAAACTTGTAAAACAGTCTCAAATGACCACAAACTACAAAACTAACCATAATGGAAGCAGACAAGGGTGATAGAAAGAGAGGGCAGTCGATGCCGGACAGTTAGGCAGGGCAGTGGCTGCTCAGATGTGCTCTGCTCTGGTGATGACTGTCAGTGAAGTCAGCTAATGAACCAGACGGTGGTACAACCTCATCTACTGACATCCACTGTAACTGACTGTCAGCAGGAAAGACGCTCTGTGGTGTGCTGATTTTTTGTTTTTTTAGAACTAAACTATGATCAGGAACCCACAGTTTTACTTTCTCTGACTGTGTGGAGATGTGATGTTTTCACATCAGGTGATGAAAAGTCATGGATATGTGAGGCAGGCTCATGTAGACTCATGCAGGCATTTAGTGTAATGCTGAACTGAAGGAAAGCGGAAAAAGGAGACGGAAAAAGGGCAACTAACAGTCAAATCTTTGTTTTAAACAACCAAATTTAAATCCATAATGCTCCATGAAGAAATGGTAACTCCTCCTTACTTTTTTCAGGAAACGCTAACTGTCAACTTTTTCTTTTTAGTTAGGCATCTCTGTTCTTAGAGCACAACACCACATGTGGAAAAACTGAATGAAAAACAAGTGCAATACAAAAATAACTTAACAATGTACTACTGGCTTTGGTCCCTTTTTCTATCAGACACTGAAATTGTTGACCTGCATTCAGTTCAGTACAAGTTCGTTTAGTTTCTAGGCCATATAGTCCCTTCTCTAAATGCATTGCCTTCTGAAGACCCAAAAAACAATTAGTTGCATTGCATAATGCATGCCATTTACTGTCCAAATACAAGTCTTGAGACTGGTACAGCATTCATTGAGACTGCAAGCAAGCACCGGTGGGTCCTCTTAGGCCCCGGGACAGGAATGTCTTAATATTACTGACATTTGCACAAGCCAATGTAGCCATCTTCTAAACTTGTCACAGAATGCCATTAATTCCATTCTGCCTCTCTGTGAAGAATTATTGTATAGGTACACTATCTACTGTATATCAACCACAGCGGGTACAGGCTCTATAATCCTTGTACCAAAGGGTTGTTAAACCCATATGATTGTGTCGATAGTTCAGTAATGCCACAGCCAGGAGACAGACTGCATATGATTTAACAGAGTGCTAGCATGATTGCTATCCTGATCAATAGCTAGTCACTTAAAGCAAGGAGGTCTGGGCTTTTATCAAACACTCTCCTCCTCCTCCTCCTCCTGGTCCTCCTTGTATCCCCTCCTCTTGTATGATTCATACAGCCCGGCTTGTCAGGCAGGTCAGTGGAAGAATAGTAATCAATGTGAATGTATACACACAAAAACACACACTATGATGGAAAACTACCTAGGATAAAAAGGGGCAGGTGCTTATTGAGGCCCACTGACAGCCTCTTATTATGTCTGCATAGAAGTGAGCATTGTTGGAAATGATATAGTCAACTTGAATTAAAAACAAATCAGTGCAGTCAATTCAGCAAGCTACTTGAAATACAGAGAAACAGCAACTCAAATAATCACTCTAAATTTCTAATAGTAGGGGTGTAACAGTATACAACGTTCAGGATGACAGGGCTCCACTAGTCTTAGCATATGTTTAAGCAGTCAAAAACACTCTGTACTGTACACTCTGTAATACTGTATGGTGTACCCTATCCAAGAGATGCTCCACATCCTTTTTTTCCCTCATCTATAAGCAGACCACATGGAGATTGTGGTTTGTTGGCAGCATAGCAGACATACACTTTAAACAAAATTCATTTAAACTTACTCAGACAAAAAGAGAATAGCAGCTAATGACAACGAGGTGTACCACTCAGGTTTTTTAGAAATTCAGGAGAAGAGGAGACTGCTGACAAGGAAGAGAATAAGCTGAAGATGAATACCAAATGACTGAGACACACCAAAACTATTCAGAGCTCTATTTTTAAATGAAACCAAGTCCCCCACAAAATTAACTTTGATTGGATGAAATGAAATGTTGTTTGCTCGTGGCAACCAGTGATTCACAAATGACTATATTCTTAATCGGCATCCAATCTGGTAATATATGGCCAGACAGAGCGAAGGAAAAGGACAGAAAAGACAAGAGGACTGACACGTAATACATTTTCAACAATTAAGTGATCCCAGGTTACAAGTAGACAGCTGTGATGAATGCCTAATGTGAACTTAGTCAAACCTCTGACACTCCTTCCACTCTTCTCTATCAGGCGGCTCTCTCATTAAAAAGTCAAATTCAATTACTAAAACAGAATGTAAGCATGCTTGCACCACAAAAACCAAACATAGCTTTTGTTACCCTCAATACAAAAAACAGTCTCATAGAGACTGTGATCTAGTCAGAGGTCAAGTGTGGTTTACTGTGGCCTCATAGATTGGATCATTGATTACATTAGAGTGTAACAACACCCCAAATCCTGCTACCTCCTTCCCAGCAAGTCTAAAAAATGCAGCAAAGGACTCTATAGGATAGTTACTATAGGGGGCATGACTTTGTATGAATACGGTATGTGACGTTTGAAGTAATGCCAACCAGAGTGACAGACTAACCACCGCTCAGTGCAGCTGCCAGTGGTCAGAACTAACCAAACTTATCAGGCATGAGCAACTACTGTCAGACTCTCCATGTCTGCGCTGGACACATGGAGAGTTTACTGAAGCTTTGACTGTCAACTCAAAGGAAATTCATGGCCGTTTGTAAAAAAAAAAAAAGTCTGCATGTTGCTTGTGTTATAACGTTAACTAAGCATGCGGCTCACAGGACTCAGCAGGGCTAAGTCTCAGGTGCTTGTGTCTACTACGGAGTGTCACGACTATGTAGCAGAGTTGGTTGGACATTGGTTTTGTTGGATGGGACAGGGATGGTTGGCTAGTGATCAGAGCTGCCACTACATACATCACCTGCCTTCAGATCTACCAATAGTGGGATTTAATTGCAATAGCTGTGTGTCACAAGCAGTAGAGGGAGGTCAGATTTATAGTACATAGTATGTAGAATTCAAATACTTTTCAGTGAAATGTCAAGATTTGGACCTGGATCGATCAACAACACAACTAAATACCCATATATAACATCCAACATCCAACCTCACCAAGGAGTAAAAGCTAAAAGTGACTGAGCAAAGCTTGTCAAGGAAAAA
Organism: Miichthys miiuy; assembly: GCA_036365135.1. Taxonomy (NCBI): domain Eukaryota; kingdom Metazoa; phylum Chordata; class Actinopteri; family Sciaenidae; genus Miichthys; species Miichthys miiuy. Next base: position 21,576,453 of record CM071603.1, read on the forward strand.
ATACTCCCTGTTTCCATTTTAGAGGAAAAGTCAGAGCATGAGTCAGTAGAACTCATCTTCTTGGGACTATAAATCTGGACAGTCTGACTAAAGTCTAGACAAAACTTTTTGAGTTATTTCAGTCTGGATCACAGTAGAGGACTCACCAACCAACCAACCAACCAACCAACCAACCAACCAACCAACCAACCAACCAACCAACCAACCAACCAATCAAAAGCCATTTCCATTCCTAGGGTAATGTTTGCTAGCACTGCTAAAACCGAGTGGCAGATGGTTTCAATAATGTGGCAATCCAGATCCACAGAGGAAGTCTGCAGAGGCAAAATGACATCTTATTTAAAACTGGACACTTTACTGCTGCCAGCAGCCCGGGAAAACAATGATTAGTCAATAACAGCTCAATACAACAAGTGGGTCTGTTTAAGGGAGGATCATTCTTAAACTTCACAAAGAGAGTAGAACAGGAAAAAGAGCAGCTAAAGAACATGAACATTACATCAAAACATCCTTAATAAAAATAAAAAATTGATAGAATCACAGCCAGCACAAAAAGAACATGCTGTCTTCTTCAATCACAGAACCAATTACAAAAAGAATAACAAAAGAAAAAGAGTCAATGTGGATGTTACCTGAGTACAATAACTTAAAAAGCTCATTGTAAGCAGGGCAAATCTGATTTCTGAAATCTGAATTCAACACTGAAGGCAAGAATTATCTAAATACTTAAAAATAATAAGAAGTGATGGAATATTGACTTTGAGAGACAGTGAAGAGGAGCCTGAGACTACAAGAAGATGAAGACTCGTGATTTTTTTCAGACTGACAAAGCGTTCATTTTTACTGTACTGTTGACATCTGAAGGAGAGAAAGAGGTGGCGAGAGAGTGAGAGTCTGAGAGAGAGAGCGAGAGAGAGAACCAGCTCTCTGAGGAAATTGCCCTCTGCTCTCCTTCATCACTGCAGGTCTGCTTCCCCCTCCTCCTCTCCTGGATGTCCGCCATTAGACACGCTCAATTGGATTCCTGTCAGATGTGCGGCCTCGCCCTGGGTCTCCTTCCTACGGGTGACTGAGCATGCTGTATGTGTGTACGAGTGTGTGAGTGTGTGTGAAAAAGCTAAGCAGCTTTCCCTATAAAAAATTGCCAACACAAAATGACATCCGCACACAAACAAACATGCACACACGCACACACATTATGCGAGCAACAGACACAGTTCAAGGCTCAGTTCGCTTCAGGCAGTGGTCTAAAGACAGCATGCACCTATTAGCATGGACCTTGGCACAGCAGGGTAAATGCTGACACAGGTTTGACCGAGAGGTTACGGCACTGAGATTTACTGTATGCCTACGTTCATTGACCTAGCCTTGGCTTCTACCAAGATATGTCTGTGTGATGTGACCATTTCAATGAATTGCTGAGGCTGTAAGCTTCTTACACCTTGACCTATCACAGGGGAATAAATAGCTACCTTGGGAGTTTTGACCATATAATGCTAGTCTTTATAACACTTGGCTTGTTCACCTTTCAATGGCAGAGTCATTAACTGTTATGTTTGGTCAGGACATAAATGCTACTGCAAAACTCAAGCCTGAAATGCAGAGTTTAAATGAAACAGATTACAGCTGCAATATGAAACATTTTCAACAGCATATGCTCCTCCACGCATTCACTCCTCTCATAATTATTAATTGGAATTAAATGAATGGATAAGACATACTGTGGGTTTGCTCTGGGTCTGATTCATTGAACACAAGAAAGCGGTGAACTGGGTTGTGGCTGTTAAAGTGAAGCACAAAATCACAGCACAATCCTGGGATCAATAGAATAGGTGAAAGAAATAAGAAACAAAGGAACAGCCAGGCTAAAAGCAGAGCACCTGGGAACCTTTTTTTCTCTGTGTTTCTTCAAATCATTAGAGACTGTGTAGATAGTGTAGTCTCAGGTTAGATGCCACATACAGCAGCCAGCACATCAAGGATAGAATATGTGACCACTAAGCATTAGAATGTGAATTCGATCACATGCGAAGGGAAGGACTAACTAAACATTTTGTCCCTTCTCTTTAAAATACTAACATATACTCTATATACTGTACTTACAATACCTCAAAGCTAGTCCTTGTATGGTATTTCTACCAATAATAGTTTTAATAGTATTCCTCCTTATGAGGCATGATTTAATGAAGACAAAACAGCTACCTGTAGATCTATTTAAAACTGCCAAAAATCGCTTGTCAGACTTAGTGTAGATAATACTGTACATTACTTGTGTACAATATGCAGGAAATGTCTACATTAAGTGTCAAACGGGCAGACAGGAAATAAGGAGCAGATAATATGAAGTCTCAACCCATACATTGAGTTGAATTTAAGAAATTATACAATTTCTGACCATTCAAGAAAAAAGAAAGAAAAAAAAAATCACCAAAAAGGTTGAGTCATTCGAGTGGAAAAAAAAAAACCTTGCACAGTAGTTGAGGTCTCATAAAAAAAACATGACCGAAACACCACCACCACCACTCTCCCTGAAAAACACACAAATGTACAGACAGAGCTTTGGAGTGCAAGAAAATCTAAAGCATAACTAATGACTAAGCAGAAAAAAAAGGCAAAGAGGCATGAAATCCATTTGTGTGTGTGAGGTAGATGTTAAGTTGGGGCAGGGCAGGAACTTTAGTAGGCTAATTAGATACTATTATCTGTTGCACCCAGTGGCCTGTGCCACTAATCCTGCTGATTAAACACAGTGGGCCTCCACAGCTCCACAGCTCACAGTAGCACCAGACTGATAAGGCCACAGAGCTCAGTGATGACATAAATGTCTGGGTCGGACTAGACTACATAGGACTGGCACTGTTCTGCTTTGCATTATACCGCAGGACACTGATGTGAAAATCATTGGAAAAAAAAAAAGAATCAGAGGTTTGGTGGTGACACAGCCAATGAATAAAAACAGTAAAAGCTTAAAACCGTTACCAAACATCAACTCAAAATACCTGACAATACTCAGCTCTGCCCACCAACTCTTACACCGCCTTGAACCAGCTTTCACTATAAAGCGAGGTTTTTTACTGTGAGGATCAGTTCATGACATCAATTAGTCCTTGCAGACAACATTAATACATTTTACTTTTTTTTTTCATTCTGCTAAAAGTCTGCTTACATCAGCAATATTTCAGAAGTAAAACAGGTCTACATTATTAGTTGATAAAAGAGACTAAATTTAAATAAACCTGTAACTCAAAAGAATTCCTGACTAGGACTTTAAAAAGGCATTATGGAATACCAGTCCATATGAATTAGCACCCCAAGATCTCTTCATTTAATTGGTTCAGTTGCTTTATGTTTGGGTGTCCACAATTTTCTGTAAATTCGTTTAACAACCAACAGCATTTATGGTAAATATCAACTGTAACGTGTGACTAAACAGGTCACTAATAACCATTCTCTTCATATTAAAAATTCAGTCAAATGATTTCCTGTAACGTGAAAGAAGAAAGGCCAGTCCCACTGAGAATCAACACATTAGCCAACCATCAGGCACCCCATTTCAATCAAAAGTGAACATTCAGATGTGAAGATGTTATGTTTCACTCACACACAACATGCTCAGAAAACATTATGTGCTTCTTCTAGGGGTTATTCTACAGCGCTGTAATACTCACAGTGAACATGGAACGGAAATTGCTGAGATCAGTGAACAGCTCCTCCACAGAGGTCTTCTTGGGATCAATAGCAAAGTACTCCAGTAGGTTCTGATAGAGTGTCTCCATATTGCTGTGCATTATCACCAGCTTGCCATACTGCTCCCGCGCGACCTTGCTGAAGCTGTGAGGGCTGTGGTCAAGGTCAGCAACACATCCATCGCACATTAAGCGCAAGTTAAAAGTTGCTTTGAGCGTAATACTAAAAATGAAATACATCAATATCTTTAAAAGAAAAAAAAAAGCAGAAATCATTCACGCATGTTGTTGTAAAGATCTGAAGCTGGAGATCAGACTATCAGTGGTAAACTGTCATGTTAGCATTCAGAGCTCTCATACTGTCAGTCAGGTTACTACTACATTGTGTTCACTGCTATGACCCCCTGCAGCCTACAGCATCTGTGGCTCATGTCTGGCTGCTGGCAAAGTGTGTTGGTTTTTCTGCCATGCACAATATTAACTGCAAACATAAATACAAAACAAGAAAAAAATAATAGGAATTTAACATATTTTATTTTACAGAATTCTCATTTTTGCTACCCTGGGCATCGTGGTGCACCACTCAGACTTTACTGCACTCAAAGTTTAAATTATTGTTTAACTTCAACAGTTTTTGCCACTGTCATTTGGAACATCATCAAATCAGATTATATTTTACTGAAAATATCACATACTGCTTTCTACTTTTTTTTTTTTTACAGTCAGTGTTAACACAGCAGATAATGATGTATTGCATATAATTGTGCTCTTGGCATAAGTTCTGTGGCAAATGCAGCAGAAAGCACATTCTGTTTCTTTTCAACTGTGGTCTACAGTATGCACCTCAAAAATATCAAATAGTGTCAAGAGCTGGTGTTCACAGACATGGACACATCCTACAGCAAACAAATATTGCTGCTTTTGGGATTGCCTTTACAGTAGTCTGTGCCACAACTGACTGGCTGACTGCATGGAAGATTGAAGATTATTAAAGGTCTTCCTGGTTAAACTTAGCAAAGCAAAGGACAGCTCTCTTATGCTGGTATGTTTGTGTGTGTATATATATATATATATATATATATATATATATATAATATAAATGAGGACAAATAGGTAATGGTTGTGTCAACATAAGCTGGAGAGGTGTCAGTGTCAGAGCAAAGTGAGGGGAAAGCGAGAGCACTAATTCATAGCCTGCCTACTTCCAGGGCATGCTGTTCAGCAAGTCTACTGTAAGTCTCCACACACACAATATTCACTCTAGCAAGCATGTATTTGCCTTTCAACAATAATGGTATATGCAGTATTATGCTTTTTATCATTAGACCTTTTTTTAATTTTCTAGCATATCCTGAGCAGTGATGACCTAAGCTTTTGATACATGAGAAACTAAAAACCTGGTTTAAACTAATGTCCTTCATTTAAAAAGTCTGGGTAATTTTCTGTTCAAATCAATAAAAAGGAAGAACATGACCTGTCCCTATATAGCAGTTCTACATATGGCCCCAGCATCCTTGTCTCAAGGCAGCTAAGAAGCAACAGTGTCTGTGTGTTATCACAATTATGTGCAGCCTGCCTGGCTCCTATTGTGCCCCTTCATTATAACTCAACTGATGTACATTTTTGATGCCTGGCCTCCGTTGAAGCTGACTACCTATTCACAGCTGGGTAAATGCTGTTCAATAGGCACTGCTCTCAGATTGACTTGTCAGTAATATCCTTCCCACGAAGGAGCTGGAGGAAAGACGCACGAGGCCTGAGCAGGTGATGGAAAGCAAGAGAGTGCGAAGAGAAGAAATAGCCAAGAGCTATGGTGATAAGTATCATGGGGTGCAAAATATCTCTCCTAACTTCTTCCTTTTTCCGGAGAAAGCAGTGGACCACAGGAGCTGATTTTTGAAAACTCTCTTGCTTTCCGACTGCTCTTTCTGCATCTGTTTTTCTCTCGTTCTAATCTGCTACCTTCACAATCAGCTCTCATTCAGATGTACTACACCAATAGCACAAGTGTATACTCAAGTAGTGATGATGGAATCTGTCATGTCATCAGTGTGACACTCCAGTCTTCTTACTGTATGTTGAGGTGGTGACTGTAGATTTCGCTTGTCAAAATAACAAGTGTGACCAATAAACTTCATCGGCTGCAGGTGAAGTCACCATGTGTTAAATTTTAACCTGACCGTATCAACTGTATCAAGAGGGTAGGGGGAATAAAGGAGCAAATCCACTCGTCTTTGATCTAGTACCTTTTGATATCCTATGATGTGGATGTCTAGGAATCTTCATAGATATAGAGTCACAATTGATTGAGAAAACATGGTATACTGTACAAGCAAAATGGATTACCAGTGTACGACATTTAAAGTTCAGATTAGTAAAAGAGTGTAGTTCAGAATCAGAGTCAGAAACATTGCTGGTGAGGTTAGTACACCTCTTGTTGTTTATGCTGTATTTTTTATTTTTATGTACATTATACAATATTCAGGCAATCAAATAATTTAAAATGAAACTATATATGTGTGCTAGTGTGTGTACATAAGAATAAAAATACTTACTAAAGGGATTTTTAATTTAGTTGATTTAAAGATGCACATAAGCCACATATTAATGTATCTGTATTCTAAGTCAGGTGTATGTTTCATTGATACTACAGCCAGCAAATATTTATTGGTCACATAGTTAAGTCTAATGAGTGAGTGTATGCTGTAAGTGAGTGCGTTGCTAGCTGTTGCATTTTCTTTTAAATATGATAGCTTTTTAATCAGTGCCGTTGAGTGTAGCCATTTTGTGCCATGCACCTGAAGCAGTGAAAGACAGAGCTGTCAAATCCATCCTCAGTGAACCTTTTTGTGTTGCACTCAAGTTCTCTCCTAACTACTACAGTGAAAGCCATCAGTGCTCCAGCCCCAAGGCTATTGATCAAAACTACATGAAGGAGGCTAGACACAGGGTGTATTATTGAACACACACTAACACACCTGGTCTGAGACATGCCCATCAACCTGATCCACTCGAGCTACCTCAGAGGACATTGAATAATTAACACTGCTGCCAAACATATATGGACAGCTGTCAGCAGTGGACCTGGATACGCAAGGGGAGCAGTGAAACAGTTATGTATTTATATGTTTATGAATTGCCATTTTTTGTTTCATTATCATAAACTGACAGTTGAATAAAACATATTAAATGGCTGTTGTTTCGTCTCCGGGAGCATACAACAATGACTGACGCTGTGTGTGTGAAAGAGAGTGACAGAAAGGTTAAGGAGGCTTTGTTCTCCCTTTCTAACCCTTCGCTGAATTTTGAAGCTGCCCTCAGTGCGAAGTGCCCTTCACAAAGACAGCTGAGATGGGTAGTGGCACAAAAACCTGACTATAGAATGGGGTGCCACTTCTGACTAGTACACATAATCGACAGTGGAAAGAAAACCATGTGTATATATATCGGACCAATGGCAGGAGGACTATCCTTGTCTCTCTTTCTTTATTCTTTATTTTAATAGCATAGAAGTATAACACTTCTACTGTTGATTTCCTGAGTGATTCATGTGTTATGTCTTGTCCTGAAAATATTCCATGGAGGGAAAAGGGGTAGAATCACTTTTACAAAGCTATGTTTTCCAGTTTTTTTCAGTCCAGGTTGAAGGCGATGGGAACTAATCAAACACAGCATCAGTATTTAATTGTGTAAAATGTAAAGGAAATGTGTTTAATTGGGTGTTTGATCAAGCAAAGACTTGAACATTTCTTCGCTTTATACCACAAGTTCAGTTATATAAACCTGCTCTTTTCACCAGCCTCTGAAGAACCACTGTGTTAAAACTAAACATTTAAATTCCAGCTCCAGTAATATTCCTCTGACTTTTGTTGAGTTTGATTCATTACAGTAAACCCACTGAATAATTCCCCCAGACTGGTGAGTGAACGCATGCGTATGTAAAAGGATATAGCCATTTTAGTGAGAACATGTCGTTGGGGTCATCGGGGGAGGAGAAAGTCTCCAGGTCTCTCTCCAGCTGCAGCAGCTGCCTCTCCATCTGCCTGAGGCTCTTTTCCAGATTCTCTGCAGACACTGACACAGACCCACACATATCAGGACACACACACACACGCATTTATGAAAGCACACAGAAACACACCCACGTGCCAAAGAAAAGTGAAGAAAGAAGCAGAAAAAGAACAAGTGAATTACAGGTACAATCAAATTCATTATTATTTCGAAGTTCTGAAAGAATCAGAGAAAAACAACATACAAAAAAAAACTAACAATGAAAATGAGAGAGAAGCTAGACCAATTGCAAAGCATGCTTATTATGGGCTCACACTGTGCCAGAAACACCATGGGAATAAACAACGACTGAGGAAAAAATAAACATCAAGGGAGAGTATGTTCAATACACAGTTTTATTATTCTTTGCCTCTTATATGCTCATGTGTATGCCGCAAACAATTAAATTCATACAAGAATATAATGCCTTACTGACACAGTACTGAAAGCAAATGGCTGCTGTGTTTGTTCTTGTAACACAAACAGAACAACAGATTCAAAACTGCAGGCTCAGTATGAAGATGGCTATTGAAGTGGAAATCTTTCTACACTGTTCATCCTTTGTCTTCAGTCTTAGCAACAGGTGCATGGATCATGCAAGTAGGAGAGCAGAGGAACACTGAGTAACTTTCTGTTAAGTTGGTCATGGCTGACACTTTAAGCTAGTCACTGTATACAGCAAATGGCTTAAATTACACTGATTAGACGCTGCTTGACAAAAAGGTATAAGCTGCTTATTTTTAAGTAGATTCAAATGTCCCTTGATCCTAATACATGCCTTATGAAAGGGGAAGAAGAAAACTTCAATGAAGCTTTGGCTTCTCACTGAATTTAGCATAAACCTCACTTACTGGTGGCAGTATACTGTCATGGACACGCACACGTCGTCACTACAGATACTCTCAAAGTCTGTAACTGAAGTTGAACCAACCACTCCATTAAACTTAAAATTTTAAGTTCAGTGGAGTGTGAATGTGTATTTTCGCTGCAGGTAAACTTTGTGAGTGTATGTACAAAAAAACAAAACAAAACAAAAAATAAACGCATTCATGCATTTAAGCTGGCTGAGAGTAAAACCCAGGTGCCACTTTTCATTCTGCTGTCACTCAGCAGTGACAAAAGAGAAAGGTTGTGAACGCAAACCACTATGTAAAACTCACTCAACACAACTGTATCTTTACCTCACAAAGAATTAACACCATAGTATCATTGTACTATGTTCTCAAAGTTCTATTTTTCCTGGCACTAATAGTTAACAGTCAGTCGAAGGCAGTGAAAATGCCACAGCACTCCACTCTTTTAAAAATTGTCACAGACTACATTGTGACCAGTGATGTCTCAATCAAAACAGTATTCACAGAGCAGCTGCTCTTCACTGACTGAATGTTGCATTGATTTTCATTTTGGTAAGAAACCACCCTGCCAATCTGAACAGTAAAATTGTGTCAATTGTATATCCTGTCAAATGGCAGGACTGTGTTAAAGTTATATATATGTACAATCACATACTTTAACATTTGCTAATGTCCTTTTGATGGCCTTGACTTGGTCACTGACTTGAGAAAGTACAATTTAAAAGCTGACTATGTGCCAACTACTTCATGCTTCTATTATGACCAGGTCTCTCTTGTAAAAAAAAAAAAAAAAAAAATATGTCAGACCAAGTGTCGCCACTGCTAGCCGCGCCCCAGGCAGGTCCCAAGCAGCCTGGACGCTGAGTGTCTGTCCAAATGAAGGACAGTTTTAAACAACAGAAGCCCACAGATCACCGCTGAAATTAGATTTAAAAGGTTAGAAATAAAAAAAGTCAATGGTGTGACCAATAATAATTTGATCAAATACAAATCCTGATCAACAAGCTGATAATGATTTTGACTTCTTTTTTTTTACAGTCACATACAAACATTTTTTGAAGAAGGAAGCTGTTTAATGAAATGAGATGAATGAGTGTCCTTCATTTTAGTGAACTCGGTGCTAAAGTCACACAGTCAAACATCAGCAGCACTCCAAACGCATTATAACATTTTAGATTACCATTGTTACTACTGACATAATAGTAAAATTCTGGCCAGAGTATTCTTATTAATTTGCTGACAGATCAAGTAGCTTTATAACTACCAAGCTACTGTATGGGAATTTCTATAGAAATTCTATTGTGCATGCTACTTCAATGTCAGACAACAAAACAGATATTCTCTGCATTCTGTCAACAGAATTACTATAAATCTTTAACTAAATAATCAATGATTTCCAGACATCTAACCAATGCCCAATATGATTAGTATGATAGATTAAAATATCCCCGTTTCAGTCAACAATCAAAAAGTGACACTTCACCAGCTCTAGCACATCCATTTTAATCTCTGTCTCTTTTCCCTAAAAGCCTTCTGCATAACCAAGCAACCAAAAATCTGCTGAATGAGGTGTGGGCATCTTGTGGAGGTGGAAGGAGGCCAGACAGGCAGTCTGTTAATGGAAATGATTAAAGCCTGGTGATGATACGCTGACTGAGGAAAGAGCATGGGAAGGTGAGACAGAGCAGAAATGGAGAAGATCAATGCAAACTGCAAGCTTTTGGTGAGGCTCCCTCAGGTGGAAGGGTGTAGGACCAAGAAGAGGTGTATGCTTCAAGAAAAAGAAAAAAAATGTGATTGAGCAGCTGGGATGTTTAGTTAATCACACCGAAATGTGTTTCAAAACAGATGATTCTGATGCCGAATATAAACACATCTGTCATATAGGATTTAAGAATTGTGAAATAATTGCTCTGTGCTATGGTGACAAGCAGAGTGGGAGATGAAACATAAAGCAGCCCTGCTCTTGCTTTCTCTTTCTGTATTAAAACGTGAGTGATTTTTATGTGCGGTGGGGCTTGAATGCCTCTGTGGTCCAGAGTGGTTGCAGACAGATATAGGATGTTTTAGAAGAATAATAATTGGAATATTTGTAGAGGTCAAATCCCCCATTGACATCCTTTTATTACTCTGCCAACCTGCTGTGCTATAAATGAGACCGAGTAGAGCACACATCCGTGCATACTCACAAACAGATCAGCAACACACAGAGTTCCACTATAGATCATCCTTTGATGTATGGAAATTAAAATACTGAAAAAAAAATGCACATCTGCCCTCTGAGGCCACAGCCTGACAGACAAGTGCGAGTAGACTGATGGTGCCAGAGGCTGGGAACTGGAGGTGTGTAATGCAAGAAATCCTGGTACACAAGCACAAGGTGCTGAACACCTACTACATACAACAAGAGCATGAAGGTCACTGAACTGCAAGTTGCAGTGTGGATTGTTTTTTTTATGCATTTTCAACCTGAGGTTCATCAATCTGACTGCATGTGGGAAAACTGCAAAACAAAGCCTGAACCACATATTAGAGAACCATCTCAGTATAGTTAAATCTTCACAGTATTCATTAACGACTCCTCAGTGCAACAAGCCGTGCACAGGAACTGATGTTCTGTCTTCGTTGCAAAATAAATGTGTGTCTATTTAGTGTTGAGTATAGTCTTCCATGTAAGCGATGTTTCTGCTGCTGATGGGTGGTATCTGAAGAGTTACAAGCTGAGGTAGCCAGGTTGAGCCCATTAATACATCTCAGTGGTTTTGTTTCTGATTTCAACATGAAACTCAGCACCAAGTAACACGCAACAAACCACTCTAATTGCCCAAACCTGACTGCTGGGTGTTGTGTGCATGTTTATGTGACAAAAAAAAAAAAAGGGACAGAGAGCAAGATTGATAGACCAAAAACCAGACAGGTAGACAGACAAGGAGAGATAGACAGGCAGATGTTGACAGACAGATAAATAGATAGATAGATACAGAGAAAATGAAAGAGAGAAGCAGCACACCAGGACTGCTTCTCCATGTCAGGAGAAATAATGATTGTAGTGCTGAAAAGAAGAGAGAGGGGCAAAAATAAGAAGGCAGACACAAAAGAAACCCTGAACTAAGCTGCAGTTTTGCTTCCATGAGAGACGGGATTGGCAAGGGGGGAAACGAAGGCTGTGTTACACACAGTCAAAAGACGGCAGCTTTTGCAACAGAAGCATAAATCATTACCGCTACCTCTATCCAACCCTGTTTTCATGCTCAAGTAAGCTCTTTGGTTAGCGTCTACGAATGTAACGCAGCCTTTTAGTGTGTCTTCAGGCCTCCCGAATGGCTGTCAGACCTGATGAAAAGAAAGCCACTCAAGAGCATTGGTTTACAAACACAAAATGGGATTTGTGTGTCTGAATACTAGATACGGAACGATGAGACACTTAGTGTATGCATCTCATAATGGCACAGAAACACAGTGAAAGACAGTGGTGGAGAAAGAACACTATAATCTATATAAATGCAAATATATATTCAGCTCGAGGTCTGTGAAGTAAGGAGGGGACAAACATTGAAGAGAGATCCAAAGCATTGAGCTTTCCATTGATCTCGCTCTTGTACCTATGAGTCTTGGCCAAGGGCTTGTAGACACACAGCACAGTTGGGAGAAATGAAACACTCAACAGGAGCATCGTTATCCACAGATTATTAAAGCACCAACAAAATCTGGAGGGGTCCTTACAAGGAAGAGTCCAAACAATAAAGTCACACATTTCATCCTCATTCCTTTTTCTCCTCCTCAACCTTTCCTTCACGCCCGCCTGCTGGGAAAGAAGCAGTGGGTAAAATCTTCTTTGGAGCAGCAGGAAACATGCTGTGACAGTATGACTGCACACGCATACATAGTTGCAAACACACACATACTGTACACAAACTGCTGCTCGCTTCCTCCTCCTGAGAGTTGCCTATGGCAATATGAACAAAGAACAGGACAGAGTTTGCTCTGACCATCCAGTCTGTCCGTGCTTGACTGTGACCTTTACCGTACTCTGGATACACTGGCCAAACTCAAGAGTGTGAGAGAGCAGTGTGTGTTTGTGAGCAGGGCTGCGAAGTATATATATATATATATATATATATATATATATATATATATATATATAAAATCTTGTAAAACTGTAAACTAAATGTAGACTACATTCAACCAGTCTATTGTTCTTCATCTGAGCAGTAGACATGACCTGAAGTATTCTCTTAAAAAATAAGCCTACAGCTCGTGTAAACGTGCTACAGCAGAAGATTAATGTTAGTATCAAACAGGGGAGCAGATGAGCAGAGTGTAGCATAGATCAAACACTAAACTGGTAAAGTACAATGTATGTTTACGAAATCAACAAGCACCTAATCCCAGAATAATCCCCAGAGAGCTGTACAAGTAGAAAGGTAAGAGTAGAGCTCAAAGTAAAACAGAGGAATACAGATGAAGAATGCTCCATTTCGGTCTAGATAAGAACATTGTCTGGGTAGTCCAATCTGTTTATGCACCAAGCTTTTCAAACAACGCCCTTTAATGCCTGGATCTCTGACTACTGATTGAATACAGCAATGTAAGACAATATAATGTTGTCACTCTGGTAGTTTTCATGCCTGATGTTACCTGGATGTGGTTGGGCGCTACCTAAGATTGCTTTGCAGGAGTTTATTTTGTCTGGATGCTGACGGATCTTAAAGATTAAACTTGTTATAAGACTTGTTATATTAATAGTTCATGTGGCTGGACAATCCACACAGCTCATTATCTTTTCATTAGGCTCACCTTTACTTGCACCTTTACACACATTTACCACTGCCATTGTCTGTGTCATCACTATCGTTCATGTCAGGTAACAACTCGGCCACCATCAAACAAAACGCCAAAATGTTCCTAATTTCTAAGATACTGTTGTTCTCAGTCTTATTGGCATGCCCTCAGTTGCCTAAACACACTGAGCAGAAGATTACATAAAACACTGGCCTCATTTAACTCAAGCAAAGAGGTTTTTCTTTTTTGAGTTCTAGACAGGGTTCACCACAGAGAGCTGGAAAACAGACTGCCGTGTATGTATTTCTGTTGTCTGCTCAAATAATAGTCTACCTATTACTGTTGCTAATTTCGAATTTGTAAGACCCGTAAAACAAAAGAGATGTTGATGTGGCGGGGAGTGAATCAAGTCACGGTGCGCTGGGAGAGCTAAAGTTGACACCAGCAGGAAACCATAATAACTGCAATAATCACACTGTGATATTGCCCCAGAGAAAGTGTGAGGTAGACGCAGTGTTAAAATTATCAAGCAGCAAAGTAGTTGATACTTGATAATTAGAGCAGTGATCCTTATATGCTTAAAAAAAAGTCACAAATTATGTGCAGCGGCTTGGAGCATCGATATCTTTTGTTTTCCCTCAAATCATATTCAATCTGTCATTTTTTAAAGACTTACAAAATATAACAAAACTCTCAGGATACCCTAGCAGTGTGTAAATGTGTATAGGTTTGTGCGGATGGGTAATATTGGATATTACCTCGGCTAGCTCGGTCCACATGCTCCAGTTCTTCAGAAAACTTGATCACATTTGGAAATTCCTCCTCGCATACTTGTGCTAGGAAGTGGAGTAATGTGGTCTTTTGGTCCGCTGACTTTGTGTCTTTCAGCTGTAGTGAAACACATAAACACAAACACATCCCGTTACACATAAAGAGCCAGTAAAATGTGTATTTTAGATTCTTTAGACTTAATATAGTATTAACAAATAGATTTTGCTCTGATTGGGAACAGGGTGATGGCATACTTTGCACTGTGGTAACTTACAAAGTAACATAACTCTAAACTGACATCTATAAATTTGCTGTACAAGTAATACTCTATTACTAAATGAAGGCAAGAAATATTTATATACATTTAGAATCCATCTTTTTTTGTAGTCAAGAATTATTTCAGCATTTTTTTTTGTTTTGTTTTTTATCAGATGTGTTGTTCATAGTTTTTTTATTATTTAAAGGGATGAGAAAAGGCACTTGAGAAAATTTCAGAACTGCTCCTTTTCGTCTCAGCCAGCTGGAGGAGTGGGTCGGTGTCTGTTCGACTGACAGCTGCTGGAAGACTGCCAGAGTTTCACTGTTACATTGTACACAAAGTAAGCAAACTTATGCTATGGCCTACATGTCACTTGCAGACAGTGGGTTGTTAGCGGTACTGAAGAGTAAAGGCAACACCAGCATCTAAACAGACCTAAGTGACATTTGCAGGTATATTTACATGCCTTCTAATGTGCTACAGCTGAGCAGCTTGTTAGCTATCAAGCCTGCAAACTGATGCTAGCTGTTCACTTTTCCCCAGTGACAAGGACAGCTATTTACAGAAAGGATAGGTATACTGTAGCAGACAAAGACTGCTATTTAATTTCAGATGAACTTGCTGCAACAGTAGAGAATTGCCATAAGTGATGGATGTAATGTGACAAAGAAAACTGACCTCCGTTCGCCTACATTGAGCCTTTTCAGTAGTTTTATAAATGTGAGTGTTGACAGTATTACACACAATTTTATGTCTCACTCATCTATACAGCAAAAATAATATTCACAATGTGATGACCTCTTCTGCGCTTAGTGCCTCTCTCTCCCCCACACGCACACATTTTCAATTTCTCTGATAAATTTCCATCATCGCTCTTTACAGTCTAATTCCAAGATGTCTCTCAGTATCCCCGCCAAACATCCCTCCTGTGGAGTGCGTTTCTGTGTATCTCTCTAGGTGATCTATTGGTAGACAGCAGTGTACTCAGCCCCGCTGGGTTTAATCATGTTTGTATTATCTCTTCTAATCAAACATTCTCATCTCTCTTTTCATTTCTGTTTCCCATTTTTTTTTCAAAAGCCTCAAGTGCTCACTCACAAAAGGTCCCTCTCTGAATTTAGATGGATTGTAATCATAGTTGACAATGTAAACATTTTGCTTTTTCCAGTTGGGCTGGGTGCAATTTTCCTGTGCTGTGGAGTGTGCCATGGAATTAAGTTGTCAAACTCGGCAGGCACGGAGGTGATGTCTTCCTCTGTATATCCTGCCTCTGACATCGACTCACACCTTAGTTCTCTGACGTACGAGCGCAAAGATAAGGAAACAGACATGCTGGAAGAGCAATCACGCTAAACACAAAGTATGTTCCTTCATAGACTTATTAATTGATCATATCATTGTCATGCTAATTAAACTAATTCATCATGTATGTATGAATCCATGTTTGTGTACGCAGATGCACTGCTGTTTATATGAACATAAGCACCCGAGTCTAACGGGGCAGCGAGGTGGCAGTGATGAATGGCTGCAGTGGTTGTTACTGTGGAAACTGCAGTGAGCGTGCCAACAGCTGTAATGTAACCACTGGAGGAGTTTCCTTCTACTCCGAGATTCTACTCTGTTCTCACCATCACTATCATACAGGAAAACTTACTGCTCCTTCTTCAAGCCACAGAAAATTCAAAGGTATAGGTATTTGCTATGTCTCTGCCCCGCAAAGCATAGGTAGTACTGCAGAGTGTGTGAACTTTCAAAGGGATGCTAGCCGTAGCCTCAGTTATCTGTCCTGAGCAGGAGAATGAGAATGAGAATAAAATACTCCCTGGGTTTGGATGCGTTGATAGTTGTCAGCAGATAGAGGGGAAGAAAATCTGGCTTGTGGGACTGTTGGTGCTCAATCAAATAAAATAGTTTCAAACAAAATGTCTAATCATCGGGGTGGCGTTTAGCTCAGCTGGTAGAGCAGCCGCCCCATGTGCGAGGGCTCAGTCCTTGCTGTGGAGCCCCAGGATTCGGGTCCGACCTGTGGCTTTTTCCCGCGTGTCGTTCCCCGTCTCTCTCTCCCCGCATTCCTGTCACTCTTCAGCTGTCTCTATCAAAATAAAGCTTGAAAAGGCCAAAAAAATTATCTTAAAAAAAAAAAAAGTCTAATCATCAGCAGCCACATATAATCAGTTTACTGATAGGGCTCAGCTGAGGGGACATTAAGGGGAAAAAAAGCACTGGCTTGCACATGCTTAGAGGCTAACACTCCTAGAAACATGCAGCTAGGGTATGTCTCAGCTACTCACACACTGATAGACACACAGACATAGATTGAGGTCATCATATTCGTCTCTGATGACTGTGATAAAAAAAAAAAAAAAGGATTGTTTTGGACTAAAGCCTGTATTTATGAAACAAAATGGTAATACAAAAATAACAAATGAGCATTTAAGTCACATGAGGTTTCTGAAATGTGTAATCAGAGACAGCAGGAAGGAGAAGAATCTGGCAGGCCTTCTTCAAGCAAGAATCTAAAAAAGTCTGCTCAGTTTATATCAGATCTTTATATCAAGAGATTTACTGTGGTCACTGTAGTAATATTTAGTAGTATTTTTTTTTAAATTTTGCAACTCCTGCTAGTGCACCTGTAAACATGAGCTTTCTTTCTTGACCGTACATCCCTCATGTTGAACCACTGCCACTGGAGGGATAAAGGACTACACACTGTATGTGAACTGATAGTGAAGTCAGCATTTCAAACCTCACCTTGCAGAGAGAACTGAGGTCAAAGCCGTATGACTGGGCATTTCGAGAGCCTGCATTCATGTAATTCCCCAGCAGCAGCACCAGCTCCAGCAAGCGACCAAAGGAGCGGCTCTTCCTGACCTCATCACAGGCGGCGTTTACAGCCAGGATGTCTGGGCGCAGGTTGTTTACCTGCTCCTCAAACTGCAGCCGGAAGAGGATGTGGTTGAGGCGAGGACGCAGCCGCTTCACACTGCTCATCTGGGAAAGGAGTTCAGAAATGGAGGAAACGAGGAGAATGGAGAAAGGAATAATGTGAAAAGGGAAAATTACAGAAAAGAGAACGGAGCAGGAGAGTAGAAAAGCAGGAGTAATGAAAATGGTGCCAAAGAGAGAGAACGAAGTCCGAGAACATAGTTGAACTTAAAATGACTACAATCACACTCTTGGCACACTCTCACATTCAGTCGATCTAATTTAAAAGAAATGTATGCAACCGGCATTCTGGAAAGTGTTGCTAGGCAGTAGTAATAGATGCTGGCAGTGATTTGATTTGGGACCCAGGTCTGGTAAGTTAATTGTGGAGTTAGTGTCCATATAGGGCAGGCAGCAGAGGGGGTGGAATATACAATAGGCTGCCTTGGATTACCACTCTCACACAATTAGAGAAAATTGGAAAATATTGCATTGGGCCCAGGGTTTAGCCACAACAGTGATTGTGTATGTGTGTGTGGGGGGTGGTGGCAGGCAGGGGCGCAGGTTCCAATTGTCTGTTTCACACAACAGCTGGCAGTGCGGTTTGATGTCTTCCATCAAGGGTTTAATTATAGCTACTGTAATGTTATCAAATGACTATTTCAGTCGGTGAGTGAGTGAGCTAGCGAGTGTGTGCTGTGTGCGCGTTTGTGTTTATGTGAGAGAAAAGGAGAGCGAGAACACAGGGCAGACGAATATTATGACAAAATTAATAAATAGTAAGGTGAACAAGAACCAAACATAATCCTGAGATGGAGCCCATAGATGAGATAAATTATGTGATAAAGGATATTGTAATAAGGAGAAGAACGAGTGAAGCAAACACACCGATGTGCCTTCAGAGTTGATGTGTGCAGCTGTTGTTTCTGTAAAGGCTATGGACAAAACTGAGCCGCTGAAGGCAGTATTAACAACATGAGAGGACGGGAGAGTGTGAACAGTGAATTTAAAAATGATGCACCATATAGTGAAAACAAATTAATGTGAGTAAATATTTTGGCAACTTGTAATAAATGTGTCCGTGGAGTGTCAACAACAATTTAAATTCTAGATGAAAGACTTTAATTCAAAGACGTGCCAATCAAAAAGGACTGTGACTACAGTTGAGCCAGCAGGATGCACATGCTGGTAAACAGAATAATTCCTAAGATTTCGGGGACTGAAATGAAGTATGTAAGTCATCAACCACAAATGATGTACAGCAATACCAGCTGCTGCACTGCATGGAGATTACTTGTATAAAAAAACATTATGGAAATTAATGCTGTGCGAAGATCTAGAGCTTATTTGCCTTTTGACTTCTGGTCACAAAGATACATTTAACTTATTCATGGAGCTGCATAAAAACATTAAATGACTACATTACCCTTGTGTCTAAAGGACTATAAGGAGTTTTACAATGCAATCACATCTATCCCTTAGAATATACACTACAGTACGACGCACTACTACACACAGGGTAGTTCATATCAAGTATGAGAGTGGCCGTCATGGAAAAAAGAAGATAAAACGCATGTGTTTGCACAATGGCAAATTAATATTCCCTTTGAACCTGAGCTTTTCTGATAGGTGAAAGCACACATGCCTCCTTGGGCCCACGCAGGCTCAGCATTGAAACAACATTATATAAGTAGACCCTCTTTGTTCTATGTCTCCCAGATGAACAACTCACAACAGCTGAGCATGCTCTATTTTTAACCCCCCCTTATCAAGCACTCAGTCACTGCATTTTCATTCAGTGGTAAGACTCTCTTTCATGCGTGTTTATGACACAGGTGGGTGCATAGGGCAAAAGAAGATTATTACATATTTTGTCAGTAACTTGGTTGCTAGGCAGAAACACAAAATACACACAAAAAAGTGCTACACTCCTTATGCATAATTCTGAATAAACCGCCTTTGAAAAGTCTTTAAGAAAACGATGCAGACATAATTAGACAGCAGTGCTGCTCTTTAATGTGCATAAATTAGTGCGGCAGTCCACAGGTGTCCTGTCTTTCTTCTTACGGCTTAAAATGAGAGAATTTTAAAAAGCTCTGGATTAAAATATTCATGTGAAAGTGCATGCGTGCAATGTGTGAGAAAAGACAGAAATGTGATAAGATGCAAATACAAGACGAGTTACATTACTATAACATTTAAATAGTAATAAACCAATTTTCTAGAAACTGTGTATGTATGAGAAGATAATGATCTTACAAAGAAATACAAGATGAAGATGTGATATATGAGTACATGCTGTTGGACCTATCACCAGCTAGTTGGGATTTGACAGTTGTGTGTGTGTGTGAGAGAGAGAGTGAGTGTGTACTCACCACAACCCCAAACTGCTCGGGCTCTGACAAATTTGCGTACTCATTCTTATATTTGGCCAAGGCGTTCAACTGCTCCTGCTCTGGTAAGTGCTTCACAAGGTTCTACAAAGAAGGGAGAGGGAGGAAAGGAGTGAGAAGCAACATGGAGGATAGTAGAGCAAAGAAAAGCAAGAAAATTAATTATTACACCTAGCAGGACATTATATATCCTCCTTACTGTCAATTTGTGTCCTGTGTATAAAATGTCATGATCCAAGTGTGTCCAAAAATTTAGCTGTTTACATCATTAGGGATTGACTGCATCTGGGTTTCAAGAGTAATGTGGTTGAACACAGTTCATGCCTGAAGAGCAATGCAGTGTTTTCTTTGAAATTAATTCAGAATGAGCCCTGGAGCCGTGAGACTACCAGTATTTGAACTGTGCTTGTATAGAAATCCAACCTACTGCTGTTCTATTTGCTGTGCGAGTTTCAGCCCCGTTGGTGTAAAAATAGTGTTTTGTAACAGCAATAAAGTGTCTTTTATTATCCAACATGGACTATATCCTTAAACTATATATACTTATAGACAATTGAAAGTTAGATTGTGGTTTTTTTTTGGTTTTTTTTAGACAGTCAAAAGAAATAAATGTTAAATAATTAAATCCATGCTGATTACATTACCTTCCCGTCTCAACAAATACTGCTACTGTGTGGTAAATATGTTGGTCCGATGCATTTAAATTGGGTTGAAAATCTGTCCCTGATGCCTGGAGTCAGGACAAATATTGCTACTTCCACTACTTGAGTTTTAATGGATGCAGAATAATGGAATTTGCCTTAATGACCATTAATTATTTGCATGTTGTAATTAACTGTTATCGATCAAATTAATTTTTATTAAATGTACACCCGTAGCTATAGCATATGCTGATTTTATTTTGGCCTAAATACACACTATATGCTTATATTATACTGTTTCATGCCTTTGATTCCAGCCATTTAGACTACTGTAATTCCTTATTTGTCAGACTAACCAGAAAGCCGATTGACGACCTCCAGCACGTAGCATTCTAGCTTCTCTTCACTGGTTGCCTGCATGCTTGAAAACTGACTTTAAAGTTTCATGCTTGTTTGCCCCCTCCTATACTGCTGACCTTATCTGACCTTATCTGTCCTCTTGGTAGGCTAAAGTCTACCAAACGTTACTGCCTGTAACCAGGGCCAAACTGGAGACAAATGGTAGTAGGGCTCATAACCTCTATACCAGCCTTCCATTCGTAATCAGGCAATATGGCTATATTAAATTCTTATGCTGTTATTTCATTTTCTTTAAATCACATATAACCTTATTATTTCATCATGAGAATCTCTGTTGTTTTGCTGCAAAAAATAAAATATAATTATTGACAGAAACATCAAAACTGACAGTAACGGAGCATTTTAAATAATAATCCAAATGCTTGTATAAAAGTCATAGTCTAAAGCTGTAACAAAAAATTTATAATAAAAATTGAAAGATTAAAATCAGCATAGCACTTATTTTCATTTTGTTTATTGTTTGTTTATTTTCATATTTACTGTGTTTACCAACTGGTGCTTCAACACCTGTTGTACTGTAGGCTTTACAGATTCCCAATAATTCAGCCTCAGGCTACATACAGTATCGACAACTAAACGAGACAACCGACAACCGAAAGCTCCGCTTTGGAGCATGAACCTGACCAACTGAGCAGGAAAACGACATTAAAAATATACTTTATATATTCTACAGCCTCGAGGTAAAAAAAAAGTTGCACACTGTAGATTGAGCCAGTTTACAATATTCTTTCCATCTCAGAGTTAGAGGTGAATATCTAAGTTAGACTAAGGTGGTCTTCCCAAGAAATCCATGTACTAATGTCAGATAAGTAACTGCAGCTCTTAACATTTACAGCTTTATATAAAACTTGCCCTACCTGAATCATAGGTTCAGTGAGCTGCTCCATATCCACCTCCACGATCATCCGACGAATTTCCTGATAAGGCATACGGAAGGAACCCAGGAAGATGGCTACACAGGAATAAATAAAAGATGTAACAAATTCTGTGGTAAATAAAAAAAAAATGTTACAATTACAGACAACTTGGTCATATAAATCAATAACAGGAAAACAAACTATAAAAAAATATAAAACAAACATCTCAAGGACACATAAAATAGGGAGCAAAGTGAAATGAAATTAAAGATACATCAGGACATAAGTCAGCCAGACATAAAAGTAGAAAAAAAGTGTTTTGAAAAATTACACTAGTTTAGCAAGCATTACATCCTCAAGCAATTGGTACCACTAGGGACAGAATGGCAAATGCCTTGTCAGGATAAGTCATTAGTCGAGCCAGTCGAACATCAGCAAAACACTGACAGTTAAAAGATGTGTGATTAGGCTAGGAGCCAGATGCTGCCGAACTTTACTAAAGATTATTGGGAATATCTGTGGTTATAGGACTATCAGTTAAAGGATCAGTGTGTAGGATTTAGTGGCATCTAGCACTGTAGTTGCACATTGCAAACCCCTCCACTTGCCTTACCATTGCAAGCATGAAGGAGAAACTATGAGCAAAAACCGCCAAACGCTAGTGTTTGATTTGTCCATTCAGGGCTATTGTAGAAATATGATGGAGCAACATGGTGGACTCCATAAAAGAGGTGATTATACACTAATGAAAACATAGCTTCGTTTCTTACATATTCTTTAAATCAACCCGCTAAATCTTATACACTTGACCTTTAATTTCCTAGTTGCTAAGCATTTTTTATTTGTCTGTTGTGAAGAGACGTATAGGCATTAACTTGACATGATATACTGTAGAACCAGGGATTAGTCTCCAAAACAAATGATGAAAACAGATTTTCCAATCTTACTGTCAGATTTTACCGTGCATGCATGTACCTTCATTTCTTCAGATATATTCTACCTCATTAGAAGTCACTTCATGGAATACATTTGCTCTGCATCTTCATGATGACGGCATTAATCAAGGAACAGAACTAAAACCCCACATACTCATTCTCAACCTCAATCAAAGCTTTTAGACTCTTTACCTCCTATGGTGGAACACATAAACCGCCTACTCTCCTTTTTTTCCCCTCTGCTCATTCCTGCTCTATAATTTCCGCTGCATGATTTATCACTGTTACCAGGCTGATTAGTCTCATTTTCTTTTAATACATGAAACAAAGGTCACAGCTCCCCTTGATATAAGCCAATGAGGTGCTAAGATCTGGGAGTGCTTAAGAGATCAGCTGGATCCTCATTAATGCCGGGTGCTTTTAAAGCGGCCGTTTTAAGACCAAGTGTGCGTGCCTCGATGTGTGTGTGTGTGTGTGTGTGTGTGTGCATGGTGAGCACAAGTGAATAAGCGAGAGACAGAGTAAGACAGAGGAGGGAGGGAGGGAGGAGGAAGGGAGGGAGGGAGAAAGGGAAGGAGGGAGGGGGTAGAGAGGGAGAGAGAGATATCATCAATCTGTAGTACCATTTCTTCGCCTGTTTCTCCCTTCCTTAATGGATGCTTAACTTTGTTAATTAGTTCTGTGTGTGTGAAGACATGAGTCACAGGTTGCGGAGGTGGTGGCCAGGTTCACAGCCAGTGTAGTCTTGATTTACTTGCTATGGCAACAAACAAAAGTGCAACTCAGTCCCTGCCAAATTGTCTATTGTGACCACTTTATAATATGCAATGCATAATAAAAGGGTGGGATAAAAAAGGACAAAGTGTGTGCAAAGTGTTCTGCGAGGAGCAGTGGAGGCGAGAACGACAGACATGCCCAATATGCTGTAACATCAAGACACATGGATGTGTATAAATCCAGTCCTTGAGAGGAGAGACAGGCGGAAAGGCTATAATTACTTACACAGATTCTGTGCAATCTTTGGATCGAGCACCTTGAGCTCTTTAATTCTCTTCTTTATGGATTTCTTATCTTCCAGATCCTCCTCCTCTTTTTTGGCTGATGAAGACAGAAACACAGAATTTAAACACACAAAGGAAACATTTACACACATGGATGCAATTACTGTCTTTGACAAAATAAAGGAAGTATACAGATGTTTCTGCACAGATTGTTCAGCTCTTTTCATGTTAGACCATATTGTATACATATATATTTATATTGTTTACATTTCTTATTTTTAATACTTGTTTTTTTTTAATCTTATGTTTGTTATGCACCAATATCACCAAGACAAACTCCTGGTATGTGAAAACTTACTTGGCAAAAAACCACTACTTCACTACTACTGCTTCTACAGGACTTTTTATGTTTGAGTATTTACATGGAAAGTGCTGTGATCACACCACTTACAGAGTAAGGTATGGGTGAGCTATAGAAGTTCCATAAACACAAAGTTTCACATAAAAAAAAAAAAATCAGGTTGCAGGTGAAGGTATGTTCTGGATCACATGAAGCCAGATAGGTGAGATTGTGATATATGTGTTATTTGTAGACAGGAGAGGCCTCATCAAGACTTGGACTACAAGCAACAAAGCGAAAGCCCAGTAAGACACAGATACAGACACATATTGCATGTATACACACACACATACACAACCCTCTTGAGCCACACTCACAAAGAGGAGCTCATGGTTGGTTTTAATTATTTAAGACACCAGATTAAGAGAATAAAAATGTGCATCCCAGGAGTATGCTGGGTAATTGTCTGGTGCTGTAATTATGGTGTGTGTGTGTGTGGTGAGAGGAGAGAGGAGAGAGGAGAGGGGTTAATCCACAGGAAAGGTATTTTTCTACTGTTCCACGTGGGCTTGGTCTTCTTTCAGGGATCCTGTATCTAATTAAAAAGTGAAGAGGTATGCTGGGAGCTCCCGCAGAAAACACTGTTAGCATGTCCACAAACATGCACCCCTACGGTACAGCTCAACACACACACATAAACACACAAACATGGCCACACACTGAGCTATCCTTGGACTTACGTGGCTCCTCTGTTGGTACACTGTCCTCACAGTCTTTCAATGTGTGAGAGAAGAGAAAATGCAAAGGACAGACAAGGAGGACAATGGAAAATGTGTACCATGGGAAAGGGAGAGGAGAGAGAATAACGAGATAAAAATACATTTTCACAAGACTGCACACAGTCCACTGCAGCGTGAAACATGAAGCAACTCAAGTAAGGAAAGAACAAATACAAATACTATAAAAAACTTGAATGAAAAAAATGGCTGAAAAATACAAACAAGTAGGAGACAACTACATTAAATAGAAAACTAGGGGAAAAGACTAATCACCTGAGCATTTCACAACAAATTTCACTAAGAATCTTGGTCGAAATTAAAACTGAAATGATCTGAATCTGAATAGGTCACCTTAGGCTTTGAGTAATTGTTGTTGCAGCCTTAATCACAATCAAAATGTTTCCAAAGATGTCAGGCTGAACTGTTTTGATCTTTTTTTTCTTTTTTTCTGAAAGCAATACACAAAACATCCATCCATGAAAGAAATATCTTTGTTATTTTCAGTGGGCATAAGCATTTTACACTAAAGTGTTGAAACAAAAAGATTTTACTGTATATACAGTGCCGTGAAAAAGTATCTGCCCCCTTCCATGATGAGAGCCATTATGAACAAATGCAGATACTTTAGAACAGTGGAAAAAACCTTCCCAAGCCTTACTAAAATACTCCAAGAGCGCAGCAACAACTCATCCAGAAGGTCACAAAAGGACCCAGAACAACTTCTTAAGAACTGCAGGCCTCACTTGGCTCAGTAAAGGTCAGTGTTCATGACTCAAAAATAAGAAAGAGACAGGTCAGAAACTGAAAACCACTGCTGATCAAAAACAACACAAAGGCTCGTCTCACTTTTGCCAAAAAAAAAAACTTCTTGATGATCCCTGAGACTTTTGGGAAAATATTCTGTGGACTGATGAGACAAAAGTTGAAACTTTTGGAAGGTGTGCATCCTGTTACATCTGGTGTAAAACTAATACAGCATTTCATAAAAAGAACATCATACCAACAGTTAAACATGGTGGTGGTAGGGTGATGGTCTGGGGCTGCTCTGCTGCTTCAGGACCTGGACGACTTGCAGGAACTGATGGAACCATGAATTCTGGTCTCTAATCTGACAGTTGTCAATGATTTAGTTTTTCCATCTTTTGTTGAACTTCTTGAGATCACAGCGTGATGTGTTGCTGTTTGAGATCTGTCAGCCTACTTCACTTCACTCAAACAGGTTCTACTGAAGTGATTTATGGATTCAACAGGCCTGAGTGTGGACAGTGTAATTGAACTCAGCTTTCAAAAAAATGAGTTTCATTACAGTTAGTTCATGATTTAACAAGGGGGAAAATTACCCCTGCCAGGTAGGTAGGTTTGGATAGCTTTTTTCTCTTAATAAATGAAATCATCATTTAGAAACTGCATTTTATATTTACTTGGGTTATCTTTGTCTAATTACATTTGTTTGATGATCTGAAATATTTCAGTGATAAATATGCAAAAAAAAGTAAGAAATCAGGAAGGGGGCAAATACTTTTTCACGGCACTGTATTACATCGCCATACAAGGTTAAACATATATTTCCTAACTTCAATGCTTGTTGACAGCGGAACTGAGAGTCAAGAGGTTAAATGTGGGACACAAAACCATGTAAATTGACAACAGAAAAAAACTAAACTAATTGCTTTAAACAGGCATGTTTCTATTTTCTACTGCCTTTCAACTACTTGTTGTGTAAAAATGTTCAGCAAGTAATTTCATTTAAGTCTCCATGAACTTATTCAGTGCAGAACAGTGTGGGGTCCAAAAATAAATAAATAAATAATGAAAGAACCGCTGTTTAATTATAAAGCATACATTAAATCAATCAAAATGTAAACATGTCAATATTTACCCTAAAAACCAACGTTAAGAACTTAAGTATTCATTCTTACAGGAATGTAATCTTGAATTTGATATTGATATTGGGTATTTGGATGCAATATAAGGAGCCAGCCCTTGACAGCCTCCAGCTTACTGCATTAAGATGTTATATTGATCTACTCATCATAACGTATAGCCTCGCAGAATCTCATTTATTACACCAACACACACCGACTCTCTCCAAAAACACACAGCAGATGCACACAGTATGAGTGTATTAACTTCCCTGTTTCAGTGCATATAAACATACAGAGTCGTATAATTCATGAATCATGCTCATATAATACTGGAAGGCCTGCATCCATCCCTATCATCCATGAGTTAGTGATAAGATAGAAATCATATAACATGCGCAAACACACACACACACACACACACACACACACACACACACACACACACACACACACACACACTCTGTCTCCAAACTGCCTCAGGTGTTATCAGTTAAATCAGCTAATTAGATTGCTCCCTTCCAGCATCACCCCCTCATCCTCTCTGGCCTTGAAACGGCTCTTCTTCAGGGAAGCTCATTATACATCAGCCAATTAAAATGTCCCGCAGGGGGTCAGAGGTCACTGGTTAATCAATCAGAGGGAGCGGCGACTGTTGTAGTTATCAGATTGCGCTATCACCCAGGAAGTGGAGAAGATAAGGATACACTTGTGAGTGCGGAGCAGTGGGGAGTCTGCATCACATCACAGGTCAAGCAAAGGTAGGGAAGAACGAAGGGACACAGCGTAGGTATGGTGCAGCTATAATAGATATAGAGGCTCTAACGAGGCTCTCTTCATTTGTGTGGAAATATGGCACGCTGTCGTTATGAAAAAGGTTGCACCAGCTTCGAGAGACAGAGCGAGAGAGAATCAGAGAGCTAGCCCGACAGAAAGACGCAAGTTACAAATTAAGCTATTGACTAAAACCACAGTTAACATCAGAATCTGAGATCACATACTTCAGACATGGAAAGCATGACTTCATCACAGGACAGAAAAGAGCAGAGCATTAGAGGCACACACAAACACTGAGTTGTCTCAGTTGAAAAGCCTACTCTTCGCTGCCACAGCAGCGCACACAGTGCTAGACATCTACCATCTGAGCACTTTCAAGTTAAGGCCTCTTAATGGAGGCTTGTGATAAATGTCAACTTGATGTCGGAGACTGTGGGCAAAGTAGGAGGAGAGACGAGTATAAAAAATAGAACAAAGAAGGACTGTCTCAATTTTCCTTTACCCCCCAGTGTAGTCAAAAAAGATCCATTCTGCATTATTTACGCAATAACAAACAAAAGAAAAACAAAATAAATAATAAATAAAATAAATATGCCGATTTGTGTCCCTGGTTGGAAAAAGCTCGGGGTCTTGGGTGTACAAGAAAGAAAAAAAGTTTGATTCTTTTCTTGAGAAAAGAAAAAGAATGTTTAAATGTTTAGTTGCTGGGTCAGATTAGGATGCAAGGCTAGGAATTTGAAAAAGAGTTATATCACTTGTAATAATTCTACTGACTGCTTTTTGATCCAATCTCTGCCACAGTTTAAAGGCACTTGACAAAAATATGACAATGCGTAACATTGTGCACGCACACACATGCTTCCCAAACACCACTTCCCATAAGGCAGTATCAGTGAATTGTGCCGTCAAAGCACTAAAGGGAACGGTGGATGAAATAAAACTGCTGTGAAAGAGCATGACTGATGCTGTACATGACAGGCAGGCCTCAGAGACAAGCAAGTAACACCTCAAATCCGACCCCCCCCCACACACACACACACACACAGACATGCACACACACATATATACACAGAGAGACACACACCAAAATCTCCTCCTCCTCCTTCTCACCCATCCCTCTACGCTCACACCAGCACTTCATCTTATCAGGATGGATTTCTAATCAGAGAAAACGCCTTACTGGAACTGCCCTCCTTTCTACACACACACGCAGACACACACACACACACACACACAACCCTGACACTAATGTTAAATGAACAGAAAACTCGATAACTGATACGAACTAAGAAGTTATCAAGTGAAGTAAGGAAATGACAGCAGTGTGAGAGAGACAGGAAGAAGACAGACAGTGTATGTGTGTTTCTTTAATCCGTCATATCGTCTAGTGTTTGTCCAACTATCTTAGTTCCTAAGGAGATAACACACCCACAGTTGACTTTTCTCTTGATGAGACTTCATTATTTATGGCATGTTGCAGTGATACGATCGTCTCCTCCTGAGAAAGCAGATACACAAGCACACAGCGGGGGGAAAGTTGAGAGGGCAGCTGTCTCCAAAGGGTAATTAAATCACTGTGTTGTTTCCAATGGCCAATCAAGGCAGTCATGCAGGTAAAGTTTAAATCACTACTATTAGAGGAGCTTCTGTAGCAGCGATAATATGGGGTCTCAATTTAATGTGCAAACACCACACATACACACACGCACGCACGCACACACCATTGCCTCAAGCAAAATCCACTATGAAACATCTGATGCACAGGAGGGGGGCTGTCTGCAGCAAGTGAACAAATCCACCATTCCGACACATCTGTCAGCTCTACAGTCAACAGAGGGGAGACGAACAGTCAAACCAGCCGTACAGCTTGACTGTTGACTCACTGTATGGTTCTGATCCAGCTGAGTCCTGAACTTCAGTCGGACTGACAGAGAGCACAAGGGACATCCACAACGTCCAGTAGCTTCTTCTACTATTCACACCTGCCCTAACCTTTCCTAACCTCTCTGCCTTATCAATGCACACACACTCCGCAATCCTGACTAAAACTGACATGACGACCTGACTGGTCCGTTTTTGGACTACCCCAATCCAATCTAGAGTTGCGGGTGTGCATGTAGCAGCGAGGGTGAGACAGAGAGAGAGAGATCAGAGTAATGAAGTGAGGGGCTGTGTTGTGAGTGAGATAATCAAAGCGAACCATGCAGGGCCACCTCTCCCTGTGATCCAGACTAGATGACCCAGGGCCATAATTAGTCTGAGACTTTAATTCTGATAGCAGCAAATTAACAGACTTCATTAGCCTTTTCTCTCGTCTCCTCCCCTATTCCTCCTATACCATCGTTTCTAAATCCTAACCACTAAAATTGCTCCAGCATGAGCTTCAGTGTCTGCAACGTACTTGCCAATTGCTCTTAACTAAGAAACCAACAGAGAGAGCACGTAAGTATACTCATGTAAAAATAAATTCACAAATCTGGACTGAAATTATTGACGCAACATCAAAAGATTCATAATTGATTAGGAGCGTCTATTAATCACTACGTACTGGCCTATGGGGATGAGTTTTACCAGTAGCTCGATTCTCAGTGGAGTAGTGCCCTCTAAAGGCTTCCTGAAGACCTACCGATGGCCTCTAAATATGTCTGTGTGTGTGTAGGTGTGTGTGCGTGCCTGCTAAAATGAGCTTTCTGACTACTCTGTCATATCAGGTATGAAGCATTATTATTTATTTCATTCCACTATGTGACAGCACCAGTCCGATGTGAACCGTTGTTAAGCCCACCCTAACATTTCCCAAGTCATTCAATGTATTCGGCTGATGGCAGCTTAAATCATTCATTCTCTGAAGTCATTTGCCACTCTTCTGTTTTTCTCCATGTGACGTCGCAAACATGTCCACTCCGAACTCACAAACACAAACCTACATGTGTGGATGAAAAATCACCGCAGAGAAATAAAGCCGCAAAAAGCAAATATGTTTTTAACGAGCCAGTCCATTACTCTGGTGATATGAGAACACAAAGAGACAAATTGGGAATAAATTGAGGTGCTGATGCTTGAGAAACTGTGGCAGAAAAAAAAAGACAGAAGAAAAAAAGGGAGGAGAAAAGGAAAGCAGGAAAACAAGAAGGTTAAGCATCACACAGAAAACAGAGGCAAAGAGGCAGCGAGGGACAGTGACTGTGTGGCAAATGTGATATTTTCAAGCAGTCTGGGACACCGTCAGGTCCACGGCTTAAAATAAAATACTGTATACATGAACACACAAATATATTAACATATTTCGACACATTACACATGATTTCTAACCTATACTTATGGGCAAGTATAGGACAATCGTAGACTGGAGAAAGAAAGAAAAATAGCCATCTGTTCAGTGTGTGTACTACCCTTCCTTTCAACAACAATGAAAGGAGCCTTTTGTGATTTTGCATTTGATGAAATCTCTCATAATGGCACAAATATTCTGCAGCCACATGAAAAGTCATTATAGAACTAATGGTGTTCTTCGAAATGTCACAGCAAAAGCATAAAAAGAGTGCGAGAAACAAGGAGAACAAGCAAGCCAGAGTGAGACACACACACACACACACACACACACACAGGAGAGACAGTCCATTTGAAGTGAACACATATGTACCAGTGGAAAGCAGTGCTAACTACTCGACAGCATGATACAGACATCCTGCTGCTATCTTCATATGCTCAAAATGGATCAAAACAAACGGCATTTAAAGCTTTTGAAGTCACTTAGCTGCCAATTCTGTCTCCTACCCTCAGTGAACATAACTGGACTGGGAACCTATATGCAGCTGAAAGGTTGTGGTGATTAGGTAATTTAAGTCATCCGCTCAAGACAAACTCAAAACCAGCAAGCAAGTTTGAAAAAATTTGACATACTTTACTTTTTTTTTAGCCTCTTTCAGATATTTGGTTTAAAAAAAAAAAAAAAAAAGACCACCCACTAATCCTTCATCCTCGCCTCCTCTAGTCCTCAATCCTTATAATTCCTCTATGATTGTGTCCACCAACCTCCTCAGCTGCTTTTGTCTCATTGTGCTTCAAAAGCCGTGGCTGCTGAAATTTGTCCCACCTTGCATTCGAGCGGCCTATTAGCTATCACTATACGGATATGTTAAGTGGCAGCTGTGGCATGTTGAGACATTCTGCTGGTTATTATAGTGAAGACTGGCAGACTCGGTTTGAATGATCATAGTCTTTACCTCGACATGGGAGCCCTGCCTTGATCATGTGTGCTCCTTAACTACTCAACCGCATGTACATGCTCGACCCTTACCACGCTTTGCCACCGTTTCCATCAAATAGTGCCCCAAATGCACTAGTGCAAACTGACAAAACCCACACAGACATGCTTCCTTCCCAGGCCATTATAATCATATGGAAATGTGGTGTCTAATTTTCTCTTACGGCCTCTCTTGCCTGCAGTGAAAAGAGAGCTTGTCTTTCCTCAACTCTGACTCTATGACAGGCTACATTGATCTGGAGAGTCTGATACCTAGAATGCTATGGCAAGAAACGTAAAAAAAGAGGACATCTGTGAAGCATCTTGTTCAAGTTTTGAATCCCATGCCTTCACTTTTAACCATTTATTAATTAACCTTGGTTGTCTACGTTTCCTAATGGTGATTCAAAACAAATATACAATGGCAAATTCCGTAAAATAAACTTTTTGGGGGGCATTTATTGCCTCCATTTCATAGGACAGAAGAAGAGAAAAGCAAGGGGAAAGAGAGAAAGAGAGGCGACGACATCTAGCAAAGGATCACAGGCCAGGGTCGAACCTAGGTCGCTGCTGCAATGTCCTTCACACATGGGACCACCAGTTAAGCCACCAGGGTGCCCCATGAACATAATTTTAATGAGTAATTAACCTGTGCAGTATTTAAAAAAAAAACTACACAGTGCTTATGAGAGCAATGAGGAACACAACAAAACTGATTACTGGTAATCAGCTTAAGGCAAAATTGGGATTACAAAGTTTGCACAGATCAAACTAATGCAATTTTCTACATAGCCAGTCATACATTCAATAACTGGTCTTTTCTTCTTTATGATCCCAACATTCTCCTATACATTCACAGATTCTGTTGTCTTGGTTGCAGAAGATAAAAAATATCACCTACAGTAAAACGACTTTATGGGCTCCATATCACTAACTGTTAACAATGAACAGTAGGCTTTACTGGCTAGGGTTTATTAACAATGAGTAAAATGACTTTAGGTATAGTCCTTTTATTATTATAACATTGTATTTTCTATTAAAAGGGATTTAGTTCCAGTCAAAGAAGATTAAAAAAACATAGCTGTATATATATTTTTTTAAATTTGATATTCACTCTCTAAGGTAGGTATGTTTGCATTTACATAATGCATACATACTGGCTGAGACATTGCGTCTGCTAAATGCACTTACAACACAACCAAGGTATGTATGGTTGCGTCAATAAATTAAAAAGACTCCTTCTATTACTAAATCACAAAAAAAAATAAAAAAGGCTATAAACATTCTTTGCGCTTGCATTCTCCAACATCCTTTCAATTTGGCTTTCTTTCTGTATTTCATATTTTAGTGTGACTTTGGAGTAGAGGTAGGTTATTAGCAGATGCCTGTATCCTGGAGAGAAATGGCAAACTGATTTTGTGATCTTTGAGGGTTTCATCTAATTGGATGTTATTTATTAGCTGAAAAGAAGCCCCAGGAAAGGGCAGCTCTCTTCATGCTGTTTTTCATTTTCCCAGCACTATAGCAATGAATCTAGCTCTCTGCCCTCTCTTGATATACAAAGAGAAAAAGAAAGAAAAAAGGTGGTTTATTCCAGACGTCAATTAGGAATCCTCTAGTTAGTCCATGAATGCAGTATGGATATAGTCCATATAGTAACATATAAGTTATATATAAGTGCATTCATTTCTACATATGGAAATATATACATTAGTGGTAAGAAATCAGAAACCAGAATCAGCCTTGGAAACAAAATGTTTCACTGCACCAAGATTAAAATGATCAATATGCATTCTGATGCATGACAGAAAGGCAGGCAAAAGTAAATGGTTTAGAGAGGGTTAGAGTAGTGATTTTAAGTTGAATGAATAAGACTTAATGAATTTCACTTGTTGGGGGAAACTGGTAATATTAGTACCGTAAACATGGGACAAATAAATAGAGGTGGAATTGCTGTGCTGAAAGCACATCTCTGATGAAAAAATAATAAAGATCAGAACACTGTAGCCAATATGAGCTATTACACATAAAAATATGCAGTACTGGCACCTTGACCCACGCATTAAAGCACTAAAACCGTTATATTTATGTCCAGAAACAAGGCCTTTCATTTCACAGTAGCGCTTCACATTCATACACCAGTGCGGCAGACCCTGTCTATTGGGAGCATGTCAGTGTGTGCTTCAGTGTCTTGCTCAACATATGGACAAAAGGAGATGGGGATCGAACCGCCAGCCCTGAGATTAATGGCCGACCCTCCAGTATCGTTTCCCCGTATGTTGTCAGAAAGGTCATGTAACCATTAAATGATGCACTATACAGTAATAACAATGACTTGAACAAGGTCAAATTTAATTGCCTTTTAAACTTTACATGCTGTATGTGGCTTATATATATTTAATTCAATAACTGATGAAAATGAGAGATGTTATTCAATATAATATATTGAGGTCAAATACAATAATCGGCCCAGTAGTATCCTATTTATTTAAAAGGTTAAGGCTGGTTATTTTATATCATATTTTATTAAGTCCCATGAATGAAGCAAAACCACCTTTATCCTAACGTGACTTGTGTCTGTTCCTAAAGCCTGATGTAGCTTATCAGGTAACTTAAGCAGCAGTTTTTATTTTTTTTATATTCAAGAACAAAAACTGAACAAAGACAGGCAGCACTCTACTGGTGTGTTGCCACTGGTGTCTTAATGTTAAACTTCAAGCAAGTAACCTCACTGCTGGTGGGGCTGAATAAATACAAAAGACCAGATATAACAGTCGTAATTCAATGAAAAGGGAGACAAGTTCCTAATATCCCTCAATTCCCACCTGATAGTGTTTCTAACACATTCTGTGATTTCCGCCCTCTCTTCTTGCAAACACCCACAGGAAAGCCAGGCTATACATGTTTTATCTCCATCTATTGACACTGATGATCCAAAAGAGCTTCTCCAGAGGCTATCTGTGAAATCACAGACACTGCTGAAAATTCAGAGAGCTGTCAGCGTTCTCTCTGGGCGTCCACTCACTACATTTGGTTGTTTTTGTCTCCTTTTTTCTTCTTTTGCTGTTCCAAAAAGAGGAAAGGCTGACTAAAAAGAAGTGGTGTCTCTTTCTCTCTCCCTTGTGTTCTTATTGAAACTGTATGGCTGTCAAAGAAATAATGACTTTTATGGAATTACATATAGTTAATTACTGTTAATTAATCTGACACCATAGACATTCCAAAAGGGGGGAAACACTTGTGGTTTGGAAGTGTTGGGTACATCACTATTCAAATGTGATTCAACGTTGTATTGTAGTGTTTAAAAGTTGTAATGCAAGAATGAAAAGAATGCAAGAATAAAACCTGTGGGACGACTAAAATGTGTATTTTAACGGACATATTATACATTTCTAACCTAAATTGGCAATGGAGTCACACAATACTACAAAAAAATAAGGTTCCTGAAGGAATTCTAGATATTAGAACCATTATGTTTTATGATGAAGCGTAGTCTTAGAGAATGGCTAGAATTATTTTTAGGTTTTACAAGTTGCAAATATGACAAAATGCAGGACACTGGTTTATAATATAATGTAAAATTACAGATGCTTTTAATGCATATTTATGCATGTAATGCCTTGGGGACGAAAACAACATCAATACAGCCGAATGGCTCTTATATATACGTCCACACACAACTATGGTAAGAGCATTATATGCATGAAAAAAAAATAAAAATTCAAGGCGACTACATAATAAAAAAACCTCAAGAGTTCACAGAAGCTCTACATGGCTGAAGTTACTATGGTAATACATGATCCATGGCCTACAGTGGTGAACAGGCATAAGCTGTATATTTGAGCAGATCAACTTCAAGAAACTGAACAGAGCAGCCTGTCCACGTTCAAGACAACATGTTACCAAGCGTAAAGTTTTGTTTGTGTATGAACACACCAGAGAAATGAGACCTGGCGTGTTTATCAATATAGTAACTTGCCCTGTGGTATGAACTTTTGAAAGTTATCTGGCAATGAGTACAAAGATGATAAAATTAAAGAAGCATCAGGGAAGCAAATTACAGTTATTATTGGCATTTTTACTGTAAGAGCTCACAGCAAGGCCACCAACACAATCACCTTTTGAGTGAAAAATTCGCTTTGAAAGTACAAAATCTGAGCACAGACCACACACTCCTTGCTAAAAAAAAAAAAGAAGCCAGTGTCAGATGTGAAAAAAATAACGCCTTGGGGTACTGTGTGAAATAAATGGTAAATGGACTGTACTTATATAGCCCCTTTCTAGTCTTCCAACCACTCAAAGCGCTTTACAGCACGTATCTCATTCACCCATTCACACACATTCATACACTGATGGCACTGGCTGCCATGCAAGGTGCCAAGTGCTCATCAGTTTGAGGAGATAACCATTCATACACATTGACACACCAATGGCACAGCCTTCAGGAGTAATTTGGGGGTTCAGTATCTTGCCCAAGGACGCTTCGACATGCAGACCTGAAGGGATCGAATCGCCGATCTTCTGATTGGTGGACGACCCGCCCTACCTCCGAGCCACAGCCGCCCCGAAACAATGCAAGCAGTTATCACATTACACCATAATCCAGCTCAGCCAGGCCAGGCTGAGGGTACAGTTTCGTCTGCATGCCAAGTGGTTTTAACATGCAAATAATTTAATTGCAGCCATAATCTGTTAATGTTGAGTATTTACCGCGTATTTTTTTTTTTTTTTTAAATGTCCCTTCAGTGACCGTTTTGATTTATTTCCCTTGCTTATTTTCAGTCCCAGCAGTCACCAAAGATGGACTGCAGGTGTTTCAAACTGTGTCCTAATGTGTTGGCATTTGCTTTCTTCAATATGCCTTTAAAATCTGTGACTTAATTACCATATTTGCATTTCATTTATTAAGATGTATGAGGCACACCATAACTGTGTTGGCTATTTGCATAGAGACATATGCTGGGAGACTACAAAAAACCTTAAACTGTTGAAATTTAAACAGATTTTATGAATAAATAAATACATAAATAAATAAATAAATAATGGTTATGCTTTCTTAATACCTAGTAAAAAGTATGTAAACTTAAACTGGTACAGTAAGTTGAGGAGAAAAGCAACTAATGGGAAGAAGCAAAAAAAAAATAATAATAATAATAGTACTAACCTTTGGTTTCTGTTCCAGAGCAAACACGAAGCCAGATCATGCAGCCAAGGAGAAGTTGCAAGAAAAAAAAAAAAGGAAAAAGCAAGAGGAGAAAAAGAGACAGACAGAGCAAAAGAAAGCTGGTTAGTGATGTTTGAAGCAAGCAATATTTCAAACAGCAGCACTGTCAGCAGAGAGACAACAGAAAGCTTTGCACTAAATATAAAGTGATGTTAGAGTCCACAAAGAAACGCTGTATGCATTAACAGAAAAAAGTATTGTTAAAAAAAACTTCACAATAACAGGCTCGTCGAGTAGTAGAGAACAGAGTTTCAGTTCCTCATAATCACAGAGAATCACAGAATCTCAAGTCCTGCCAATTTATGGAAAAAGTCTTTATGTTTTAGTGGCGAGGCATGATTAGGGTTACCAATGACATTAATAATCAATGACAACAGTGTCCTAATCACATCCGATAACAGGTTAGAACCTCAGTTCTGGCACTCTCTCACTGCACACATGAACATACTGACATGCCTATGTACAGATCTTGTCTGTCACATTTTGAATACACACATGATGTCTTTTGACCCACAGTGACTGCAGCAAAAACCCAGCGTGAATTTGATGTGATGTATAAAATAAGATTTGCAAGGTCGCAACGAAGTAACAGATTGTACAATCTGAGTTGGGTTTGTAAGACGGAAAGCTCGAAACACGTAAGACAAATTTCTAAATGACTTCAAATCCTTTGACGGGTGTGTAAATATTTTCTACAAAAATCAATTCTACAGATTAAGTCCTCAAGTCCAGTTTGATATGGGAGCATTCATAAAAGATGAGACATTGCCATAAAAATTATGATTTTTGCAGCCAATTCACTGTTACCCACTACACAGGTCAGCAGACAATTTGTTTTAACAAACAGTGTTACAGTTTATACCACTTTCAGTTATCTCGTTTTAAGTTCCTTGATAAAGCTCTGAGAAGGGTCCTCTACTCTCTACCCATACAGGCTCTATCCTCAGCATATGAGGCAGTAACCACAAGGACTGCAATTAAAGCCTTCAGATGTCTTGGGAACATATTAAAGCTCAGAGTTTAGGGGCAGGCATTATAGCACCTTTAGCTATGCTTAATTCATAATCGTTTATTATTAATCATCACAATGAAATAGCATACACTTGTGGATAATGATTACCTTTAGTTAACCCTTTGGTATTCATATTCAACCTGAAAGCTATGTGAATGATGTGAGGAGGTTTTTTTTTTTTTTTTTTTTGTATCTGCCTGTACATTAATTTAATGCTATCTGTCAATAACTTAGAGAACCAGGTGTTACATGTTTGGTGTTTTCATAATGGTGGATAAATCACAAATCATCTTACAAGCTTACACAATATGCTCCAAGTTGTTCAGTGGAATCTTTATTCATTTCTGTAAGTACTATTGGGAGCATTTAATATGCCTTTATCATAGGAGGTAGAGAGATGAAAGGAAATAAGGGAGAGGAAGATGAAACAAAGGTCACCAGTCAAACTCAGCAGGTAACTCAGCACTGCTGTTCATACTTCTTACACTTTGTCACTTTAAGCTCCAGGTCAGGAGAAGTGCATAGACATTTTACGTCACTAAGTCACTCACCAGAAATTTCACTTTTGGATTTTGGTGAAACTGGATCGTTTTTGTTTGTTTTTTTTATAGAGAAAATGGTTTCCTCTCCCTATTTGTTGCTAAAGTAAAGCATCTGGTTAGCCTGGTCCATGCTGCCTGGACTGGGTGCTCAAAGCACCGGAGGGAGTGTTTTTAGTTATTGGAAAGAGCTTCGTGAAATGAAAGGCGTAAAGACAGACACCAAGCTGGGCTTCTTGCTGTTGGACTATTAAGTAATATTAGCTGGCTGCTCTGTCTTTTGTTTTTGCACTTGTTTAATGTTTGGCTGTATTAGCAAAGTTGCTAACTCAGTAGTTTTTGACGATAAGTAATGCAATTGTAACAGACAAATAACAAATTTGCATGTACAGCTGTCCATATTTAGGAAATAAAATACTAAATTATACATAATCTTGCTTTAGGGATTTGCAACTAGAACATAGGGTGTGCAAAGGTAAGTATCTCAGTTCCAGCTTGTAGATACAGGTTGGTTATAGATCTCTAATGAAGAGTTCAGGATGTTGAAAGGTTTCAATATAAAAAACATAAGCACAGCATGGCAAGCTATGACAATATTCAAAGATTTAAATATAGAATTACAACTTAATTTGGTCTATGGGTAACTGGTTTAAAACTGAGAAGTGCAAACACCCTGATTCAGGTGGTTGTCTTATAACCAAGGCAAAGGAGGGACAAAGCATTTTTTTGTGAGAGAATAAATGACAGACAGAACCAATTTTATTTAATACAATTCAGCACTTGCCCTGTTTCGAGGGTGGCTGTCATTTTGTCCGTGTAAGTAAGGAAATGCGATAAACAATAACATATTAATATTGGACTAAACAGTATGAAATAAACTTATATAACCTTCCAGTTACATCTTGCTAACATCTCAGTAAGCCAAGTAGGAATAGGAATAGGACTGCGTGCCTGGAGTTGTAATGGCGTGAACAGACCAGAGGCTCACAGGGAGAGCAGAGGGGAAAAAGCAGGAAAAGACTGTGGAGTCAAGTCAAACGAATTAAGAATTGTGTATGTGCCTGGCTTTGTTGAGAGGTCGGCACATGTTATTTAATGGCAAGACCAGTAGCTATTTTAGTAAATTTAGGGTTTATCGAGGAACTGCACATGAGCAGCCGCAGGGCAAAATCCTACGTATTAAAGTCTACATCTCCTGCCGTGATAAGTGGCATTAAAAGACTGCCTGAATGTTCAGAAGACCACTATTCCAGAGACACAAAAAGTGGCAGTAGCATAAACCTCTATTAAACCTCTCTTTCACTTGAGAACTTAAAATATCTGACTACATCTTGAGAGAGAAAAAAAAAAAAAAAAATCTTCAGACCGCTCATTCCAATTTGACTGAAATGACTCAGCTCAAAAGGTTAGCATGAGAAATATTGAGGGGCTGGTTGAATTTTTGACATTTCTTCAACAATACACAGACTCACTCTACACCTCCTATTTTTCACGCTTTGATGGGAAGTTTTATTATTTTGTGAACCTAAGTCAAGACAGACACTAGTCTACAGCTGCTTCATTTTACACAAAGCAAGCTGTCCGTTTGCATGCACTGACACCTGCAGAATAGCAGCTGTGTTATAAGATCGCAGACAGGGAAGCAGAAGTAGAAAGTAATAAAAAGAACAGCAGGGCTTCCCTGTCTTAGCTTCCAAATCAGGACGACTTAAAAGCAACTCCACACTAGAACTTGCCTGGAGGAAAAGCATCGTTGCACTGACCTCTATGGGTTGAAAGCTATAGTCTGTTGAACCTCTGACCACAGTGATAAACGTATTCTAGCCTGGACTGCATTGTATTACAACTTTACAGCACTGTTGCACTGTGTGAAAAGAGTGTTGGCAATGAAAGCCAGATTATTTGACCTGGTGCAGTTGCTTTTTAAAAACTGGCAAACTATATATCATCGAGTCTAAACGTTACATAATTGTTTGCTTCGAATAAGTTCAAACTTTTAAGCTGAATAATCTAGAGCGATGCAAAGTCTTTAGGATTCACCATCATAGGATCACAGATATCTGTATGAAATTTAAAATAATAATCATCTCTATAATGAATTTAAACGAAATTCAGTTTTTAGCCTCCAAAATCATTCTCTGCAGCTCTAAATTTTTTTAGACGCATCTTCGTTGCAAATACATTTTTCCAGTGGCCGTAGCAAATGATCATGTGCTTTCGCAAACATGTCCGATACAAACTTGTGTACGTGTTAATGCATGTAAGTGTCAATGAAAAGAGCACTCAAATGAGACAAACCACCAAGACAGCCTGTCTGTTTGTACACAGGTGTCATAACACAGGAAGAGTGCATTTCTTTTTAATGAGTGAGAAAATCAACACCTTCTTGTGGTAACGTTCCTCCTATTTGACCACCACCTTTGATTTACTGTAGCAGATCACAATTAGACTTGATATAGTTGTCTCTCCTGTGGAGCTTTTCCTTGCAGCATATATACTTAGCTCATTTTATGTGCATGCGTTATTGTGTACATAAATATCTGTGCTTGATGAGTATTTGCTAATTCTGTGACATTTTGTCAAACGTTATTTATTTAATTGAACAAGTGAAACCACTGTTTGGCAGCATAACTACAAATATTA
Source organism: Miichthys miiuy (assembly GCA_036365135.1). Classification (NCBI taxonomy): domain Eukaryota; kingdom Metazoa; phylum Chordata; class Actinopteri; family Sciaenidae; genus Miichthys; species Miichthys miiuy. The sequence continues at coordinate 21,617,449 of CM071603.1, forward strand.
ATTGCAAAAAAACCTGTACATTTTAGAGTGGCCTTTTAATGTGACCAGTCTAAGAAACATAGTCATGCAGTTTAATTAACATCTTGCCTATCAGCTGGGTGATTATCCTGGCAAAGGGGAAGTGCTCACGAACATGGATTTTAACAATTCTGGTGAACAAACTTTTAAGAAATAAACTTTTGTGTGCATAGAGTCTTGGATATTATATGCGTGTATGTATTGTTTATATTCAGTCAACTAAAATTATTGGTCCCGTCATAGTACAGTTGTACAGTCTGTGCAATCTCTCAGATAAACTGGCAGCACCCTGAATTGTTGTATTTAATTAGAAATTGAGATTAAATTCAGTTTCGTGTGACTTGAGTTCCCTGTGCATAGCTCATTACATTGCATGTTTTTTTTCTGTGTCTGACTTGGCTACTCAGTCTGCTTTGTGCTGCTTGACATGGCTGGTTATGGCTTCCACGGAGAAAAGCGAAGAGCCGCACCTGGGACGCTTCTGAAACATGCTGAGGTGCTTCTGATGGAACCACAACCATTTTGCGGGGTGGCCACAAAAGCTGATTGTGTCAAAATGAATATATGGCAGCTTTATCAAGCAGTCATGTTCATTTACTTTGTTGTTACCTGTTGTGCATCTTTAAAGGTAATTTTGGAAAACTCAACAAAACAACCATAGTATTCTCCGCTAAAAGGATCTATCTCACTGATCCTAATTGGTTTTTTATTGTATCCTTACTGAGATGTGAGCTGCATATAAATATCCTTTTATTGTGACTTGGAGAAAAATGATTGGAATTTTAATAGCTAGAAAAATACAAGCATAGAAGCCAAATGTGCAGCCATCTGCTGTAATATTCTTTGCACAAAAATTGAATTCCTATTTTGCCAAGCATGTTCACAGGGGCGTGATAGTGTCTAAAACATATTTGTATCATGTAATCTGTCCAAAGCCACACTTTCCCCCCATTTTGCACTATGTCCGTTAAACAACAAGATTTTTCAAGTTTTTATTTTTTTCTCTCCATCTTTGAAAGCCATCAACACATGACATTTCATTTGTCTACAGTGTGGCAAGTGACAAAAAACAGGGTCGTGGCTACATTAAGGCATAGAGCTTTCAGCATAGGTGACATTTACCTCTAGACTAAAAAAGGCTGTCTCTTTGAATGGCTGTGGATGTGTTTGATACTCATCAGGTTGCGGTGTAAGCAGCTTTGCAAATCTCTAATGAGTCCAAACACCCAACATACAGTGATTAGAATAAACTGAGGTATAGCCAAACTTGGAGGTTGTCATATTTAGTCGTAATAAAGAGAAATGAGTGATCATTATACAACTTCAAAGGACTGGTCTTTGTTTCAAATAGATAGCTTGATTAGAGAACCTTTAGTTGACCTTAGAGATACTTAACACAGATCAAAATTGCAAAGACTGATTAACTCCTAAGTGCTGAATACTCAGCACCATCTTCAAGAAGTTGAAAGAGGACATTTTTATAGAAATTCTTAGATATGCATCAAGATGATACATATGTTGGGAGGACTTTACTGGAAGTCAGTTATTACAAAGCTAAAAGCAACCAAAGTGAGGTCGATAAAATGGACCAGAAACAGAAAATCAAAGACAAACATGAAGAAAACAATCACTCACTCTGGATTAAAACCTCTCTTTCTTTTTTTGTAAATTCAAGGTGTCAGAAATAATATTAAAATAAAGAATAAAAAAATATCTGGATTTTGGGAGTGACATTTATTTTATTTGTTTTATCCTCCTGTTTCTGACTGACTTGAAAAGCAAAGGATCAAAATTAATTGATCTGTACCGCCCTTTGCAGGCCCAATAATTACTTATTTTGGCTGAGTCAATAAAAGTGTCAGATCTTACCCATGAGTTTTCATAACAAGGCAAGTTAATAGTTGTTTTTTTGTTGTTGTTGTTTTTTTTAAAGATACCCTGTATGGAAGTAATGTGTGATAATGTGATGTTAAAAGGCAAGCAAAGAGAATGAAGGGAAATTTGTACCTTGAGTAAAAACCCAATGGAATGCAACCTTTCAAAGGCTTATGTGATAAATCAACATCCACAAGCAAACAACAGTTTTTAAAGGCCATTCTACAGGAGGTAGCATGCAAAATGGAATGTCACTTTCATTTAATGCTGCTCTGTGATTGCTCTAATAGTCTAAAGACATAACCTTAAAAACATTACAGAATGACATTCTCTCACTGTTATGTTCCTAATTGAAAGACTCCATTAATTTGTATTGTTTAGGACAGGACATTTGTACCAAAGGTTCGCAGGTAATAAGCAGAGACTTGAGAGAAGAGCACAGAAATCAATTCATATTATTCAGTTATTTAATTTTATTCACTCTGACCTGCTGCCTCAAAAGTGAAAACACTCATTTACCACAATTTCTCACTGAGGACATGTGTTAAAGTGGTACTGACCCTTTGCCAAAAGCAACATCTCACTCTGAATATATAAACAGGGAAGCCATAAAGGATATTACTGCTGTGAAAATAATGTCTATTTAGCCAAATACAAATGTGTCTGTTCATCCAAATGCAGTACAAATTCAGACTGAATATGAAATTCCGACCTTCTCTGAGCCTTTCAATAATAATAACAATAATAATAAAAACAATCACTGTATTTTTATTTACACTCAATTAAGGTCTGCCAAAAATACACCGATGGTCTTAAAACAAGCTGTTCCAAATTACCATCTAAACCGAGGAGTTTGTGTACACAACGGCAGGGATCCTCTTGGAAAACAATAGCAAGATGCACAAACATCACTAAAGAATAAGGAAGTTTCAAGGGATATAAATGAATATTTAATAAGAAAAACCAAGTGAATACTGTTTCATACAGTGTCCTTTTCAATGTTTAATGCTGATCCAGATGCTGCTGCTCTTAAGTGAGATGAAACATGATGCTACATGGCTGTGTTAATAAGAAGACAAGCCCACATGCGCATATGCATACACGTACACTCACACACAGCAGCAGCAGCAGCAGCAGCAACTGGGTCCAACAGCTCAACCCATCAGTCATGCTACTCCTACATCCTCCGCAGGGATGTGAGGAAACACAACTAACAGAATGGACTCAAACCATGAGAAAGGTTGGATTTAGTCAAATGTTTCATGCCTTTCTCACCAAATCTAAAATGCATTACCCATGAGCAGTAACAAACCAGGCGGCCGACATACTGCAGAGCAGCAGTGCTTTTGAGTGCCTCTTCATATGATGCGTCATGTGTTTCATGATTACTGTAAAAAAAATAATGTGTGCTGTGTGTGAACGTGTGCAGGCCAGGCTCTGGGTCATTACACTAACAGAAAACTACAATTTTTCTGCTGATCGACATCCTTCCTCTGTCCTCTCCAGAGAACACCTGCTTGACTGTCTACCTGTTTGCCATTTAGATCTGCCTCCATTATTCAACACCTTGACAGTGGGGAACAAGAGTGTTCTTGTGTGTAGGGGGGGGTCTTGTGTGACTTGAGAGGCATAGCATAGAGTTGTGACAGGTAGATAACACCTGGATGAATAATTCAAATTGGCATAAGCTAGCTGAGTCAGTGACAAGACAAGAAAGAAAACACAAGACATGTGAATAAATCATCAGAGGAGGGACTAATAGTCCAAGCGCAGGAGGGAACAAGACTGATAACATCTCTTGCTACCTCCTGCTCTAGCTTTAATCATTCCAACAACCTTGTACATGAATATTCCAGATCTTGCCATCCATACTAATGTGTGAGGATGTAACTGCACGATGTCTTATCATGCAGCATTATTACCTGTAGTCAGAATAGCCCACCAAAATCCAAAACATCAAGACAACATTGGGGACTGCTGATATGTCGTATGTTATAAAAGCAAGGACATGAGATGTGGAACACTAGAAGTGTAGTCTATTCAGATAGAGATGGTATTATTTCAGTAATATCATTTCTCCATATAAATGTATTATGGCTCAAGTCAAAGTAATTATGTTCATAGTTCTCAAGTTTGACTGACTGAATTTTGCTTAATGAACTGATCATGAGTTGTACTTTTTAGCCAGTGGTTTTCAATACTAATAAGAAATAGAAATTGATGTTGTAGTGCTGTGGTAATATTCTTTTGATCCATGTCACACCAGCACATTATAATAACACACCAGGGACTGTATTGGCCAAAGAAACCTTTAAATAAATTGAAAATGAATCAGCACCTATGCTTGAAACAGCAGAGGAAATTGGACCAAATTGAATCTAAAAAATAAGAAATTATTGTCTCACTTTTCATTCACTGAAAGTCAAATAAAAAAGCAAATTGTTTGCTAACAGCGTAGACAGTTGGTACAAACACTCACACTTGCCTGTGTCTCTATCATGAAATTCTTCTTCAGTGAAGACACATCGGCAATTATTCACAAGCATGGATGCATGCACAGCGACATGCACACAACACAAAACCAGAAAGGCATTCACATTTTTCTTCCTAGCTCAACTGAAAACTGCCATTTTCCTCCCTAACACAACACTGAAAATTTAATCTAAAGTGCCACAGTCATGAGGCAGAAAGCTGGGACAGGGAGACGGAAGTAACGCTCGCTGAAACAAACAAAAAAATGTATCACTGGGTTTCCATCAGTGTATTGCTGCAAGCAACAGAGATTTTTTTTACATGTTTTTTTTTTAAGGTTTTTTAACCAAAATAAAAATGTTTTCAAGGTTTCTGCTGGAAACACGCATCATGTTTTAATAAGTCAAAACATCTGCCTGTTAATAACAACAAAGCAATCACAGAATAGTTTAGCAGTCAGCTAAAGGAACATTAAATAAATACATATATAAAAAAAACAGTGAGAGACTGACCTGTTCTTTGTGAACAAAAAGTAAGAGCAACTCTGCTGAGTAATTCTGGTTTCGCATATTGGTCCTCATCAGCAAGTACCCAGAAACAGCCCTCTGACATTTCCTGGGGACGAATCTGAAAACACACGTCCACAGTTCAGCACATTTAGTTGTTAGTTGTGTCTTACAGATTATAGTGGCTATGGAGGGAAATGTCAATGTAAATAAAATACATCATTTTAGTCACATATTAGTCACATGTTGAAGCTACAAAAAAATATTCCAAATGGACTGAATCCTGTAAGTTCCTAAAGTCAATATATGTTACAAGTGCCAATTAAAGTGAATATTTTGAATTGGTTGGTCGGTTGCGTAGCACCTCTGTTTAACTTACTGTAGAGGAGGTGGCACACTCTCTGTCCTTTTCGCTTTCCTCTAAATATGAGTTATATACAAAAAATCTTTCCAACATTTTCCAAGTTCAATGCTCTTTGCCGGTTAGAATCCAATGTTTTCAACTCTATGTATTAACCTATTGGCATATAACTCCTTCATTAGGATAGTGTGGTAGTAGCACACAGACAGAGCTCTGCTACACATCACTTTAAGTTACACAAAATATAAATCTCTTTAAATTTAATGCATGCTCAATTAGGCAATATATCTCCAAAAGGAACACCTCCTATAAGGGTTGCTAGTACTGCTGATGCCTTGTAGAATCAACAGCTGACTTTGTTGGAAGCAATATCAAACTAACACAAGGTTTAGTCGCTACTCTTTAAAACTGGCTGAGCCACTCAGCAATGGTTGGAAGTTTGAAATCTTATTACTGAAGTAAAAGTTTTAGAACAGCTTTGTCCCAAACCTAACCATATGTGGGGGGTCTCATACAGCTGTGCCATAAGTCCTCCACATGTCCTACTAAAAGGTTCACTTGAAACTCCAAACATATGGTTTAGTTTGCTGAACACCTGTACCGATGTTCATCAGAGATTAAATTATTAATCAAACCACAACCCAATGTCACTTATGGTGTGATCTAATATTGCTCTGCAGAGAACAACATCTGTAGAGGCTAAGGCTGCTCTCACAATAGCATCTGATCATCTGTTATTTGCAATTATTGCAGGCTTGGCACGGAAGTAGAAAGATGTTGAATTCTTAGAAAAACATCTGTACTGTCCAGGTGCTGCCAATGAACATCAGGAACAAAGTCCGGGACAACTTTAAATACCTGGCCTAAATTTTCAATTTCTTGTCCCAAACTTTTAGTTAACGATGTTCCAGCACGATGGGAAGACGTCTCTTATATACAGAGATCTCTAAAATGTAGTTTGCCAGATATAAAAAGTAGCAGTTGTCAGTTAGCTGATACATGTCTAAAATGTACTGCATTCCAATGTACTGAGATATATCCTGAAAATAATCCTACATTCATAAAACCTTTAAACCTTATGAGGCTTTGGTTAGAGGTACTGTATATGAAACTGAACTGTGTTGACAGTAGTTATTATAATTATTAGACTAATATATTAGACTACTGCGGTATTTTACCTTGGACCAGTTAAGGCGCTTCATGGAGGTTTCAGGCTTGAAGTCCTTCTTAGGCCTGAGGCCATAAGGCAGCACACGTTGAGTGGGAGAGCTTAGAGCGCCCCCAAATCCTAGAGGGGGTGGTGGTGGTGGTGGGGCACCAAATGGAGGAGGCACTCCAGGTGGAGGAGGTGGGGCAGGACAGCCAGGTAGAGGTGGTGGAGGAGGGGCTGGTACCCCAGGTGCCTGAGGAGGGGGTGGAGGCCCAGATGGCAATGCCTGTCCAACCTGGGCAGAGGACGATCCCAGAGGCACAGCTCCAAACTGGATAGGGAGGGAGAACATATACACAAAATACAATAAATAAAGAGGTGCGACAACTGAGGTTTCTCTAAATAATCTAATATTTGATATTGATAGAGTTTTTGCAGTACATTCATTATAGCTGGACTTGGTTTTAGTATTATCTAATGATGCCAAGATCAGAAATCCTTATCTGCTGCAGTATAATTTGTCATATTACTTTACCATGGCACTAGGGTGAGCCACCTTGATAGTCTTATCTAACTGTTGAAATGATTAACACATACAGTAATCCTGTTCCAAAAAAACAAAGAAGGCAATTTAATTTTAGGCTTTTTTTAACTTAGTCCTAAGGTCAGATAATATTTTGCAGTGGCAGTTTATTTTCCAGTTTCAACAAATGTTTTTAAGTGATCTGAGTTTACTTTATCAACATATTTGTCTAGCTTGATTCTTCCAAATATTACTTGATTACAGAATATTTGGGGATTTCTTTGCAGATTAGAAAGCAGTGCTCAAGAAACCCGTCCCTTGGTAAATATAATAAATGTAGCCCCATTTCACGTTTCAAACGAAAAAAGACAAATGACTGAAACTGGACAGAATAAAATGCAGGCAGGCAAGCTATAGCATCTTTCCTCTATTACACCACTGTGCTACAAATAAGGAGGCGTGCTCTCTCAACCATCCAGCAGGGGCCAAATGTTCATAAACCGTCCAGATTCTGTCCAGAACATACCCACAATAATTTGTTTTTTACCAAAGCTAAAAATCAAATGTTATAACCGGAGCTACAAAGCTTCGTAAATTGTATCATACAGAGCAAATGGCTTATTGATCCATGCACCAGTTTTAGATTAAAGACGCACACTAAAGGTCAGTCCTAGGCCCTTATTTTGCCACTGCCTCTAGAGGGAAGAACACCTTTTCTGAATTAACAAGTGTAGGTGTATGTGTGTGTGTGCGTGCGTGCGTGTGTGTGTGTTCGTGAGAGTTACACTAACACAGACACAGACAGACAAGGACAGCGAGACAAAGTGTGCGTGCATGTACCCACATTGGCCAAATGTACCACCGTTATTTGAACCAAGGTACTATTTGAGTATTCATTCTGTGTTTGCTCTCTCAAATTGAAAAATTATCGGGAAAATAAAAGGGAAGTTCTCTTCCCCTCTCTGAGTGTGTAGTTATCTTGCAGCGCCAGGGCATGGGAGCAACTCCCTGGAGTGTTGGGGGTTGAGGAGTGGCCCAGTAGTGAGGTTGAAGGGGGGTTGTCAGAATAAATTGCTTTTAGAACAATTTCCTCTTATGGGATGAAGATCACAGAATCAGAAATGGCCCACATGGAGGACTGGTCAGTGTTCTCATTAGACTTAGTGTCAGCCAGCCAGTGGAGCAGCCTCCATGTCAAACCAAACTTTAGGCTCCAGTGGATAAAAAACCCCACCTCATCCAGACCCCGCACCCCAAAATAAAAAGAACATCTCATAATGGAAAGTAAGAAAAGAAAGTTTCATTTGGGGAGTTTGTTGAGTAATCAAATATGGTGTTCACTTTCTTCCCCTAAAGACTTAACACAATTTACAAAACTTGACACTGAAAACAAAAATATATGCGTACCTGGGACCTGAAGGCCTGCAGCTCTGCTTGGAGTTCAGCATTTTTTTCTTCACACTTAACCAGCTGAGTTTGTGCCTCCTGTCTGCTTAGAAACTCCTCGTCAAACTGAAAAGAGAAACACATGTCCAGCTCCACACAAGCACACACTGATACTGGATTAATGTAGCTAAAAATTAACATAATATTATATATTTATTAATGCTGTCTAATAGTATAATTAGACTTATATAATTAACATCATTTTATCTTGATTACCTTCATTTACTGATTGAGCTTTAACCTTTTGACCACAAGTACTCTTGAGCATTGTAAGAAAATAGGTCTCATTATTATCTTACATCAAGATATATTTATATTCCATTCTCACTTTCAAAAGACTTTGTGATTACTGCTAAGTGGTGACTGCACTCTATGTACTCCTATGGCTTTTACAGCATAAGCCCCTTGTAACTGTCAGCGTTGTGTGTTTACTTCACAGTGTTAATGTTCTATTATCTAAGCAGATGTTATTTTATAGAACAAATTAGAATAAATGTCAGCATGCCTTGGCGGGTTTGGTTTTGGGCAGGCGACGTAGTGAAAATGTAGTGGAATTAAAATCTGAGTTGTTTTTTTGTCAATACTTGCCTTCTGTGCCAGTTCTGAAGCTCTTTGTTCATACTCATCAATTCGAGCTTTATCTACACACACCTCTGTAAACAAAACAAAACAAAACAAAATACACATTTAGATTTAAAATCATGTATGTTTTATTGAAACATCTGTAATGCATATAAACTACCAGAAGTATGTGACTTGCCTATGAGGTGGCTGAAGTCCACATCTAGGCGCTTGCGGTAACTGAAGTCTGGGTCAGTGCCACTTCGGTGGAGCACGATTTGAGACACACACTCCTCAATGATCTTAAAGTACTGGGGCCTGAGAGACAGGATGTGAGAAAGTCAGACAGAGTGGCAAAAACATACATAACTTTATCTGATTTATTTCAGAATTTTATTTTGTTGTGTGTATGCATTTGTACAGGAGCCGTTATCTGGACAGATTAAGGTGTGAGAGGTACTTTTCATTTCTGACTGCAGTTCACCCAGTGAACGAAGGTCATTATGAACAAGGGTTTTCTGAATGTTACATGAAGAACCTATAAGGGTCGTTGGTTTCTTCACTTTTATTAAACAACTAAACTATTTCAATACTCATTTACACCGCTTACACCTAATCTATCTATTTCGATGATACTGAACAATGGGAAATACACAGCGGGCCTTTTAGCAGTTGCAGCATGATTGTAGTTAAATTGTTTTAAATGGTTCTGTTGAATGCCATGATCACAGAATAAACAAGAACATGCCACATAAGAAAAGGGAGATATTATAAGGTAGCAACAGATGATATGTAAGGCTGGGAGCCATAGTATTACTGCAAGTTAAAGGGAAAGAGTCAGTTTGATCTGCTAATTATCTTACAGCAAGTCGAGTCCAAATCCCTTCTACATCAAATCATTAACTAGATTTGACTTATAAACAGCTATACATTACAGACACTGCCTTCCACCTCTATCTAAAACAATGCAGAGACTGGATATAACATGATGAGTACCAGGTCTATGATTTTCAGACATGGTGGAATCGCTGTTTGAATATATATATATATATATATATATATATATATATATATATATATATATATATATATATACATATACAAATGGAATAAGGCATGTTGTCAGTCAAGATACTAGTGTTCCTTTCATTACCCTGACTTTGGGACCCCTGTGTAACAGGGGAGTATGTATTCTTGACATCAATGATACCAAGAATCAAAGAACTAAAGAACACTACAACAGTCAGTTGCAAGAGATGCAGTGCATTAATAAGATCACATAGAGATATGATGCCTTATGTGAAAATGAATGATCGTCAAGAATATAAAACTGCCTAAGGAAAGTAGGAGAAAAGTGAATGTATTCTAGAAAAAAAAAAACACTCAACACCAACAAAAAACAGTCTGTAGAGCTGCACCATATGGTATGTGAGTTAGGATAGAATATGCAATCATCATGCCATTAATCTACAAACTTACAATTTTTTATAATTATCAGTTTGACGACCCCAGCGCCATCTTTGTTAACAAGTTTGCAACAAGGTTGTTGGAATGTACACTTCCCCAAACCCAATTAGGAGCAGAAGAAGGCAGATATCATTACTCTAAACTCTGATAGCATCAAGGACTGGCTTCCACACAGTTGGAAAATACTAATAATGACAGGATGTGAATGTGGTATCTTAAACACATCTTTAAGAAAAAAAAAAAGAAAGAAAAGAAAAGAAAAAGAAAGAAAGACCCTTGACCCTGGAAGTTTTATTATTGTAGTAAGTTAAGTTTAGTCAAGTATCCTATCCCCATAGGGAAATTCATACTCAGTTCAATTGTTTTAAATGGTTCTGTTGAATTCCTCTTCATACATACTGCATCTGACACATGGGGACTAACTCCAGTTGCACTTGGTTAAGGTCAGGAGGAATTAACCTTACGTACATGTTTTTTATGGTGGGGAAATCCACACCACACAGGGAAAACATGCAAACTCTACACGAAACGGTCACAGCCAGGATATGAACCCAGGACATTTTTGCTGTAAGGTGACAGCGCTAACCACTGAGTCACCATGTGGTTATCCGGGCTTGCTAATGTTAGCAGCTTATGTTAGAGGAGAAAAACACACAGAAAGATGCCACTCTCCCAACTATTTATATATGGTGTACCATTGTTAATGGAGCTCCACGCACACCACCTCAATACGGGGAGAAATCCAAAGCTTGACGGGGCTGACATGCCTAGTTACAGTTGTGAAGCTCTTATTGGATAGCTATTAATTTGCTTTCTGTGGAGGGGTCAAGCGAATGGTTAGCTGATTAACTGTTTCAGCAACAGACTCTGGTGACAGAAAATAAAGTATCTTATTGAATTATTGCCAAATAAAGCAGAAATTATATAAAGTACTGTAATATCTGTGGTTCAACAGGTTATCTGCAAGAAGATAAATAGAGAAGATTTTGAGTCTAGACATGTCGTGAGAAATGAACACAGGTGTTGGGGGTGGGAGTGGTGTCGTGTGTTTACAGTAAATATTTGTATGCTTACAAAATAGATGGCACCAATGTTGGTAGCCATAAAAAACACCAACATTAACATGTCATAATAACTTCAGATGAAGAAAAATAATCAGACACTTTAGGTGTTGTTTTTGGGTGGGAGAAAATCTACAGGTGAAGCATTTCATATTCTTCAGATTAGAGCTCCATCTTTTGATCAAGCCGAGACTTAACACATACCCTGCTGCGAGTGAACCAACATAAAATAAGCCTTTGAAAAGTACCATTAATAGGAGATGAGAAATACTCTGGAGCCAGGGTTGCTGTAGATGGCTTGGAGATGAAAGAGTCAGCATTCTCTTTGTTAGCCAGTGTAATTGAGAGGGTTTAAAGCAGTGAGACCTCCACAAAACATTAGCTCTTCACCAGTGTACATCATTACCAGTGTAGGTGTTAGACTTTTGTGCGTGCATTCGGCTAAAATGTGAGATTTAAATACAATATATCAGTCATCATTATTATCACTTATTATTATGACTGTAAGTTATATTACTGTACACTTCTGACACTTAAACAATAAAGCTAATGAGTAGAGCTGATTAAAAACAAGAATCACAGAAAGCTCAAGTCACAGACGTACAAGGAGACATTGAGGGTAAATGAGGGAAGAACATAATGAATCAAATGAGCAAGGAAAATGAGAAGTAAAAAAAAACTGCTTGCTTCATTACACTGAAGACAATTCTAGTTATGTGTGTTTGTGTGCGCTCTGATTTTTACCTGACCAAGTAGTCATTGCGTATAAGCATCAGGTGCTGCAGTATAGAGAGGAAATAGGGCTCTGCACTGCTGTCCTTCACCGTGCTCTGCACAATACTGAACACGTCGCCTGCATCAGTGGGGAGAGTCAAGGACTCGTACTTAAACTGAAACATTTTCACATTAAAAGGCAAAAGCTACTGCAATGAAAAAGCAAAAGAATCATTTACTTTTGGGATAAACTTACGTTAATGCCATCAATGTTTCAAATGAACAAGAAAAGGACCTTGGAGTTATATGCTCCTCTTTAGAAAAATGAAAAGGATATTCCAGCTCACTCTTGATGTCTTCCAGTCTATGAGAGAACTCAATCATGTCTTCTTCTTTGTGCTCCTCAAATACCTTTAGCTGAATATCAAGGGCCTCGTTCCTGATGGTTGTCAGTTGCTACAGATGGATTAAGGTTAAAAGTGAACAAAGGGTACAACACATTCAGAGAGATAAATAAAAAAATAAATCAGAGTTAATGGCTTGAGAGCCTCTCCGACATCAGCACTGAGAGGGAAGCATCAAGCTCAGGTAAAGACAAGGAGCTCATTCTAAACACTATTACTCATCATGATAAACAGGTGAAGGAACCAGCTTCTCTTTTTAATTTATTTGTTTTCTTGGCAGCTACAGCAACATTGTTTACAACAGATAAACATGTTAGGTAGATGGTATAAAAGCCAGTAGGAAGATTATTAGCCCAGGCACTAGAGTAGAGACTTTATTGGTTTCTGGCTGCTGGCACAGACAGAGGACGTGCAAACTCCTCTCTGTGTTTCATAAATTATTTGCTGGGGCAAATCTACAATATTTCACTGAAGTGGACAACTCATTTCAATATTAATACAAGGTGAGTGTGAGTTTATATTACGTGTGTGTGTGTGTGTGTGTGTGTGTGTGTGTGTGTGTGTGTGTGTGTGTGTGTATGTTGTACTTACGGGCAATATCTCTTTCAGGCCACAGCGCATAAATTCATTTCTGATGTGCAGCCTGAAGTCCAGCTCATCAGGAGATGTTACTAGTGCATTGATGAGCTGCATGCATGCCACCTGCAACAGGAAGGGCACACAGAACAAAGAGAGAGAGAGAGAGAGAGAGTGAGAGAGAGAACCAGAGAAAGAGATGACGGACTTCTTCTTCCAGAAGTTGATGAAAAGCATGCCAGTATGCATTCTGAATGAGTTATGTCCCTTGGACGCAGAGGACCATAACTAATGCATGTCTATTTTCTCCAGTCTCCAACTAGGGGGGCTGATTTTAATATTGATGCAACAACTGCCGACCCAAACACACAAAACTAACTAACAGTCAATTTAAGGGCAAACTCGCTCTTTTGGAAGCTGTTTTTCAATCCCCTCTGAGTTTGGTTTACTGCACAGGGACCGCTGCATCTTGTGACTCGTCAAATAACCGTGCAAACACAAGACAGAAAAATCAATTATTGATCAGTAAAGCACTCCACTCATGTGTGAACGTGAGTATGGCAATGCCAGAGCCCAGGAAGGATATTCGGATGTTTTCAGGTTCAGTCAGTTAGATTGCATGCTTATATTTCTGTCATGGCACTTTATTACCTGTCAATTTTAATATTGCAATATAGGTAGTTAACAGTTATTCAAATGATTTCCAACCTTCTACATATCCTTTGTTTCATAATCGACAACAATGGAGAATAAAAAATAATTTAAAAAAATACTACAGGGCTTTACATCAGTTTTCAATAGTGAAACTGTTCTATATGTATATTTAACCATCTACATTAGTCTCGGTCTTGGATGCAATATAATGCAACATTAGGTAAAAATAAATAAAAAAAGACACCCATACCTTAAGAAGAATTTTGAGCATCTTTGAATTTGGTGGTCCCCCATGTATTTACACTTATTGTCTCAATGCACGCTTGGCCAAAGGCTGCCAGGGGAGACTATAAATGTAGTCAAGTAGGACAGAAAGCCTTTGGCCACATATAAGATAACAGAATCTGTGCTTTAATAATGCACAGGGTTAAAATGAAACAGTGCTGTATACTAGAAAGAGGAAAATAAAAAAGCATGGATTAGAAAAGAAACAACTAAGTCCTTATAAACTTTCCAGTATGAAGGGTTATGTTTGTGTATCCACAGATGTTTTGTGTATTAAATGCCTGTGTGAAGGAAATTCTGTCTTCCGGTGCACTTCCCCTTTCTCCTACCCTTACTATTTTCCCTACCATTGCTTCCTTACCTCTCATCTTCTGAGAGTGTCCCTACAGTTGTGTACCTGTCCAAGGTAGTTACGGAAAACTGAATATAAAAGCTATAGAAAATACTACAAGGGGGGAAAAAAGATATCATCTTTGAATTAAGTTTAACATTGGTCACTGCATGCAATACGAAACAACCAAAGGAGCAAACGGTTGTACAAGGTAGAGTTTATGCTCATTATGTGTGTGTGCATGTAATTAGAAATACAGATGATATACTTAAATCACAAATTACAACTGAGACAACATATGTTCAGAAGTGTCTATCAGAAGGGAAATGATTCATATGAAAGATTATGTCCACAAAAAGAGGGATTCTATGTAATGTCTGCATGGACAGGTACAAAGGGACAGCTTCTTCATGAATAGGTTAGATAGCTAATTAGTGAGTGTTCCAGGGCTTTAAATCTAACAATGTGGTCAGTAAAGGTCATTACAAAATGCAACCCTAAATAAATGTTCATTACTGCTAATGGTAAAATCAGATTGTCAGGTTCTAAAACTTTGTTGTTACTTCAAAGTTGTTTCAAAGTGTGTTCTCTTAAGGAGACACTTAGAAAACACCAAGAGATAATCCGATATGCTCCAAGAACAGTTAATGAACAATGAATAATACAAGAATACAAATTTGCTAAATACAATAAATTCATGTTGTCTTTGTGACTGGATATGTGATGTGATGTCTAAGTGATAAAGACCACAGTGTTGTTGTGATATCCTGAACTGGTCAACTTCCCACACCCATTCCATATTTCATTTCAGAGACATCTTACGGAAACAAGGTGTCAGAACTGTACATGTACTTTGCACTCACTTGTAATTGAACTGAGCGATCCTGTAGTCCCTGCACAATGGGACTGAACCTCTCGATGGCTCGCCATTCCCCTGCTGTGGTGATGGCTTCAAGGACCTTTTCCAAACTAAATGAGAACATGAAATGCATGAGCGAACAATCGGGGTGAAAAATATTGTTCATTTAAAAAGGGGATTTTGACCATGAGCTCTCTCCTATTCCACTGTATCCATGATTCCTTTGTAGTCAGCTTGACCCAAGTGGATGAGCTCTTCCTGGAGATTTCATCACCTTCACTATAAACAGTGTCGGCTTAAGACTTAACTAGGATTGTGAAGACAGTTTAAAAACACATCAAATGTATGAAGAATTAACCAATGTCAAATGATAAATGAAGACTATTCAACTGGGTATATTATATCTTACACTTGAAAATGCATAATAAGTTACATAATGTATTTTTTTTTTAATTTACTCTGAAAATATCTCTTTAATATATGCCTAGATAATGCATTGTTTTGTTCTTTTGAGAATAACATCAGCTCTGTATCACAGGAGACCATATCTGCAGATATCAAACATTTAACTCAAGAGTCATTATAGCAGTTTAGCCTTTTGGCTAGTTTTATGCTGTAGCTTCTACCATTATAAGCCTTGCAATGTCTTTTAATGTTAACTCATAAAGGATTTTAAAATGTAGTTATCAGATGGGCTGTATTTCCACCAGCCTAAGCTATGGGAGAGTCTCCATTTAGTGAATACGAAAATGTGTTTCACCATTAGAAAATTAGTAATACACACAGTAGATATGTACAATATTGAAAGAATGATGGCAGAACATACGTGTTGTCTTCGCCACAATGCAGATGGCTGACAGGAGTTTTACCACATCAGTCATCATGGCAGACTGGGTAGGATCAATTGCTCTTGCCAGTAGCGCAAGACTTTTCTCCTCCCCCAGGATTCGATCCAAGCCATACTGCAGTAAACACAAAATCCAGATATGTTGTTAAGTCAGTAAAACCAAATCTGATCAAGAACACAAGTGAAAACGTGAATGGCAAAGTAACTATTAAACTGATTTAAAATCAATGTTAATAAATAAATTAATAAAGGTTAGAAAAGAAACATTTTAATAACACACATTGTACAATAAAGAATAGTTTCATTCAGCTGTAATTATGAGAACAATGAGAATTATAGTTAATCTATTGTTTGTGGTTAATTTGTACAGAGAGAAGAAATCCATCAATGTCTGATTTTGTTTGTAAATAAAATGTACAGTTTAAATAATGTGTCTTTGTATGGCAATGGAAGAGAATTGCAATTTACAAAGAAAGGCGTCAAAAAGTGATGAATTTTCTCCCTTTTGTTATATGATTTGAAAACGGTTTTAAAAATGCTTTTGAAAGCATTACTGAGTACTGAGTACTAAATGATATTTTTAGTTTGCCTGTTTGATGTGGGCTGACATTGGAAGAGACAGTCAGCTAACTTTTATGCAGTATTCAGATGTCCTTGTATCTGAATAGTTATCGCTATGGTGTCAAGCATACACAAATCAATGCCTTCATAAAACATACTTCATGACAAGAGGATAGTTATCAAATGTACTCATGTACTTTTGCCCTGAAAACATCTGTGGTTGCTGAATTTCCATCAATGAAAGAAAGATTAACTGTGTCATTCTGCTGTTAAGGCTCCAAACAGAATAGCTGACAGAATAATTGACACTGCTAGAGGAGATTGCGAGCATTTAAAAACACTCATTTACGATGTATACACCATTTTTTTTTTTTTTAAAGGTTCTGAAAACTATCACATCTTCTCAACCCTTCATATAATTGTTCATATATGCAGTGATGTGCAAAGATAAACAGTGTATATACTGTCAAAACTGAAGTCAGTGGGTACTAAAAAAGTCAAGCTAATACCAATAAAAATCAGAGCTATAAATACGCTATACATTATGCTTTCATAGTAAATATGCAGCTTAGCAAACGGGTCAAATCTATATTGGTGCAAGGGTTTTGTCTTTTGTTTTTGATGCAGTGAAATTGTTCAAAGGGAAGTTTCACAGTGTGGTAACTTTTAGTATTACATTATTATTCTATTGGTGACAGACAATAGAAAATATGTAACGGTGTGACTTGATGCAGGAAGGCAGAAGAAAAGAAGGGTTGCACTGACAGCTGGCAGAGAACACCTGTCTTCTTGGCATTGTGGGTACATCCCATCCCAAGATGCCTCTCTAGCCAGGGAAAGGTCTGGGCTGACAGAGAGGCCTACGGGTAAATGCTGGCGTCTGGCGCCTGTTGAGACGCAGGATTACATGAGACCTTACAGCACACTTTGTGCCAGAGCGGCTGTATATCTGTCTCCGCTGGGTTTTAGCTCCATGTGGCAAGAATTTCTTTTTTCTCTATAGCTACAGCTTAGAAGGAGGAAACTTCAAGAGATATTTTTATGCATAAGTGCTTAGGACTGGGTAATAATTCAATATTATTGTCTATTGACCTTAAGAGGAATAATTTTATTGCAATATCATTATATTGTTTTATAACTTTGCTCAATTGTGTTGCTTAATATAAACAAATTGCAAAATCTGTAGCTAAACAATAAAACAAATTTGGGAAGTTTCTGGAAAAACAAAAACTTCCACACACTGACAGAATCTTATATCTGTGCAAATGTGTCACACAGTGTCACCCAGATTGCATCAGGACATTAGTAAAACTCCCCTGAAGTTCCTCTGTATTGTGGCTTCTTGTCTCCTCCACTGGTCACAAGCCCTTTGTGATTGAAATCCCAGGTGCCTTATTTGGTAATTGCATGAAAACACCAAATGTCAATGTGTATGGGATTAAAATTATCCTTGGAGATCAGACTCAACTCAAAATAGAGGAAGTTATTTTAGATGATTTTTTTCCCCAAGGGTAAAAGGACAAAATTGTAGGATGCATTTCCAAATAACATTAACATAGGAATATTAAAATTCTGACTTTGGGGACTCATTGTGGTAGTGCCCTCACCACACCTGCCCCTTTAATGAAAGTTTATCAAATTACATCAAACACTCCCATGGGGAGTTTTGTGGACTGTTATGCCCACGGTCAAACAATTCCCAACTAGGCACTGAATCAGATTAGTACATTGTTTTACTGATTTCAAAGATGAAACAAAAAAAAATCAAACCAAAGTTAAAAAAAAAAAAAAAAAAAAAAGTAAAAATATTTTCAAATTACTCGCAAAAAAAATCTATTGCCATTACCTTATTGTTCATGGAGGCTTTGAGACACTGGACAACTTTGTGTTGGTTCTTTTTGTCAATCTTCTCTTGCCTAGGGATAGAAGACAGTAATGAAGAGCAGTTAATCTCTAATATACAGCATGAAGAATACAATATGTGTAAAGGATGTTTGAAAATGTGTGTATATTTACATATATAAAGGAAAGTGTGTCAAAGCCACTCAGAAAAAATGCAAGAAAGTGCTGATGATAGAAAACAACCATTTAACATTCCCAAATATAAATGCATACCTACAAGGTTTATTTACACCATTACATAACTTGATTATTTGTTACTTGTTCGTATTGATTCTATCAAATGACACAAACAATTATAGCGAGTTGAGTAAGATTCTGCATGGGAATAAACATGAGTGATTGCATAAACTTACTGTTTCTTAAACAGCAACCTTTCCAAAACGTCCAGCAGTAGACCAAGACCCTCATGTCCGAAGCTCTGCACCCAACTGAAACAACAAACATAAAATCAATATCACAACAGTGTAAGATTGACAATTGACAAGACTTCCATACTCATCAACCACTGTGGAAAGCTTTATGACAGGAAAACACATGTACATTTCAGTACTTTGTGCTGAGGAAGCAGGCAGTAGTGGTAAACATAGCAATGAATGCCTAACAACAAATGGAAAGCATATTCAGACACAGTTAAAACTATAGTTTGTCATACAAATACTGGGCGTTTGAGGATGACACCAATATTATATAGCAATAATATTATTAATAATATTATATATTATTATCAATATCAATATATATGTATATATATTTTTACATGCCGTAATGTACGTAAAATTCTGTACCCTTTCATAATAATCTGCATCTGGTGTGAAATAACTATACTAAAATGCTGATAGAATGTGTCACTGTTTGTTATTTTAGTCAACAAAATGTATAAGAAAAGACAAATGTGGCAAAATCGATATTGATTAGCTAAGCAAGGAGCTTTACTTAAGACTGATCTGTCCACAAAACAGGCAAATAAATCGAAACCATTTAGTTATCAGATATGTCTCTACAATTTACTGCACAGCAATACCAAGCAGGGATATACAAATATATTAATAATTGAAATCAGAGTACAAAACTATAATATTATTTTCAAAAATCTAAGTTGAAAATGTATAGTACCTAGAGTACAAAGACAAACACTAATATAAATAATGTAATTGTTTACTTGTTAAAGGCTTGGGCACACTGGCACTGGTCTTCTGAGACAAGAAAGTAAAAAAAAAAAATAAAAATAATAATAATAATAATAATAATAAAAATCATAATGCGTTATAGAGTAAGGGGCTTGAAGGCAGGGGACACAAATAAGATTCTTATGGAAGTTATACGTGTATGAAGCATGTGACATTTGAGTTGTATATCTCCAGCGGAGGTTCAATAAGTTCACACTGCTCCATCAAGTAAGCCAAGGGAAGATTGAATTTTCCTGCTGCTCTGTATATGGAGGCTGATTTTAAACACATCTCATTGCGATGGTGCCTTTGATGGATTCCAGGGACTGTTGCCTACAATTAGAGGAGTAATATTGAAAGCTGAGGACGAAAATATAAATCTAAAATAAAGAATAGATTAATTTTCCTTTGAAAGGGCGCATTTCTTTCAGTCAAGCGAGGGAACCCTCAATGGCACTGGCATCTACAAAGATGATCAAACTAATTAAGTAATTCCTGCTCTGTATTAGTGTTGGTCGAAATATCCAGTATCAGTGACACATTACCAATAGTTTTGTTGGAAATGCAGATATTTCCACAGTGATCTTAACATGGTGTTTATTTAATTAGAAGGCCTTTTATTCTTTAATTGAATTCTAGTTTTGGTAATTTGATATATATATATATATATATATATATATATTTAATCTAATGTTCAGCTTCCAGAAGACTAATCTGTAAAAACACAAACAAACAAGACTTTAAATATATACTTTCTTCATGTTTCTCAGTTCTTCTTTACATTATATGACTTAAAATTCTTCCTGAACGCTGGAGGCAGGACCAAAGGTGTGTGTGATAGTAGTGCATAGCATAACAGAGGCAATACACTACTGCCTTATGAAAATCCTTCTTGGATACAATCAAAACAAAACAGCAATCAACGTAAAAACGATGTTACTTTTTCTTGTCAATGACAAATATGCTTGTCATTGACAAGCTTGCCAAGGTTTTCAACCAAGGGTGACAGTGGGGAATGTGACAAATCGTAGCGACAGCTTTAAAAGAAAAGAGAAGTTCTAACTCTGGAGCACAAATAGAAACAAATTGTGAGTTTAGGCAGAAACCTTTAGATATGCAGAAAACAGACAGCGTAAGTGAGATTGTGAGCAACTGCACTTCCCTCCTGATTGAAACTGAATAACATCTCTGAACATTAGCATTCAGTTTTTGTACTGTTGTAATCAACAAGCTGCATGCCTCCAAGCATCAAATCTACAGAAATTCTCAAGGTGACAACACACAATGGGAAGCTGTTATCTGAATTTAATTTCTTGAAAAGGAGTTTGGGGGCTGTAGGTAGACGTGTGTCCATGACTTTATTTGTCTGTTGGTACACTGTTGTATCTGGTAAAGAATAGTGACAAACAGTATTTTTGTGTACTTAAACTGTAACAGATGAGACCTCTAACAGATGGTGGATGCTTATTTTCTTTGTTTTGTTTATTTTAACTTACATCCACATTTGTCACATGTTGACTGCACACTGAACAGAGATCCATGTACTGTTTTAAAACAAAATTATGACGTGTTTGCATCTGTATTTTCTGATTGTCAGATCATTATCACATCATCACAGATCAGTAACTACAGTACTTGAAATTTCAGTTTTCCCCATATACTTCATCTTTGCCAAGAAAAAATGCAAAAAAACTGGACCATTGTACATTTTTATACTGGGATCAGATATCTGTGTCTAAGCTATATCCATGGTGTGTAATGTACTATGTAAAGGTAACTTGCATGCAATGAATTGGTGTTTTAAAGGGCATTCTTTGTACAAAAACATAGTTATAGCACTAATCTTGAAATGCCCCTAATATAGTGATGTAATGGTTGTCCACCTACAGCCGGGTTCTGCTATAGGTTTCTAATTCTTTAAAAGGACCTGTCCTTGCCACTGTCGCCAAGTGCCTTCTTATGAGGGAATTGTTGGGTATCTGTAAATAATTTTACGTTTTAGACCTGTTATGTTCTAGCACTGATCTATAAGAGAAGTGCCATTAGATAACTTGTATAACTGTTAGTTTGTCAATTCTGTATGTTCATTAAAGAAGACTTATTCCTAACTGGACAAGAGGCAGATAAGCAATGGTGGTCTCCACATCATCAAAGTGTAGTTCTGTGTATGTTACAGGGTCAAGAAAATTAAGTAGGCTGACAAACTGCCATTGCCATGCTGATAAAGACAGGAAAGACTGCTGCTAAGCTGGCTAAGGAATGGGGTTCTATGTTTGAGGGGGGAAAAAAATCAATTTATCCTACGCTTTTCACTGGGCCATGGCCCAGGCTATTTTGGTTATGGAGCAGGGAAGGCAGGGGCCTTGACAAGAGCTTCATTGAAATGCACAGCTCAGTAGCAACTGCATGCTAGTTTTTTTTTTTTTTTATCATCAGTAGGTGAGGCAGAATGTAAAGGAAAATCAGTTGATCTATAGCAAGAATTATTGCACTGGAAAAAAACAAAAAAAAACATCTGCCTTAAGACAGTGAAAAGTGGTAGATGTGACACAGAATCAAGTCAAGAAATGTATTTTGTAAAGGACGTGGCAAATTAATCTCAGAGGCCACAAATGGACATTTTAATAGCTTTCCACAACACAAGAGCAAGAGGAATTATGGAATTATGTTTTCAAGGTGTGTGTCTTTGTATCATGGTTGAAGGTCAGGGAGAAGTGGGATAAGGCACATAAAGCTGGGCGGACTGTGTGGCGGCCAGAACTTGCGACTTTTATGCTCACACTGTACGAATCACTTGAGCAGCTACATGGGCGGGGGTTCTGTCCAGTGACAATTCCAATAAATGTTATTAAATCATGATGGCTACGTCCTCAATGTTACCAAAAAGAGTGAAAGGCAGCATTATGTTTTTGTTTGTTTTTTAACTTACTAATAACTTTTAACTAATTCTGTTGTGAAATTTGAAATGTTTTATATGACAGACGTCACAGTAATCACAAGATTGAAACACTACTGCAATAATATTAAAACAAGCTCACTTTACTTTATAATGGATCTCGTATATCAGACTGTTGAACTGCTCACACTGCAAGACAGCTGACCGAAATTGCTGACATGCCATCATTGATCATTCAGGCAGTTAATCGGGTGTAAAATTTTATGATTTTTAAAATCCACATAGCGTCTGCCCGACTTTCCACCAATAGATGCAACTACAGGATTGGGGCATGTGTGTTTAACCAGCTATCTTTCAACTGTTTGTTCTTCATTATTATTGGATTTTCCATTTAATTGCAAGCATTATGTTTTTATACACGAATCTAGAGCTGTACGAAAAAGGGAAATATCAATATGGCTGTAAGTTTTTAAAATGGTACAGTAGTTAACAAAAATATTGTAAAATTGTAGCATTCTAATGGATGTTATATTCTACTGAAACATGTTGATAATAATAACTTTCAAAGAGGAATAAGTTATATTATATAGTATTCATATAGTGACCTGTTTATTTCACCTTGTGCCGTTAAGTGGTTTGCATTTGAGACGCTATCTGTCTAAACTCTAATGTAATTAGTATTTTAAATTCTGCTCTGGCAGCCCTTGCGTTTCATTAGTTTGTAACATCTGGCACCCCTCCCACATCCCAAATGAGAAACTTGTCCTCAGCATTTGGAGCTGTGCTGTGCAAAAATTATCTGAAAACAATTTACACTGCTTTTCTTTGCAATGTCTGACTGCTACCTTAGCATTATCATTGTTATTGTCATTGGTCTTTTGGCATCATACAGATAGGACACAGAACAGATGCATACAGTATCATAGCGCAGCCTGGTCCGAGTCCCTGGATGTTTACACACAGTACGGTCACAAAGAAGATCTACATGCGCAGCTTTCAGAGCTACAGCTAAAGTTTTGGTGCTTGGTCTATTTCCTACACCAGCAGTGTGCACATTTAACAAATGTATAACCCTTTGGATGCAAATTGAGTTACTGATGTATATTAAATATCTGTGGTGATTGAGGGCCAAGGTCCCAAATAAATTTATTTACTAAAATAAAAATAAAAAAATAAATAAAATACACAATTGATTGTGTCTATTTTACCTTAACTGATCATGATTGTGTCTATTTTGCCTTAACTTATCAGTATTAATTAACGTCTGTGTCCTGTCAACATCATTTTCAGTCAAAACAGAAGCTGCTGTAGTGGTTGCTAGAAGCAGTTAACGTTTGTCATGCCAGTCAAAAACAATTGTTATGTAGTCAGCTTACATCAATCTGAATATCTATGTTGATCCCAGTCTTGTCATGATTTCTGATTGGCGCTGGCACAGAGAGATGAAACAATTCTGATATAAACTGTTGAAAAGAATCAAAGCTCTGGAACAAGAATAGCATTTTCCCTTTGGTACTGAGACTCTATTGAGTATATAGACAAATGATTCAGTTAGCAGCAGTCAATCAGCAACTGACACACAGAATTTGGAGTACTTAAGTCTTCCGCATCTTTATGAACATTATGAACATGACTTGTTTGAAAATGATTCCATGTTATCTCCCCTAGATGTGAATGCGATACTGTAAACTACTTTTATTTGATATTTATACAATGCAATAAACAGTAATTAATGCTCACTCTGAGATCAGAGGCATACTGTAATCACACTTCACCATCAACAGATGCAAAAGAAGAACAGCAATATTCGACTGAGGGCTATCATCTCAGAAAGACACCAAGAAACAGAGCAAGGCAGAGAGCATTAAAAAATGACGAAAACAAATTCATCATCCCATTCCCTGGGAAACAAAAACAGTCATAAATCAAAGAGAAAAATGAGGCACCTTATCTGGCTAACTTCACAGCTAAGGTAGCTTGACTTCTAACGGAGTCTCAGGAGAATGCCTCCAAGGTTCCCAGACAGTGCAACGCAGTGTTGCACTCCACTAAAGCGGTTATGAACCAGAAATAAAAATTAACTTTAAAATGTTGTGCCGAGCATAGCACGTTAACCAACTACAGGAGGGTTTCTCCAGGGAAGGAGACAGAAGGAGAAGGCTGAAGTCACTGCAATGTGGGACATCTGAAATAAAAATAGAGGAGGTGATTTCATTGAGTCAGGACTGACTGACATCAATCTAACTTGTAAGACCTAAGCAACAAGTAAAGATAATGCTGTTTATGTTCATATAAAGAATTTTGTTTTGAAAATGGTGTGAAATAGTGGTGCATACATTTTTTTTTTATATTTTTAGCAATAAGGGTTAAATTTGTGATATAGCTATACATCTTGGGCAAATTGCCAAAATAAATACTTTGAGTTTACTCTCTTTAGACCAAGAATCAGCTACATTCACTGCAAACTACAAACTCGACATTAAAAATATAGTTAAATTGATATGAGCATCATTATCTTTAAAAATTTGATAATTAATTTATAGAGGTCCCTAATTAAGTAGTCACTCAGTTTATAATTTCATAATAAGAAAGAGGAAAGGAATTTGTTTGTATATTTTGTACTTATGATAACAGTATCAGTATGATAAATCAAGGAATTGTGAATCTTTGTATGGTGTGCATGGGTAGCAGGCGTATGAGAGACAGGAAGAACATCTAAGGTTTATTAAAAACATTGATGTAAGGAAGAGGGATACTAAACTTTACCCTGCTTCGTAGCTAAACTTGAAAAAAATGAATCTGTGGCCTTAAACCCGAAGGTCAGTTTTAATATAATATCAAAAACCAATTTCCACTTGTTTGTCAGATCCATTTATCAAATCCATTTAATACAATTACATCCCGTAGCCTTGCTGGTCCTGTGGCCTCTTCACAAAAAGGGAGAGAGAGCTAGTGAATAGCTGTGTTGGGTTAGGTATAAAGGGGTCAGAGGGAAAAGTCACAGGGAGACACTGGAACTGTAGGAAGTACCAAAAATACCACTAAGTCAGTCTGGTCCAAAGAATATGATGAGGGAGCATATCTGTCTGCCAGTGTACTAGCAGAATGCAACCACCTGATATTGGATGGACTGAATAGTTTGCTAAAATAGTGTGACAGTGATCAACATCCAAAAACAGTGGCATACAAAATACCTTTACTGCCAAATCAATCCAAAAACTCATGCTTGTAATGCAGGCTTGTAATGGGCCAATTAGATAGTTGTTACCGCTGCCCACTGTTTCTAGCCAAGGTAGATCTATGGTCAAGCCAAACTATGTCATTACATGAACCTGACTTTATTAAATGTCTGTGCCTAAATTCCACATTTTCCTGATGATTGTTTAAACAGTGGAAAGACTAACAAAGACAGTTTAAATGAGTTTTATTTTGTCGCTGTTGCTTTTGAATTAAATGTGTTTTGCAATGAGTTTACAAGACAATCTAGTCTTAGTTTGGGGAGAAATTTTAATTCAGAAGTTGAATATAGGTGTAAAAACATTTCATTTCTGGGTAGCAGTTGTGATTCATGAGTGAGTTCGGTAGCGGCAATTGTAAGCTACAGTTGGGCCTAAGCCTCAGAGAGGAGAGATTGACAGAGCAAAGATGGGCTATTGTGGATTTGGGTTTCCAGTGACAGATAATGGTGTGGTAACCTACCATGTGGTTCCTCCAAGGTAGACAAGCTTTATTTAGTGCAGGCTTACTGTTTAAAAAAAAAGTAATTGTCATCACTTCTCTTTTATAAGACTTGATGTCTTTCCATCATGTTTTATCCCTCTATGCAATGTACCTATCTAGAGAGTTTTAGTTTTTATTTTTCATTTTGGGAATATTTTTAACAACATATTTTGAACAGTCCAGTCATAGTTAGAACAACAACGTCAGTCTTTTGTAGTGCTTAAATCTTTGTTCATGTCATGGATTCTAATCAAAAGAAAAGTGGGGCTCAAAGTGGATTAATCATGATTAACACTAATTTTCTCTTAGCTGTCTTGATAGAGTTGGTTCTTTTACTCCTACAGCCATGTGCGATCACTCATGCACTATTTTGTAAGTAGGTGGGAGAAAGCAGTGGTGGGCTTGAGTGCTATTCACATGTGAAATCAAAAAGATGAGCCTAGAAATAGGAATTCATTAGCCATGAGATCACTTCGACCTTATTAGTTCAATGAGATGAGACAGTCCAAATGTGTTAACAACATATAAGTAAACTAATTTTAATTCACGGATGGTGAACTATTTAGAGGCAAACAAAGAGGAAGAGATGTATTAAAAAAAAAAAAATCTGTCTGGCAAGTGTCCATTGATGTCTTGCAATAAACAGAGAGAAGGAGGGAGTTGAGCCTGCTTATGCGAAAGACTAACAGGTAATGCATACTTGCTTCAGAACTTTGCTCAATAATATCACACACCATGTTGTGCAATGCTATTTTTAATAAATGATTATAATTTTATATATATATATATATATATATATATATATATATATATATATATATAATATATATATATATATATATATATATATATATACTATTTATATTTTTAATGCAGAATAAACTTGATCAGAATAAACTTGTATGGTAGTTCAGCTCTAAATATTGCATCTCATATGAAAAACGTGACCAATCATTGGTGTAGACAATAGCCTGTGGTTAGGAAGCACACCGCAATACAAGCAGAAACAGATCAGGAATAAAATACTAGGAGAGAGTCCATTAGATGATGCAAGACTACAGTCATCCTCAATCAGCTGTGAAAAGCAGAAGTATTTCACAAGAGAAAGGAATTGTGTAGACTGCAGAAAGGAAATCTGATCTTCAGTTTGGGTTCATCCACATTTTTACCAATAACTATGATGACTCTTCAGGCAAAGTTCAGTGACCATGCATTCTGTGAAATGTCTGTGAGCTTATAATTAACCACAATGTCTTAAATAAAATAGATGACAAGCTATATGATTTGAACAAAGAATAACTTCTTTAATTAACATTGATACGTGAGTTAAGCTAACATAAATGAGTGGGAGACAATAATGATTGGAAAAAAAATAATAAATAAGTAATTTAATATACATTTTTATCTAGTAACACTGACACTATACCAGTGTCAGGCAGATGATTACAGACCTGGAAGATTTTAAAACCAGCTATCCCTCCTATTAACGCTGAAGAGATACTTTCCTTTTCTTGAGTTTTCACTTCTTTTGCACTTTGGCAGAAACTGCTGGATTTTGTGATGAAGGTCAGTTTTCTTGTAGCTTCTGCATTTTCCGTGTATTAACCTGCTGATTTCTCAAAGGTGCAAATGTCAGCCTCCATCCCAGCAGTCTTGTTTTTCAAATGATCCAGCCTCATCTGTAAGGGGCTTTTCCCTTCAGGTCAACAGTTTGTTGGCCTTTCTTTCTCTTTTCTTCATCCAGGTAGCTACAGTACCTGGCTCCTGCAGCCAAGAGTAGCAACTCTTTGGTGATCTCTACCACTGTTATGCACTGAAATGGTTAATTATGAGCCTCTGAGCCACTGAACACTTCTCCTTCTGAATTTCTGATGGTCAATTCTTTGTTGATATAAAAACCTCTCTCAGTACTGGATTGTGGATGTGATATGACAAATAATATCTTCTCCCACACTCATCTCATGATTTTGCCTATACAACAGGTAGTACACTGGATCCGTTTTGGGATCAATTTCCCTGAATTAAGCCTAAGTGGATCCACAAAACCCCCTAAACTCTACAAATATATTATCAAACACTGCCTCATCTGCATGTTTAGCTGCAGTATGTGCAATATTACAGTCTCATTAGAGATGTGCACAGCTCCATTCTGCATCCATACTGCATGCTTCTCATTAATAGGTGATGTACTAGTCTAGGCAAATCTTTCAACAACTTCTCAAGTAGTACAATAGGGAGTATCCATCTTGATCACCAGTCTTTACCTCTGAAATGTTTTAGACCTGACCTAAGTTGGTTCAGGGTGGCTTTTGCTACAAATCCCATATCAATCTAAGAAGAGTCCTTGTGCTGATTACTGTATTGAGGGGAGACACGGAGGAGCTTCAGTGTGGATATGGCTTGTCATAGGCATCTTTCCTTTGAAATCCCCCCACGAGCCCTGCAAATATTTAAAATGAAAGGTTCTTGTGTCACAGTTTGATCACTCAAATTCACAAACAATAGGTAATGTATATTGCACTCTTATTTAAATCAAACAAACCCAATCAGTGAATATTACCCACTCGTAAAGTAGATTACTACCAGTGTTGTGTGCTGACTCTATTCTGTCCATTAAATACATGTCTTTAAAAAAATACAAAGGTCTAGTAAACAAGAGGTGCATGTTATCTTTATTTTAAATGTCATAGAATTGAAAACTTTAAGGATGGCTTCTGCATTGTTATGGTGGAACTACTCTTTCAGCAATCATGCATACAGTAAATGAGAACCAACTACATGCTATGGACAACAATGCTATTAATTTGCCTCTGACTGCGTGTGGCACCTGATAAGACAGCTTTATGATATTTTATTAACTTACTACACTTATAACATATTACTCTGAATTAAGAGTTTTAGAATCGAAGACAAGAAAAAAATAGTTACGATATAATTCAATGTATAAAATAAAACATTAACAGTTAATATGTTTATCCTTACCATTCAGTATGTCCCCAGAGAGGAAGGGCAGCAAGGGTTGGTCTGTTGATACATGCTGAGGAAGGCAGTGATTTTTTCTCTTGCAATGCTGCTAAATATCCCAACTTTCAAAGTGAAGAGCAGTTCAACACAGCAGATTTTCACCTCCTTAAATGACTGGTAGTTCACCTTGTCCTACATCTGGACTTAGTATTTGACGTGCATCCAGAGCAGCAATTCTCTTTCTGACACACTGACATTCTAGATCCACCAGCACCATGAGTATGCTACATCCATCATAAAATCTTCATGACGAACAGGCAGGGCAATCACGGAATGGCAAGTACAGACTAGAGAGTCTGTGTTCAACTTTCCACCTGATAGATTTACGTCCAACTCTAGTAAGAATAGTGTGAATTAGCAACCTTAAGAGTACTTCTGGAGTCAAGGGATTTGTGTTTGGGTGCATCATGCAAAAATCAACATTTGTCTGGCAGCAGAAGAAAAAGAAAGCAGTGAATGTCTTCACATCAGTACCTGGGTTAAAAAAAGCCAGTGATGGGAGAGTTGATTTGAACGTAGCAGCAGCAGCCTGGTGCATTGACCTTTTACCATGGCTAGTGGTAAAGGAGGAAGTGGCTACTTCGCTGCCCCTCCCATGTTTAAAAAACATGTTTTTTTTGTGCAGTCTACATTTTGCATCTTCCAGGTCTGGTCTTTTCGACTTAAGGCATATATTTTAAAATTTCCATTTCTGTACTTAAAACAATGTTGGGATTTTAGGCCTGCAAATATGTATTATATATCAAATGGTACAAATTTTCCAGTTTTTTCCTGACTGTACACCAACTATATGTCCATGACATCAGTCATGGAAATGGCTGTAAACAAATAAATCATTTATCGGCATGTGTGTGTGCCGAGTCAGTAGTAGTAGTCAGTAGAAACTAAATGTTTAAGGTTAGGTTTTCCACTGCCTTTAAAATGGTTCGAGCAGAGTATATGATAATGTGAAACAAACTTGCTAATCCCCAACCTCAGACAGAGCCCAAAGCAACCATCTAAATCTAAGAGAGGAAGACAACCAAGACATGACTGCCGGGTATCTGCTTGTCAATGTGGCTTAGATAGCACCAAAGGAACACCCCCACCCTCTAGACACAAAGTCAAATTTACTTTGTACTGGCAACAAAGTTACAATATATATACAATATAACTTCATTGATGAAGTATTGTGACACAAGACTAGCCTCCCTACTGAAAACAAATTCAGTTACATGTAAGAAGCTATTAGAATGTGTGTGGTGTATTGAATGTTTATATTTGAAAAAAATGTGTTTGTTTTTTTATTTCTCAGTTACTTATTTCCCTTTACGTTTGTTTGCTGCTTCTTATTTTTATTCAGATGTCTGTATATGACTTGACATGATTTATATGAACATGGTCACTAGGACTGTAATGAGTGCTGCAACAAATGAAATTAACTGTGCGACACAATTCCTATCATGGTTTGATAGGAATTGTGTCGATTATTGATGGATTGTCTTCAAAGTAAAGATAGTCTAGACTAATACTGCTAGTGAGATTATTATCGAAGGCAGCACAAATGTTTGAATATGTGATAATTACATTATTGTAACTTATTTTTAAGTATTTAATCTACAAAGAAATAACAGGAATACACACCGCATGCAAAACCTGCCAATTAACTGGACAAAGGCCCTGGGTGGATGAACAAAAATGAGTTTTAGGAACACCATAACTGAAAATGCATTATAGTGGAATTACATTATATGCTTGAAAGGATACTGCTTATTGCTGGCCTACTGGATCGGATTACATTAGACTGCATAGACACTGATGATAATGTGCCCACCCACATTACGCACTACTTTAAACTACCAGCCTGCACAGAATGATGGAAAAGTTCTATGGGCATCCAGAGTTCTGGAAGTCTTATTCATTTTTGACACAGCCGACAGCTGGAGCACCTCTAGGCTTGAATGTACATTACACTCCCTGGTAAAAAGTTCAGCACAAGCAATGAGAAGCTACAGTATGTTGAAAAAAGAATGTATTATTACAAAAAGTAAACTGCACAAGACTATGTATTAAGTCAACTAAGACTCCCAATGGGCATTGAAGTAAGAAACAACTCGTTAGCAATCAAAAGTTTGCTCACACTGCTTTATGCTTTGTAAGACTTGAACTAGAATTCAGCACTTTAAACAAGTTCTCTCCAATAGAGTCCATTCTGAATAAATCCAGTGAGCAAACTATGGTGTATCGTTCCGGATGAAGCATTTGCAATGAAATGGAATGATTTTCACAGCCGCACCCTAAGAGTTTCACGGTATGTGAGCTGCAGCTCTGTTCACTTTGCTACACAATACTTTTTTAATGTCTTGATTGAATCCATCCTTTCTTTCCTTTATATTGTTATATGAGAATTACATTTATTTTGAAGAAAGAAAAAATAGACAGATAGATAGACAGATAGACAGATAGACAGATAGATAGATAGATAGATAGATAGATAGATAGATAGATAGATAGATAGATAGATAGATAGATAGATAGATAGATAGATAGATAGATAGATAGATAGATAGATAGATAGATAGATAGATAGATAGACATACATATTTATCAAAAAATGGCACTCTCACTGTGTTCACTGTGAGAAATACTGAATTACTGTGAGAATTACAAAAGAGACAATAGTGAATGCATTTAAACAAAATAATCTTGTACTCTACCTGACAGGGTTGCTGGTAAGGGACACTCGCAATGAGTCTAGGCAGGCAAACAGACGTTCGTCCATCACCCCTGACTTCAGCTCTCCCAGGAACTCCTGGGGAGATATCTGATGACTGCTTCTCAAGCTACCCTGGAAGTAAGAGAGGAAGAAGAAGAAATATCTTTAGTGTATCCATGGAAAAAGTTATCAAAACATGAGGCCAAAAAGGATTCATTTCCACTAGTGTGTGCTTTATAAACCAGAAAATCTATTTAAGTTACAACAAATTTCATAATAATTTCCATCAGATGAGTGTATATACACGTACATGCAAGAAGTAAATAGACACCTTTAATTTGAATTTGAATGAAGGTGTCTATTTACTTCTTGCATGTATGTGTATATTCCGTTTTTCTCCATATTTCTTTTAATAATTGGAAATGCAGCAGTCACGTTTTAACCGCTGTCTAGAACAAAGGTTTTCAAAGAGACTGTGGGCCTCCCCTTTGACAAAGCTTGGAAAAAGTTGGATTTCAAAGACACTTAACAGTCAAGCCAAGATAGCCTAATATTGTTGTTTGACATAAATTCAGACTACACCATAAAAAAAAAGTCTGTCCTCAGGCATTTATTAGTGTCTGTCTCTGAGAAAAACAGTAAAAGTCTCCCAAACTACTATTACCTTGAATCAAATCAACACATTTAAACAAGTCTATGTGATCTCCATTTAATAACTAATGTAATAACTAATGCAATATTTTTCACTTCCATTCACTGAGCTGCCCCTCATATTGTTTGGACCACCTCTGGGGAGGACAGCCTCCCACTTTGAAAACCTCTGGTCTTCAAAATCTTATTAATGTTTTCCCCTACCATCCTAAAAATTGGCCACAGAATGCAAATGCTAGTCAGTCGCTTGAATCAATTATTTAATCTATATCTAATTAAAACTAAGCTGAATATAAGTAGAGATGCCAATTGCAAGTTTTTTGGCCATTTCAGTCTAACCTGTCGATTCAGATATTCTGAACTATAATTAACCGTATACACAAATATTTTTATTTTTATAAATGTCAGCAGTATGTTTTATAGAGTCACCCAAAAACTTGAGTTTTTGGATTTTTTTCTACCAATTGTTCTGTTTTCACAACAGCATGTGAGCTGTGTGCGGAGGAGGCTTCATGTTTTGGCACGTTTGTGGGGCAGTGACAATAGTCGCTGTTTGTGCATAAAGTGAACCACTGTGTGGCACAGTTCACATGTAGATGTGAACTGTGCACAGATTTGGATATATGAGACTAATCGGCATTGGTCATGGCGATCAAGCTGAAAATTGTCCGATTCCAGTCCCCTTTTTCTCCCTAATTTTCTTCCCTGTTTGCCTCTTCACAGTCACCATATAATAATGGCAAATAAACTTCTTCTATGTCGTAATAGCAAATCAGTAAATTTACTGATTCACAAACACAGCAGATTAAGTATACTGCAATAGTGTGAGACAGGTATATTGAATATACCTATACATATTATATATGTCATAACTATATATACCTTATACCTCATTTTAATATGACTCATGAGTTACTGTGTGAAAACTATACTTTAGCATGGGTATGTCTGCTTTTGGGTGCACATGTGAGAGTGATGTAAGTAGAATCTGGCCTTTAGTTTAAAGGCAGTAAAGTGGTAACCAACTTTAAAATACTCAGACTCTGTGTCATTATTAGTTCACTGACAATGTAAACATCAAACCTATGTCAGTGATATGTGACATACAAAACCTGTTAATGCCAACTATATCTTTGAAAAAGCATAGATCCTAAATATGTTTAATACGTTTAATATCAAACATTACTCCAACAACCCAATCACTTAATGTTGGGCATTATGTTCACTATGGGTAATATTCACTAGACTTACTTGGTCGTGTGCCTTTTTTACTGGCTATTCTGTCTGACACTATAGAGCCGCCATAGTTTTGAAGCGGCATGTAGCTTGTAGCCCTTTGCTATTTAGCTATTTAACTGTTAAAAAGGCATCAAAATGAAACCCCCAAATAGATTCATACAATGTCGCCAGTATCATGCACAAGTTAAAAGCATGAGTGGAAAATGCTCTAATCCAGCAGGAGGAGAACTCAGAGGTTTTTTTTTTAATCTTTTGGGATTAAAAAGTGGATTCATCACCACTTCCAACCTTCCAACTGTCTGCTGCAAGATACGGAACTGCAAACACACAGACCCCCCACCCACCATGTGCTTTGCCACAAAGTACTCTGAAGTACCCAAGGCTAAAATGTGCTTGCTTTCTGTACTAACAAAATATTGCTCAATTGTATTTGATCAAAAAAGTTGTTTGATTATTCTTCTATTAGTAAAATATTTTCTTTATAAACACGGAAAAGTTCTAAACAATTTCTTAAGTTTAAATTCCCAGTATAAAGACCTTCAAGTAGTGATAATTAAATCCCAAAGTCTTATTCATCAGTCGTCTTTAATATGATAATAAGTTAAGTCTCTTAATTACTTTTTCAAATATTTCACACTAAAATTACACATTTCCCAAACAGCATATTTGGTATACGGAATCAAAAATTGTTTTAATATTGGTTCAGAATGTAGTCATCAACACAGCAATCACAACAATTAGCAGAGACAGCCATGACCTCTCACATTGCAATTTTCTACAATATTTGATCGCATGCAAAAAGAAGTCATATGAGGTGTCAATCAAGC
The DNA here is from genome assembly GCA_036365135.1 of Miichthys miiuy. Lineage (NCBI taxonomy): Eukaryota > Metazoa > Chordata > Actinopteri > Sciaenidae > Miichthys > Miichthys miiuy. Next base: position 21,652,240 of record CM071603.1, read on the forward strand.
GTTATTTGTACTTGCATGAATAAAAAGGTCACCTGTCCCCCCAATCCCCAAGCTTTTACAAATGGTCAACTTTCTAATTAAAATGTATCTGATCAGACTTGAAAAAGACAGCAACCGTCAAATTACAATCTGCATTCGTCTTGCCAAACTAGTCCAAATGCCTGTACCTTTTTTTGTCGTCCGTAGCAAGCTTACTTAAAGCTAAAGCTTCTGTGTCTTTCAGAAGGGCAGTGTAGAGTTGAACCTACGCTTATTTAGTTTATCAAGAAGCTGCACTAATGCTAAAACGTCACACATCGTTGGGTATGTTTTTTGATTCATCAAAAGCCTCAGAAATCAGTCTGCATCACTACTAGCAGGAATAAATAATCCCTTACCGATGCAGGCTGCCAAAACAATGGAGCTAAGCCCAGTCTGTCTCTCCCCTGACACCTCAAGCATCAATCTATAATATGTTCCCGAATATATAATAAAATAAAATAAATAAATGTCAAAATCTTACTGAAAACTTTATTTTCAGTCTTTTAATATGTGTGCTAAAATCATCCTAGGTATGGCCTCTGATACATCCCAGTGCCACTAGCTTCCTTTTGTGTAGCATATTTCCTTGCACAATTGTTTAATGGCAAGAAATACAAAAGTGTTATAGGACATTTTAAACTGTTAAATTACATTGTGAGGATTCTGTCTGTTACCTTGGAAACATTGTAAGTGTTTTCAATGCATGTAGTAGCTCTGCTGTAAAAAGAAATGTAAATAAGATGAATCCTTAACTCATCTCTTCATTATGCCCATGAACGTCTGCTTGGCGTATATGGAAAGTGCAGCGCATTCAGTAGACATTTTATCGTCAAGTTTCAGCCACCTGATGTGTAATCAGGAAATATCTCATGCTTGCATTGTTTTAAAGTGGACGTTGGACATAAAATGTACACACATAGCAAACTGCAGCTTGTTAATCAAAACAATTTTATTAGGATCAAAAAATATAAAAGTAGCCAGCAACGAAACACTCTTCTGTGATAGTAAGTGTACATGTTATGTGCTATACCCTCCACTAGACTTCACTGTAGGTTTTTCCCAGCAAGCCTCTGCCTCAGCACCATGAGACATATCAATGCACTCACCCCCCCAATCAGAAGTCCTATGAATCTAGCACGCTTCAGTGATGTCGTCATCATTGCTAAAATGACTGCAACTCTTTTCCGGCTTAGGCCAACTCACGTCTCGTATGTCTCTTGCTCTGTTGGACTAACTGGTACAGCTGTGGCAATTTGGCCAATTCCACCCACTCTCTGGCAGCACACTGGCCTCCCTCCCTTTGGCTCTTCTGGCCCAGTGGTCAAACGCCTCTCCTGTCCTGGAGAGACATCATGATGGCCATCCTGTTTGTTTCTCAGGATCGCTTAGGTCTTTAGTAATCAGAGAACCATGAGTGGTGCTCATGGCAGCAACAGGCACGTCTGGCTGAGCCTTTCTCGCTAAAGGCATTAGTGACAGCCTGTTTGCACACTGCTGGCATCAGAGTAGCTGTGGACTGGACCCACCTGCAACCCTGACCACATAATTTGCCCCAGGGACCGTCCATGTGACCCCTCTGCCTCTTCCAATAGAGGACATTTTTCAACTCAATATGAATACCATGCTATTAACTATATTTTCCTAATATTTTGATCAATATATATATACAATGTGGGAATTGTTTATATATAGCATAATCAACCAGATCTGCAGTGTAATTGGCCGGCCCCATTAAAATAAATTTACAAGGGTAAAACAAAAACCTTCCAGTACACCAGCATAGTGTGGTGTGTGGTCAACAGCAATGAGGTCAAGTTTAACTTTAACAGGCATGAATCTTAACACATGACTGTCCTCTCATCACATCCACCCGCAACCCTGTGGGAGAAATCCTGTCTATTCACTCACCCACAGGGATTTCCACTTCTTTCTCACGTAACTGTGCCAACAACAATTATGATAATGAAGCAACTTTCTTCTCCCACTGCTTCCCTATCTTTGCTGCCCTTTCCATTGGTGTCCTCCTCCTCTGTTCCCAATGGGACAGTTAGGTAGAGTGTGGTCACAATGCCTCCATATCTCTGCCTTATTGCACACCTACTCTCAGAGCCCTTACTCTGCACAGCCAAAGTTCTGAGGCCCTCCTCCTCCCCTCAGCTAGATTGGACACTGGGGACAGGATACAGAGATAGCAACCAGGAATGATAACAACTGCCAACTACACCCAATCTGCGACAAGTGATACAGGTTTTGTCTCTCTGCCAACATTACCTAAGCATTATGCTGAACCTGAAGTTGACAGAAACAGCACAATTCCTATAGAGTTCAATGCCACTACTTCTGGTGCATCCAAATTATGATGTAATATACTAAGGTTCGATAAAGTACCCTCAACTGGTGAGTTTCAATCAGTTGTGAATTCATGTGATTTGCAAATATAATGTTCAAAACAAGACCATGTAAATATTTATGTAAGCAGAGATTTTTTTTCAGCTTCAGATATAAATATATCTGTAAATATGTTTTCTATGAAACAAAATAATCTATGACTGTATAAAAAAATAATAATAATTCAAAAAGGCTTTCTGGGTTAAATTAAAAAAAACATTTTCTCAAAGAAAAAGGAAAAAAAAAAAACACATCGCTGCTATAACTTAGCCTTACTGTATGACTGCATCTACGTAAAGTGATGTGTAATTACTCAGTGTTCAACATGCTCTGTTTACATTCTATAATGTACATTTATCTACTTGGGCATTGGTTTCTCTTTTAATGATCAGCTTCTTCAACAATCAATCACTTTAATTGAGGTCTTAGCCACAATTGGAATTTGGAAACCAGTAGACCACAATTTATGCTTGATCAATGTTGGCACAGTGAGCCTCAGTCTCATGTTTTCTAATACTAGTTGATTAAAGGTCTCTGAGGCCTGCTAGCAATTTATCCTGAGAAAGTCATGAGTGAACTGAGCTCCACAGTATGGCTGGATCACATGAGACTATGAACAAAAAAGAAAGTTTGGAAGATACCCACTTTAAATACTGTGGTTTGATCCTCATCGATACCATTGGAGCTGCATTAGGCTGTACAAACATTGCGGAAAAAATACCAGTCCTCCCATTTAAATGCGGTAGTCTGTTTAGGGCGCTGCGGTTATGTTCTGAGGCACAAATAAACACACCCATACTCCTGCACACCACCAGACAACCCAACACTAATTAAAGCAATGTCTGGTCTGAAGGCATTGCTGCACAGCCTATATGTACAGGAGAATAATTACAGCAACCAATAACTCTTTTAATATAAGAGTATTGTGCCATCTTTGCAAATAAGAACACTGAACACCTCCCTTTTATTTTATTACCTCCTAACTTCCTTTTTTAATGGATCTTAACTGACTTTACTGGATTCTAACTGATTGTGTACCCCTTTTTACTGATTTTAAATATATACTATACCACAAAGACAGAGAGAGAGACATTTCTGAAAATTCTTTCTAGGTGTTTTAAAAGGCAACACTAAGTAAAAATGCCTCTTCCTACACAGCAGGGGGACTGCAGACAAATCAACATTGTGGTCTCCAAAAAAAGTAGAATGGTCATCTTATCTACTGTTACACAAGACACTGGAAAAGGTTAGCAATTATTTTGTGTGGCAAAAAAAAAAGACATGACCATAGTTTCTCTACAAGGCTCTCTACCAAAATCACAATGCAGAACCTCACTTCACATCAATTTAGGATGTAATATTGAAGGGGTTAATAAAAAAGCAAAGCCGTGTTGTGGTTGAGATGGGTGTGTCAGGAAATCACTTTCCCTTATTGCAGTTTTTTTCATGGGGAAAGGAAACCTGACTTGACTCTAGTCAGAGAGATTAAACTGTCAAATTTAAAAAGCCCCACATAACAAAACAAAATTTAACAACTGGTTCATCTGTAACAAAAGCGTACATTATATAGCTTCATCCACCTTTCACTACAGTATAGTATAACCTTTAGAGTATTATTGCTCATGGACCTGGTATTAAGAAGGCAAATTATTACACGAGAGCCTGGCCAGCCACAGAAAATAATATTCATAAACTGACCGTGTCATGGTCTTGAGAGTAATTTTATAATTTAAAACTGAATTAAAATCCAGCCTGCTGAGCATTTTACATCAACTGTCATAATATTTTAACTCAATTTTAACTTAATGGACATGAGAGAAATACAATATGTCAACATGCTTCACAACCTTTCTCTTTAAAAATGCATTTTACCATGTCTTATGTAAATGTAGCATTTAATAAAACTGTTTTGAAAGATTTTAATTTGTTGCATTTTGGCCAGTGGCCACATTATTTTGCCATGCAGGTAAACAAAGGCAAGCATATAAACAGGCTGCTCCCCATGGTAACTAGAGATGGACAGCCTGAGGCAACTTTGGAGAGATGTCTGGTTAAAGCAAATATAATAAACACAACGCTTCTTTGCAAGACACTGTGCCAACTTGCTTACCAGAAAACCTTTGAGAAACACACATGTAAAAGAAAATCTGCTGTCAGCAATGCAATGTGAGGTAACTCGAGCATCGTTTAATGTTTGCCTATTTGTTACAACAGTTGATTTAAGTTAGGATCTGCCCCCTGAAAGTGGTTACTCTCAAGTTTCTGTTAATATGAAATCAACAACAAAACACCTCAGGTATGCTGTTTTCATTATTATTCAAACTAAGTATAACAGACTGAAGCCATATTAACTACGAACACGCTCTGGGGTAGATATTTAATGGAGTATCACCTTCAGATTGTGCTCTTTCAATAGGATTCTATTCTTATGGGTAAGAGAAATCAATGTAAAGCATAGACTTTTTTGGTCTGTGAGAGGAAGAATGATCCATAGTTTCCATTTCTTTGGAGATTTAATCGTTTTCCTCTGTACACTGACAGTTTTATCACCCTCTATCAAGATCTGTCTGTGCTTTGCGAAGGAGTAAAGGAAAAGCTTAGGGCTCATTGCTAAAACTCTGAAGGAGGACCAATCAACCATGATTGAAAACTTACATATACATCTATCTATCAATCTAATCAATTATCTTCCAGCATTCAGTGTTATTCAAAATGAATACCAAATCTCAACCGTTTGTGTTTTGATGTACTATCACCCAAAGCAATTGAAATTATTAAAGACAAAAAGATTTTTTGATCACCTTTTGGGATAGAGTATGGAAATCAGAGACAGATGGAGAAAGAGATCGTGACTGCAGAGAACAGAAGAGTAAGAGATGATCTCAGCACACATGCTAATGGATAAGAATTTGAATGATGAATCTGTTAAATATTCCTATCCTCGATACAGTTTTTGTGTAGTTTTACAAATGGGTCCCAGTGCAGGTGTAACTACATCTCTTAATAGTGAATTAGTGATGGCAAGCCAGATGAGATTGCACTGCCTTGTAATCCAATATACCCTGTTTTTGAATAGTCAATTTAATAATTAAATTCAATCCCAAATTTTCTCAGTCCACGTCCCATGTGAGACATGGGAGAAAGATAAACCAGATGTTAAATAATGTAACTATTAAATGTTCGGCAGCAAAATGAATGAATTAAGCAAAATGGTTCAAAAAACTGAAAAACTTACAGTTTTAGATGCAGTAAAAACGTATTGGATGACCATTTCTCTCTTTGTGTTGAGGTCCTTGTCTCTCAAAGGAGTCTTTTTTTCTTCACTCAAGTTCATGTCCTCCTGAAAAGAAAAGAAAAAACAGAGCGATCAATCCCCCCCAAAAAAACAGGTTTTTCTCATAGCATATAAACTGTACATAGGAATATTAGCTTTGGTTTAAAGTGTTATTATTTATTGTAATTTACTTCTTTCCCCATTAACATTTTAGCTTACACTTAATTATTCATTTGCCTTCTTCGCCAAAACATGACACTGTTTCTGGAAATTCTGTAATATTGTTGTGTGAGGTAGTCCGCCCCAGAAGTTTCTCTTCTAAAATATTTACCACCTTGCATCAGAAGTACGCTTTACATGTCAAGCTGCAAGACTGTTTTTGACGATATTGTACCATGACAAAAACTCCATACCATCATCTTTTCAAACAGAGCCAAGATCTCTTTTCCAAGTGATCTTTGATGAAAGCTCCTCAAACTGATGTGAAGTGGATGATGAAATGGACCAATCATTAGTATTGTGTTTAGAGTGTGATATGGGTGGTCGCTCCTTTTTACTTCCCGGAATCCGAATACTGGCAAATCTGTCCAGCTGTACAGAGCACAGAGAAAAACACAATTAAAAAAGGAAAAAGTACACAATAGTTTTGGTGCTGAGTTAAAACAAAACATAAAAGATGTGTTAGATCGTGAGTATATTAAAATCAGATCATAGTAACAAAAACAGTTAGCCTATTACTGAGTTAGAAAAACAATGCCATCAGCGTGAACTGTGTGAACAAAGCACATAGACAGAACATCTGTTAAACATATGCTAAACAAAGCGCTATCTAGATAACATGTAGAGTCAACAAAGACATTAGTGAGAAAAGCAGTCTGTGCTCTGTGATGTGAAAGAATCCAAAGGCTGGCAATGAAGACCAATTACATCACATTACATAAGACGATTAGATGACTTTTAGTCAAGAGATGTTAGGTGTTGCAGAGACTGACAACAAAGAGAAGAGAAAGCAGATCAATTTCTAAAATCTTACCACATCATCTGTGATGTTTTTAAAGGGTAAGTGCTACAGGTGGGGAACAGAAAACACAAATCAGGATACATACGACAACCTAGAAAAACAGATCTGATTGCTAATCTTTTTAGAGAGAATTTGTGCTGTCCATTTCTTGCTGCAGGCAGTGTAAGTACACTGAAATGTTGCTTTTGTTTTGTCTCTTCTCCATTACACTCATCAAAATACATCTTCCAGTGTTTTCAGGGTCGGGTTTACAGATTATTAAGGCCAAGTTTAATGTCTAAACCAAGTGTCATGTTAGTTGACATCAATGACACTAGTCATTTAAACAAAACCTGCTCCCTAAAAAGTGCTTCTTTTTTTTTTAACAAGCTCTGTGTGTAATTTACTTCATAAAGGATCCACTTGTGCAGTGGAGAGTGGAGATTGGCAGTTGGCCTGTTGTTATCTGTGCATACCAGCTACCTCAGCTCCTGCTGAGCAAGTTGCTGCCTTTTCTGCTCTAGCAGAGTTTTTAAATTTGTTTGTTTTGCAGAGGATTCCGTGGGATGTTGCCATCTGTACTTCGAACAGGTGTAACAGAGTCAAAAACACCAAAGGAATAATCCTAATAAGGAATAAGAAGTCAATACATTGATAGACAACATGAAATTTCAAGATGTGGTCATAATGAAATGCTAAATTAAAAAATAATAAAAAACATTGAAAGGTTAAGTCACCCTCAAGCTTAACGGCAAGCCATACAGGCCCTTGGAGAAAATTAATCAATACCCACCGGTGTTTAATTAATATAAAATCGCCTAGAATAAAATATGTCAGCCTGTCAAGAGCCATCCCCCTAATGAGTGTTCTGAGATTAACATCAGATATTTTTGTTCAAAATGTGCTACAAATGAAACAGATTGAAAGCTGACATCAGAGAATAAGGGTAAAATGACCCGCCGTATGCCAGATGTAGGAATAATTTTGTCTCCACATCATCTTAAAAAAAAAAAAACTAATTGGACTCAAACTTTAAACTTGTCAAACTTTCACCTCACATGCCCACATCTTGACAAACTATGCCAGAGTATGCATATATTTAGAACAAAAACTAACCAAGATGAATCAGCAATTAGATATTAACGATTCTAAATGATTGTATTCATACTTGAGATGTTAAAAAAAAGTCAAATGCACTTCACTACATGACTAGAAAATGGTCAAAATTCAAGATACTGTGAATTACTAGTACACAACAAATTAATCAACAACAATTATATTTCACATGTCTATTCTCAGAGCTTCTCACCATTCCCTACTCCGCTGGTTCTCAAACTGTGGTACAAGTGTCACTGGTGGTAAGCCAGCTCCCTGGAGTGGTACCCAGAGGAATCTCTCAAACAGAAACATTTAATACCATCAGTGCTACAAGAATTTGAATGAAAATAATTCAACTATGAGATCCTGTAATATTTTATTTCAATATCACCCTGCTCATAGTGACATCACGTTCATGCAGGTAGCACATAGTGCACATACATTCATGATTAGTTAACGAGGAGGAGTACTCTTTTTCCACCCTACCTCCACCCTTTAACTGTCTGTAGCTGGATAGGGTTGGCCTACTGTATTTGAAGGTCCGTTATACTGGTGGTACTTACTGTTGCACACTTGTACAAACATTTATTTGATCAATAGGGTTTGTGACTCACAAGTTTATACCATAATTAAGTTCTTCAGCTACAAGGAAAAAGCCAGTGTTCACAATTTGATTTTCACATAACTCATCATTGACCGAAATTGATGTTAAGAGTAAACTAACTTCTGAACACTAAAAGAACAAAACAGCACTTAAAGCCGGGGGCTCGGACAAGCTAAAAGCATGAGAAAACCTCTCTCAACGGGATCCCTCAACAATTTAACTTTTCAGTTTTGCTAAAGCAAAGAGGAGAACACCCAGAACAGTATAATAAAATGCAACAGTGACTTGGTCCTCCTGTTTTGACCGTGTAGGATTAATGATATGGAACACAAAGAAGGCAAATATAAAATTAATGAATAGACATTATGCCAGCTCTTGTTCCTTTTCATCAATTTCATAATTTATTGAATATGACATTCAAAATTTTGCTGCCTGTGCCTAAGCAGCCTTTTGTACCAGCTGTTGCAGTCTCTCTAAAGTCTCTGCAATTATGTACGTCATTGCAGCTCGTTCACAGACTCACCACGTGCCTTTATATATGCAGGAAATATAATGCAGGCTAAAACAAACATCAAGATGTTCAGTTCGTGACAGTAGTCCCATTGTTGCATCTAAACAGCAACAAACAATCAGCATCTCACAAAGGAATCCACAGGTGGTATCCCCAGGGCGCTTGCAGTGCAATTGTCAATAGCACTGCACTGTCGGAGCAGCGGGCAATGGAAACGCCGCAACAGGACAGTGTACACACGACATGGCTGCAGATGGTGCACAGCTAGATGCAAAAGCCATGCTGAGACCTTACACTGTTTTGCTATATATTCATAGTGCGAGCAGTTTGCATGAATGAAATTAAATGTTAATGTCAAATCAAAAAAGCATAGCAGCTGTATAAGCGTTATTGACAGTGAGTGATTTTCAAATACCGATAACAGTGTGGCTGTTTTTACTCTGATTTATTGTTAATTGAACATCTTTGGGTTTTGAACGGTGGGTCAGGCGAAACAAATTATCTAAAGACATCACCTTGGGCTTTAGGAAATTTCGATCGACCCTGAAAAAATAATTCATAGTTTATCGATAATGAAATATACTCCTACCCAGGAGCCTTTTGAAATTTCAGTTCATAAAATCAGGAAGCCGTAACATTTCAATGCCATCTCTTAGTACCCATCTGTAGTCCCGAATTAAAAGTGCAGACAGGAGCAAGGCCCCAGGGTCCAATTGTGCTTTTCCAAGGCTTCCAAATAGAGCAAGCAAAAATGGCCAAAATGACAAAGATAGTGGAAAACGAAGGCCACCGATGGGAGCTAAGAGCAGCATAGGACAGTGAGTCTCCCGAAAAGAAGCCTCCTGTTAGAAACATAATTGCCCGGTGGCAAACAAAACAGCAAATGAAATTGTGGCTGCCAAAAAGCTAGCTATAGGGCATTTGGTTAACCAGCAATGCTTTTGTGTTTTTCAAGATCTCATAATTGCAAATCCTTTGTTTTAATGGACAAAATAGGATGGCCTGACAACAGTAATTTGTAAATGTCAGTGAATTCATTTTAGTTTCCGCTATCGCCCTGTTCATTTAATTAAACTCTGATAACATCTTTTTCAATTAAATGAGACAAGTGAACCACCACTTGTAAAACACTGCACATGCAATTCAAAGCAGAAAAGAGAGGTAAACACAGAAAGGGAAAGCTTCATTGAGGTCAGAAAAAAAAAAAGCATACTAAACAACCCAAACTGAGACAGCACACATAGACATCAGATTTTGAAAACACACTGCTAAATCCTCCTTCCACTTTAGTTTTATATTTCAGGACTTGCAACAATTGCACAAGCCCCAAAGGGCTGCAAATACTTATCACAAGGAAACTAGGCAGAACTGTGCCACCTTAATTATACTTAAAAAAGCAAACTTTTAAAACTGTGGTCTATTAATTCAAAAATTCTGCTATAACTTTTTTTGTGTAGAAATCCACTCATGTTATTTATGAGGGGGTTGTAGGTGTGCTTACAAGTATAAGAGCTCACATGTGTGGTTAGACTTGAATCACTGATAGAATCTAACACACATGGTGCCACAAGATTTTCCCTCCACACAAGATTTAGTGAGGAGTTTCTTTTTTTTTAAATTTCATTTTCTGTACACTGACTAATTGATTCATCTAATTTCCATTTCCGCACCACCTCACCGTCAGTATCACCGGCGCTAACTGAAAAGCCACTCAGCAAAGTAACTTCAACAATTAAGTTATATGAATGAATTTGCTTTGGTTGAAAAAAAAAAAAAAAAAACAGGTCAGCCAATATAAATGCTAATAAAATACACTTCATTAATGATTGACACAGCTCTTTCTCCCCCAGCCAGATTTTCGTGTAGCACATTGATTTCAATTTTAAATTTCAGCTCTAAAATAAAAAGATATCCTGCTAACACTACTGGTGTTTTGTTTCTTATGCTTAATGTTAAAAGAAAGGTGAATGAAGTGGCTCAAATATGCAGTTACTCATTTGAGCAATGATGTACAGTAACATTGGCCATTAACACTAAAGAAAACCCATCAATTAGTGATATACAAAAAGATCTGTTGCACTAATGAGACCATAAAACCTCTTCAGAGCTTTAACTGACACCCAGCTGATTTTGAATGCAACAAAGAAACAGTCCATCTCACTTTTTCACTTAAAAAAAAAAGACCAAAAACATCTTTCTAGAAAAACATTAACACATTTCATTAAGAAGACTTGTGTTCCATTTCTTTCTTCAGGTTTATAATGCTCTACCTGAAAAGAAAAAGCCTCCACACATCATGCAGCCTTTAGAGGCAAATCTACTTTCTACCAATTACAGTAAATATGGTATTACAGTGCCACCTATTGAGATGACAGTTAATAAAACAATGCTGTTCACTGTGAGAACTATTTACAATGTTTTCCACTAATTAGTTCTAATAACTGTTGGGTGTTATAAACGCTATTAGACTGACCAAACCGATGAGGGAGCTGGACCTAAGGTGTCAAGACTGTATCATCACAGGCACATGTATGTATCTTTTAGTGGAAATAAGTAACAAGATGTTCTTTTGCTGTGAATGTCTGACAAATAAACAGAACACAATTGTGAGAAGAGCTTTTTAGAAATTCAAGGCTCTCTAGGAGGCACGATGGCCTCTGCATACTTAGCTTTTTTTGGTAAGTATATTAAAAGAAGGAGAGGAACAATAACTAACACCTTTGTCAGCCGGAGTGAAACTCCGTTGTTCAGCTCACGTAAGCGCTTTGCTTTTCACTCGTTCAGACAACTGTGAAAAGCTGCAGCCATCAGTAGGGAAACAACATTTTTTTTAAAAAGTGAAAACACAACATTTCCTTTGCTCTTCACGGTAAAAGCCATTGCTTAACCACACTGAAAGTCTTTTTCAGTTTTCAGGGCTTTAAAGCTACATCGCACATCATGAAAGTGAGTGGAGTTTGTGGAGTTTCTTATATACTATATATACACTACAGTGTTCGAATTATGCCTTTCCGACAGCTGCAGCGCAATGATGAGGCTTAAATTCACATTGGCAAGCGATTGTGAATGGCTGAACGCCGATCAACCAATCTGACATTGAAAACCTGCTTCCAAACAGCTAATCTTAGTAGGTGAACAGGTGTTTCTGTTAAGTATAGTAAATCTAAGAGATTTAGCAGCTTATCAGTGGGAGTGGATAGTAAGTCTGGACTGAAATAAATATTCCTGTACAGACCTTAACTACAACCGTAGACTAAAATCTCTGAAGAGCGACAACAAGGAATTAAGGTGTAGTAGCACTCTCATAAGAATGGGGTCAAACGCAGGTTGAGCGTGCATTAAGTGGATCTGTGTCATTTACCAGTCTCCTGTCTGAAAGCGGTATACGTGACTGTCGTTAATACACTGCAGACTACTCTGAAAATGAGAGCCCCGCCTAAGAAACCTAGTAATGGTAACGTTTTGTCCAAACAGCCTTTTATCTCCCAGGAGAACACAGCAAACAACCACCACGCAGACACAACGTTGGCTGGTTGGTAGTAGTAAGCAGTACATGGATTAGTGTAAGGGCTGTGCTAATTTTAACCTTTTGTTGATTTCCAACATGCAAAGCAAAGTCAAGGTCAGTGTTTATGTATCAGATTTCCTAACTGTGACAGAGATTCTGTGAAGGTACATTACACGAGCATAACACATCTCCATCAATGTTACACTGCTCTAACTGAGCTGTGCCTCCATTTCTTTAGCTGTGATCAGGCTGAATAACCAGTATGTAAGATAATGGAGTAAATCAAGCCATGGTCACTTCCACATACATCATAATAAATGAAAAAAAAAAAAAGTTTTTGAAGCCGCATTTTCTTTGTGGGTTTGTACTTTCCTGTGTGTCTGTAGCGTCCATCAGAGACCAGACAGTTAATGTACTCATTTTGACACTAAAGACCTATATAAAACAATACAACTGTTTCTGTTAAGTTAGACTGTCATACTCACAAACTTTGGTTTCCGTTCTCCTTCATCGTAACCTGATGTGCCGTAGTAGCCCTTCTTCTTTTGAGATTTGCCGTCTCGTCCGGTTGTGGATTCAAACCGCTGACTGTAGCTGTCCATGTTGTCAACTTAATGACACCTACCCGAGGTGATAGCTACTAAAGACGTTACCCTCGTAATGTATATATGACTCTGGCACACACACCCTAAACTAGTGAAGGTAAATGGTCTACTATTACATTTACCATTCGTGTCTACAATTGGCCGAACAGCTAATACTGGTTAACGCGTACATACAAATTATAGGAAGATGTCCATACGTGTATTTTGCAGTCGTCACTCCCAGCAGCTCGTTTAGCTAGATGGCTAGCAACGTTGCTAACCTTAAACTACCATTCAATGATGGCTTTACTTAGCGTTAATCCAATTTACGGGCTGTCGCCTAACCTAACTCTTTAGTTTCTGCTTAAGAGAAGGCATGCGGCAGACAACAAAACAACCTCCACGACTGACAAATCGTACCCGGTCCGTAACTAAAAAGTTATAACATTACATTCAATACAAAAAGTTTCTGAAACGTTGACTGGAAAATTTTATGGGGCAGATACTTTTTTTGACAGGCCCGCGCAATAATAACGTCAGCTCCGCTGGTTTAATCCAACCAATGGCATCCACTCGACCACAAAAAGAGGCTCGTCATTGGTGCAGGCCCCTCTGTTTACAGTTGAGAATGCATCTGATTGGTCGCTTTGAGCTGTCAATCAGTCTTACTTCACTTTAGGGTTGTTCGTTTTGTTTAATCTGGGTCTCCCGTAGGTACGGTGGTTTATGTAGCCTGATTTACCGTGGATGCATTAGTGCAGGGGTGTCCAGACTTTTTATAAATAGGGCCAGATTTGACAATGTGAAGATGCCCGGGGACCAATGCTAACATTTAAAAAATAAAAAAAAATACCAATAAAAATTACATACAAATGCACTGTTCTGTCACATTTTTGTTTTCATTGTCACAGTTATAATTTTTTAATGGCAATGTCACCAAATCTAAACCAATCAGGCGTGTCTGATAATGTCTGTTAACATTTAAGTTTAAAATGTATCACTCTTGCTCTTGTCTTCAGAAAGTAATGTTTTGTGTCACATCTACAGATATATAACACCAGCAGTTACATCCTTAAAGGTTCAAATGCTTTGTTATGTCAGCCAAAAAAGCCAAATCTTCCAGCCATACAGCATGTGACAATCCTAGCAGGCCATAAATAATATATTATAAAAATTAAGCTTCAGGCCGCATGAAACCTGATCGCGCGCGTATTGGCTCTCGGGCCATACTTTGGCCATCCCTGCATTAGTGAATGCAGTTTTTATGAAGTCATTTATGTCAATGCTGGAAATTATACAAACTGTAGCTCCAACAGCTTTATAACTTAACGATGTAGATGTAACCCACAGGGCACATTTTTTAATGAATACAAATTAACAACCATGCAAGATGCCAAAAACAAATGTTTTCTTCAAAGTACAGTAATAGTAATGGAGTTATGAAAGACTCTCATGTAAATAGTTTACAAAAAAACACAAAGGCATCTGAATTTTAAAGGTCAATCTACACTTAAAATGATTCAAATGTTAGATGTATTATATATAGAGAGATACTTTAGGGTGGTTAGCACTGTCACCTCACAGCAAGAAGGTTCCTGGTTTGAACTCTGGCTTCCTCCCACAGTCCAAAGACGTGACCGTAACAGGTTAATTAGTGACTCTAAATTTCCTTTAGGTGTGAATGCGAGTGTGAATGGTTGTTTGTCTCTATGTGCCCTGCAATAAGCTTGAGACTTGTCCAGAGTGTACCTCTCGCCCAAAGTCAGCTGGGATAGGCTCCAGCCCCACTGTGACCCTGATGAGGTTAAGCAGTTATAGATAATGCATGGAAGGATGGATACATTATTGATCCCTAGAGGGGAAATTATTTTTCACTCAAGTCTTTACATTATATAGGCCCGAAATACAACAACCACACACAGTAAGGGGGTTCAGTACCTTGTTCAAGGGCATCTCAGCAGTGCCCAGGAGGTGAACTGGCACCTCTCCAGCTACCAATCCACCCATCATACTTTGTCCATGCTGGACTTGAACCAGTGACCCTCCTGTTCCCTAGCCAAATCCCTATGGACAGAGCTACTGCTGCCCCCATTTTGGTATTTCATGGTTAACAAGACAAAACATACATTTCCCTGAGTGCTTCAATCAATTTTATATGACTCCTAATAAGCCTGCTATTATGCACAGTTCATACGATTAAATTGGAATGACCGCTGTCTTTTCAAATTGCACACAGATCGTGGTTAATAAAACATCACTGTATGTATTACTCATTTTTCAGATATATTTTTGAAAATGCCTTGCCTTTGCCCTACTCGTGTTTTAAGGACCCAACAAGCCTTTTACTTCTCATGCAGGCATATTTCTTGAGGTGGAGAAACCTACGTTTTTTTTCTTTGTTTGGTAATTTAAAAGTAAGCCTAAAGCTATAGTAAAATCTGAAATACCTTGTCTGATGAAAACAGCAATGAGCTCATATGATGCAACAAACAGAAACCTTTGTCAGATCCTTCTCATGTGCTCTACTCAAAACATGATTTGCTCCCACAAGACTGCCATACAGTATCAAAGAGAGTTCTCCTGGGTAAAGGCAAACACTAATGCCACCAATGAAAGCAAGAAGCCTACAGTATATACTTGGCAAACAGGCAAAAAGTCACTCGTTTGAGCTCCCTCTCAGCTCATGTAATTTGTTCAACAGCATTTTGAGCATCATTTTTTACGAGTGGGGCAGTGATTTGGTATAATTATGCTACACTATCATCATGTCAATCAGCAAAACTGCCATACAGATGTTTGCACAAGCATGGCTTATATGTAAAATGCTGAAAATAGATTTAAATTTAAAATGTTGTATGTATTTTCTTCTCGAGGCAAAACTTGAACTCAAATACCACAATTGAATGAACCCTTCAGTTATGAAATCAAATTTTACTTTCTTTGCATTCAACCTCTAAATCTTGTTATCTTTAAAGACTTTTATTACTTCAGTCCCCGAAGGCTATCTGCATTGCTGCCAGCACAGTGTTAACACTCTTCATCTAGCCAAACACAAGCCTTTTGCTTTGTGCCATGCTAATCCTCTCAGACAATGCGAGATCTACCCTCACAAATCAGTCAAAGAATTGCCACAGGGATATACAATAAAAAAAACAAAAACAAATATCAGATAAATAGAAATTCAAATGTTCTTGTATTGATGATGATAATGATCTCTGCTATTTGAACAAACAGTCCACATACAGAAAATCCATGTAAGTATCTGTGGTAGTAATGAGTCTGATTTTTTGTTTGCTTTATTGCCATAGGTGATTAATTAATAATTTGCTAAGGCATCTTGACTTCTCTCTTCTCTGTTCCTTTTACCTAGGCCATGAGTGTCAGAATAAAACTTAAAGGCTCTGACTCAGTAAGGGAAATGTTATTCCCACAATGAAACTCCATTTTCTATTTCAGGGGCTTCTGAGTAAAAATCTCCTTTAAATCTTGCGAAACCTGTATCAAGAGAATAGAGGCTGTTTAAGGATTTCGGTGTGCATATACTGCCATCTTGTGGTTTCAATTAAAATTGTTCACTGCATCAGAATTTAATGCATTTTTAAGATACAATTTACTCTCTGTGGACATAGAGGAAAGTAGAATAATTGAAAATAACCACAGTTTACAGATTCGACAGAAATGTAATACTTTTTCATCTACAGTCTTCCCTATGTGCCAAAATATTAGTTTAGCTACATTATTGAATCAAGACAATAATTTAAAGTAGGCAACAGCTAGGTCAAAATGCACTGTAAAATACCTATTTTCTTGATTCATATTCACGCTGAACTCAGTATTTTATAACTCAACCGTGATAGCGTTTGGACATTTACACTTGTCAGTGTGTGACTTCATGTTTTATGACAAATCAAAGCCATACTTTACATGTAATGAATTTGAACTCATGCTGTGACATGGGGTTGAAAGTGCAATATTTATTTATAGGCCATTTGTTAAGCATGTATGAAGAAGTATGAAGCTATGAAGTATAACACTATACTTTGTACATACATGACCACAAAAAAAGGTAATAAGTAAAGAAGAACCACACTCATAAAACCAGAAATGCTTTTCTTAACAGTTTTAACAGGACTGAAAATGAAACAATCCACTGTGTCCTGACCCACAGTAGCAGACAAGTCCAGAACATCTGTAGCTGCATTTACCGCAGAAGCCTTGACCTTTACATTTAGGCCAGGAGTGTTGCCAAAAGATCTCAGACTGCACTTTGACCGAACATATAGTAACTTTGCATTTAACCTTGTAGGGAACCTTAAGAACAATGAGTGACCATTAGTATCATTAGCTTTGTGCAAGTTGACATGCCCATGATGCAGGCATTGCTTGCTTTGGGCTTAATCATTCCCAACACTTATTATTGGATATAAACTCACGATCATCCTCATCAGGATATAAAGGGCTTTTACTTTGGGACTCAAATGGGCATCAGGCGATTTATGAAAAAGACACATTTTCCCTAAAAGGAAATAATTTCAGTCTCTAATAGGCGCCAAATGTATTTGGCTGCCAGATTTTGGACTGTGATTAGATTGTCTCAACTGAGCCAAAAACCTGGGAGTGAACAGCATGAGGAGTTTGTTCAAAATGTGATGACAATTCACTCAAATATGAGTGTTATGAGTGGCCTCATGTTCAGGAAAAAAATCATCGTTAGCTTTCCCGCTGAATGACGGCCAGCATTTCTCACTGAGGAGGAATGAAAACGAGTTTGCGCACAGAGAAAGTATTTTTGACCCACTCGGCACTCCGTACGTGTGTAGAGCGCGTCTCACTCGGTGACGTATGTTACGTAGGGTCGTTCAATACTCACATTAGCAAGCTTTATCATCGTTAGGAGAATATGTATTACAGGATAAGATAGTCGTTATTCAAGTGTGCCCATTTTAAACCTGTCGGTGTCGTTATTTACATCGTCTACGGTTTGGACGAAAATGACCGATTTGACAGATTCCTTGACCAAAGAGGGCTGGTAGGTAGCACGTTAGCTAACGTCAGTGAGCTAGCTGCCTCACTGAGGTGTCAGATTGGTGTTAGCTCACAGCGCTAATCACTAGCTGTATAGTTACACACTTGAGTGTAGCGAGAGCACAAAGGTTGACTCTTTAGGTCGTGCAGATTGTGTCAACGTTATTTGTGTGTCTGAAGCGAAACTAAGGTTAACGCTAACTGAGAGCTAGCGAGATAAATAACGTTAGCTTGCTAATACATACTTAGCATCCCATTAACGCAAAGGCAAACTGTTGACGCTTCAGTTTGTCAGACGCGACGTGTAAGTGGCCAAAGAGCAGCAGACCTCAGCTAAATTCAACAACTTCAAGTGCTTTTGAAAGTCACAACTTCCCAGCAGCATGTAAAGTATCTAGAGTGTGCGGACTGTAGCCCAATGTGGTCTTCAAAACACCCAAATATAAATATCTATCCGGTTCTAGGTTTGTTAAAATGATGGTACATACATACATAGATAGATAGATAGATAGATAGATAGATAGATAGATACTTTATTGATCCCGAAGGAAATTCACATTGAACATACATTAGAATGAACCTATAACACAGTATCCATATGTTAAAATTAACCTGAGATAGATCTAAATTTAAATATGTACAGAGGAATTAAACATTTGCATAGAAGATAAATATATAACTGTGTTAAGAAGTTACCCCGTGCTAAACAACTATACAAAGACTGTAGAAATAAAAATGTTATATACAAATAGAAAACTACATTAAAAATATAAAGTGACCGTAGAAATAGAAATGTTTTATAAAAATATGAGAAAGAACTACAAATGGGGATAAAGGACTGTGCACAATTAAATTAGGCTGTAAAACAGATGAATGACAGTCACAGCACGTAGCAGAGGTTTGTAGTAATACTACAATAAAATCCAGTTAATAATGTTAGATTGTGTACTTTATTAGTTAACAAAGGCTTCAGGATCTCCTGCTTCAAAACAAAGCCCTAATAATACATATTAAAGTCCCATTACATGGATTTATGTTGAAATCTTGTGATTTAAGTGTTTTAACAAAAATAAAGACGTATAGATGCACTCAAACGAGAAAGTACATTAAAGAAACGAGATACACAGATCCATAATTTCAAAAATGCGTACATACATATGAACATACATATACATACTCACTTATACATATATAAATAGGTGCAACATAATCAAAATGTCAGACAGTGCCATGGAAGAGTTCGCCGCCTTCAAAGCTCCGTTATGATTTGTTTAAAAACAGCGTCGCTGTCAGTAATTGTTTGATTTGTAACCATAGCACATCTAGATTTCCATAGTTTGTTAGTTAACAATGCTGACGATTACCTGAAGTAATTCTTTTTCCACCTCCCACCTTGATTGTCATCCTACAGGTACCTCAGTGATGAAGGCATAGCAGAGCTGAAAGGATCTGCTGAGAAAATCACACACAGTGACGTTATTCGTATTGCACTTGACGTAAGTTTTAATCACACATAAGTTTTACATACATTTTTCAAGGGTAACAGTAGTGTACTGTGTGTTTATGTAGCGCTATGCATGTTCTATATTCAGCAGTGGGTTTTCTCTGTAATGTAATATCTTGGTATTTCATTTGTTATTCATTACTTTGCAGGTGAATACTGACGTACACAGCCATCATACACACTAATAAACAGACAAAACTACGGACACATCATTTTAAACTGGCTGTTATTTCAGACTATGTGTTCAGTCAGCACTGCACTTACCTCCTATAACAGCCTACAAAGTAAAAGCGTGCGTCCTACTCATAGTTTGGTTCTAAATTCCCAGTGCACCACGTAGCATCTCTTTTGCTGTGCTTCTGCTGACAGTCAGTCACAGTGGACGTCAGTAGAGGACGTTG
Source organism: Miichthys miiuy (assembly GCA_036365135.1). NCBI lineage: Eukaryota > Metazoa > Chordata > Actinopteri > Sciaenidae > Miichthys > Miichthys miiuy. Next base: position 21,672,158 of record CM071603.1, read on the forward strand.
TACCACCGTCTGTTTCATTAGGTGACTTCACTGACAGTCGTCAGCAGAGCAGAGAACATCGGAGTAGCCACTTCCCTGTCATTTTGAGACTCCGTTTGCCATGCTGTTGCTCTGTGTACAATGACACAGCAAAAAAAAAAAATGCAGAGATTTCAACTGACATAATGTGAGCTGACTGATGATCTTCCTTCAGGGACAGCCCTAGTGTTATTCTATTTCCTAGTGTAAATAGACTTGTTTAAAAACTATATTATTAAATATTATAGAGCCTACTGCTGATTATAGTGTCATTGTACGACCCGCTATTGGCAGACTCAGTCCCAGCTCTAAAGAACATCTTGCACATTCACATCCTCTTTGAACAGTCCCGCTGCCTATCTGTTTGAACATAATTGAACATAAAGGCAAAAATCTATGAATTTTCATGACATGGAGAGAACATGCAATGCAGCCATTACTATTAGCTAATGATGATGGTACTACTGCTAATAATAATAGTAATATATCAAAAAGTGTAATAAGACAGACCATACACTATACTGTGTACATACATGAACACAAAAAAAGGACCGAAAATAAGACAGTACACTGTGTCCTGAACATCAGTAGCTGCATTTACTGCAGAAGCCTTGACCTTTAACATTTAAGCCTGAAGTGCTGCTAAAAGATTTCAGACTGCATGTTGACTTAGAACTGCATACCTGCAGTCCTAACATGTAGTAACTTTGCATGTACCTTGTAGGGCCGTAAGAACAATCAGTGAAATCTTTTATTTTTGACGGTGCACTTTTTTTTTTAACCTTTTTGTTAGACAGGGACAATGAAGACAGAGACAGGAAATGGAGGAGGGAGGTGTGCGGGCTGTAATTGTACCAGAGACGGTTGTAACCATGCAGCTATGTGGCATGTGCCGTAGTCTACGGAGCTTCTAAAATTAATAGGGAGCTGTTGCAGCTTTGCGAACAAAACAGTCCCATTTCATTGTTAGAAGTCTCCATGCGCCGTTCTGAAATAATTGTATCGTAATTGTGTTCAGAGACATTTGTTGAGACGTCAATATGAAGAAACAATTTCTTTTTTTAGATTTACTGGGAAAAGAAAGACCCACGTTTAGAGATATTGTCAGCCGCAGTAAAACAGGATTGTAAAAAGGATGGGTGACAGAACCATTTGGACTTGATGTCACAGTGCAGCCAGGAGAAATCTGACAGATTTTGTAGTACAGAAAAAAAATGGATCATTATGTCAGGAAATTAAAATCCTATAAGGCTGTTTGAAAATATTTGACTGTGTTAAATATTAGAAATAGTTGAAAGCTTAATTTTGTACTTAATAAACCATATAAATCAAAAATGACTACTATGTGTGCATGTGTTTTTTATTTTGGCACAGTGTGGTGCAGGTAAATACATTTTTGGAATGTATTTAAGGCAAACTCTGTTCTATTATTTAATTTCATTATGATTTGCATGTTGTTATTTCTTTTTAATTAAGCAGTATCTCCTTTGCAGAGTGATCTTAGGCCTATTGGGAGAAAATTCCTGCCGTCTGACATCAACAGTGGACGAACTGAGAAGGTGAGTGTTGCCGAAAATTCTATTTAAATGCTACATTTAAGAAACGTATTGGACGTGTGCTCCTGTTTTTTAATTTTTTAACCTGAGATGCAGTTCTCACAGGTCCCACTAGATGGCCCTAACACACTGACAAACACAGATAAGAACTGCTTCCTCATCTGTGAAACAGGACTTAAGAAACTAGAGAGAAAAACTGCTAGTGTGTGAGGATTAAAACATGTAAGCTTAACCAGTGCTCCCTTCATGCTTCATGCCAAGATGCCCACTCATGTTCGTACACCCTGTTTTGTACAGTTTATACGTCTAACAGGCTGAATGCTACGAGAGCATCCATAATTATGTTACACTTTTTCAGATTATATACAGATTGTAGTAATGCTCAAAAATAGAAATCAATATTTGGGATAATGGCTCTATTTTTTTTTTTTTTTTAAATGGGTCACTGGCAATCCAAAGAGAATATTTATAAACTTTATTTATATAGCATCATTCATACAGGAAGTGTGGCTCAGCATACCTGGCAGTTGAGCCCAGAAATGAGAATGAATAAAAAAGCAACGAGTTAGTAGGAATAAGAAAACCTGTGCTGACACCGGTAGGCCGAGTGGAAAAAGTTCTTTTTTAGTGAGCCTTGGAAAGTAATTGGTGTAACCATGAAGACTTGCTTGTAATTCGCTGCTGCAGTCCTCCTCTGCATGTGGCTGAATTGCCTTTTAAGCCGTAATTCTTTTGTTGTTTTCTGTTCACGGCCAGTTGGAGGGTCCATGTGTTCTCCAGGTGCAGAAGGTGAGGAACGTCTCAGCTCCTAAAGACCACGAGGAGTCCCAGGGCGCGCCGCGAATGCTGCGGCTACAAATGACAGATGGGCATACCACCTGTGTTGGATTGGAGTTTAAACACCTGTCTAAGATCAGGTACCGAGTTTTGGTGCATCGCAGAATATGTAAGGTTTAGTGCAAACAATTGGATGTAGATTTTGTAATTGTCTGGGAAGCTAATTTTAGTGTTTACTACTGTAAGAAACGACTTGTATTGCTTTAAATGGAATAATTGTAATGTATCTCTAGTAGCTATATAGATGCAGTGTGTCATCAAGCCAAAGTTCTTCATACATTAACCACAAATGTGTAAGATTCTACACACACCCATCCTTTTTAACTCCTTGTCAACGTTCTCACCCCACCAAACGCCTCAGTTTTCCCTTTATCTGCAATTTCCACGTGGTGGCAGCTATCTAACAATTCCCAGCCTTAATTACATCTCCATCCCAGCAACGGTGGCCTTGGTGACTGCTGCCATGGTGACTAGCCAGTCTGTACAGGTGGAGTGGCCAGAATGTGGGCCTTGACTTCCTGATGGGAAGAGAGGAGAGAAAAGAACAAATCCCCTCTTTATGAGCAGCACGCACACACACTGGCTACCAACAGCGGTGCTTAGTGTTTCTTATGAAAGTGTCTGCTTTAGTGTGCGTAAGGCCAGAAGTGAGTGGCAAAGAAGGATGAGATGGATTACAGGACTGTTCAGTGTGTGAGACAGTGATATAGAGCGATGACAATTAAGCATTAAGTAGAAACATTGATCAGTGGGTGAATAGTGTGCTTGTAGGATTGGGTGCATGTGATTGAGTGGAGGACAGAGAGTCTCGCTTCTGCATTAGCCGCTATCATGAGAACAGCATCTATCCCAGAGGTTTGGAGTGAAATCCCTAATTGTTGCTTTGGCATCCGGCATCAGTAGCTGGAAATCCCTCTAAGTCCCTGTGCTTTCTTAATGAGAGAGGCAGAGGCCTTATCAGGCCTGATGAGATAGAGGGGCTTTTAATTTACCATGAGGATGGGTGAGCAGCTGGGATTATTAATAGTCTCTCCTAGCCTTGCCACCCATCCCCTGGCACTGCTCCATGTCATTTATAAAGTGGTATGGGCAAGGCAGTAGGGACACATATATATATATATATATATATATATATATATATATATATATATATATATATATATATATATATATATATGTATATATATATATATATAGATATAGATATATATATATATATATATATAAAAGCCTTGAATGTGTTTAAAATTTAACAGTTGGTTAAACAGTTTATATATATGAAGCATCCTCTCATACACACTTTTTTTATTGTTTTTTTTTTTTTTGTTGTTTCTTTTCTCCAGCCTTAATACCCCACCAGGAACAAAAGTAAAGCTGCTTGGTACAGTCCTGGTTAAAAATGGTCTTTTGCTGCTCGATGACTCAAAAATCTCTGTCCTTGGAGGAGAGGTTGATCACATGGTGGAGAAGTGGGAACTACAAAGGGTGAGGGCCGATGTTGTGATGATGGCTCAGCTATTTTTTGCACAAAAAAAAATTTAAAAAATGGAACTGATATGTTGGTAATCATTTTAAATTTGCATTAGAGGCCACCATGAGTGTGCCATTACTCTTGTGAGTAATGTTGTAATCTTAGTTTTTAAGAATAATCTCCGTTTACCGTTCAATCTGCAGAGTCTGGCTAAACACAGCAGGAGTAACATTGGAGCGGAAGGTGGACCTCCCCCCTTTGTGCCATTTGGTCAGGTGAGGATCATAATAATCATGATAGAGTGCTTTTCAAAATAAAGTTTCAAAGTGCTTCACTGAATGCCGGAAGAAAACCAATAAACCTGAAACAGGAATATAAAGTAGCAAACTAACAAAAATAATGCAATCAGGAAAATGCTATTGTATAAAAATGAAATTTCAACAGTGATTTAATAGAACTCAGAGGAACTGTTGAATAACAATAACCCCGCAAATGTATTTTAAGGTGAATGCTGAGCTCAAGGAGTGGGCCTCGGTGTCCGTTTTCTTCGCAATGTTCTCTGATCTTTTTGAACTAACCGTGAGGGTCTTCATGAATGTTTAAAATGCACAGCTGAATTTTAATTCTGTTTTGTTGTTCTGCCACACATATCGCAAACACACTTGACAGAGTTCCCTTTTCGAAAATATATGTGCTGGAAGTGTTGCATTTGTATTCACAGGCAACATTGTGCACCGTGGTAGTTGGTAGAAAATGTGAGAGGACATTAAAAAAGAAAAGGTGAACAGAGATTAAATGTTTTGAAGAAAAAAAATAAATAACATACTCCAAAAATATGGTTCCATTACATTCAGACAATCGATATGTATAACCAGTGTTGGATTTATAAATAATGGCCAATTCCCAGTGCCTTGTGGTTTTGCACTACTATTTACTATTTAGCCTGAGTCAGTACTCCTTGACATGGATCACAGCCTCAGAGTGTGATAGCCTTCGTCCGTATCAGCTTAACACTTGGATTTTGTAACAACTTGTTCCGTGTTCTGTCAGTCAATCGCTTTCATATCTCCTAGCACCTGTAACTTGGAAGCATTCTTGGACTATAAATCTTTCACCACCATCATAGCAGGAATGTTCATCAAATCATAATCATAACAGCCAACGTTAGGCATGTAGGCATGCAGGTCGGTTCTGATTTGATCTTTTGCCTCTTTAAAACCATGCCAATGTTTTTTGCTAGCCTTTTCTTTGAGAACTGTTTTCTGAGAATAGTGAACTGTCCACAATGGGGCCTGGGTATTGTGTACACTATTATGGTGCACGTAGGTGCAGAGGCACAGTGCAAGGGGGCTGGGTGAAGTGGAATGCAGTTTAGAGGGTGTGGTGATGAATAAATACACCCTCAACCACTCACAGCGCCGGCCTCATCACTCTTAAACAGCTGTTCCAGTCACAGTGACACATGACAACAACAGCTCAACAAATACAGAGTGGTTTCTCCAAGAAATAATACTATTGGATGTGAACACACAGCACCACAAATCTCTAGCCAAAGGCAGCTTGTGTGTGTTGTACTATTTAACTGTTAACAGTTAATTAGTACAGTGATGACCAAAACAAATAATTAAAAAATAGTTTGGTGATGACTCACTGGATCAATGACCTCTGGTAATCTGATGTCTCTCGCGTAAACAAACAGAATACCAAATCATATCGAACTGGCCTGATGTGTGTGGAAGTGTGCGTGGTTATTGTGTATTGACAATTTGTATGTGATTTAATGAAGGTAAATACGGTGGACAGTAAAAGCACTGAGCTGTGACGTGGCACTTCTCACATCGATCAACATGTCCTCCTGTCTTCAGATGGCCGCAGGGATTTAATGAGCTGAAGGCGAAGCTTTTCATGCAGTCTTAAGCAGCTGTGAATGAATACTGTCAGAATCATATTTATACTGATTTACCAGTGTTCCTGTTTTATTCACAATAAGCCATCATTTTGTATGTCATGTCTAAACTTATCTACTGGCTGTTTAAGTGAGTCTGAAATTAGATCATGTTATTTCAAGCACTAATAAGTTGAAGGGCCCAGTGTCTTTTTTTTTTTTTTTGTAATTTTGGTGTAGTATCATCTTAGTTATTTTTCAACCGGTGGCCTCATTACAGAAAAATGTCCTCATGTTTGTCCTATCTTAATTTTAGTTTCAAAGATAGGAAAAAATCCTGTCTTTCTATTACAGAAGCAATTAGAAAGCAGTTAGGATGGATCTGTAACAGCAAAATTTCTATCATAAGATAAGATTTTTTCATAAATGCAGTTTAGGAAACATTTCTGTAATACCAAATCCTAAATGCCATCTTAAACTGAGATAAGATTTCAGACTTGGAAAGTTTCTGTAATGAGGCCTCTGGATCACGTTTTCCTATGTTTTTGTATCGAAGTGACTAATGGGGGCAAATATTCTTGAAACTGGTCCAGTATCGAACAAGAGCATGCAGCCAGCAGCCATCTCTTCAAATAAGTAACATCAGGCTGCCTATCACTTACCATGGTGGGATTGCTAATGCAACAAAAGATGGTGAACCTATTCATAAGCAGAGATCATTGCTTGAGTCAGTTGCTGACTTCTCTGACTGAATCGTTACTTTTTATAGCCATTAAACAGCAGAAGTGTCGAGTTTCCATCCCATTCCTCCCGTCCACATATATAGTTTTGAAGTAGTACAGTTCACAGCTGGGAGGCAGCTTTGGGATTTGGGTTGTTTTTGGTTGCTACAACAAACTCTTAGAGTATAACTTAAACACTTCATGTGACTTCATTATGATTCCAATGTACTTCCACACTGTCAAGCACATTGGCTCTTTTTTTTAAAGAACCAATACATGATTGAGGATCTTTGAGAACACACATGTTCTTACTCTCTATATTTGCTTCTTGTAGAAGTGTGCAAGGAGGGACGAAGTAGACAGCAGAGAACTAGATCAGAGGAAAACCCTTCAGAATCACAGTGTGGCCAAAAGTCCTGATGAGAATGATGAGTTTGAAAAGCAACGGACAGCAGCTATTGCTGAAGTGGCCAGGACTAAAGAGGTATGTTACTCATATTTGTTAGACTCAATGCAACAAATTGTAATAACATTCTGTCTGGGTTAGCCTATAATTCCCCACCTTTAATGTTGGGACATTTGATTTTCAGGACCTTTTGCCAAGTCAATAATTTTTTGTCATATCGATTGCATTAGGCAAAAATACATGCTCCCCATTGACATGCTTCTTAACCTTGATTTCCTTTGACATTCGAGTAACTCTTCAAATTAAAAAAAAATCATATTTACATTCTCAACTACAAAGTTCTGTTCCTTGTGTTAGCTGCATTGTTTTGTTCAACCCTCTGCAGCTCTATTGATCTTCATGTTCTTTTACTTGTTAGGGTCCCCGCACGTTTGGTGGTGGAGGAAATGCAGGCAGTAATTTATCCAGTGCTGCTTCCTTCTCCCGCAGCAGAGACTCATACCAGCAGAGAAGACGAGAAGACAGGGTCGAAAGAACTGAAAGCAGACAAGATGGAAACTATCGAGAGCTGGTGAGAAGACAAACTCGGTCCAAACCTGTGAAACAATTTAAGTCTGTTTAATATAAGTTAGTTATGAAATGACTTTGCCTCACATTACTGAAGCCTCCTCACTGTAACAAAGCAATTTAAAGGCTGGAACTTGTGTTGTGTTCTTCCTTGGTTTCTTTCTTTGGAATGGATTGAAGTCTTATTTCATGGCTCATACCTCTGGACGAGGTATTGATTATGATATTGTGGAAAATCTAAATGAATCAGAGGCTTGGTCAGGTTTTCCAATCAAGTAGCAGTCCATTTGTCTAACTGTGTGTTGTAACTTGCCAGTTTCTCGGTATAACTCAGCCAAGCTTTGGGCTGAACACATAATTAGGATGGAACAGAATGTTTATAGTGTTTGGCATGGAAATGTGTTACAGGTGGATTGAAATTTGAACGCACACTAATCCAACCTATAACAAAGCTCAAAGTAATATCCATGTCTGTTCCAATTAAAAGTAGGGGAGCTTCTTTGTGGATCTTTTTCTTTCTCCAATGTCCATCCAATCAATCAGTCACAACAAACCTTCCCTTTGTGTCTAATTCTACCAAACAACTTGTATCCGTCTGTTTGTCTTTTCATCCTCTCCCAATAAGTTTTATACCTTAAATCAATCTAATCTTTTCTTACTTCTGTCTTTTCGTCCTGTCTGTAGGTTGATGAACGTGCGCTAAGAGACATCATGGAGATGGGCTTCAACAGGGAGGCCGCTCGACAGGCTCTCATGGATAACAACAACAATCTTGAAGTTGCATTAAACAGCTTACTGACTGGATCTTCTGGTAGCAGACCTGGCCCTGTGGTAGCCGAATCTAACAGGCCCCCACCCAGAGGTTCATATATATATATATACACACACACACACACACACACACACAGACACACACATAGACACACACAAACGCATACATGCTGCCTGCTTTAGCTTGTAAAGAGTAAGAGTAAAACTGGGGGACTGATGTGGAGGTCCTTTTAAATGCATTGAAAATCACCTACAAACTAGTTAAATGTCCACAGTGGCGGTTTTGCTTGTTTTAGTCCATTTACCACAAATTGCATACACACTTTACTGCAGACTATTTTCCCAAGCACACCGTAAGGTTTCAGATGGATGTTCTACTTTACCTGCAGTCAGTGTTTTGTATTTGTTTCAGTGCTGAAAATAAACTTGCAGCAACTCGAAACTTCTTCCATCAAACTGAACTACCCACTGCCTTATTTGTGAAAGCTTTTTTTTTTTTTTTTTTGGTCACACCTACTTTAGATGTAGACACCCAGAGCTAGAAGGTGTGTGCCCAGTCAAACATCCACTTTTCGATTGATCAAACTATTCTTAATTGGGTTTACATAATCTTATTTTTGGATTCTTCTCAGCCAGAGGAAGGGGAAGAGGACGGTCCAGAAATGAAGACGAGGAGGAGGGAGCAGGGGGAAGGCCATCTGGACCAAGCACTCTGTTTGACTTCCTGGAATCCAAGATGGGAGTTTTCTCCATTGATGGTTGGTTCCTCTCTCTGGATGCTTTAACTTTTTGCTTGGTTTATTTAGCACATTTCTTGATTTAAAATTTTAAATATGGCTGATGTTTGTTTACCTTCTCAAGACAATTATTTGGTAAGAATGTAATAATTATTTATCGTGAGCTGAGAGGAATTAAGTCATGTTTTCCAAATGCCTGAAATCATCTTTGGTGAGCCAGATTAACACTGGGTTGTACAAAAGGATGATATGGTTTGGTACTTCTATTAATGATATTTTGGTCATTTTTCATTCGTTTTGTTTTGTTTAGTGTTTCTTGATATCATTAAACTTCATTGAATAACTGCATGCAACACATGGTACTGTGGTCTTGTCAATATTCCTTCTATTATTCATCCCATTGTTTAGCCATAGTTTTTGATTACACTGCACTCTTTTTGTGTTTCTTTCTCAGAGCCAAAGAGCCACGCCTCTCAGAAACAACATGAGAGTAAAGCGAATTTCTCCAACTCAGACTATTACTCCAAAGACACATTTCAGACCAAGTTCTCTTCACATAATGAGCATAGGCAACAAAGGACTGACAGACCACCACGCTTCCACAGGGACACTGACTTTCCCAAACCTGGCCAGGAGCCTCTCTCCAACTGTTCCACCGCCCAAACATCAGCTCAAGGCCAGCAGTGGAAAGGCCAGGACAGATGGTCACGAGGCACATCAGACAGACCACAAAATGACAGGAGAGACGTGCGAGATGAACAGATATTTCCTCCAGCCTTTGCGACTACTTTCACACGTTCCAAAGAACCTCAGCAGCAGATGGAGTTTAGTGGGTCCTTCCACCAGCGATCCAGAAATGGAGATGGTGGTGGGAACATGGCTGGACCGTCTCAGAGGAGAGGGAATAAAGACACTGCACCCACATCTAAATTGATCAATTCCACAGGCAATGAGCTGGATGGAAGAGGAAATAATAGGCGTACTGACAGAACTGAAGAGCCCAACAACAGCAGGAGGATGGGGAAGACTGACCGGCCAAACTCAGACCACTTTGACCGGCAAAGGGATAGCGGGCCACCAAACTTTAACTCGAGGGGAGGAAGCTCAGGGACATCCCAAGATTCGGGGTTATCACGGGATTCTCGCATCACGACGGGGGATCCTTCTCATTTCCAAAATGGAGATATGGAACACAAAAGGACTGGGCCAATCAAGCCAACCAACTCGTCGGGTCCCCCCAACAGAGAGCCACCCCCCAAGAAAAACACTTCTAATAACCCAGGACCTAAAAGAAGATCAGGACAAGGCAAAGGTCCAGGTCCTCGAGGGCCAGACAAAAGTCATATTGTGGAGCGTGCTTGGAAGCCTGGAGACCAGTGCCTGGCACTCTACTGGGAAGACAGCAAGGTATGTCATTACTGGATTGTTAACATAACACCAGCTTATAATTGCTGAAATATGAATTGACTGTATAAGTTAGAGAAAGTTAACTGAACTAGAAATCAATTACAAGCGTACACAAATGAGCTCACAGTGTGACATGTAAAAATTTGACAACTGAGACCTAAATTTGTTAAAATGACCAAAATGTGTGACAATTCACGTTGTCAAATGTGTTTTGAGTGCGTGGTTGACAGTTGTGTTAAATTACATCAAAGAATAATTAGCGCAATTGTGACTCATTTTCTCTCAATCACAGTGTTGACATTGTGTTTGTTGTTTGTCACTTGTAATTAATTGATATAAATTTGTCTTTGCATTGACATGTGAAAATGTTTTTATTCAAATAATTAGATTTCTACTTGTTTCTGTGTGTGTGCGTGTGTGCATGAAGTTCTACCATGCCAGAATAGATGCTGTGCATCCATCAGGCTCCACGGCTGTGGTTGTGTTTAGCGATTACGGAAACTGCGAAGAGGTCCTGCTGCACAACATCAAACCTGTTACAGCTGATGTGTTGGTAAGCGCAAATAAAACATTAATTGAATTTATTATTCATCATTATTGAGCACAGAGTGCGTTGGTTAATTCTAAGTGTAATCAATTAATGAATCTGTATTCAAGTGGGTTGATGAAAGGTGATGAAATGTGAATGACATCTAATCTGATTACCCACAGTAACATCACATCCATATCAAATGTGCAATGGCAGGAGGAAGATGATGGTTACTATGACAGTTCACTAGAGTTTCGCCGTGGGGGGGATGGACAGCCTAGACGCACAAGACCAACGCAGCAGTATTACCAGCCACCCAGGGCACGGGATTGATGTGTCTGCGTTTACAGGTAAATAAAATTAATATTTATAACCATTAATAATTAAAAGTATGTGTGTACAACGTTCTGACTGTACAACGTTCCTGTTTTTTATATAGAGCCTTTTGTCATTTGTAGGCATTTCTGTAACCTTGAATATTGAATTATTACATACATTTCATACATAACAGAAATGGTTGCCAGGCACAAGAAAAACACATTTTTATGTAGAAAGAACACAAATATCACAAGGTCCCCAGCAGTCGTGATCTTAATAAAATGCCCCAGTTCCTTCAAAATGCAAACATGGTTTATTTTGTAAATGTATTTAATAATTCTCTTTTTTTTTTTTCTCTCCATCCTTTAGTGTGTGCTTGTCCCTCATCCTCCCACGGCAGAGATTATGTGACTTTCTGCAACAATCCAGAGTGCTTCCTGAATTTTTAAGTGTCCACATCGTCAGGACTTACTGAACTTTTCAAAGGGCTTGGACACAATGCAAAAATAAAAGAAACTGACATGAGCACCTGTTGATTTTGTTAAGGACGTATCTACTGTACATGTTGTGAAGATTTGTTAAATGGATGCATTAAAATAAACAGTTATTAGAGTATGTAGCAGATTTGCTGTTTTAATGTGTATTCATTTTTAATCATCAAATTCAAATGATGGATAAACTAATCCAAAAATCCAGCAGAAATGGAAACCTCAGGGCTTCTCAGGGCTTTTCTTTTTAATCTTATGACAGTAGTCAGTAACAAACTCTAAACTGATAATCCTAAGTTAATTAGAGTTAATTGAACCTGATGACATGTTGTAATACTGCAACCAAATTTGCTAATTCTCATCTTAAAGCCTACCTCTTCAGTTTCTCCTATTGTGGATAGGCATAAACACTATTAGTCCATAGCAAGCAGCTCAGGCTCATTTGTCGTGTTCTGTGAAGCAAATCCAAAGGGTAAGACAATCTCTTCCCCCTGTAATAGAGACGGTTACATTGCAGAGATATCATTTTGCACATTACAAAAGCGACTGTACCTAGCTCTTGAAGCATTGCACACACACCACTGAGCTGGCTGTTTATGGACTTGTGCTGTGCGAGTTTTACACATCAAGAAATAATGTCCACCTTGGCTCCAGTTTCACTCCTACAAACAGCAGGAGACAAATGGACAATGGCCAGGGTTCAGCAGAGAGGTCGCCACACTATTCTGTATCACTGGTTCAAAGGATTTGCTTTATTTTCCAACTGAGACGCCAAGCGAGCATAGATGAATAATTAACAGCTGGTAATATGGAAACCTATCCATTAGGGAGGAACTGAAAGTGATGCTCTTGAAAGTGTTCTTGGGGACTGACCATGGCACTCTGGCCTGGTAATCATAAAGGATTGATTTTCAATCAGATAAACAGTGATATTGTGGAAGAGGAATTAATTTTATATCGAATATTTTTCTCTTGGCCTTGTGAAATGTCAAGCAGACACCCTGTGGTCCCAAAGTCATTTGACTCAATCCTCATGTAGCTGTTTTATGAAGGAGGGAAACTCAGCCACAACAGTAAGAGTTCGTTACATTTTTCTGGATGAATAAGCGCTGTATATTAACACTATATTTCAGTGGGTTTCTGAGAAAAACCTGTCCAGTCGTGGTATCACAAGATGTGGCTGGATACCACTATGTGTGTCATGATAAGTGTGAAGCCACAATTAACACTTAATGAACAAAGTAAAATGTCTGTTTTGTTCCTTAAGAAAGAAAGTGAAAGATTGAAAGCTGGCAGGACAGGTTAGATTGCATCTTATTTTTCATTATGCAAATGTACCGTTGAATCTGAAGCTTCAAACACTAAGCATTTCTGACAGACTGAGAGAAAAAGATAATCTCAGTTAGCTAGTATTCTTACAAAATAGCAGATTATGATTAGATTTTGCATGGAAGGGAAGTGTACTGCGACAACAACTTACTTTTTAATGTTTGGGCTTGACTGGTTTTAGTACAGTCTGCTTTAGTTTGTGTTCATGTTGGATTATGAGAGGGTGGAATGATTGCTACAGTAAGTGGTTATCACCGTCACATCATCACAGTGAAAAGATTGTAGGCTAAAATCTGACAAGCTTCCTTCAGTTCAAACTGGTGACAGTAAAATTGGCCGACAAGGTAACATAGAAACAGGCTTATTTTGTACAGTATGTCAATTTATACGTTAATGCTAACATCAGCACCCCCATGCTCACAATGAAAATTCATGTGTAAGCATGCTAACATGAGTTAAACAGAAAAATAAGTCATAATATGTAAAAACGTGAAACAATCACAATTCAATTTGAGTGGGACAAATTTCATGGCAAGCCATCCAATACTTGTTGAGTCTCTGGACTAAAAAAAAACCTAATCCTAATGATGGTGCTAGAGGAAATGTCAGTAGGATTCAACCTCTGGGGAGCATGGCTGTCTACAAAATTTTATGGCAATGCATCCAATAGTTGTTGAGGCTCTGGACTCAAAGCCACATATGTGGTCCTAATGCCATCAATAAGAAGAGGAAGAAATAGTCAAAGCATCACTAAAGGATATATCCTCCGGGGAGCATGGGTTGTATGGCAATCCGTCTAATAGTGGTTGACATAGTTCAGTCTGGACCAAAGTCATTGAACCATGCCGCTATCATGGATAAAAAGTACGAGCTCGCTTGTTTCTGTATTGCCTTTTCCAGGCCTCTCTCAACCTGCAATCCGATAACCTTCAGCAACAGGAGGAATGCTTTTGTCTCGTCGAAAGCGAACAACCTTCTTTCCCACATTAACATCCCCTTTGCTCTGCCCCTTCGTTTCCCACCTGCTTGCCTCTCCTCTCGTATCCCCATTCACAGCTGTTGGCCATTATCTTTCTGCTTACCTGACCCCTCACCCTCCATCTCTCCACCATGGTACTTTTGTGGCAGTGACATCTGAACCCTGTGATCCTGTTAAATGCCTCCTTTCTTACATAATTTCTACATCGGCTTCAACAACCCAATCCTTTCTCTCCGTCTCGTAGGTGGGGAAAAAGGAGACCTCAAAGGAGGTTACAGACTGCCCAGAGAGCAAAATTTCCTTGGTACCATATTGTTTAGTACCTAGTGAAACAGATGTGGGGCTGTAGGAATGAAATTTAGTGTGCTGCCTTTATAAGAAAGAGCTTTTGTATTAAATGCATTAGCTCCAACCATTTTACAGTGGGAGACATTTCTTTAGGATAGTGTTTCTATCTTTCTTTTTTTATTTCTGTTTTTACACTCTGTACCACCTCAAAATATTAGTATTTCAAAGCACCACAATTATGACTGATGTTAAAATACAGTAGTGTAGACCAACTGTGTTCAGCTACAGACAGTTTACACAGGAGACAAGTTTATTATTTATGGGGAAATGATTGTTGACTGTTGAATCCTTAATGAAACCAGTTCAAGAACCAGAGCTAATTTGTTTGGAAAGTAGTACACCTTATCTGCACTTCTCTTTTTGGTATTTCCTGTCTGGAGCCACGATTGCAGTGTTCTTGAACCCTTTATTTCACCTCTGCTTACTATCTTTTTTGTTGCATTTGAGCTCATGTATGCGTGCTATATGCATGAACATAGCTATGTAGCTTCCTGAAACGTAGCAGGCTATATTTTATATACATGACACTGATATGACACCTTGAAAGAATGGAATAATGGCAAGTATTATTATTTCTATCTTGATTCCAGTGCTTGAAACCTCATGCAAAGAAGACAAAATGAGGAAATGACAGCTTACCCTAAAAAAGACTAAAATCCCATGAAATGGTCAACATGCGATATTGAAAGGGTTAATGTCTCCAGAACACCCTGTTTGCATGGTGAAGGGTTATTCTCTTTTTCCTAGTTGTGGTAGGCTTTGGGTATTGTTTACATGTGCATCAAAAAAAATTCAAAGTCAAACCACCATCTGGTAGGTGGATACACCACTAACATGCAAAACAAGTGCCTTCATGCGTATGCTTCGCTGGGATCTCTAGGCAAATTTAATTTGCTTTGCAAAGTGTAGCACTTACTCATATGGGTGATATTAAAACAACTGTAGTGTTGGAGGAGTCATTTCCAACCTTTGCATACAATCCACCACCCTGTTGCTGGGCACAGAGCGTAAAACTACACTTGTTTTTAGGCACGATACACTTTGAACTTTTACTTTAACTTTCATATGACACATAGTCGTTGTTTGAGTAGGAAGTCTTAATCTGAAATTCTAGGTGCTAATCGATGCATTCATGCAACAATACTTAAACGCACAGAGAAGTCTCAAACTTCAGTGTTATTACTTGAACTACAGTTGAGAGACTCAACTCTTAATGAGCAAGATAGGTGCTGCTTGTCAGTGGTAATGGTTGTTTTCAGTGTTCAGCAGACCATGGCTTACATGGGTCATTCTTCAAACATCCTGCCAACATTCGTTGCCAAGCATTCCTTGTGTTACTCATAACACATGACAAAATAATGGTCAAATGGGGCCAGTTAGCTTGACCAGAGACAGTATGGACTAAGGGTGAATGATGAATCAGCAGCTGGGTATTGATCTGTACAATTACCACATATGGGCAGCAGAGCAAACATGGAGTAAAGCACCTCTCAGTCACTTTTATAGACCCTCCAGTCCAGTTGCACCTAATGGCTACACGCCACATGAAGAAGAAGAACTACTGAGTTCAGCTAGTGTGGCTGCCTTTGTTGGTTTTTGTTTCGATTGCCACTTACAAGCAAGACCTGCAATGTCATATTTTCATTTTATCATCTGTATGTCACTGGACCTAAGCAGAACAAAGCTACTCATATCATGGTCATCAAGAACTTGTAGGTGTTTTCTCTTTTCCTAAAGTGGGCTGTGAAGCAAGATATAACAGGATAAAACTGTATCTGCAGGCACAAGCAACTGCAACAGCATCTACCCACACGGGGGCTTTTCTAGTGCATCTTGGGGTCATCGTTTGGCCAACTGGTCACATCATCTGTGGCTAATAGAGTTAGTCAAGCTGTCCATAGTCCTGACTGCAATTCCCCCAAAAGACATAAATACATTTTGAAAAGTAGAGCTACTTGGTCAGAGCATCTGGTTGGTCCTGGTAAGCACAGTTCTAACATCAGACAAGACATGACTTACTGGTCTGTGAGTGCATTCGCTGATCAAAGGCATCTGAGAATTTAGAGCAACATTTTTTTTGTGGCAAAGAGAGGTGTTTTTCAGCCAGGTGTCAGAGGTCGAGAGAAAACGCTTTCTTCATTAGATCTGGTTGGTGCTGCAGGGCATTGTGTGGGGTGTTAGATATATCAATGTGTTGGCCATATTCTCAAAATGAGGTATTTAATTGTTTATTTGTAAATGCTGTAGGTAATAAAAAGAGATTTGCACTTCTGTTTGTTGCCTTTTTCTTTGAGGTTGCCATATGACTGATATTGACATTGATGTCATAATGTAGTCAAACTTAATGTAAATACGCAAAAGTAATCACTGCAGTTTTATTGCATTTTTAAAAAATCTATCTAGATTAACTGTTTTCAATGTAATTTTATTTCCAACAAAATGAGGTCACCAGATCAATCAAGACTTATGATTTATGAGCAAAGATTTATGAGCTTAACTCTCTTCTGACAAACAACAAAGCGCCGCATTCACAATCAGAAATATTCTACACAGCCTGTATAACAAAACAAAAACCTAGCTCTGGACCATCTCAAAACTTGCATGGTATTTATTTAAACATAAACACAATCTGGATTAATATAACCAGTGTTAGTTTATCTTTACACCGGAGTCTAATTTGAAGAGTCAGATGACAGCCTCTTGGCTTTGTGTTATGTCTTTAGCCTCCGGTTCTATGATTTTCCTAATTAGGTGATAACTGTGTGTGCGAAAGTAGTGAATTGTGAAGCACAGATCTCCTTTTGACCCAGAGGGCAAGAGAACTTTTTGACTTGCTGGCTCCTTTCTTAGACATCCCTGATTTGCACTTAATCTGTGATATTATTTGAATTTATTTAAATAAGATTTTTCAATTTTTCATTAAAAACGGTTTTACAGGATCATACTAGAGAGTTAAAGTTCAATAATAATTCAGGTAATAGGTTGCAACAGTGATCCATATCAACTCTAAAAACAATAAACCTGAATTCTATTCAAGTTTTTTTTTTTTGTTTTTGTTTTTTTTTCCTGTGTAGCGATGTCATGCCCTGTCTTATTCAATTTATAATGTGCCTTGGCCTCAGCATTGTTTAATAAGTCTAAGGAGAACAATCAATCAGTCAAACTTTATTTGTATTGTGGTAAAATTCTATTTATGTAGCACCTTTATGGAGTCAAAAATGTTTCACAAGTCAATAAAGCAAAATAAATGACACAGACATACTTCAGTCAATAAAGAAACAACAAAACATCCATTAAAAGCCTGTCTTTACAAATAGGATTTCAGACACTAAAAAAAGTCTACATTGCTGACAATCTACCAAGCAATTTAGATCCTGAAGGCTGAACTGCAAAAGCTTTGTTACAATTGGTTTTAAATGTTGAGCCAATGAGCTTTGGTCTGATGACCTCATCCGACCTGTACAGTACGGACTTTGGAGGTCAGGAAACTGAGCTGGGGCTTGATTATAAATAACTTCATAGTTGATCAACAGAATGTTGAATTTGATCCTGTAAGGAGTGAGGACAAAGGACATGTGATACTGTAGCCTAAGAGACCAGCCAGACACCATCAGCAATATATTGTAACAGTCCTCCAATAAATATAAATTGTTGTTGACATTGTCTCATAGAGTTGTTGATTCAACATTATTGTACTTTTAAGGCTCCATTTCTATGGTGTTGATGTATTTAAGTGCATAATGTTTCTAATATGTTTTCTAATTTTTGTTAGCTTCTATGTGAATGTAAATGAGATGGGCAAAATATTAGAAACACCTTTGGACATAAAGCATAATGCATGAAAGTAGAATGTCAGTCTACATTCTGCTCAATAAGTTTATATGAAAATAAATCTGACAAGCAAGACATGCATTAAAGTAACTGCTATGGAGTTCTGGAATCTATTTGTCAGACCGGATTTAAGAAATGAAAATAACACAGAACATACTGTAGCTGCACTTTGTGCAGTCTCAGCAGGTGGGTGGTGCAGACAAGTTGTAGTCTTTGACACCCAAAAATTCAATTTTGCCTCTGATTCCTCCTCCTACGTGTGTCACCTAAACACTTAGTGGTGCAGATATATATAAAAAAGGAAATACCACCTCACCAGCGTAAAGGCTCTGCCATGCGCAATCACCGAATTAGGGTCCAATGTCTCATCTGTGCTCATCGCAGCTAAATTTGTCCGATGAAGTTCCTAAAATCCGTTAAATCCCAGGATTAACCTGTGGACAATAGAGACTTGCATTGCAGTCATAAAGCCATGATCAACAGAGATGATGAGTGCCATAAGGTTTCTCCTCCCATAAGAGGCTTACGTATCATGGAAGGTCATTTACTCATTCACGTGTCTGGATATATGGATTTTACAGTTACAGCTGTGAAGCATGTGGCGAGGAGCAATGGTTTCTTTGGAGGGCAAAGGGTAGAAGAAAAAACAAATAGAATTACAATATTTCTAATGAAAATGTAAAGCACTTATTAAGGCTAACAATCATACTGCAGATGAAAATGGAATCCAGCTGTAAATATTTTCATCACAATAAGATTAGAGGCATAAAAATATTCACATCTTTTTGAAGTCTTCAAATATTAAAAAGACATTTGCAAAAACGTACAGGTGAGTGACTCAAATGACTGGCTGCCAAACAAACTGTAAAATCAAAGTAAAATGAAATAAATGTAAAAAAAACTGTAATTTGTCATTTTTGGCATAATACTTTAAATAAAACAGTTTGTTATTTTCTTTTTTTTTTCTTTATACAGTGTAAAGTTTTCTTATCCTAAACTCTGCCAGTATTTAGTGAAATTATCTAAAGCCATTTGTATAACTTTAAAATGCATGAAAGTACTAAATGACTTCATGAGATATTGACATTTATTTTCATCTAATCCAATCTGACAGACCATCCAATGGTGAAAGCAATAGCAAAGCTTAAAGCTGTTGGGTGTCCTTCAAACCTCTTGCACATGTTTATACTCATATCTACTCAAGTGTAACTTGGCAGTCTTTGCTAATCAGAGATGTGTAAAATTGCCAAAGCAGAGATACAAGGTGAATATGAATGCAATGCAACTCACATACTCACTTTTGCCCTTTCAGTGAAAAATGAAAGGGCGCTAAAGCTTGATGAGAATGCTTTACTTACGGATAATCTGCAACAGGATGATATACTCAAATAAATCACAGTTGCGTTATGTTTTATCCCTATTGAGTTACAACTTAACTATAGTGAATGCCTTTTGATATGAATATTTTCTCTATTACCTAAGGTGTACTCATGTGCAATATAATTACCATCTAACAAATCAGTGCTTAATTTTCAACATCATAGCTTGTAATTAAATTGAAAATGAAACCATTTAGTTGATAAAGTATGTAAACTCAGTGAAACCTAATGACCCAATAAATGAAATTTTATTTAAAGTCAAGGTGTCAGGCTACATAAAATCAAACTTGTTAAAGAAAAAAATGTATCATTTAGTTGGCTACAATGAACTCATACATTGCAAAACACCAGTAATAAATCAACCATTTAATAGCACAGTGTATGCCTTATAGTCATTTGTGGAGGGAAAGAGGAACTTATATCTAATGTGTTGGTATATAGCACATATAACACTAAATAGATCAATAAAAATGCATAAACTGTTTAAGTGATAAACTTAGACTCATTCTCACATGAGTTTCTCTTGGCCATTTAATTTGATGTTAGCTGCAGCAAGTGACGTATTATGCCATACAGACTGTCCTGCAGCATTCATATTGATTGTACCGCCTCATGTCATACAGATAAACTGTCATCATTGTGGATTAACATTCACTTGCCACCGTAACAGAAACGGCTATATACATATATAATGGCTATATACGAGCATTTGGAAGACAGCTGCATCTGTAACAGTGAGACTGTCCTCACTCAAGGACAGTAACACTGTTCATAGTTTTATTAAATACTAAAAACAACTTATGTTTATGGTGTCCTGACAACCATGTCTTGCAGTGGTGTGTGAGTAATGATTCTCAGTAGCCAAGGCTCAAGTCATGTCAACTTGTTATATACTGATACAAAAAGGATTCGGGAGGAGGTCGGGGTAGATGCTTTGGCAAACAAAGCATATGACATCAATACACAGTTGCTCGTATTACTGCTGCTTTTAATGTAATTAATCTGTGTGTTGTTGAGGAGGGGAAAAAATTCACTCAGGATCCCAAACAGTAAGTAATTGCCCCAATTCTGAGCATGCATACACACAAACCACTGAGTCACAGAGCTTGTAGCTGTGCAGAGAAGAACAGAATAGTTGACTTTAAACACAGGAATCTGATAAAGGGACTACTTTCTGTTTATGTTTGATTAAAATCAGTTTATTGTGTTTTAGAGGAGAAACAAAGACGAAACCGTTATGTGCAACACTTTTTCACTTTTTAAGATTAAATGAGTAAACATAGAGTCGACTGAACTAGTGCCATATGGCAGATGAGCACTGGCCCTCACTAATAAGAAAACCTGAGACCAACGAAAGCCACGTCATGAGCACTTATCTCTCTACCCACCTGTTCATATCTATGTCTCTCTGTCCTTTAATCAACCTTCCCACCATACTTCTTTGCCTCTCTGCCTGTCTTTCTGTCTCTACCTGTATTTTTGTGCGTTTTTCCCCTCAGTTTCTTTGCCTACGGCTGTCAGGTTGGCAACCACAAGCAGAGTGCACGGGGAGATTAATGTGTTCTTGCTTTTTCCTTTTCCATTGCCCTATTATTGCCTTTCAATCTGTAGCTACTGTGTGTTAGCTCTCCTCTCTCAGGGGGATTTTCTATCTTACCAACAACTCTTATTGCCTTTGTAGCTACTGAAATGCAAAAAAATTAGCATTAAGTATGTCAAATTAGCTCAATGGCAGGGTGTATCGCACAGAGTACGTGTTTGTGGTATGTTTGAATGCTTAATTCTGCCTGTGTCTTATCCACCTCCAAACACAGCGTGCCTTTTCAATTATGATATAGCAGATCAGTGATCAGTATCAATCAAATGGGGCAAATGAGCAAAATGATGCTACTTTTTTTTTTTCTCCTGAAAAACTGTTGCACACTTTCTTTACCAAATTAGGTTAGCAGACTTAGTTCCCCTTGACAGAAGGAATGGCTTCCTGAAATGCATGAGTGGCTGATATTAACAAGGAGCGCTCATCTGGCACTTCATTAACTCAGTCTGATGCTACAGCTCAGCCAGACAGTCAGACCATATAGGGCACCTCCCTTTAAGCCTTTTATACTTCTTTTCCAGGAGTGGAAGAAGGAACACTTTACTTGGGCAATGCTACACACACATTCAACACTTATCCACTTTTAATGTGAATGGGTAATGGCATAGAGAGATTTTCAGCATTATTTCCACAAAATGAAGAAAACTGAAGTAATTTATAGGTTCAATATTATCATACATCAAGTACAAATACAAATGTGGCAGGTACTTCCAAATTTCTCTATTTACAGACAGATTATGTATATCTTCTACAGAGTAGAGATTTTCTATAGGATATTTGAACCTTTTCAGTACATCAAGTGTCTTAAAGCTGATGGGGATTTTAAGGTCATTAAAAATCATTGGAAATGATGACACTAGATAACTAATTCCATCAACAGGTTTCCCATCTTGACAGTCAGGGAAAATACACAAAGAATGACTAAGAAAAATGGAAAACAAACTGTATGACAGTTAGACTATAGGATTAGAGTCACGTTGAAAGTCACACCCATAATCCCATGGGAGTTCCTGCATACAATGGAGCTGTACTTTTCTGTACACTAGTTCTAAACACATGAGGTGTATATGTGAAACAAATTTCTCTCCCCATCTGTTGATAAAGGGCATCTGAGGATTTGTGGCTTTACATTTACAAATAATGGAGATTAGCAACAGCTAAGATAAGATGGCCTAGGAAGAACTGATGAATAATAATAATAATAATAATAATAATAATTTAAAAAGAGAGACAATGCAGTAATACTGACCTTTAGGGAAGAAATTAAATTCAACAAATCATTATAGAAGTGCAGTTTGTGTGTGTAATATATATAAGATCTATTATTATGATGGAGGACAAAAAATTCAACACCTTCTGTTCTGTATGAGTATGCGAATGGGGAAATAGAGTTGGTTGAGTAAAGAAAGCTAGTGGAAGGGGAATCAGTGGTCTGTAAATCTCTTTAAAAACAACAAATACTGATGTTGCCTTGTAGTCAACTAGCCAGAGAATATTATTTCATTAAAAATTCTCTACTTGTTGGTTCCCGTTTAGAAATCTGTCGACCACTCCAATTATACACAAGCATCCACATAATTTTAGAAGCAAACAGCTGGTGTGAGTCATCACTTCATGGCTGGTTGACATTTTAATTAGCGCTAGGAACATGTTAACTTTTTAATGTAATTTACATAGAATTTCGTCATAAACCTAGGGTTGCATGCATTTAGAGTTTTTATTTTTCAGTCAGATGCTAAAACCTTCTGGGATAAACTTGTAATTTTGCTGACACTTTTAAATGTAGGGTGGGAGTAAGGCTGTTTTGTTAATGGCTTTTATTAAAAGGTTCTGACATCTATAACTGGCAAACTCATTCTTTTTATTTACATCAGTTTTTGTGGGTGTCTGTACACACTGATGGGGGATTTATTGGTCTGAAGTCTGAAAGGACAAGCCCCTAAAGGTAAGAGCTTGATTGTTTCATCACCTTTATCACATTAACATATATTTGCACATTTTCCAAGTTTTCAGTGTCATAGTGTCACTAGGAATAACGTATTAACTACCAAGTGCAAGTACTGTATTAAGCAAAATAAGAAAAGAAACATACAAGGGGAAAAGAAAATACTATGCGAAATAATAAGTGAAAAAAATCACTTTATGCAGATGATGCAGTTGTGTTACTCATAATCTGAAAAAAAAAGCCATAGTAAAAATATGATACAGTTTCAGGATATTTTTTCAAGGTTGTGTTAATGTGGAGTTAATAATATTTTGTATGTATGTTGAAAGGCATTTGTCCCCCTGGAGCATACTGGTTGTCTCTACTCTCGCAAAAATGCACGCTAAAGTTTAGCTTTAGCTAATACGAGGAAGTGGGTTACAGCAATAGATGAACCATGGGTTTTCAGTTCAGAGCAGCATTGCCAACCCATGAGGCTAACTTGTATGGCCCGAGTGTTTGAAGCCCAAAGAGCGAGATAATTCATTGAAAAATGAATGTCTCACAGTGTAATTGTGTTATGACGGCACCCGTTCACAGCCAGTATGAACAGAGGGAATTACACACACTAACAACGCTTTCAACCTGGCATGTGAGTGTGTGTGCCATGTTTCAGGAAGATTTTACTTAAAGCATCACCCTTCAAAGGCTCTCCACTCATTTTGCAAGTGCACATACCTAATTATATCTGACTTTTTGGTGAATGCAGACATTTTCTATCACATTTTTTGTGGCTATATCACATTCTTGTTTGATTTTGTACAGACTGGAGATCATGAAGTTAATATTCAGGGATCCATTGAGCAGATCACAGTGGGAATACACGTTATCAAAGACCTCGACGCCAGAGTATAAACCAGCGAACATTCTGACTGCCCTTAAGGCAAGATGTTGTTACAAGATTTGAATAACTTCTTTTGCGAATACCATTTTATTTGAGTCTAATCACCCACCTGTACTCAAGTCTACCTTTAAAAGCACTCCAGAATGTTTCATGGAGCAGGAAAGCAATTCACTTATTCAGTGTGCTGTTACTAATGTGTAATGTGGAGACATAAAGGATGCAGTTTGCCATGCTCACCATCTTGGATTATAGCCATCTCTGTTGCATTCATTGTGGATATGTTATTCACTCGAAAAGCTTTGGTCAGGTACTTTAGTGCATCTCACATGGACTTGGACTGCTTTTTGGATGATACCTCACTCCTGCTTTGTAAGTGTTTGATATCGCTCCTTTTAGTCGTGTTAGTGTTCCTCTTAGGTTCTACTTTTGGTGTGCAAATGTTTCTCTCCTGATATTATCCTGCCTTCCTTTGATAAAACTGTAGTGTTTTTATTAAGAGCTCTTACAAAGAGAAACAATTAGTAGTCCAGTGCCATGATTAAATAATGAGAAGTAAGTCACGACTTGTACTACATTACTGTGTGTCAGGTTTTAGTTCAGGAAGTGTCTGAAAAGTGGCTAAAATGTCCAGGCAAAAAAAGTCCAAATCCAAACAAGTGACGTCCAGCAAATGAAAATCCAGAACTGAGAAAGACCAGAAACAGGAACAGAACACAGGACTGAAGAGCTTACAAACACAGACAACAATAAAATGGAAACCAAGGAACACTGGAACTAAATGCACAAGTAAAGACAGGACAACAAGACACAGGTGAAACAGATGACAGGTGGGAGAATTACAAAATAAATAACACCATAAACTATATATCCAAAACCATGACACTGTGTCATTAACTATTGATCTTGTAAAATAATTAAATTTGTCATAAAGCAGGTGTATAAATTGAATACAGTGTGTCTTATTATGATATATGATGCACTTGAAAACCCATAATTTGTATGAACTGCACTGTTATTGTAATGTTTTGCATTCAGGGTTCATTTTGACTGCAATGTCTAAGTGTAATTACTTTAATACAAGCTGTGTGTTTTCTTATTGTTATATTTGCACTTAAACAACCCAGTGTTTACAATACCTTTAGATAGAGTTAACTGTTACAAATGAAGTTAGATTTAAAGAACTTATCAGGGACATACTTTGAGTAAGATAAGCATTTAGAAATGAAGTTGAAGTTACAGTTAAAAACCTGGTGATCCTGGATAAGACAACGATGAGGGCGCTGATGCACATCTACGAGATGCTTCAAGTCACATCATACAGTCTGTCAGATTGTTTTCCTTTGAGATCTGTTTTTATCATTTTATCACTTAAACCTGAAACTTGCTTGGAATTCTTACAAGGAAAAGGGCAGTCAAAACAAGTTTGTTCTGCAACATTTCTTCTGTTGTTTAACACTACACAGAAACGTATAAGAGCTGTAGTGACATTAAAGCTGGCTGCAGGTATTTACATGCATTACATTGATGCAAATGACTAAATTGTTTTGTATTATAAGTTTCAATTTAAGGATATTTTCCAAGAGATTAAAAAAGATCAGACATTATATTTTAATAACACAAGGAAAATGTATCACAGAAATGAACACTTTGTTGGAACTGGGTGGAATTAAAATGTTTGAAACCTAATAAGGAATGTGGTGAGCAAACAACCCTTTTCTTTCTTTCTTTCTTTCTTTCTTTCTTTCTTTCTTTCTTTCTTTCTTTCTTTCTTTCTTTCTTTCACACGCATCACCAAATAGCACAAACGCATTCATGCACTGGTCAAGTGTTGACAATGTAAGGGGAACTGTGCTATGCAAAAACATGCTTCCTGATCTGAGGAATGCTGAATTACCCCTTTTTACCACTGATTAGATAATTACCCATGTGAATTTTCTCACAGTACAAAACTTCCTTTTCATTGGTGAATCATGTAGAAATTGCCAGTGGATTTAAAGATTTGAATAAACTATAACTGATGAAGATACATGATTATCACCTTACTCCGTATAATACGTATAAGTGTTGTCAGAACCTGGCTCTGAGAGTCATGGCAAAAAAGTCCACACCATGTACATCTTTTTAAACAACTCATATACAGTCAACACAGCTGCTTTCAGTGTGTCATAATCGGGTTCCTCACCACAAACTGCTGAGTACAACTCCTGGGCTCTCCTAATGAGCACACTCTGAAGCATAAGCACCCTATCTGAATCAGGCCACTTCTTTGCATCAGCAACACGTTCAAACAAAGTAAAAAAAAAAATGTCTGGGTCGTGCTCATCACCCAGACATTTAGCCCAGACACACCAGAATTCAAACCAACTCCAGCCGGAGTGAGCTTCCCCTCCTGGATTAACTGCAACCTGGATCTCTCTAACTCCAACTTCATCCTCTCTGTATCCTGCCGCAGCCGTTCCAACTCAAGTTCCTGTTCCCTATCCATCCGTTTCTGCATTTTCTCCTGCTCATATTGCAACAACAGCCAAGAAACAGCCAGAAAGCACATAGTGATACTCGCAGCATAGATCCACAAGCAGCTAAACAACCAAACCATCTGCCTGGATCACTAATCACAAACCAGCACACAGTTGAACCAAGACCAACTACACAACCAAACAATGCTACCCTAGGTCCACCCCCTAAGGCAACAGACAAAATCCACTCCAAAAACCTTTAAATGGAATCCCCACGTCATCCACTCAAAGGACCGGACAACCCCCATTTGTCATGACCTAGCTCTGAGACTCATGGCAAAAAAGGGAGTCCACACCATGTACATCTGTTTAAACAATTCTTTATTAAATCAAATTAAACCAAATTAGACCAAATTAAACTATCATAAAGGATTTGAAGCTATGGAGTGTGTAGAAGCAGTGGTATCAGTGGTGTAGGGTGCGCATTAGTGAGAAGTGTGAGTGTGCAAGTGTTGATAGCGTGGAACAAAAGCAAAGGACAACCTAAAGCATCAAGCCCACCCCTACTGGGGACAGAGGAGCCCAGAACAGGGCAGAGCCAGAGAGAGTTTAGAAGAAAGTGAGCACCTGGCTGCAGTGGCATAAATACTCTAATCCAAAATAATGTAATGGAAAACACCTGCAGACAGAGAAACCACACCCAGAGAAGAGGAGGAGGAAGAAATAGACCACACCCAGGAGAGGAGGAGGAAAGGATACACTCAGAGAATGCCACATAGGGCATCACAGTGTCCAAAAAGAAGACAAAATGCACATTATACTGAGTATACAGCATGTCACTGTTCCACTAGAGACAGAAAAAAAATCCTTGGAACAGTGCTATGCTTGCTGTCACTGTCGGAAAATACTCTTTGAAGACATTTAATGACGGCCTTTGAATGAATTGGCTGTTTACCAGGAAGCTGCTGGATAATGATGACTGTCTGCACTAAGGCTGGCTCAGTAAATTCTGGACAGTATTTCGCCACATGATAGACAAATGAGCAGTTGAGTCCCCGAAAACCCGAAAAGTGTTTTCTTGTGCTATTACTGTATAGTAAAAGTAACAGTATTACATTTAACACAAAACTGACATTTCTTTGGTTTGGTGTGTACAATAGCTGTAATCACATTATGTGACACTGGAAATTCTGAAAAATGTCTGCAATGTTCACAGTTGACATCGTCATCATTAGAAGGCTACATAAATGATGTCAGAAACACTAATCCTTAACCAGAGTTGTTATGGGAACATAATTTGCTGAAACATTATCCAAATGAACTGCCTTAGGGCTGGGACGGGTAGATAAATACAGGTAGGACAGGATGGAATTTAATAGTTAGCAGTTGTGGGGAACAAAAAAAATCAGGTGATCCTGGATATGACAATGATGATGGCGTTGATACACATCTACGAGATGCTTCAAGACTCAGTCACATCATGCAGTCTTGTTTAACAATCAGATTGTTGTGCTTTGAGATCTGGTCTTTTCATTTTATCACTTAAACCTGAAACTTGCTTGGAATTTTTACAAGGAAAAGGGCAGTCAATACAAGTTTGTTCTGCAACATTTCTTCTGTTGTTTAACACTACACAAAAACGTATGAGAGCTTTGCCTGTAAATACATTGCAGCAGTTAATTCCATGGAAGCCCCTATGTGTTTTGCTGAGATGAAACTGGATGAAACAGAGAGAAAATAGGAACAGAGGAATAAAGCAAATCAGTAACATAATCCACAGCAGGATCAAAAGAGTGCGATTGGATTATTTTTTGTTGCATCACAGCAAATGAAAGATGTTTTAGATCAAAGGCAGTGATTTTCAGCAGGAGAATATGGAGATGCATTATTGAAGATGGTGAACAAAGTGTGTGTGCAGGGGGGTCGTATTTGATGTCATAACTTGGGAAATGTAGCCTCTCCTATTCAGCAGACCTGTGTAACCCAACCTGGGCCTCTCATTGTGTCTTTATTTGTTTGATTTCAAGGCAGGGACATTACAATAAAGCCAATCTGGAAATGGGATCGGGCTGTGACTGATGGTAATTACTTGCTGTCTACACCATTAAGAATTTAATGTAATTTCAGATAGACTTTCCTGAGAGAGAGAGAGAGAGAGAGAGAGAGAGAGAGAGAGAGAGAGGGTGCAATGGCTGAGCTGAGTCTGTAGTCTATCTGTATCTTCACATGTATAAGAAGAAAAACATCTTCAAGGCTAAGAAAAATCATATTTTAAAGCCAGCTTCTGCATGAGAATTATGTCTTTTTAATAACCTGCATATCTTATGAAGTACAGAAAACTAATCTCTGGGGTCACAAAAGGTTCAATAACATGATTGAAACCAAATCACGCCTCCACTGCTCATTCATCTCTGGTCTGAAGATGCCAGACTGGCTGTCAGTAGGATTACTGCATCAGGAGGTAATCAGTCATGTAGAAAAGCTGTGGAATGTCTTAGTCTGGGTGACCCTCATTCCAACTGTTTTGTAATGAAACAGATATAACTAAATGACACTGTTGAAGGTTAAAAACAATTAAAGTTGGGGTTAAAGGTCATTGGAAGGATCATGTTGGATAAAGGAATGTATAGATCAAATTACTATTTGATACTGTACAGTAGGATCTTGACGTACCGACTGCAGAACAAATTGCCAGGGCTGCTGACACAAGCAGCAGATTTGTATTTCAGCAGTCAAATCTGGATTTTGTAAAAAGATGTGGGTATATTGTACTGTAGTTGAAACAACAAATTATAACAAAGTATGTTAGTTTATATGTTAGCTCACAAAACTTATGTTGGACAGTTCACTACTTAGGACCAGACTGAAATAGCCCAACTATTGGGTGGCTTGCCATAAAATGTGCTGCAGAACATTCATAGTCCCTTCAAAAACTGTGGCTGTTCACCTGACTTTTCACTTATTCAGTGACACCCTAACATTGACTTGATGGATCGGTAAAAAGATTGTAAAAGACATTCATGATTCCCAGATGTTGTAAACTAATTACTTTAGTGAGTTCCTGAATTCTTATGCAATGCCACCATGAAGTTCACATTTGTGATTTAAAATTTGATGGATTGTGGTGAAATTTGGTACACACATGGATAATTTCTAGAGTTTGTAGTTTTTATCCCCCAAAATTTTCAAAACGGATTACATTCCCGTCATCCTCAGCTGTACTTAGCAAATGTTATGATGCTATTTCATGAAACTAATATGGTAAACAGGGCCAACATATCTGCTAATCATCAAGTTAACATTGTCATTGTTAGCGCGTTAGCATGCTGGTGATGATATTCATCTCAACTACCATGTGAATGCTTTAGATCTGATAATGAGCTTCTCATGATGTTAGAAAGTTTTGATTCTCGGGTACTTTATCTGTATGTAGGTTAGGTTGCGGGCTATAACTGCGTAACAGCAGAAGGTGTGTAATTAACAGCGTAGCCACTTGATTGACAGGTAAGTGCTGTTGCACTACTGGCCTATTCGAGCACTCAGGTGTCATTTGGACAGCTTCAGGTCCGCCGATGATCCATGTATTTGCCGATATTTAGACTAACCAAGAAGCGAAATAAGCAGCACATCCAACATGGCAGCGGCCAGCGTTGCATATTTTCGACTTCAAAACAGCGCTGCAGGATTATTAACGCAAAAGTGTAATGTCACAACCAAACCCTACTCTTTATTACCCAGAACTATTGTTTCTTATTGCACACAGGAGCATACTCTATCATCAGCTGGGTTTAAGCCACAGGCGAAGGAGTTTGTATGACTGTTGTGCTTCCTGCCTCAACAGTCTGAGGGAAAATGACTAATTGAAACAGTCGCTTGGCTGAAAGAGTGGCTGAACGAGAAAGGTGATACAGCAAAATGAAACCTCCATTGCTATTACTGCAATTAATCATATGCTGTAATTGTTTGCTCAGTATAAAAAAAATGTAAAATTGTGCAGAAACCAATTTTTGTGTCATTTGGCTACAAACAACCATTGCCTGGGCAGCAGACTTATTTATTATAGGCAGATATGGAATGCATCACCAAGGTATTGATTCAGTATTGATTCTGTGTGAAAAATGGGGAGGTTTGATCGTGACATAGCACCTAGTTTGCCAAGGGTGCAGCATTTGAACCTGTTCCCACAGAAGCAGAAAAATGCCTTTTTTTTTTTTTTCAGGATACTTCCCTGCTCAATGAGAGCATAGCAATAATATCCACAAATATGCCTTAAACTTTGGATAAAACTTAAGGTCGTCTAAATAAAGATAAGGATCAGTATGACTAATTAAGCTGCTACATGAGGCAACCTTCAAATTCCTTTTATCAAGAACACCTGGAATGCTTATCTTGATAAAAGCATACATAAAAAAGATGAAATCATTCACAAAAAAATGTGTTTCACACGCACAGATAAAGAAAGACAGGAGGCTGTTCTAACATATTGAACTTGTTACTGCTCAGTGACCTTGTTAGGCTCTCTTTCTTTCTCTCCCTCTCTTGCACACACTAACACATATATTGTACATGTTCTATTCTATTGATTGTACATGTTCATGTTCCATTGATCTCAAACAGCTTGACAGAAAAGTCAGAACCATTTGAACCTCTTCAAGATGGTAACTGTTCTCAACTGCTAGAATGAAATTCATTTAATGTATTCTGAATTATTTTTGTGGTTTTCTTGAAAGACATTGCTGTGCGCATAATATGTATGAATATCATCTTTTAGCCTATTTGTGTAATGTACAGTCCAGCTGAGCTGTTTTTAGCCCCTGTGCTCTATACTTACATTACGTGCTTCTGATTATAACTTGAAAAGCTGCATTTATGAATACATTCCCTGAATAGGTTAGTTTGTTTTTCCTGTTTTGTAAGGGCCAAACCTGAACAGGTTTAAACAGACATATAACACCTTGTCGTTCCTCATCTGGGAGTGTGCACAGTTAGCATGTGTACTAAGAATCCTAAAGCTCTTTTGTATACACAACTTTTATAGCAAACACAAAACCTGACGTGACAAAGGAACACCAGCTCTTGTATTGAGGGAGCACTTTAAGGTCATCTGGTGAAGGAGAAAGCATTAAAACCATTCACGCTTTCTTGGGTGACATTGCACGAAGTTTTTCTTGTACGAGGAAAAAAGTGAGAAATGTTGTTTGGACTAAATTGATTTAATCTTCAAATGTTCAAGACAGGAGCAGCTTTATCTACAAGTCAGCCAAGTGTTCGTGTCACTGTGGGTGTATGAACATTTGCATGTTACCTGTTACTTGCAATCCCTGCACAGCTGTACTGCTCTTTTTACTTTAAAACATATTGTGCATATATATTTATATTGTTTATATTTTTAATACTTAATTTTCTTTACGTGAAAAATCGTACTTGGCAATAAACCTTTTTCTGATTCTGACCTCACTGGCTCTGACCTATGCAGGTGATGACAACAACAAGGCAGGTTCTCAGACATTTGATCTCAACAATCTCGTCTCACTCTGTGATGCAATGCAGATGTTTATTTGCACACCAAATTTTATCTTATCTAAAACGGATGCAGTCTAAGATTAACTAATAATTTACCTAATTATTTATACTCTACTGAGAGAGTTCTCATTGTTTTTTTTTTACCTGATGATGTTACCCAATCAGTATTACTTTCACCATAACATGCATTAATTCACATGCATAACAGTAGAGTTTGGATTAAAGACAGAAAATCGCTTTACTATAATCCAATTTGTAGGCCTGTTTTAAATGTAAATGAAACTTAAACAAAATCAGAAGATGTGTGAATATATTTAGCTGTTGACTGCATTAAAACTGCCTACCAATTACTCTTAGAGTGCTGTGAGTAGATTGTGCTTTAAACCTTATTATGTTTGTATACCCATGAAATATGGAGTACGTGGTTTCAATACAGATGAAAATCCAATGTATTATAAAAATAAAATATCTTTAATAGTTACTTTGATTTTCTTTCACAAACACTTGAAAAAAGCATGTTTTCACAGACATATTGAAATTTGCATGATTGTATAAAGAAGCATGATTAATGTTGAAGCAGTTTAACAACAAAGAGGTTTGGACACAATTCAAGTTAATCTGTGTGGTAAAAATATTTGACTCTTTGCCATACCGAGATGGCATTTAAAGGTTTCATATACATGATCTGTAACTTCTGTTACCATTCACAGAAAGTAGGACATCTGGTTACTAAACATGCTGTAAGCCATCATACAGAATTTTGGCAAGAAAAATCTTCTACTCAAGGTCCACTTACTTTTTCTGGAGATCTCAACCTCATCTCATGGTATATCGCTCATATATAACATACTGTATATATCATGGAATGCACAACACCCCATTACAACTGAGCTAAAGAACACAGTGAGAAGCAATTTAAAGAAACTAATAAGTGGCAATTGAGTTAGGTTTCTGTTTTTGGTCGATCTATTGTTTCTATTGAGTTTCAGAAATGGATTGTCATGCTCATCATATGGAATTCTTTGACATGCATAGAGTGCATATATATACAACACCATTATAGAATTTGATTGCTCACTGTGCACTGACACAGTGTGCTCTTCAAATATAGCAGAATTGTAATGCCTTAAATAAGTAATACATTTTGAGTTACATTTTCTGTATCAATCCTTTTTTTGAAATGTATGGTTACTTTATGAATATAGCTAAAGATATATTTTTTTAAAAAAAGATTCCAGATGTATCCAGTGTCAAAGTGTTATCTCTTTTCCATGATATTTGTAACTGTGCAGGGTAGTCTACAAATTTCTTAAACAATAATAAAGAAACATTTGTTGTGCCTTGAACTGTCTTTTGTCCTTTTCATGCAATGCAAAAGTTTTATATAAAGTTCTAAAACATTTTGTACAATATTTACATAGAACCTTAGACTGAGTAACCCTTAATGAATTGCTCTAATGACTTTGTAATAAAGCTGTTATTACTTTAATGCCAATTCTAATTATTTCTTACTTACTTACTTTGGTTTTCTGACATATCTGGCTTGACTTCACATCAGTGTCATGGTTCATAGATATATACAAATTGGAATAGAGAATGGTTCTGTGTGCCCCTTTTAAGAAAAGAATCTCATGGCATATAAGTCAAATTACAATCTAATGCAGTAATAACAATAATTTTACAAAAGCAAAAAGAGCAACTTCATGTATGAACTACACTTCTCACAGTGAGTTTTGTAAACATTCATGTAAACCGTAGTAGTTTTGGATGAGTAGACAACTGAATATCAGATGTTTGAGATTTGCCTGAGCTTTCTGTTCACAACATGTTTTGAATCATTCTTTTTTAAAGGTATCTCCACTTCTGATCTTTTCTTTCGGTGCTTTTTAAATCTCTTACAACATATGTAAGATATCAGTGCAACAACCAGAGAGAACAGCACCACGCATATCACTGAAAGAACAATGAGGACAAGCTGACAGGGGAACAGCTCATACCTCTCAGGGCCCTCTCTCATCTGGCCAACGTACCAGGGCCTTTCCTCTACCTCAATGTCAGCCTCTCTGGTCAGTAGACTCTGGATGTAGCTCTCATTGCTCACTGTTTCATTGACAAAGAAGTTAACCATGACTGTTGAGTAAAGTGGTTCAGGCTGACCATGATCACTAACCTTCACCAGAAGGCTGTAGAGCCCACGGTTGCTGAGCTCCCTCTTTAAAGTGATATTTCCTGTTTCTGGGTCAATATCAAAAGACCCTGGTTCGCCACCTTTCCTCTTTATGATACTATAGGCGATCACAGCATTCATGCCTGTATCCTTATCCACAGCATAGACCTCTGTGATTGATGTTCCAGGTAGTGTATTGGGTAGTACTAGCATGTAAGACTGATTGGACTGAGGGAAGAGAACAATAGGTGGGTTGTCATTTACATCCAACAAAAGCACGGTTACCAAAGTAATGCAGGAAAGTGCAGGCTCCCCGCCATCAACGGCCTCAATCCATAGCTGGTATGTCCCTTGTTGCTCACGGTCCAGTGAAGTCTTAGCCCTTAGAGTCCCTCGGCCTGTGTCAATCAAGAAGATGTCGCTGCCGTTGAGGATGGAAAGGGCGACCCAACCATTTTCCCCAGCATCAGCATCTGTCACAGAGAGGATACCGATCTCACCGTACCCCGGAAAATTCTCTGGCACAAAGAATGTGAAATCCTTATTAATGAAGCGTGGACTGTTGTCATTGCGGTCCAGCACGGTCAACACCACAGTTGCAATTGACTCCCTCCTGGGTGTCCCCTGGTCCACTGCTCTCACAATGAACCGGTATGTCTCTTTCTCCTCGCGGTCTAGAGATGTGGCCACAGTCAGGACACCGGTAACTCGATCCACAAGAAAGATCCCTGGGGCATCGCCTCCAAGGAGGTAGATGACTTCACCTCGGCTTTCGCTGTCCTGGTCTGTCGCTTGAAGTTGGGTCAGGAAGGTATTTGGCGGGTTGTTCTCCTCCACAGATATTTTCACTAAAGCCTGCTCAAACACTGGTGCATTATCATTCTCATCCAATACCTGCACCTTGAGGAAGGTCTTAATGAGAATCCCTTGAGTATTCTTAGCAACCACAATTAGCTCATACTCCTGTGTCTTTTCATAGTCCAAGGCCTCTGTAGTCTCCAGCAGATATTCGTTCTTTAACAGCTTATAGGGGCCAAGCCTGAAGGGCCCAGTCCCTTCCAAATGGCAGTCCACCCTTTGGTTCACATCAATGTTTTTGACAGTAAAAAAAGCTATTGGAGAGAACGCTGGCTCAGACTCCTTTATTGTCACCACGCCATCTTTTTCTGGTGCAATGTATCGAGGTATAACAGCAGGGGGTCCTGTAACAACTTTGATAATATTGACAGTAACAGTGGCAACAGCAGGAATACAACCAGGTCCATTGGCCAGAATAGTGAGTTTGTAAAATGTGGCTGTGCCAGTGTCTATTTTCGCTGCTAGCTTGATCACCCCTCTGATTTTGTCCAAATGGAACAAGCTCCTAGTGTCCCTTGGCACACGTTCACTATAAGCATAGCTGATCTGAGCATTAGCACCAAGGTCAGGATCAAGCGCATGCAGACGTGCCAAATGTGCCCCTTTGGTGGTATTCCCATACAGAGTGACATTAATTTGTGACTGTGTGAATTGGGGACAGTTATCGTTCACATCTGTGATGACAATTTTTAAAGTAGCCGCACCGAGTTCAGGAGGGGTCCCTCCATCCTCTGCAATGATGTCTGTAATGTATTCAGCTTGGGTCTCCCTGTCCAAAGCCCCTGTCACAATGAGGAAGGGTGTCAGCTCACCCCCATCATTTTCCTCAACATCCAACGTGAAAACTCCAAAGTCATTAACAAGCCAGTAGGTCTGCACTCCGTAAAGACCCAGGTCAGGGTCAACTGCAGACTGCTCCACTGCATAGCGAGCATTGATGGGTGTGTTTTCTGGGACAGAGATACAGATCTCATTCACTGGGAATTTTGGTTTGTTGTCATTCACATCCTCGATAAAAATCTTTACTTTGATCAGCTGGAAGTACTGCTGAGGCAAAACAAAGACATCCAATGAGAGGACACACTGCTGTCCCTCTGTGTTATCAGGACAGAGGGTCTCCCTGTCAATCTCTGTAGCAGATGTGTAAAGCTCCCCGTTGGTATTATTGAGGTTCACATACTGTTCACTGACCTTCTTTTGTGGCAGATTGAATAAAAAGGGGGGCTCAACAGTGAAATCCAAATTTAAGTCTACTCCAATGGACCCTATAAAGGTCCCCTTGGGTAATCCCTCCTTTATCTTATAGATGAGCTCTTTTGCTTGGCTGAAATTTGCAAAACAGCAGTGAGGGCTGGTGTAAAGCATGAGGATGAATAATCCCTGTAATACAAAATAATTAAAGATAGTAGAGTTTAATTAAAGAGTGGCATGATGGAATAACATTTGCAAAACAAGATGTATTACAGTTTTCTTCAGTATGAACAGTCACATTAAGCTATATTAACCGTCATATTCATTACATTACACTTAACTCACCTTATGACTGTAGCCAACCAATTCATTAAATTAGATTTGTGAAGATTTCTAAATGTATTTAAACAAGTTAAAGTCATAAAGAAGACATGAGGATACAAACAGTGTAAAGGAAGAGGGGCCTAGTCACATCTCTGTCTCAGTAACATAAAACAGTATAAAAAAAAGTACTTGTAGTGAAAGATCATAAAACTTACCCATATTCCTCCTCTTTTTCTGAGGCTGGTGTGTCTGCTGTTGAACATGTTTATGTCCTAGTCCAGCACTTTCCACTCATAGCAGGAAGAGTGACAGCTTAAGTAACGTAGGCATTTTGAGTGTTGAGCAGCGCAGACGTCTGCTGAGTGCTATGCCTTATTGCTCTCTGACTTGAACAAGTCATTCATCCCCAGTGCTGGCTCAGGACACTCCCACCATATGCAAATGAACCCCTCATGCTAACCAATGAGGGCCAAGGGCTATTGGGAAATCTGCTTGAGCCTGCAGATTTCTTTTTCATGATATCAAAGAACACTGACACACACCTGCACTATTCACCCACACCCACGTTGTCACAACCAACCGCATTCCTTTGGCAGAGTGAAAGCATATATGATTACCGACTGAGCTTGTGATGACACAAGAGACTAACGAAGATGTAAAATATACAGAGCCAAGGGATTTCTTTAATCCAGCATTAGTTAAGAATACTACATACTACATGTACATAATGAATTAAAGCACGTATAATAATATAATGATGATCCATAATGATTTTTACAACCCCTCAACCTTTTTTCACTTAGAAAACTGAACTTTGACTTAGATAGACTATATTAGTCATAACTGGTGCTATGGTCTGATTCTGGATTGAGCCTTTAACTAAATCAACCCCCTAATCCTCATGTGTTCTAAATGCTGGGCCAGCTGTTAGCTGGGATTGGAGGCATACTGCTCAGAGAAATTGAGTGATTGAAGTTCTCTGGAAAAGGGCAGATTGAGACAGTCACACACACTCATTATGCCTCATACTGTGTTACGTCTTTGCTGTCCACATCATAAGGGTGGAGTGAAAACTGAGGCCTAAACACATTTCCTTTGCTACTTGATGAGATTATATCAATGGACCAAAACCCGATGAGTTTTATGACGCACAATATATAGCATCTTTGACTGACATAGCTAGACAGTATCATCCACAAATCGTGTATCCAGAGTTTTTTTTTTTTTTTTTGGTTCACGCTCTGAACTCAGAACTATTTCTGTAAATGCAAACTGTAGGCTGCGAAGCTTTGGAGCGTGGGAAAGCAACAGATCAGGGAAATAAGAGTAATTTGAGAGCTGCCTTGAGATGCAGAGAGCCTGAGGTGTTCAACTGTTCATCAGTGAGGAGTCAGTCCAGACCAGTTACCCTGGATGACACAACAGAAATATAAGTATTTAGCTTACCAAGTAAGAAAGAAAGAAAGAAAGAAAGAAAGAAAAGCAACTGATGAAAAATACTCCAATCAATAAACCAATCAAGTCAAATACAATATGCCAAAAAAACTGCATATTTTGAAATGGGGGTGCAGAAAATCTGTGAATCTCACAGGAATTTAAAAATGCTTATATTATAGCTATAGGTCACAAGTATGGCATTTGTTTTGATTCATTAAAGAGTCAAAATTAACAGGAGAAAACATCATCTCATTATGCAAATCTACAACAGCATGTCTGAGCCAATATTCCAATTCAAATCATGTCATATGTTCCAAGCTGTTGTTGATTTTACATTATTTACTCTGTAATTGCATTACAAGGAGCTGTAACATAAAAAGGCCAGTGATGCTATGTGTCTGTCAACCTGATACTTTGACCTCTGTGTCTGTTTGTCCCCTTTAGTTTCCCATCAACTCACAGCTCGTGTCAGTATCATGAGCAACAGGCTGAGGGACAGGAAACATTTGGTAAAATTATGTTTACTGACCTAAAATCAGTTAAAGTACAAAACAATGACAACATAAATGTCTTTAATGTATGTCAAATACATGCAGCAAATAGGTCCATACAATATAACTGCTTTTCTTCTGGTTTCAGATCGGTCATGTGACCTTTTTATACCAATTTGTTTTATCTTTATGACAGAAAAATGTTAGAAAATAGTCTGGAAATTTGGAAAATTATGTTTATTTTTTAAAAAGGTTTTGTACTCTGCAACATTTGTTCTAACCTCCTTATAATGCACAGCTCTAAAACTTGTCACAGGTTTTATATCAACTAAAATGTTGGTGTTTCCTTGTTTTTTTGAATTCTCATATTGTAACAGTAGGATATGTGTAAAAAATTACTACAAAGGTTAAATAAATCCAAGAGGCAGTATTACGCTGGTCTTAATTACATCATTTGCTGCTCTGAGTCTGTGTGAGATGAGGCTTGGTAATCTCTCCCCAGATTTTCTAACAGATGTTCTGTTAACCTTGGCCTTTTCTTTTAATCAAAGCGCTGTTAAGCTATCTTTGCAGCTATGAGACAGCTCCGTGGCTGTTAAGTAAGATGGATATGACCACCCAAACGTATCGTGTCAGGAGATACAATAGCTTGAAAACTTTAGTTTGGAATCTGTCTACTGTAAAATCATTAAAAACCATCTGCGTCTAACCACAGTCAGGCTTAACAAGTTCTTAATTTTGTTCATTTATAGATATTTGCTGTGTGCAGAAATAGACCATACATACAATATATGTTAAACAATGACAATCTGAGTCACCTTTCTAAAAGCAACATCTTGCATACATCTGAACAAATCAGGCTCTTTAGAAGAAGAATGACATGAAATATATGTTAATTAGTGAAGTTTCCTTTAGGACCATGTCTGACAAATCTCTCACATTATTTTGAACTGTTAACGTCCCTTTGGGCCTATCAGTGTAATTGTGTAAATGCTTTAGAATACTGGGGACCTGAACTATTCCCTAAATTTCAAAAGACAGATGTGTGATATATTGTTTATGACATTCACAATACAAATAAACCAAATGGTCAAAAAAAAACATTGTACTCTCCTTAGAGTGTAATTTTGAAAATGCCAAAACCAGAAGCCAGTAAATTTAGTTAGTTATTGAGCCAGCTGGAATTGCTGCTTCTATAGTATTATGCGGTTCCATATGCATCACAGCTGTGTTATAATGAAATGTCTGTAGAATTGCCTCTTGGCAAATCAATACACAACAGTCAGAACTATTTGTTTTTATCACATCTAATTAATCAAACCTGCATTTCCCGTGTTTATCACAAAACAATAATTGCTGCAAATTGAACACAGATTTCAGTTTAATGGAGTGCCACACAACTCACTCTTTGGTAAGTCTCTTCAACGGGGCAGAAATCTCATTCAGTTCTCATATATTATGTCAGTCAGAGTTGAGAGTGGGCCAAGGGAGATAGTCCTCATGGCTCTGCCTTACTTTGCAATACCTGGATGCATAATTGGATGCGACATTTGCATACAGATATTCTCTTTCAACAATGTCCCAGGGTTGACTTTTAGCACTGAGATGGGCTCATATGAGAGGATATAAGACAATAAATAACCTATCCTCTGTCTTTATTTCTCTCCCGGAGCAACATTTTCCAGCCTGGTGCACTCTAGTGTGCGTCAGCCACACTGCAGCTGCATCCCTCAGTCTCAAGTAGCTATCACCGAGCAGGGGCAGAGAAGAGAGAAGAGATTTTTTATTTGTGCTGCCTTTTGCAAAATGGGAGTTGTATATCTCCACAGAGATATAAAGAACTTTTGTTTGTATGAAGGGTGCACTCCTTTACTTTGATTTGTCAAGTCAGCTGTGGGTGTTCTTACTGTATCACTGCCATCTACTGGTTGAACTGACATAAAAATGCACATATAGATTGCAGTATAGTGCAGTTTCATTATAGGGTCCAAAATGAAATTGGGGACTAAATCTACAGTTTTGTTTTTATTGGCCTTTGTTCTATGGCAGGACAAATTTGAGAATTGAGTCCAAGGCTGAAAACTTGTAATGGGACTTATTCCTGATAAGTAGATGATTTGTCATTTTTCCAGTGGAGACCCAATTTTCTCAAAGAGGAAAAGGTACAAGGTAAAAATGCTTAAAATGTCTTGGTGGCTTGCCATCATGGAACCAATTTCTGTAAAAATGGAGCTGTCCTAACATAATATTATGTTACAAGGTCTATTTCTATTAACTGAAAAAATACTCAACTGCTCTACCTTTTTCTTTTCACCCTCCTCACACATCGCCTGCTGCACCTCTCCTCCACTTTTTTCCCCCTCCCATCAGTTTTCTCCCTTTCTCCTTTTGTCTGCTGCTAAAGATGCATCCTGGCGCAAATGTGAGAAAGCTCATCTGGAAAGGTGAGACAGAAATAGGGAGGGGGTATAAAATAACATGACACCCTTGCGAGCTTGTATTTGATAGACAGACAGACAGGCAGAGAAAGAGATGGTAGGATAGTACGAGAGTGTTAGACCTCACTGTGGTGTGAGTGTGCCTTTTATGCCTCTGCAGGTGCAAGCTGGATATATCATTGAGAACAGGTGCTGTGGTAGAATGTATGCCCCTCACAGCTGCAGCCAAGGAGATTACTAGCCAGGCTTCCCCGTAATGAAGTTTCTATCGATTGGCCCAGCACAGGTTCTTGTTTCTGCCTGCTAACAGTGTGACTATTTCAGAGCCTCAATTTGAGGTTTTTGAGTACATCAATTAAGGTATAAAATGGAGTTTCCAGGAGTGCACGAAGTCCTGGAAAATGGAAAATAATCATAAAGCAACTTCTTATACTTCCATAACTCAAAAAAAAAAAATTTTCTTCATCAACTTTAGGGAAAATCAATTTTTGCTCTAAATTTACTCGCAAGCAACACTTCACATTCACTGCTGTTTTTCCTGCTGCGTTTTTGTTAGACAGAACACCTCCCATGTAGTTCGAGGTGTAAAATCAAACACATCAAACTGACACATACATTAAAGTACATTTCAGTATAGCTATTCCTGTATATGAAAAAAATGGCCTAATAATGACTGTTCAGATTAAAAAAATAAAATAAAAAATAGAAACAGGTGCATAATTATGAACAAAACACACATACACACACACACACACTACAGTTTCGGGTGAATAAGCCTCGGTGAGTATTTTCATATCAAATATTAATTTGTGTGGCAGTAATTATATTAATTTCCCTCATGATCATGCAGCAGGATTATTTTCCACAGGAGGTCTGTGGAAGATAAGAGGGAAATTGGGAACAGCAAAAGGAAATAGGAAGGCTAAAATATGCTGTCTTAAAATGATTCAATTCAATGTTTTCTGCTCCAGTGGCTGAAGTCTCAATCTGTTATGATTTGTACAAAGTGGAAAGGGAGCATTTTACAGTCAAAAAGACAATGTATGGATGGATTTGTATGTTACCCATCCGTTGTAAATCATTGTAAAAAGGTTTGCGTAAGGTTTTATATCGTCTGGTAAAGTAAAATCTGCCTCATGTAATTGGAAAGCTTACAAATCAAAAGAAGCAGAAAAAGGTGTGAGGTCACAGTCCTCAATCTATGTCAGAGGAACTATGACTACTCAGACAATGGGGAAATTTTCATTTCAACTTAACAGGAGACAACTACTGGGAAAGTGCTCAATTATATTCATTGCCATAAAGAGTGTTCTGTTCTCAATGGAATACGATGCACACGCATCATATGTAGCCTTGTGGCACTTAATATAACATTTAGACCTGACAGTGTATTGAGAAAGGGGTACATTAGCTTTGATTCTGACATGCACAGCAGTGATGGACGTCTGTAAAGAAAACCATTTTGTCACTGATGATTGATTTGATTGATTTAAGTGTATAAATGAATGTTATAATAAATGTGGTGCGGTGTGAAGTTTAATGACATTGTCTGCATAGTCAGACAAGAATGTCAAGTTTTCTTTATTTTTAAATACAAAACATGCTGTGTTTTTTTGTACGAAAGGCCGATGATGCATTATGTATTTAAATGCACAGTGTCCTTAATGTTGCACTTGTCGTGCCTGTGGAAAAATGTATGCAACTGAGAGAGATAAAGAATCAGGCTGAAGTAGTGCTAAATGAGGCTCAACTAAAGGATTTATTCAGCCCATTTGGCTTGTCACAAAAAAGAGACCATGTCAGAGGTTAAGGAAAATGTTAGACCTTCAAAATATGACAGATTGCAGTGGTGAAAAGAGGGTCTAAGATGCAGAACCACTTGTGTGTCTTTCATATTGTTGATGATGGAATGGATGAGATGTCCCTGAAAGGCACAAACCCTGATGGTGAGACCACAACTCCTTCAACCGCAAAGAAAACTGGATCACCACTACATGGTCAGTGGTTTACTTTGTCACTGTTGCGCTTCTTTTAACATACAACATGTATATAACATTTCTTTCAACATTAATTTCAGTGTACACAGTGATGAGTATGTTTTATGCACAAAACCCGATGATAAAGAAGGCTCGGGATTTTTAACCAGCTGAGATCAAGGATTTCTCAGCTATATAAAAAATGATTAGACATCGAGGTTAATCATCTTGAGTCAGAATCATTGAAATGAACATGAAACGTGACTTCTTTCAATCTCCATGCTGCCTTTTCCCCTGCAGTTCATGTTGTCGTTTTGCCAGTGTGGACATGTGTGCGGCCACTGTACAGTATGCATGGTTTGGATTTCTTCAGCTTTTAGGAAAGTTTTGTCCCTACAGACTAATTAAAGTGAAGATTCCTGCAGATTCCTCATTCAGTCTGATGTTCGGTCTCCGGTCTTTTGAGTTCATCAGCACTG
Source organism: Miichthys miiuy (assembly GCA_036365135.1). Lineage (NCBI taxonomy): Eukaryota > Metazoa > Chordata > Actinopteri > Sciaenidae > Miichthys > Miichthys miiuy. The sequence goes on from CM071603.1 coordinate 21,715,501, forward strand.
AACATAGGCTGGTGGTTAAATACATTCACATGGTGAATGAACTCACACAGAGGTGACTAATAAGACCAATTGAACTGTAAAAAAACAGGTAGCTGTATGCAATGTGGTCCGATGCAGACAACAACTCAAAGGCAAACAGCCAAGAACAAAAAATGTAAAATATGCAAAACAATAACATACTGAGCTCTACAAACATTGCTCTTGGCAAATTTAAATATGCATCAAAGAGTAGGTGGACTATTTTACCTTTATTAGATGAATATCTTCATATAAACCTGTGAGCGTTCTTTCATTCAGTTTGCCTTGCATTCCTTGCAACCCTGTTATTATATCTGCGGATGCTTGTATGTGGAAGTTTTTATATGTATAAGTGTAAGTGTGTAAGACATTTTTACGCCCAACCTATCTGACAAAGTCTGCCTTGTCTGCCACACAGAACCTGCACTAGTCTGCTTTTGCTAGCTTGAGTGAAGAGATGAATTTATTGCTTTTGACCACCGCCTACAGCACAAGAGGAAGGTAGGTTAATAGATGCTCTGTGTGACAAAATAAAAGATCCCGAGAGATAAAGTGTGAAAGATTGTATTTACCCATAAATGTCCTGGGGGATCTGCATAAATGCTATCTGGAATTTTAAAAGGTGGGTAAATGGCATTTATGTGCATTTACCCTCCACTACCCTCCTTCATGGGTTTCTGAACTGATGTTTCAAAGCTCGGATCTGAGGTTGCTGTTCGCCACCATCGCTCGGTAACTGGAGGCACGAAGTTCAAATTAGGGCCAACATGAATAAAATCTGTCCCCAGGCATTTCTCAAAAACGTCAGATATTTAAGTCAGTGGTTTAACATCTTACCGTGGCAGTTTCACATGTTGGCACTTCTGTTAATGTAAGAACGCACACATGGTTTTCACATGACCTCAAGGTCTCTTCTTGTGATTGTAAAAGAACAAGCTAGGGGTTCAGAATAAGAATAAGATCCCGGTTAACAGTGCTGTGCTGTGCGATGATTTGCAGGGATGGAGTTGGGAACGAAGCTCCTGTCAAATTTCCTCACGCTCAAAAGGACATTTTGACACAAGCATCCATTACATAGAAAAAATGACTGTCCAAGTATGATGAAAAATGATTACAATTTGAATTGTTTCACACCCCTATTGAGCCTCTCTTCACACACAGGTGCAGTCAAGTGACTCACTGACTGAGTGAATCACCAAAATACCAAAAGGGCACAGGCGAGAACTGAGTGTGTGCCTCTGGAGTGGAGCCTCGCCCCACCATGTGCTGTGAGAGGTGAGATAATTCCTGAAGGTGCAGCACTAAATCTGACAGTTAAAAAAAACAACAACAAAAAAACCCCAACATACTGAACCCAGCACATCCCTGTACAAAAGGTCATCACACCACCTCCTCGCACATTTGTATCCAAAATCCTAGACGTGCACCTGCTGAACACAGAATCAGAATACGTGCTGCTTTTTGTTGAATGTGCACTAAATTATTGTGTGCAAATGCTCAGCAAATCAAGGCCCTCTACTTTAAACAAATTAATAGAAAAAGCTTGTAAGCTGTGTTTTATAATCGTGATGTAATACACGGTTGTAATCTGACAAGTTTAAAGCTGCTCTGTGTGCTCTGTTTGAGAGGTAACCTGGGAACTCCTCCCACCATCATCCCTCTGATTTCTGGCACCTGCTGACTGGCCTTTAAAAACCTTGGTCAAGCTCCGGCTCTCTCTCTCTCTCTCTCTCTCTCTCTCTCTCTCTCTCTCTCTCTCTCTCTCTCTCTCACACACACACACACACACACACACACTGCAGCCAGGATCAGCAGCATTGTTCTGTTTCTTTTGTTGCCTTTTGTTTGCAAAAAACTTTGCTTTAGAAACCATGGGCGTTGTTTGACACCCCTATGTTGCACGCATAATATCATTTCCAGCAAAACCAGACTCGAGGTGTCAACAGTACAGGCTGAATCCTAAAGAATTCACTAAGATGACATTTGAAGCCACTATATTGTACAGCTCCAATAATTCGAAATGACAAACCTGCCCCAGCTGTTTGCTAATGCAACTAATGTGCAGCAATACATCATTGGGATGCCGTTGTTGTGTTGTTTTTATTAGGAACGCTGAAGTGCTCTGATGTGACAGTGTGAGTGAAGATCCTGGAAGACAATGGACTCACTCAAGGTCATATCTGACTAGACATTATGGGCAGAGCCTATCTGACTGTCTGAGGAGGGGTCGAAAGAGGCACATAAGGCAATAAATACAGTATTTGCTTCCTCTCCCTGCATCTTTTCTTTCCTCCCCTCTGTGGTTTGCATGCTGAGCAGGGTCCTCTAAGATACATTTTCCTTTATATTTTAAATGACTTAATGGTCTGCACTTACTGGCTTACATTTGTGGCGTGGTATGCAGGCAGCCGTATTTTCACAGTACGCTTCCTGTTCTTTCTCTGAAGACATTGGTGTTATGCATTTGGATCAGCCTGCACTAAACAACATAATTCTATGCCGGCAGGCTCTCCAGGTGATCTATGTCCTTCAGCCCTCTGGAGAGTTACGAGTGGGATAGAACGAAGGCAGAATGTGGATCCTCTGGTCTCCTTTTGATGGCATCTTTATTACCTATTTGTGACATTAGATCGAGAGTCCAAGGAAACTGTCAGGGAAGAGAGCACTGTGTGTCTGTTTCTGTATCTTTATGTGTGTGTGTGTGTGTATGTATATGTGTGGAAAAGGTGAAAGAGAACAAAGAGGGCAAAACAGTTGGTGGTACTGGAGACGATAGAGAGAAAAGCAAAGGTTAAGAAAAGATGAATTGGACATGACGAGAAGAAAGAAGGCAGAAAGGAAGTGGAAAGGGGGTTGGGAAGAAATGGGGCACTTGGGAGTAGGGGCAACTGATTAAAAGGGTATTTTCTCTCCCACGGGTCAAGCTGTCAGAGTGACTTGGTGGCATTTGTTGTCCCACTGTGACCTTACATTAAGCCAAGGGGAAACAAGAGACAAGCACACTCGCTTGTCATCAATATCACATCTGACACCATCTCTCTCTCTCTCTCTCTCTCTCTCTCTCTCTGACGTGACTCTCTAAACTCCACAACCTCATGAACAACTTTGTGCGAGAGCTATAAAATGAATCACAATCCAGCAACTGCATGGCCCATTTCACAAATTTACTCTGGACCTAATTTCACAAGCTGATCTATGACAAATTTGACATTTCAGGAATAGCTGCCATGTTTTTTTCCCCCCCCTTCATGTTTTAAAGAAAAAAAAAAAAATCATTGGTAAAGGCCAATGACAGCTCAGTGAATGGTGCATTATGCCAGTCTATTCAGGTCTAGGAAAGATTTATATTGGTGTCTGAGTGAAAAAGAGAACTGTCAATCATCTGTTTGCACAGTCTACCTGTCTCAAGCAAATGCTGTCTGTCTCAGGGGATTGTGAGGATGAATTTTCTTGACCTATATGTTTCCCCCAACGTTTTAAACCTCTGTGGTCATCCTAGACTGCATTAACAGGATGGATTGATCAACGTGATTAATGATTTCAATACAGTAATCCATATTCATGAAGAAAATCTTTGCTGCGTTGCAATCTTCATTTAGAAACATATTTTCATTTATTAGGTCAATGTGGAAAATTCATCAATTCTTGCCAAAGACTAATGAGATAGTTGCCACCTCCATCTGCTTTCAAACATCTCTCTCTCTCTTTCTCTCTCTCTCTCTCTTCTCATTCACAAACACACCTAAACACACACACGTTTCACCTCCCACATTGTCCAGCCTTTGTAACAAAAAAAAAAAAAGGACCTCCAAATGATGAATTCCCCTGTAGCCTGTCTCAACTGTCCTCCCTCTGTGTGATTGTCAGCATCGTTTACCCCTGCCATATTTTCTCACTTTGCTAATTTACCCGCAAGGTGAGGCGATGCTGGGAAGCTCCTAAAAGTCCTCTGGCTCCAGATGTCTGGACCAGATGTCCCATTATTTCTGCAGTGGTCCTGTGATTTTATTTTTATCTGTTTCCAGCTCTTTGCACCTTTACTAACCCCACCTCGACACACACACACACACACACACACACACACACACACACACACACACACACACACACACACACACACAAACAATGGACTGTTGGATAGATTCACTGACCAAAACATCCCTCGGGATTAGCCCCATGTTTAGGATTTATCAAAACATTTGATAATTAAAGGTTAACAAGTAAAAGCTGTGTACACAGTATTTACCAACTTAATTCCACATATGCTGAAGTTCTTTTACAAACTTCAACCTGACACAGTATCCATGGCATGATTTTGTTGTTGCTATGCAGTTAGCATCCAATTAAAGTAATCGTTTTAAATAATTTTACATTAGATGGCACTGGTTACCCCACAGCAACAATGTCATTAATTAGCTCAGATTATCTCATCTTTTTATTATTTTCAATGCTTGAATGTCTCGTCAGATCTGTATATATCCCAAAACAGTTTGTCCATCATGTACTTGCAAGATCATTAACATGTGCTACCTATCCCCTGTTTCATTTTGATAAGCTGTATGGGTTTGACTGTGCTTTTCAACATACAAAATACTTCCAAGAGAGCTCTAATAGGACAGTAAGTAAAGCATGGGGAAGCACATGGAAGTATTCTGCTATTGTGTTGTGTCAGCTTATCATGTTTTAGTTAGCAAAGCCTGTGTGTAGGTGTTCATTTTTGTTTGACAATTCACCAGCTCGTCGGGAGATCTTCCGGCCCAAGTTCCTGCATCAGTATCACGACTGGTGAGTAATTCACACAGCCTTCTGTCAACAATCTGAGCCATACCTGTAAAAAATATCTTCATGTCCCAGAATGCCCCCAGAATATATGTGCGTGTGTTGCCAGTTTGATGGCCGGAAGATATGCCCTGTAATTTATGTCACAAGAAAATGTCACATTTAACTCTAAGACAAAAACAACGGAACAATAACTTTTTAGTACATCAGTGCATCATAATCCCTTTACATTGCTGGCTCACATCTGATATGCTTTTACTAGTTTGGATAAGTTACGCCATTTTCTGACCTTACTGTGGGTTCACTGGTTGTTTGATCCTCTGCTTAGATGTGACTGAGTGTTGTTGTCAGTTTTAGGAAATTACATAATGCGTCTGTGCACACGTGTTTGAGAAACTTTGAGAAACTCTGGTGCGATGTTTGCCACATTCCTCTTCGCTGTAGGTATCAAGATGGCAGCAAGCTGCTTACGAAATCATAATCTGCTTCACTAAGCAGTCAGTTAGCCAGAACAGGAGGTATTTGCACAATTTATGACAAAACACACAAAGCCTTACAACACACACAAATGTACTACAACTCCTGCAGTGCACAGGTGCACAACATATTTCAGGACCTTAAGTCTTTGATTGCACTCATCTGTGAAAACACCTTCTCAGGTGTGCTTTTTGATCACACTGCTGTAATGCAACTGTCTGTAACTAATGATCAGCATTCTTTGATGGAGCTCCCGTTGTATTTCCCACCACTAGATGGCAGCAAAGCACTGTGTCAAACAGGTGCCTTACCATTATGTGTTTGCTGTTGTCACTGTTGGTTGGCCGTATCTTATCTTTTCTCAGATCCTTCTTTCCTATTGTAGCACGGGAAGATAAAACCTGCCAGTGCAGACCGGTATCATTTAGGGATCTGTTGCTGCTGACAGCACATGGATAGTTAGAGCAGAGATAGAGAAAGTGAGAGAGAGGGAGAGAAGAGGAAAGTGAGAGGAGAGGACAGAGAGAGAGAGAGAGAGAGAGAGAGAGAGAAAGCAGAGGAGAGATAGAGGAGAGGGGTAGCAGCAGAGTAATTGGCCTGAGACGTGCTCCTAATGCAGCCTCATCTTCATTGTATTCCTTCTTCAAGCACTTCTCCTCCTCCCTCCTTCTCTCCTGTCTGTTAACCCCATCCTGATTCTAGCCACACTGTTCACTCTCCTCCGTCCTCACTCTCCCTTTTCTTCTCCTTGACTCTCTCCTTTGCCACTCTCATTCAAAGCACTTTCTGTCCTCTTTCACCTTCTCAAGTTCCTTGTCCCTCCCTTCCCCACACTTTGCTTTCTCGCCTTTGCATACAGCGCCACTTGGTTTGTCTTCTTCTGACACCTCTAGGGAATGAGCATCGGGATGAGCACCTAAAGGTTGAAGGGCAAGAGAGCTCCCACAGGGACTTCTGCTCAGCTCTGACCTCTCTGTGCTGTGTGGCTGTCTGTTGGATAGAAGAGGCAGCTGTGAAAGGGCTCAACATGGTACAACAAATGTTCTTTATCATTTAATAAAGGTGCTATATCAGACAATTATGAGTTAGGATTATTCTATTATTCATTTTGACTAATTACTCTTATGTCTTTATTCATTTGTGGATCAAGATCCAAATTCATTCAAACACTGGTCTGAAACACAAAACTAAGAGTCTATTTAGACTGCAGTCCACCCTTGGACCCTAGGCCACATTTGCTTCCATCCATCAGTTGGTATGGCTGTCCTTAGTACTACAAGCTTTCACTATAGAGGCTGAAGTGGTTTACATCAAAACCCTGCAAACCTGCCGCTAGCACTATGGCAACTGAAATGCAGTGGTGTCCGACACTAAAAGCTCTGCAGATAAAGCAGGTGACAGTAACTGTGCTTTATGGCATTCATTTACAGCACAGACCACCTCCATTGTCTCTTCTTCATCCATCTCACTACAAAGCTTGTGTTTGCACGTAATACGATAATAAAAATGATGATAATTATAAGAGCGACAAAACATTTTATTCGCACAGAACTTTTAAGACCCAAGCTACAACTTTACGTTTAAACATTTCAGGGCTTGCAATGCAGCAAGTAAAATCAGACAATTAAAAGTGATACAAAAATAAGGTGGAATAAAAGATCCCCAAACATCAAATTGCAAAATCGATTCAAATTGCAAAAATAAATGGTTGCATTGATTATATAAGCTAACTGTGATATTCTATTGTAAGACTGTTCTGTACTGTACATTAGGCTATTTTATGGCAACAATAACCCACAGACTTAACCTGCACTCATACACTTCACTATTACACATACATTTGCCTTCACTGCTGTTTTGTGACACACCGCCTTACATGTGTGGGAAGTTATTTGTTAGCTGATTTTAACTGAATTGTAAGTGAACAAGTATATGGACGATACATTCCTCAACATCGGTTCAAGGGTTTTGTCCTTTATTTCGTGCAACCGACTTTACATTCACACTGAAACTAAGGCCAAAGCGATCAGAAAAAAAAAAAAAAAGCAGCAATGACAAGATTCACATTGTTCTAATCCCAACCCACACACACGCACACACACACACACATACAGACACACCCACACACACATAATTGGATCCTACACACTGCTCACAAGGGGGGACCCATCTGGAGGGGATGTTTATGTGTGTATGTTTGTGTGTGTGTTATAAGGTACATTTCTCTTGCAGTCCACCCTTAGGCCCTGGGCTACATTTGCTCCCATCCATCAGCCAGATGAGCTGTGTCCTTTTTAACATTGCTGACAGCATGGAAAAAAATAAACTCAGACAATATATTTATTTGTAGATTAGCGCCCGAATCAATAACCCCTTTGGAGATGAAGGGTAATGTTGCTGATGGAAACAGACCACGCTGAAATTAGAATTTAATAACAAGAAATTCCTATTTCCTCAACAAGGGAAAGAAAGTCTCTTTTACTCAAACTCCACTGTCATGATCTTTGTCATTATGTACCTGTAAAAGTGTGTGCCACAGTGACAGACAGATATATATATATATAGTCTACTACATGAGACATTGTGAAAAACAGAGAATGTACTGTTTGTGTCACTTGCTGCTGACGATGTATACACCTCTCTGCTGGATATCTGTCCATGTGTGTATTTACAGCACTTTTTCAGCTGTCACCTATTACCAAGTACCATCGGCTCTGTTTGTGCTCAGCCTTCACTGTAAAGGATGATTTCTTTTTCACATGACCTGTATTTGTGTATGCAAATATGTCTGTAATATTGTTTGTGCGGGGGGCCAAACAATGTTAATCAGATGTTTACGAGCGCTGCATAGTAAATGCCAGTAAAGGTTGAGAATTGATATTGCGCAATTGTACAAACCTGGTAGAAAATGTTATCTAATTTCTAAATGAAAATGCTCTTTGGATGTGCACTATGTCAGCGAGTTGATGTGATGCAGTAAATGTACCTGTCCTTCTTATTTGTCTGTTATCTCTGGCTATTACAGTGGATTCCCTAAATGAAAAGTCACATTTAAGACTTATATTTATTTTGCAGGTGTTGGACTTTTAGCAGCAGCAGACGTGAAGATGGAGTTCTTGAAAGCATGAAAACATCCAGTGACAAAGTAGTTTTTTCTTTCTGCTGGAATCTTAGTTATGTTCTGATCGAGATCCTACTATACTACCCACAGTACTGAGCTTTAGATAAACAGTGTAGGAAGGTTGAATACAGTCCCTCTTACAGTTCGTTCCTAATGTAAAGCTAATTGCTTTACATTATTTCATGGCTTCTAACAGAAGAGAAAATAAACACAGCTGTCAAAGAATTACAGTAAATCTCCATAGCCATAAAACGCTTCTAATTTTTTCCTTTAAAAAAAGCTATTGCCCACCCACCATGCCAGGCCATCCAACACGTTTCCACCTCAGTGGTGCACACCAAACAACTTCTCTCTACCCTGCAGGAAACAGTTGCTGATGTGCCTCTATTTCCATCCCGATTCCCATTTGCTTTCAAGTGCCACTACTTCCCGTGTCTACGAGTTCGTCCATCTCCCTAGGGGGTACGTACATCTCCTGAGCCTCCGTCTATTCCTCCCTGTTTCGTTTCAGCAGACACTTTCTTAAAGGTCAGATAGCTACAGGGCCGTAAAGATGGAAGGAGGTGAAAAGAGGCAATGAAGTCCGTACCTGCAACTCGTAAACAGCCCAATCACAATCACCTGAAGGACAAATGACACAATGGCCAAGTCAAGTGGTCAAGTGGATATCATCAGCTAAAATAAATGCATGGTGGCATGGGTGAACGGTTAGTTCAGCTGGTCATGCATATGTGTCATATGATTTGATTGCATACTGAGTGCATTAGTGCTTATGGTTTGTGCTAGTGTGTGTGTGTGTGTGCGAGTGTGTGTGTGTGTATGTGTGCACATATAAAGGGGTGCAATTTTCTTCTGAGGGCCATTACTGCTGAACCTTTGCAAGAAAGTACAATGCTTGGCCAGAAAAATAGAAACATTTAAGAAGCCTGACAATAAACACCACCTTACATAAAATGCTCACTCTTTGTCCACACAACTACTTATACTTCTTTGTGTTCAATTCGTGTTATGATTTTTAAGGTGTGATTATGTTGGATTGCAATATATATATATATACCTTAAATATAAATTCAATTTAATGCAAACTAGACTTGTCCTACAGCTTCTACCATGTAGATCTGTACTTCTCTGATTTGCCCATTTACAAGTGTATTGTTTGTTTCTTCTCTATAAGTTAATACAAATCATTAAATCATTTCCCTTGACATGATCATTCTCCGGCATCTCTCTGCTGTTATCTATTTCTTTTACATCCTCTCTTTGACCTCGTATCTTTTGTTTTATCCTCTCCGCTCTCCCTCTTTATACTATAGTTATCCTCTTTATCATTCCGTCCACTCTTTTCTTACCATTGCATTTCCACATCTACAGCTCTGTTCTATTTACTATCGCTGCCTAGTTTCTATCTTCTCTTTCTCATCCCTTCACGCCCTCCAGCCAATTTCCCCACAGTCCCCTTTCCAACATCTAGTTTTCTCTCTATATCACCGTTGATCTACCTTTCATGCTGGGCTCCTACACGGTCTGATGCCCTCCCTCTGTGTTTATGCTGTATGTGTGTTATTTGTATCCCCTACCTGCCATAGTGAAACTCATTGCTTTGTGTAAGGCCCCACTGGCCCCACCCAAACCACTCACTATGCTGGCTGTCACAGGGGCCAGGCCACTGAAGATTACACTTCACTGAGCAAGTAGCCTCTCTGCAGGCCTATTCCCAGCAGATGTGGCTAATGCAGCCTATTATCACTGTGTCCCCATGCTTTTCTCTTCATGTTTCTTTTTTCACTCCATTTTATTCTTTTATTTAAAAATACAATCTGTTATGTGAAGATAGGTCATCTTTAGTGAAGGCGAATTGCTTGGTTTTCTTGTCATCCTTTTATAGTGTTTCAGTATAGTGTGTGTTATTATCACCCACGGTCACATGTTGTACATCCATTCTTTTATATCGTTTTTGGTGGTTTGCTACATGTCATATCATGACAATGCTGTGTGTCATCTTCTGCATACTACAGCCTAAACGGCTCAATCATACGCAGCAGAGAAATGATAAATTGTATCAAATTACCAAGACAACAAGAATATACACTGAAAATCCTCTTTCGACGATGGCCTCTTGTTATTGTGTGAATTATCTATTGTAACAGATTGTCATAATTCTTACACTGAAATGTATAGTTAAAAGTATCATGTTACTAAATCGTGATTATCGTGATATCACATAATCAGCATAATCAGAAAATTAACTTAGCCTATATTTTTTTTCACAATTGCAACATCTGCATAAAGTGATAATTATGTTGTAACTTTGTGTATTAGAATAGTGATTATTTAAAAAAAAAAAAAAAGCAGATTGACCATCTGTACACCATAATATTATTTTTTTCTGTTTGTAAAAAAATGAACACTTTAGTCATATTTTTGCTGCCTTATTGTTGTTCCCTGAAGCACGTCATTAACATACATAAGGTTTAATTACCATATAATTAACTAGCATCAGCAAGGCTGTTGTGTGTAATAGGTCAGCAGTAATATGGTGTAGAATATTATAGTACATGCAACCGCTTATTGAATGAGCTCAAATAAGTGAAAATTTAAGAACCAGAATGCAGTTCCCAATTACTATTTTTATAGGACCAGTGTGGAAGATTTAGAAGCATCCAGTGGTGTAATGGCAGATTGCAATACCCTCTTTTCATCTGTGAAACAAACTATGGTGACCAATCTGTTCTAACATGGAGAATCTGCAGCGTCTTTAGATAAAATAGCTAATTTTAACAAAAACACAGCAATTCTTATTATCCAGGTAAATATACACTAAAAACATATAACAAGCATATTGCACTGCATTTCTGCCATATTCTGACCTCCATCTGCATATCATCCCTTTTTCTGTAAACACAACAACGTTGTCTTTGGTGTTAGTGTGTTATTGTTTATGTTGTATTTGTAGTTGTTTCAGATCCCCCAGAGACATTCATTTCAGAGGCCACCTGGTTAAAGGTCACATGAAGAAGGTCTATGGCCTCCACAAGCCAGCACTCAAGCTGTGTTGGCCAGTTGGGCAGAGCACCAAGGTTCTGCTCCCTCACATCACCTGTCCCCCTCCCTTTGTCTTCCAGCTGAAGCTTTGAACACTTTAGAGGACACCATGCTCCTCTACATCCTCACAGATGGCCAGTACTTACCTTCCTATTGAACTTCCTTTAACTGAACCCATGAATCCGAAGAACCTGAACGTTGGAAAAGTCATGTTTTAACAGAAGTTAGGCAATACAGCTGAATCAACGGTCTGACTTGACTATGACTTTATATAAATACTTTAAATGTTATCTCTGAGTCAGCATTTTCAAAGACAATATATAATATAATGTACAAGTAAAAATAACATATAGTATTGTATATTTTTTCAGTGCTTGTTTTTTCCCGCGTATCATTAAATGGACTAAGTCTGCTAGAATCTGCAGATTTCATTGTTAGCATGAAATTGCTTCCCTTGTTTGAAAGTTTTCATTTATTTCTGTTAAGAAAATAGGCCTCCTCTTAATTAATGGCTGCCATGGAGTTAATTGTGGTTTTCCAAACTTGCTGACGGTCCCAATTTCACAGCCACAACTCCACCTGTGAGACTTGTTTCGACTTGCCTCACCCTTACTCTAACCCTAACAAGTCCCAAAAGCAAAAAGGTTGAGGACCCCTGGCACTTCTCTTTATCCGGCTCTGGAAGCAATATGAGTTCAACGTTGCTCTTTTCACCCTTGTAGTGGCTTTGACTACTGATGATAAAATGTTTTACCCAAAGAGATTCAGATGATCCACATGGCAGGACAGCTAAACTCTCTCACCTGCTGCTTTGCCCTAAGGTCACAACTTCTAAACATGAACATCCCAGGGAGACAGGGCTGTGAAGATCTCCCTCATGTCCACATGTGAAAGGGGAGCAATTTTAACGCCATCTCTCTCTTGCTCCCATGATCCCAGAAGATAATCCACCAGTGAAGCAGCCAGACCACATCTTATTCTACTTATTTGGGAGCTAACCATGTCTCAACTGGCCATGAAGTGAGTCAAAGCCATCACCAGATTTTAGCATTCCTCTTTGGCATTGTCCCATTAAAATCTGAGGCATGATTGGTGGTACTTCCACCCCTACCTCTCTCTCCTGCATGTCTCACTCAAACATGTGTTTGTCATCATCGATTGGAAAGATGCTTACTCTGACATCACTTCGACATGCCTTTTTATTTATTTTTGCTGTGAGTAACACACAACTACAACAGACTTCAACTTCCACTAGTCTTTGGCCAGCTCCAATATGCTGATTTAGAGCTTCACAGTAACAGACAGGAAACATGTGTGTGTGGGCATCAATGAAACTATGGCCCCCTTTGGGCCACCCATAAGCCAAGAGTCTATTTGGCTTAAGTCAAGATGATCTGGGCTGGCTCTCTGTCCACATAGCTACTGGCCATAGCAATTCAAGCAATTCTTTCAGAGCAAATAAGATAAGTAGCGAGAGACTTGATACCATAAGCAACATAATGGCTGCTTATAAGTACTGTGTCTCTTATTTATGAGGATTAGAAAGGACCATAGCCCACTTATGATAGATGTTAATATTCTGTTGGAATTTGTGGATAATGAAGGTGTTTAAGGGGCTCTTGTAGTAGTAATTCATTTTAATTCCCTCACAGGACATTTATTTATGTTATGCCGGTTGTAAAACATGATGCAAATCTTTTAACTTTGTCCTGCGGATGTTTATGAATGCATACTTATGTCAGGAATATCAGACATAATGCAAAGTTAATGAAATTAATGCTTTCAAATTGTCATTGTTTGTGTATATGTGTGCTGAGTGTTGGTTAGGGACACCTGATGGATGCTAAAATGTAACACTTCTCCGTATGCCACCAGTGGTACTGGTTGGCTGGTTAGAAATGACATGCCATCAGACAGCAGATGGGTTCTCCTTCCACCTCCTCCTTTTCAGTTTCCATTCTCTCTCTTCATTTCTGTGTATCATTCGCTCTGTCTGTCTGTTGCCTTCATCAAGTCTTCTGTCACCCCGCCCCCTCCCCCCCAACCCTCTTCCTTAAGGCTCAGTGCTCAAATCACTCCTCCAGTCTATGTCCTCTCCTGGGTTCCTCTCATTTTGTTCCACCTCATTCCAGCCATCCCACCTGTCAAACATTCGGTAACCTCAGAAATAAATCTTTACCACGGCACAGTTAATGTGTCCGTTTAAATACTTTAAAAAGCCTTCATTCTCTCGTGTTGAGCTGATATGATTAAGATTATAGATATGCTACAAGGGTTGTTAAATGGAATCAGTGAAACAGACTACTGATTACAGATAACTCAGGGAGATTTGTTGTAAAATGTATCCATCACACCTGCATATATATGAGTTCCAAATCAGAATGAAGTGCAGTGTTAGAAACCATTATTGTCACTGCTCATCAGCTAGTTGCCGGTGTAACTACTGGGAACATTGAAACTGATTGTAGCTGTAGCTCCATTTTGCATGGTTTTCCATTATGTTACAGCAGTAACCATGCAGCTTCATAGCATACTGGCTCAACAAGCGCAGCAGAATTACAATTCTCATACACAATTACCTTCATTTATTTGATCATTTTTAAGGTTGTACTCCGCGATACACCTGCACAATCTATGCTCTCCTTTTATTAAGCCTCAGTTTGGTAATTTGAAATGTGTACATTGAAGCGGTTAGCAGATTATTAATGTGTTTAATCAGAATATCAGATGAACCTCAGAGGCAAAGAACCGCCAAAACCATTCTTGGTTTAGCTCATCTGTGCATGATTGACAACATGGCACCACACAACATCCTCTGCTCATCCACACACATCAGTCACATCATTATGTGCTGAAACAGTGCAGAGTGGGTGGTGAGTGTTGTCAGTCATCTCCAGATGGAAAAATATTGCAGAAAGACATGTTCAGACAGGCAACAATTGTTGCCACCCAGCCACTCACTGGTGCTTCCACAGTGCAGTCAAGTGGAGTTTTGAGAATTCAGGGGCAGGGACACAGAGTGGCTGTTTTTCGCCCGTCTTTTCATCTCTTGACTGCCCTGTCTTGTGTGATTGGCTGTCTGTCAACAAACACTGCAGCAAGTGTAGGCTGGAAAGAATCTACAGGTTGTGCCAATTGCCAGCTAGATGCTAGAGTTACCAGGGCAGGAATAATATTCTATCCAGGAATGAATGAAGCTCAGAAAGCTACAGTTCATTTCTTATCACAGTTCATACCTCTTGCTCATTTACTGCTGACCTCTAACAAGTCAAAAATCACTGTAAAGGACTGTTCAAAGCTCTAAAAGCAACAGCAATTTTAAAAAAATGCTCCTCAAAATTTGTCAGGGCAACGTTTCTTTCAGTGGGTGACCGCCAGGGGTTATGATGTACATACTGCCAATTTTCGTCCTCATGTAGATGCTCTGGTTTCTGCTATGAATGTGCACACGATGACACTGCTGTGCACACAAGAGCTGCTTGCCAGGTTCATAGCTTTGTGTGTGGGGGTTTGCAATTCACTTGCACACATGGAGATCTCTGCACGACCAAGCATGAGCAATTTCAGCAGTTTCCCATTTGTGCAATTTCATATTTACTCCTCTTGTAAATGCAGCGTTGAAAGAAAATGTCAAATTTTCTCTTCATGATGCTGTTGCTGTGTGCTTTGGCAATATGTACACCTGTGTGGTTGTCAAGGGAAGTAAAGCATACTGAATAGAGCATAATTAATTGAACTGTAAGGACGATACGTCATTAATTATTCCTATCTTGGCATGGAACCATATGGCAGCACTCTTATCTGCATTCATCTCTGAACTTGCAATAATTAAAAACTTTGTTAAAAGCGACATATGTTGCCTTAACGGTGCATCGTTTTTTTTTTTCTTCAACAAAACATGTGATATAGAAGTTAACGTAACATATGTGCCCATAATATATATTTTATTCAGCTGTAGCATTTATCTGTTTCATCAATACAAAATGCCAGTAGTTTAAACTGACACGGAGGTGTTATATAGCCAAGTAAAACAGTCTTTCCCTTCAGTTCTACTGATGTGTAGAAGGTAAGGTCAGTTTCTGGTTACTGCATTCTTTTTAGCGCAGCAATTAAATGCTGCATGAAGCGATGTACTACAGTTGATATCCAAAGGTCAGGGTTGTAGTCACAGACAAAATATACTTGTAAGATGGTAAATGATTATGCCTTAGACTACTGTACGTGACCTCTGCTGTTTTATCTCTGTGGCTGTTGGACAGAGTCTCTGCAGTTGTGTTCAAAAATGTATTCCAACCGGCACAGAAGCTACTGAAATGGTTGTGATGGTCCAAAAAAAGTTATTCAATACTTTATGTTGTGGTTAGTTTCATTTTGGCGTGTACAATCCGTGATTTATCACCATACAATGGATGTTTTTCACAGAGAACATCCTGACTGTGTAGGAAAAGAGCAGGTGTAACTAATAACATTCATGATGGCTCTCAATGTAAGTGACCCAGTAAGCTATGCCAGTAAGTCAGCATGCACAATAGCCCGGGCCTGTTAACTGGAACATCTAAATTAAATGTAGCCATTATTAATGTTATTAATTACCTGCCTGTGCTTCTTTTCCTCCTCTGATTTATGAAAATGTCTGCCCTAAAAAAAAACATTAACATACATTTTTATGACTCTCACTGTATATTGGCGTTCCATGACCAAACTCATGTAGCCAAAGCTTTTGGGACCATCACTCAGGTAGAAGTTTGATTTTTTTTTTTTTTATTTCACCTAGAGGCACGTTTATATAAAAGGTTTTACAGCTTAACAGGACTATTCATGACATGTTCACACTCCTCCCCTCAGGACAGACAAGCTTGAGGCACATTTTGTAAAAGAATGATTCTCTCTTTTACATATATCCTTGATTTAAATCTGTAATAAACTTATTGCTCTTGCTTGAATGAGCAGCATGTCCTCCTAGGTCTAAATGTCACCCCAGTGAGATATAGTAATTAATAGAAACATTAGTCAAATCTTTTTAAAGTGGGAAAGGAGTCACTTCAAGAACATTTTGAAATGCCCTTCTCCAGCAGCAGTCCTGTTGATGGATTTGTGCATTTCAGGATCAACACATGGGAGCCCTCTATCGCCTGGGACAGCATTTGGCTGACTAACCAGATAGGTTGAGGCAAGGTTCTGTATGTAAATTAGTGTGTGATTGTGGATACCAGAGGGTTCTATTTTGAAAGATATATTGCAATTTAACCTTCAGTTCTTCGTGTCTGTTAAGCTTTAGCTACTTGATATTGTCCTTGGTATCCAGAGTGCTGCTGGTTATATTCTGCCTGCCACCCTGAGCCTAAAACTGTGCTTAAATTCCCTATTATTACTATAAAATAGATACACAGTGCGCAATCTGGCAATTCTGGTTATTGGAAAGTAGAAAATGTTCTTTACCATATTATTCTATGGAAATAGGAATAGAAAAAGAACAAGGCAGCGTTTTGTAAATTATAATATGTACTGAGTTGAGTCCTTGAGTCCCCACAATTTACAGAATGTCTTATTTCTTTGGCCTGTTTAGTGTACACAACAATGCACAGGCTATATTGATGAATTTAGTTGACAAAAAAAAGATGGTGCAGTCTTTACATACAATGGCATTCTGCCAGAACATTGCAACTGAAGATTTACTTGCAAACGTTCTTTGTCAGCTTATATGTTAGGTTACAGTTTGACATATAAAGGCCAATACATGGTTTCTGCATCAAGTGTAGCAATTCCAACGATTCCTCATCCTTAGCCCTATCCTTGTAAGCTGCGAAAGCTTACAACAACAACAAAGCAGCTTTTCTTCCTGCAGTCAGGAGGTCACCATGAGGTGTGGAACATACATATATATATATATATATATATATATATATATATATATATATATATATACAGTCCATGTGCAAGTCTGCAGCTGTCTGTGTCTGCATCTGTCTTAGACTATGATCAAGGCTTACCTGCTGTCAAGGTATTAAGACTGGGTGCAAAAGAGGAATCGTAAAAAAAAGAAAAAGTAAGAAACTTTCTCATTTATAAATCTGCGAACTTTCCACTGGCTTCTACCAGCAATTGAGATTCAGCAGCTACAGATAATGACAGTGACCTACAGCACGTCTGCACAGGTTGTTTTCAAAGGCTTTTTGGCCAACATGGGGATATTTCACTTCCCTTGGACTAGAGGGAGACAGGCTGACCCGTGGTGCATGTGAAGATTAATTCACAATAACTGTTGGACATTTTATACTGCTTAATGCTAAAGGCATGCACAGGAAGGAGACATGTCTGGACTAACCCATCGACTAGCTAGCATGGCATGCACTAGTTAATATACTAATTTGGTAACTTATTAAAAAATATCATGTGAAAAAAAGCATAAAATACTGAATTTTAAATATTCAAAGCTGGTAGATGTGTACGGCTGACTGTTTACTGCTCAATCTCAATCATTCACACATGTCTCTTTCTTATGTTTGATATATGATGGCATGTAGTGACTGCAGACAGTACAAGCACTGTGCTTGCCCTCATGTGTGAGATGCACTAGATATACAACTCCAGAATCAATGTGCATTCTTAAAATATTTGTTATGTTGTTTTTCTCTCTCAGCTAGATCTTTGTTGTGACCGCAATATCATGGCATCAACCTTCTGACTTGTATCTGTGAC
This sequence comes from Miichthys miiuy, assembly GCA_036365135.1. Lineage (NCBI taxonomy): Eukaryota > Metazoa > Chordata > Actinopteri > Sciaenidae > Miichthys > Miichthys miiuy. Next base: position 21,733,637 of record CM071603.1, read on the forward strand.
TGAATTTTTACAAAAAGCCAATTTGGCAAGAAAGCTGTTAACCTGGAAACACTAACTAGGGTTTTCACTGTGTGAGAAAAAGACAGTGAGAGAGAGAACGAGTGAGATTGTATGTATGTATGTGTGTGCATTTGTGTGGCTGGCTAGCTGGGGGGCATGAAGCTGAGAGTAGGGCATTATTAAAAACCATCTGCTTTCCTGCAGAGTCAGAAGGCCGCCTGGACACAGTCTCTTAACAGGCCTTGTTTTCCTAGTTGCCCTGGAGCAATATGACAAATTTGAAAAGTAGGGGGTGACTGAAACACTGTTTTTTTTGCAAAAAACAATCTATGTGTGTGTCTTTAAACAGAACACTTAATTCAAGCAATCCTACACAGTTACCCAGACGTACTGTACTTCTAAATTTTAGAGGTAACTCTTAAAATGAAAATAACTTCCAACATTTTGGACCATTATATTTCTACAGTAACCCAGAATGGAAATAAACGCTGGCTAGAGTCTTAACATGAAAACACTTCAAACTAAAAGACTGTTTTGCTGAAACAGCTATTGTTCTATTTTTCTGCCAGTTACACCTGCAAAAGAATCAAAACACAGAGATTTGAGTAAGTTTGTATCACTGACTTTATAAAACATGGATGTCGTATCCGTGATCCCACCCATAGGTTTCTGAACAGCCATTGTGAAGCTATCTATGCCTGTGCTGCCTCACAGCCAATCTAAAAATGGGCAAAGACGTGGAGCACTCCCAGTGCTGAGGCAGGCTGAATAAAGTCTGGCTGCTTAAACAAGCCACCTGTAATGGCACTTACTATTCAATCAAAGGGGCTATGCTCTTAATTGCATAACAATTGCATAACTAAGCCTCTATATAATTTCAACAGGTGAGTCATCCAGCCTCAGTACAGTTATCATGAACGGGGAAATTATTCAAACAGTTTATGTCTGCAGTGAAGTTTGGCATAATATGGAGGTTTATCAATCACATTGAGTATAGAACAAAACTGTAATAAAAAATGAAAGACATTGCAAGGCATTCATAATTGCTGCTTCTTGTATGTACACGAGAATACACTGAAGTTAGGAAACTCAAGTTGGATTTTTATATCCGATGCTTCCCTAAGGACTGCAAAATGTGAAATATTTTCACAGAAAGAATATAACCATTCCCATCAAAAGATGTCAGTCTTTTCTATTGTAAATCCAAAATATTAGCTGCATTCATGGCTGTTACAGCTCAGTTATAATAAACAAGAGGAATCCCATTTCATCTAACTCAAAAGGGCTGTTTCTTCTACTTGGTTTCTGTGCAATGAAGTGGCCTGTAAACACTACAGATGCAACAAAGCATGCTGAGCTCAATACTGGCTGCAACTGCCATTACTTGCAATCAGTCACACTTGAACGTCTATTACTCTTTCAAAGAAATGGTCATGTTTTGACCATGGTTCTCTTGGTCCAGGCAAATGAGAAGAAATAACCCTTCTTGACATAAAAGACCCTAACATGCAAGGAATTAGGTAATGTAGCTCTATCCCTCAAGCTAAACGCAGTGGTATGTGCATCAGGTACTCTAAGTTGGTGTATTCACACCTGTAGTTTTCTTCCTTTGGTCTGGACCAAGAGAAAAAAAAAAGATACACTGTTGTATTTTAGTTCTGGTCGAATGTCTGTTAGCACTGACCGAGTAAATGTGAAGTTAAACAGACTGACAGGATTCTCGTTGACTGGATATTCTTGGAGATCATCTTGCATTATCTGAATGAGGAACGTAGGCAACTCTAATTGACAGACACGTTTCTAAAGACATTTAATGCTTGATACACATTTCTATACTTTAGTGTCACAAAGAGCTCATGAATAAATAATAATCATAATAATTGTCAAGTCAAACAATAAGTAAGCCACAGCAAAGACAAAGACAGCAGAAGACACTGGTAGTGTGAACAGTAATAAGAGGTATAAATATATTTAAGATGGGGGCATTAAAAGGGAAAAACTGACAGCAAAAAACACGTCTGGGCTTAAGGGTAGAATAATATATTAATAGATTAAAATAATGGATTAATTTTAAATAAGATTAAAAAAATGATAAAAAATAATCATAAAAAAACCTACTAATTTGAAGAATTATTAGTATAATTAGACTGCAAGTCAGCCCCACGTTATTTCACAACACAGGGATGATGTACATTGACATAGAGACGGGACAAAAAGGAGGTGTTCTGTACAGTAATGATTCAGAGCTTATGTGTGTGGTATCTCTGTAACACACAATGCACTTAATGAACTGACAAAGTGCATTAGTACATTAATCTAATACACTGACAAGTATATGTGTTACCTTGGTTACCACATGTGTATATATACACAGGTTTATACAGAAGATTGCTTTCTGAGCATATTCCCCAATCAGCAGGTGGATTTATTAGTAGTTTTGCTTTTGAAATTTATCTCATGAAATAATCACATATCTGCCATCATAAAAATCTTTGGTTGGTTTGATTTCACATCACAAACTAACACCCCAGAGTCTGCTTGGAAGGGGACCAAGACCACCATTTCTAAGTGGTCTTGGTCCAATTGTTGTCTGCACCAGGGTTCGACGTGTGGTTTAGATGATAGCGCTCCTAGCTCAAGCTTTCTTTTTTTTGGTTTGTTTGCATCACAGCACAATTTCAATTCTGCTCAATGGCCCTGTTTTTTCCCATGTTCCCTCTTCTGTTGGCATAAACAGACAGTAATGGCGTCTGCGTTTTCCTTCCCCCTCACTGGTCCTTCACATGGCTCAGCAGCTTAACTTGACAGCTCCACTGCATGTGAGTTCAATTGGTGGAGTTGAAAGCCTTATGCAGCATTGGGGTTTGGACTGATAGAATTCTCCATTTACCTTTTGCCCTCGGGCAATGAGAGAAAAGGAATAAGGTTAAAGCCATCCTACTAGCAGACTAAATGGAACATGATCCTAAAAACAAAAAAAAATGCAAGACGGAAGTAGGAGGAGCAAGAAGGAACATTTAGTTGCAGTTCTTTCTACATACCTCAAAATTAAGTTTTGGTTTCAGGGGATAATTCCGTGTTAAAGGCTTTCATCAATCACCTTGATTGTTTGAAATACATCAGCTGACAGTGCGCTTGAATGCACAAGTGCACACTTAACTCTGTTAAGGTTCATCACCTGTCTCAACTAATTCAGAACCTGGCAGCACTGTATGCCATTTCTACTTAAATAGGAGCTCACTCAGCTTCGCAACAGTTTCTCGAAGGGGGAAGCAATCATGCAATTAATAAAGTAACCTCAAAGAAATGAGTTTTACTTTTTGTAGCTATACAGTAGTGAGTAAGACCAAATATATTAGACCACAGTCACTTTAGTTTTGCCAATTTCACATTCAGAGCCTACAAGTGTAGCTACTGATATGAAAGTCCATACAGAGAGTAGACAAAGAGCTAGGAGGTGAGTTGAGTCCCCCATGAGGCTCTGAATTGGCCGATGTGGAGTATAAATGAAGAGGTGTGAGTCATAGTTGTGATGGCAAATGTTTGATGAATGACAGCTGGTTGTCAGGAATTACGGTGAAATTCTTGACAAGAAGCAGGGGTCACTGTAGTGTTGTTAGTGATGATGGAAAGATCTTGCAGAGGGCAGAAGCAGCCTTGAATGAAGAGCAGTTCACTCTTTGTCAAGGCTGAGCTTGAAGTGGTGGGCAGGGATCCATTCACAGTTGTCAACGTGGCGTCGCAAATGAATGCTTCGCACTGTGTACTGCCAGAGGGAAGGAACGGTTAGGTTGAGTGTCATCAGCATAACAATGGTAGGTAATATTACTGGATGACAGAACAAGGACATTTCTAGTGTAAAAAGGAAGGCAGTTGTGACTGTCCAGAAGCATTCCACAGGAGAGGATATTTAGTGGTGACAGCAACCAAAGACTACATTGTTAAGCTCGGAGAAGAATGACAGGAGTGGGGGGTCAGAAATCTGTAGATGAGCGAGTGTGGCAAGGTCCATCTGACTGTTTCTGGGAATTATTGCAATGGGCAGTCATAAGATGATGAGGGCTGAGGACAGAGGGACCATTTTAGCAGCGACACGTGCCTCAGTGACAGCTGGGAATGTATGATCTTTGAACTTGGAGTTGTTTAATTTGAGCTGGCATCACAAATCATCAGTGACATCAGTGTTTATGCATACAAAAAGCCAACAGAAGCACATTTATTAAGATTCCTGATTTTCACAGGGCCCAAGAGAGTTGGCCATATGAGGGCTTTAATATTCTATAATTGGACACATAAATAGGAAAACATATGTAATTTTAATTCATGCATTTTAATACATGCTGAAATTAGGAACTGTTATATAATCAGGTAAACAAAAGACATATTGCACAGAGGAATGAGCAAATTAATGGATGCAAAACAATGCTGATGAACAATATTCATTGTATATTGTACATTCTCAAGGGCCAGACCTGAAGCTGCTTCTTTTGTTGAAACTGCCTTTATTTGTTCTCTTGTGTCAAATTCTTTTGAATGTTTCATTTTCTGTAGTTTGTGCTGTCTGTTCAAACATCTGTATTGATTGCAGGTCCTGAATTGCTAACAGGCCCTTAAGGGGCCTGTGTGGACCCACTATGGGCTTAAACTTGGGCCTCTTTTAGCCGTATCCAGTGCAAAATTGTGGGCACATCGGAGTAAGTCCTTTATAAGAAATGGGTATTTATAATGTTTTATTTGCACAGTGTAGTGTTGTGGTTATGTGGGCGATACTGGATTGTGAGAAATTAATCAGATTACTATATTATCAGATCATTATTTTAATAAGCTTCTAACCAACTAATTTCTCTGAAGGAACAATGTATTATAATATGGCTATGTTGTGCTAATAATCAAAGCTTGGACGGTAGATCAATTTCAAGTGAGGCAACAGAAAAAATTTATAGAAAAGGTTCTGTCATCCATAGCCACTAGTTGAAATGTTATATTTTACTTTAATAGTGTTGGGCAAGGTCACTGAAATAATAATGAAACCACAATTAGCTTATTGAGCATCCCACTGCAACACTTATGAGCTGCTATTCAAGTGCAAGAAAAGCCAATGACTCATCACTGGGTGATACACACTGCATTTGGAGTAATTATTTGTGAGAAATAAATTTTAGAATTATTTGTTGATATATAGGACGATTTATTATTTTATGAACTCCTTGGGGTCACACACAAAGAGACACACACCCATAGACATGCAGTAGTTGTGGAGAGATGTTAGAGTATTGTGACTGTCACATAGCAGTTAGGAGTTGCCTTGCTCAAGGGCATTTTGGCGGTGCGCAGGAGATTAACTGGCACCTTTCCAGCTACCAGTCCACACTGCATACTGACTGGTACATGCTGGACTTGAAACAGCCACCCTCCAGTTGTTCAAGCTAAATTCCTTTAGACTGTACTACTACCATCCCCCGAATATGTAATAATTTGTGTTAACCCATGACTATACCCATAAATATCTAACTGATTATCCTCGCAAATTTATTATGATGGAGGTTTTGAGGTAGCATGGGCTAAATGTGAATACAACTGGCAACAGTTTGGTTTTAGTTTAATTTTCAATTCAATTCAATTTTATTTATATGGCGCCAAATCATAACAAAAGTTACCTCATGACATTTTCCATACAGAGAAGGTCTAGACCGTGCTCTTTATAATATTATTTACAGAGACCCAACAATTCCACCATGTGCAAGCACTTGGCGACGGTGGCGAGGAAAAACTTCCTTTTAACAGGCAGAAACATGACTGCTGTAGTTTACCTAGTTTCGTTTAAGTTTACCTAGTTTGGTTGTAGTTTGCCCATATGCAGAGTTCTGTTTAGTGGATAATCCATCTGGTAAAGGTTCTTCATGCTGATGTGCACTTCTAATTTTACATCAGGCTAGCAGCGTGTTAATATGTAGGTTAGTATGCTGTAGCCTACTTGCTGCTCCAAGTCCAGATAAAGTAACAACTGAAAAATGGCCAATGCACCTGTAGAAGCTGGACCACAGCTGGGACAAAGCAGATAATCTTGCTCAAAAGATAAACCACTAGCTCACTTTTTGCTAGATTATTCACAACAGTCCTCTAAATCAGTGTTTCTCAAATTCTCACTGCCTTAGGAAATATTAAATAGTTAAAATACAGTAGCGTAGGCTGACCCTGTCCGGCTACAGACTGACTGCTGTAGACTGTTGTTAACTCCTAAATGTAACTGGTTCAAGGTTCAGAGTTAATTTGGTGGAAAAGGAATACTCCTAAACTGCACTTCTGTTTCTAATATTTTCACTTTGTAGCCACAATCGCTGTATTTTTAAATCATTAATTTACCCCCGCTTACTCGATCCCTGTCACATTTTAGCTTGTAACTACTCATGGACATGTACCACTAGAGGTTAATTGCGTGCCACAAGTGATGCAGGTACAGTAGTTTCAGAGCCAGTGCTCTAAATAAACCTGCTGATATCTATGCTTAATAATCTCAATCATGTTGGTTTAGCAAGGGTTATGGTTGTTGGTAACAGATTAGTGTCTCTTCCTTTAATAATGAATTCTAGCTCAGTATGCCTTGGAATGGGTGTGGTGATGGACGTGTAGCATGGCAGTTTATTTGTCACGATCGTGATCTTTGCCACACTTTTTGTACTTATTGTAGTTGTTGTGCACATATATATATATAGCACATTCATGTATTTTTATACAGTAATACTTCTCCAATACTTGTAGATACTTGACACAACCTTTCATATTTACACAATGTATAGTACACTTACACATACTTTAGCACATAATACAGTATACATTATCTTTTTTTTCCTTTTATTCTATTTTGTTCACTCCAGATTTTAGTTGTTTACTGTATTGTATTTTATTTCTTTAGCTTATTTTTATCCTCACTGTCTATAGACATCAAAATAAAATAGTGCTATAGTGTTGTTACTGCAACTAGCTCTCTTATGCTGAGATGACCTGTTTTTCTCATCCAACACATTTCATTGTACTGTTGACCCTGTGTTAACCTACATATGACAAAGAAACCTGAAACTTGATATTATACAAAGTGAGAGTTGGCAATGGTAAGACTCAGAGCCTACAGCCATGCTAGAGGCTACATGAGGCTGTACTCGAGCAAAAAAGCTAAACTCAGCCAACACCAACATGCTCACAATGCACAATACATTTGGATGTTTAACTGGTATAATGTTTACCATTATCACCATTTAGCATGTTATTATGCTAAGCTATGCTAATTAGCACAAAATACAGTACAGCTAAGGATTCATCTTCTGGGGATCGTGAATGTCCGTATAAAATTTCATAACAAAACATCCAATCCAGTAGTTTTAAAATATTGATGAAAAAGGTGCATCGACCAGCCAGCAGACCAGCAGACCATCCCTCAAGCAATGCTGCAAGTGTATCCAAAAGCTGTCATTAAATATATTCCAGGCTTTTGCAATATTATCCAATATCGATGTTCTTGTCTGGTGATTGGGTTGTGAAGTGTGGCTCAGTAAGAGTCTGTCAAACTCCCTAAAGTATAAAGTTTTTCTTTTGCATTTATTACATTTTCCTTTATATATTTTTAAAGTGTTTTGCATGTTGTGCCATTTGTTTTCAAGTTCTGCTTGAATAGCCTTTTTTTAACTCTTGCAATCTGAATCAGATGCAACATTTATCTCTACTTTTTCTCTCCCTGAGCTAAGCTTTTATTGAGCTTGAAAATAACTGGCACTTTACAACACTACAGACACCAGGGGCTGAAATCACTGAATGAAGAAATCAGACAAGCAATGCTAAAAACAATCACAGAAACGCTATTGTTGTCAGCAAGATGAAAGTGAATTCCCAGACTTCTTGGGCCAAAGACACAAGAACACAGATATTATAAAAACAACCAACATTAAAGAAAACGCAACAACCCCAATTACGCATGACTCTGGGGCTTTTGTGCTATATTGTTCCTGGTTCCGGCCATCCATTGATTTTTCAGCTTCTAATCCAGGTCCATGTAGGTACAGGACAGCCCACATGCCCACATTCTTTAGCTAACTGGGAGATGTAAAGCCTTCAGTGTTTTGGGTCTCTACATTGGTGCTTTTCGTAGAAAACACCTCCACAAAAGTGCCTGGGGTGTTCTGTAAAAAGATACCTACACCACCTAAAGTGGTTCCTCTCAATGTAAAGAAAAGACAGTAGCTCGATATTGAGGTCTTCCCAAATCACTAAATCTCACAGACTGTGACCAGTCAGCCTGTCAATGAATCTCATTTTGGCCTGTGAAATCCATTGGCCTGAAATTGGTTTAGTGGACCCATTCCATTATTCTATGTAAAAGCAGCAAAGCAACAAATGCTGAGATTACAGCGAGAGAGACAGAGAGGGAGACCATGAAATAAATTAAGTCACCATATGGGCTGTGAAACATCTGTTGCCCCAGGGGGTGGCAGGGACCGATGGAGCGCCATTACTCCTATGGATAATACATTATTGTGATTGAATAAATAAATAAACCATTAAGTCACTTAAAATGATTTCAAGCCCTGAAAGGTTTCAAAGATTCCATTGTTCATCTGTCTCATTATGATATTGTAGTACTGCATTCAAGAGAGTGCTTTACACGGTAGGACGGCACTGGTGTCATACTACAAAAGCTGAACACTGCTGCCAATTACATGGCTCTGTATCACAGAGCTTTATGTATTATTGCTTAATCCTACATTTTTTAGCAAAAGACTAAAGAATAGCCTTTGCCAGTGAATAAGAGTAGATAACAAAACAACACATAACAGATGAAATAATGACAAATGGAAAACCTCTGGGCCCATTGTACTTATTAAACACATATAATGCAGTGAGTAAACACAACTACAGTATGTCCTGAGGCAAAACAGCTGCAATAGACATTATCTCAGTTGTTACAGTTATTATAAGAGCACCCTTGCTGAAACTCTTTGTTGTAATGTATAGTGGTCTACATTTTCTGCTTGCATCAATTAAATTTGGCAAAAATAAAATAAAATAAAACACTGGTAACAGTCAGCCAAAAAATAGTAACAATTATGGCACTTTATGTCATGAAGCAAATGACAGGGGGGCTGTGGGGACTTGATGTGACCATTACCCAGTTGGTGTGGCCTTCCATTGTTCTGTATACACTGTGACATGCCACTGTGTACAATTAACTAAATGATAAAGGAAAATATCCATATATGTAGTTCGTAGTCATACCTTATTGTGTTGCATTCTCTGCCACCATAAATTACAGCCCAATGGACAGTATAGCTCATTTTTAACATACAGTATATAAGCAATGCATAACATAAAATTAATTCAACACACTGCTATCAGATGTCTACTGAAATGACGGAAATAAACACAATAACGTCAACTGGATGCTTCAGAAAGTTTACTGACTTATTATGTGAAGCTGACATGCTTGTATAATGATAAAAACAATGAAAGAATTGATTCAGACTTCTGAACAATTATTCAAAAAACAATGCTATTAGTCAGAATCATGACTACATTTTACAAACAGTAGAGTACAACATGTGGTTTTGAATACACAAAAGCATTTTGTTGTTCTGGGTATTCTCTGCAAGTCTGCCATCAGCTCTGAAACAAAGCCTAAGGGAAAAAACAACAGCAGATTGTTAAAATTCCAAGGACTGTGTGAAAATAGCAAATCATTAATCTATTTATCCAGTACCCTGTCTCACAATTAAATATACAGTCTGCCAATTCTCACATGTTTTCATCCACTGTCATTGTGTGGCCAATATTTGCTTATTGGACAGGCTGTGGCTTAGGTGCCAACTCTCAAGCTGGAGACACACCAAAGTGTTACTGGACAGATTTATTCCAGATTTGTCCACCAAAAACATTGAATGGAAAATCCCAACTGAAGGCTTTGTTGGATCAGCTGCAATCGCTGATGGTGTTTGTACTTGAAAATTACATATTCAAAAAAAAATACATATAAGTGCAATAACACCAAATAATGTGGGGGTTTCCCAGGCAACGCCAGATACATACCACTCTAATCTGGTTTTGAGTATGTAGTGTATTTATACTGGAACATTCTGGCAACATTTAGTATACTCAAAGTGTACCATAATGCATCGCTATTGATCAACACTTTTGGCTGATAACACTGTGCAAAAAGAAAATAGTGGCTATAAAAAATAGAACAAATTGTGGACGGTGTTGCTAGAACCCCAGAGGAATCTATGGAAATAAAGAAAAGAACAAAATGAAAATCATTAAATAATTGGAGAAACATTTGGCTTTTTTGGGGGGATAGGTTTGGCTGGTTAATATCAGATGAGACTGATGACACCCCTCCTACAGAAAGTGCACAATAAAGGGCTTCAGGCTTGTAAGGGACTGTCAATGTTTGATGAACACCTCTATGCATTCATTACATTAATATGTAATGATGCGCATATGTGTTTCATCAATACAAGTGAGCTCTTGCCTTGGACTCTGTAAAGAGATTGTCACGTATACAAATGCATAAACGTCTTGACGATATGATTTATTCATTCATAGTATAAAATATGGACGTCATATCTGTGACATCACTCATAGGTTTCTGAACAGCTGTTGTGAAGCTTAGAACGTGGTAGTCTTGCCTCTGCTGCCTCCTGGCTAATCTAAAAATGAGCAAAGACATGGATCGTTGGTGGGCCTGAGACGGACTAAAACAAGCCACCTGTAACAGCAGCCACCAGTCAATCAAAGTGGCCACACTCTTAATCATGCATAACTTTAAGCTCTAATATAATTCAAACAGATGAGATATATAAAAAAATTTAGTACAGTTGCCATGAATGGGGAAATCAGCTATAGAGACCAAAATTGAATTATGTACCAGGCTGTAAACATGTTTATTTCTGCTGTGAAGTTTGCAATTTTTGACATTGGCTTCTATTATTTTATTAATTTTAAATGAGTACTTTTACGCTGCTTGCTGTTTATGAAATCTCAACCATGTATATTTTTCCTTAACCACTGAGTTATATATTCTGTTGTTACTCTTGCCCCTCCCTTACTCCCCAATTCAGCCAATATAGAAGTCAGCCTCACTGTTTAAGTGTCAGATGTATTTAAAATTTCATTGAGCCTGATCCAATTCTCACAAAATAGTGAATGAAACCACTGCAGCAGCAAATAACGACATTATAATAAATTACAAAAGCTTTCGTTTTCTGTTTGTGTGATCAGCTGAAAAGGCCACAATTAGCATTATCACTTTGTAGTCTTCGGTTCCCAGGGGAGTTATCATTGGATGAGGTATCAAAAATAGCTTCCGTCCCTCCAGCCCCCAATGACAATGAATTCATCAATGAAGGAAATGAAATCCCCACAATTTGAAAATAAGGATTTGGTTGGTGAATAAGAACTTTTTGGGGTTGTAACAAGCTGCCATAATTTATAAAGTATAATTATAGAATAAGGTGTGCAAAAGAAAATACTGCTTTCATCATGCGAGGTAAAAACAAACAATAGTTAGTTAACAAATAATGGTTAAAACCGTGTGTTGTTGTTTACTGCACTCCCTTACTAGACCAATTTTAAGAGCAAAAACAACTGTTCTATGATGTTTTTTTAGGTATTAGTTTTGATACCTGTGATTTAACTCACATTTTGAAGCACTGTCTGAACAAAGCACTCCACAATGTTTAATCAGGCATTTGTTCAAAAACATTGTCCTCCTCTTTGGGTCCAACTTGTGACAGTAAAACAACATTGCTAATTATTTTTGCAAAGTTTCAAAAGATTTCAACACGTATTTATTTGTTTCTTCCCCTGATATCCAAGAGTTTTTGCTCCATCTTGTTGAAGGCACCCCATGCATATGTATGGTTTGAAGTTGTTTGGCTTTCTCAATATGTTTATTTTAAAATCTTTTTTTAGCTTTACTCATAATTTTGTGAGTAGATTGTCTTGATGTTGGGAATTATAATGAGATTTATGTTTCTAGGACACCATCGAAATGAGGCTTTAGTCTCAGTAGGATATTTCAAGCATTCATCTGCTGTTTTTTTTTTTTTTTTTGAATCGAATAACAAAGCAGAAGATGATAGACAGGGGGAAAGAAACAAAGGAGATTGGAGGCTTCATTTGACTGCTGAACAACCAAACAATGAATAAAACTGAACAAGATCTTGAGAAAGTATCCTTAAAATGCGAATGGTGCTATCAGAATGTTTAGTAGCAGTTTACTGGAGACAGCAAAGGAACCCATCAATGCAAGAAGGAATTTATTTGTGATATATTGGTAAGAAAATACTATGCAGCAAGTTTTTTTTAAAAATGTGTCTAATTCTTTGCCTTCACGTAGCTTATGTTTTGTGTCATGATCAGTTTACAGCATATTGGTAATTATTATAAAGTGGTTTTACTGTCTACAGTTTCATTCTTAAATAAGGCATTCTGACATGGAATAATTTGAAGACAAGTCAATATATCTCAAAATAACCAGAATAGAACAGGCTACGTGATATTTTTGTCTTTGAATATGCTCACTGAGGCAATCATAGAGTCATAAATTCTTACACTCACTTGGCTGAGAGGCACAGCAGACTACACATCCCTGACTAAACATAGATTGTAGTATTTCACAGCTTGCAACGTCATCAATAGCACCAATAACATCACTCCTCTTTCACTCTGTGTTTTACTGTTGTGGGTGGAAGAGTGCTCTGTGCTCTTTTGACATTATGAGTAGTGTAAGTAGTGGGTAGTTGTCTTTCACAGTGGCCCACTACATGGGTTAAAAGGAACAATTATGGCTGCCATCACTCAATTTAGTTCCTGAAGCCCCATGCCTGTTGGCTTGAGGAATCTGATTACTCGGCTCACTCGAAACAGTTTGCTTTTGATGGAGCAGTTCCTGCAAGCAACAAGTCAAGGCCAAAGATTTTCTAAAAGAAGAACACTTTAAAAGACTGTGACAAGAGCAACACAGAGGATTAACTGTGACTTTTGACTCATGATGCCACAGTAATGTGTGAGGAGGAGCAGCTGTGTGTGATATTGCCCCACTCAAGGCTGAACTCCTGAAACATCTTGAGTCTAATGAAGTCGACTCTGATGTTTTGAAAGAAATACTGCTTGTGATGTTAAAGGACCTTTCTGACAGATACTCTGATCAAGAGTCTCTTCACACAGGTAAACCAAGGTTAGACATTTTTTGCTATGAATGAGTTCCTTCGTGCCATACTGTATCTTGCATTTAGGAGCAGGTGCATGCACACATGCTCTATTATCCTTTTCCCTTTTTAATCAGCATCAACATTGGACCCACACATCAAAGGAGCTGCCTCTCCTTGAAGTTGAGTACGCTTGACTAGCTGCTGAGGTGAATGACAACCAGGTAGGCCAACAACAGCATCAACAACAGGAAATTGACCACAGTTAAGCTGCTTTTGAAATGGCTCATTAGGCTCTCTCACAGTCTACTGGAGGAGCACGACAGTGTATTTGCTATATGTGATTTCATAAACTTGAAACTTGTGAGTGAGAGAATAGCTCCCTTTGCACTGCAGCAGACTTGCATTTTTTCCAAAGAAGCCCTCTTGAGCCTTAAACTTGCTGATCAATTAATACTCATGTAGAAAAATGTATAATATCTTACTTACATACTTACTCATTCACCCATCTCTCCATTCAGCCGCTCTCATTAACTCACCAACCTACCCACTCTCTCACACACACTCCTTCCCCTGCCAAAACTGAAAGGTTTAAATTGGTACAATGACTACTACTATGACTGCTACTGTCACTACTGATATCACTATTGTGGAGGCTGAAATGTAAGATCAGCACTGTCTGGGCTGACATCCTTCAACATGTTTTAAAAGCTGTTCTAATTGCATCCTTTGGATTTTCAGTATAAAAGGCATTACAATCTTTAGTCATCTAGTTTGATAGCGTGATTTCATGGAAACACTCTCTCTTAAATGTTCAGTGCTTGGTAGTGTGAAATATCACAAATTTAAAAATATTATGTTATTTCGCAGACCATGAAGAAGAATGTTTTATAGCCTAGTTTAAAGGTTTTCAATTAGTTCAGACAATATATGCTCTCTTCATTTTTCAATTTGGCTCAAATGTGCTGAATTGACTTGTGCTTAATTGTGCATTAAGCTGAGTTTCCGTTAAGGAAATAATTCACATCCTACTTTGATGATCAGCAACAAAAGAGCAACCCTTCTCTTAAAGCACTGCTTCCCAACCTGCACTGTAGGTCACCAAAACGTCAGAGGGTCACAAGGTTTGACTGTGTCAGAAAACTTTAAAAAATATACATACAGCATTTGATTTATTTCTGTGCAATAATTCAGACATGCTCATCATTGGTCCAAAGTCCCTCACCAAAACTACTTGCAACCTCTTCCTCACCATCAATAACTCCATTCTGTCTTCCTTCCCACACAATCACGAGCTCTGACTCATTTTCTACAGGAACCTCTCCATGAAACACCATGTCAACCAAAAAAACCATGACTGGCTTTTTCCATCTAAATAACATAACTTGTCTCCGCCCATCACTCTCCTTCCCTGCTGCTGAAACTTTGATCCACGTCTTCATCCAGAATAGACTACTGCAACAGCATTTTATATGGCACATCATTCAAAGTACTAAAAAAAAAAATCTCTATATATTCAGAACTGCATGTCTGCTCATCCACTCCTGTGACCACATCGCCCCTGCCCTCCAGAAACTCCACTGGCTCTCTGTCCCACAACAGATCCAATTCAAAGTCCTTCTCCTAATACACAAAACCCACTATCATGAGTTTACCCAGCGATGGAGAAGAATTCCCTTCAGGAAAAAAAAAAAAGGTACTAAGCATTTCAACAAGATGACAAAGCTCTTCATCCTTGCCCTGTAGTTTTAAAATTGATTAAATGATGGAATAAGTAACGCAAATCACAATCCTTGACCTTACTTACTAAGACTTTAATGACAGAAATGTCTCAGCAAATCATTATGTTTAGCTGACGTCCGTCAATTACTGGCAAAAAGATTGATGCTTGAAACAAAAGGTAGACCAGACCAATTTAAAATTGCTAAATTGCTAAATTTTGTTTATCATTGGCTGAATCCAGCTCCGCAGTAATTAAGCAGTGACAGTCTATTTAGTGCTGTCTTGTTTTGTATGCATACACATATTAGTAGAAGCTTTTACAAATTGCGACTGATGAATCATAATTTCTGAAAGTTATATTAAACACAACTCTCATGGGATCTGAGGTATCACTCCAGTCACCGAATGAATATTAAATATCAGAAGTAACAAAGTAAATTCTAAAATTTTCAACAAGAACAAAGTAGATTATTTTCTCATGTCACACTGTTGCAAATTGGACAAATTAGCATCTTCGCTACAAGGTGTTTGGCCATGTGTTTGAGTTAAGATGCCTCAGGGTAACTACTAGTCCTTAGAGGAAATTGTACTCTAGAGCAGATGTTAATGAAACATATATCCAGCACTGAATTACTGAAGTGAAAAGGCAAGGAACATATGAAGTCACTGAACTGAATGCAAAGCCTTTGTTGTTAAATCTCGCCAAGAACTCTTATATTTATGCATAACATATCGATATATATATTTGGACTCTTATATGAAAAAAGGAGTTCCTCAGTTTGAAATGAGCACTCACTGTGGCACTTAAAGATGGACGTTGTTTGCTTGAAACTGTAACATACAGATGTTTCTCTTTTTTCCCTTTTAAATGTCTGTCTGTCTCGTTCAAGCGCTACAAAAAGACAACATATTTCCACAGCAGGCTCAAACTACAGCAGAGAGCAGCCATCTGCACCAAGCTTCGCCTTGAGTCAAACATCTTGAGTAGCAAATGGGGAAGGTGCTGCTCTTGTGGTGCCTGTGGAGTTTCAGCAGGAGGTTGTGTCCCGTCTCCCCCCTTCATACAATAACTCTGTCCCATTTAGCCCTTTGAGTGATCACAGCCCTAATGGACTGATAAGTGTTAGAGCCACGATGTAGCAAAACTCTGGACATAAATTTACCCACTTGCCCTGCAAATCTTTCATTGCATTTCTGCTTTGAGGTAATCAATCAGTGTCCACACACTTTTACATTTACACAGCTGAAAATGTCAAATAATTATATGCATTCAAAGGCTTTTAGTACTGTGGGATGTTTGCATAATGAAGCATAGCATTAAGAAGTCTTTTTGCTCTTATTGTAATTAGGACAAATATTCTTTCTATTGTAAAGAGCTGGTTATTGCTAGAGATACATTCCAGGCTACTTCCCTCTTCTGTCTTGGTCTGCTTTTCTTTTCCATATTTTTGAGAAACATGACAAAAAATGAGCAGCCATCAATGGATGGTAAAAAATGTTGCACTTACAGCCTCTAATTCTAATGTCTGTCAATACAAAGTGTTGAGTGCTGCCTCTGAATGCATAGAAGAAGATGAAGTTGCCAATAAAAAAACAGCCTTTGATGCAAAAGTTCCTGAAAAAGCCAATTCTGTCAATCCACTGCCCCTAAAAGCAAATGTTACTGCTCTGCCTGACGAATTATTAATCACTCCCCGCTCAAATATTTTCTCATTCTCTCTCTCTCTCTCTCTGCATGGGCCAGTGTTTCATTTCTATGGCAAGCACGAGCTGCCATTTGCAGACTATAAGAGCAAATGTTAATTTGCCCCATGTGCATTTCTGTGCCAGAGGAGCCATAAGGCTTGGAGCTAACGTAGTGGTCAAAAGAAAGAGTGGATTGGGGGGCTGACTTGGGTATTTACATAAGGTAATATGATTGAGTTGTTCCCATAGATTTATCCTTTCCCTCAAAAACCCTTGGGTGACGTGAGGAATAAGAGATGAGAGGCACATTTATTCTCACAACTGTTGCCTCACATTCTTCAGTGGCTCCAGATGAGAAAGGCGACACATCCTATAGACATCATCTACTCCATATTATGTGATAGTCTGTCAGGATCATCTTCTAATCTACAGATGGTGCATGTGCAACTACAGAGAGCTTTTAACATTTCTGAAACAGGTGTTGGTGCATTATCTTGTCATCTGTTTAATTTATGTCTCTCCTAAGTCCTTCTTGTTTTCTGATTAAGGTCTACAGAAATGAACCTACCCTTATGTTAGTTTACAATTTCGGACTCTCCTCAAAGCAGGCTGGTCATCACACATGTTCAATAGCTGCTATCTACTCTATGCTGTTTCAGGTTGCGTTATGATTTTTGCAGAGCTTCTAATAAGAACTCAGAGGCAAATTTGTGTTCATTCGATGAATGCAAAATATCAATGATATCAATATTTTTTTGCATCAATTCATGCAAAAAGCAACAAATCAAAAGTAAACTAAACAACAGTGCAAAAGCTGGACAAATGTCAAAATAAACTTGTCATATGTAGTTCGAGGAGATGGACCCAAATGCAGACATGAAGGTATCGCGAATGAAAAGTAACTTTAATAACGGTACAGTATTGTAAACTAAATAATAAAAAAAAAGGGTACGACAAACAAAACCAAACTAGGACCTAAAGGGACTAAATACAAGACAGGGCATGATGACCTGCATGCATCTGCAAAAAGCATACACAGTATGAATATTCCCTTTTCACAAGTTGGTTTTGCACTTGATCTGTGGCACTACCGTTCAGTGACTTTACAGTAAGTCTTTGTCATTTATGTTATGTGATGTTACTGCCGGTTCTTAGAAGAAACGGATTCATGCACTAAATGAATCTACAATCCACTAAAAATGTCAATAAAAAGCAACAACAAAGCAGCATAAACATTCAGGCCATCACACTGACATTTATAGAACGTTGAAGAGAATGCAGCTTTATCAAATGCTGCGGATGTAAATGTGACAGTATTGTTACTTTCAGTTGGCTATCTTTTGTGTTGCTAATCTAAGTCCATAAATCTTCCTCTAGATGTCCACTAAACAAGCTACCATGTTATCCATGTTACACTATAATGTTATGCAACATTTTAGCTTCTCCTCTCAAGCTAAAGCTAAACCCAGACAATGATTACCCAGTACTGAATGTGGTAGTGCAAGAAATAAAGTGTTAGTCTACTAATAATTTGTCTAAAAATCTAAAACTTTTTGGCTTATAATTGTTTTCTTATGTATTTTTTTTTCAGGTGGTGATCATCAGAGGATTTTGCTTTGCAGACAAAACAAGTAGCACCACAGTAGCACATTAGAAATGGATGTTTCCAAAGGTCGATGTGATTGATTTTAAACTTGTGCAGCAATCTTTTTTCCACAAACTGAATGGTTGTCTCATCCCAAACTAAATGGTTTTACACAGCAGAGAAGGAAGAGGGAAGGAGGGAGGAAAAGCAGGTCAGTTGTTGACATGGATGAATGGGGATACAGCAGAACAGAATACACCACAGTGACCCAGATAGGACCCAGTCCAAAGCTAGAACATGCACGTGAATATTGTATTATACTATATTATACACGTGGCTGTTTTTACATGTGCCATTCAAGACAAGTAGCTGAAAGTCAAACTAAAAGTGCATCTTTGTGTATATGTGTGTGTGTGTGTGTATACATATATGGCCATCATCCATTTTTATATACAATATTTGTGTAAGTGTCTTGTGTAACTACGGCTGTATTTTAAAGCAGCTCAACCATAAGAGATGACAAAATGCAAATCGTAAAGAGTTGAATCATTTCTTAAGTGTGTAGGAGATTTAAAAAAAAAAAAAAACGCCCTCTACACTGTGAAGTATTGGCCTGACATTTCAGCCACATGGTGGTGCTGGTGGACTGCTGACCGTAGGCCATCATCAGTTTATCTGTCGCACACACACTGCCTCCTTTCAATCCCAGCACCATCTCATTCTCACTACCTCCTGCTTTGACTTATCACATCTTTTGCTCTCTCACTCCCGCTCTTCTTCCTTAACATAATGTGAGATGAGGTGAAGTGTTATGGCAAATTAAGTAAAATTAAGACAAGAGAACAGCTCTACTCACCTATGTCGTGCGTGGTTTTTATTGCACGGCCACTGACAGAGCCCTGCCTGTGCTGTCCTTGGAGATGGGTGTTGATGACAGACTGCAGACCATGAAAGGAGTGGGAGTGTTGCATCCAGTGGAGGTGGAGGTGCCTGCACAACACATTATCATTCACCCTCTATGGTTTGTTTTGTTCTCTTTCCCTTTTCACACTTTGTCTGCTATTTTTTTCCCTTCCTCCCCCCCTTTTTTCATATCCTTTCTTTGGCTCTGTCCCCCCACCCCTCTCCCTCTTTCTCTGCCTTTGTCCTTCCAGTTCCCTGTCTTTCTCTCCAGTCTTCTGTGTAGGTCTTGTCATTTGCTGAAATCTTGAAGTCTTTTCCATCTCTCCCTCTTCCACAATTCTGCTGTTATCTGTCCCACCACCTTTTTACCAACATCTACCTTTTCCTCATTCTGCCAACCTCTCCCCATGGCACCTGTCTAATTCTCCTTGTACCCACTCTGTGGTGCCACTCATAGCTTGCTCCTTCACCCTCCCCTTCTTCCTTTCCTGGCTCTCTCTGCCCTGGCAGTCTGACAATTGTTGGAGCATACGCTGCTAAGCAGTTATCACCAGCTCACAGGGGTGTGTGTGCGTGTGAGTGTGTGTGTGTGTGTGTGCACATGTACGAATGTATGTTTGGTAATAATAGAAAGAGAATGCGTATATGTGAGCATACGTCTGTCACTGTGTGCATTTTTCTATTTATATTGAGGTGTACAGCTCTTGTGTTCAGTAAAACAATACAAACAATGTGTCAGACAGGTTTCTATTATATTGGAGCTTTGTATGGCTCTTCTAGTATAGTGTAATGTTTTTTTTTTTGCAACAATGAGGGGTAAAACGATACTGAAAGGCTGCAACTCTACTCCTACCCCTGCCAAACATCCCTGGTGTCTAGCAGCTCTGGAGCCATATAAAAGGCACTAATTTCTTTGTCTTCAAGGATTTTTTTTCTAGTTTTGGTTCCATCTGTCACTGGGAGAAGGTTGAAAGAAAGGAGGAATAAGCCCAGCTGGAATCCTTTGTCTATTGAAGATAGATCACATTGTAGTAAGACCAGGACAATGCTTCTCTGGCCTTATGGGTACTGAGAGATGAGGGAC
Organism: Miichthys miiuy; assembly: GCA_036365135.1. Taxonomy (NCBI): domain Eukaryota; kingdom Metazoa; phylum Chordata; class Actinopteri; family Sciaenidae; genus Miichthys; species Miichthys miiuy. The sequence continues at coordinate 21,753,810 of CM071603.1, forward strand.
ACAGGCCAGGTCCAGGACCTCAAGAGCCAGGCATGCCAAACAATCATCCTGAAGGAAAGTAATTCATGAGGGTTTGATTTGTTTTTCTTGGTACAGTGAAATTATATTTTGAAGCTGTAATGCAGCGCCCTATGTTGTCCATTCATCTATAAATTAGACATGTTTTCAATGGTAAGTCTATGGAGCGGTTAATGGCAAAGATAAATTACATTTCTACAAACCATCCTTTTTCTTGCCCATTAGGGACCATGTATGAATAGATTTGATATGCTGGAGTTACCTAAGGTTATGACTTGCAATTGACTGTAATTGTATGGTCCCACTATGTTGCAATCAGTAAAGATAAGGGGAAATATGATGAAAAGGTTGCTTCTTTCACTCTAACAACTGCATGAAAAATGTCTGATGTGGAGTCATTGTTTTCTCTCCACAGGAGGGCATGCAAGAAAAAAAATAAAAATGTAACTGATACTCATATGCCAACTGATGCTGACTGGTTTCCCGCAGTTATTGTGTGAATTTGACATGATAAGTTGAGCTGGGAGTTCATTCCTTTCAGTGTATACTTTAGAAACTGTGAGACTAGCGTTAGTAACATGCAATATAAAACTCATTAAAAATTCATTTCACAGGCGTGTTGCAGATCCTGTCGCTGTGACAATTTACCCTCCACCTTTAAAAGCTATGGCTATTTAAATGTTTTTCCACTTTAAATGTAGGTGTGGATATAGTTAAGATAGAAGACTTATAGTAGAACAAAATGAACTTCAGCGTGGTTGGATATGAAAAACTCAGTACACGCACATAAGTAAGGTAAATAAGGCCAAGTATAGTGGCAAGATGAGGCAAACTGACAGTATTAACACAAGAACCATCATGAGAGTTTACAAATGCATGGAACTCGGAAAATGCATTTGACCTGTTTTAACCCCCCCAAAACTCAATTCTAATTAGTTATTTTGTCAAGTCTGTCTTCTTAAAAATTAATAACTCAACTGCCCCAAGAAATTATGTTTCTACAGTTGATGAAGCTGTTGCAGCAGGGTTAAAAATAACTAGCTTTGAATAAAAAAATCACAATTAGTAAAAAAAGACACGTTTAATTCGCAAACATAAATAAATAAATAAGTCTGATAATAACTGATGAGACTTGGTTTGACCTCAAATGTCGTCTCCTGGTTATGGCATCTGCAAATGCCATTGCGTGGTCTGCTCAACTGTGCTTACATTGATTTCTGAGATGGTTTTATGATGTTTTGAAGTCTAGTCTATGGAAGTAGAACTGTCTTTATTTTTATGTGTATATTGATGCTAGTGCATAAATAAGATTTGTTTGGCAAGAGTGCATTTATCTGCCATGATGTTTCAGGCCCTCGCTAAGTATAAACCAGCATCCAAGTGGCTTAAGAATTGCCTTGAGGGGATGGCTGTCTGTTTAAAAGCAAGAAACAGATTTCGTATCAATTATGTTACTGTCTTTTTATACCTAAAGAACAAGTGCATATGGCAGAGGGAAAGCGTCTTGCATTGGAAAACCAAAATGAGCACTAAAATGTCTTGGGGATAAATGGATAAATGGAAAAGGGAACAGCATTAGGGAGGTGTGTCCTCCCCTCCCTCCCCCATGCATAACTTACAAATTATCAATGTTTTTATTTTCCTTTTGCCACATATTGGAAGGCCCAAGAGACCTATTAAGGAACCAAGGGAAGAAAAACACCAGATTTCATCTGATTCCCTGGAGGATAGAGTCTTATGATGTTAAGAACACTTGCTGGAAAGAGTCCATAGCAGTACAAAAGTTTTAGTGGAAGGTTTTTTTTATCTATAGTATTGATCTGCTTAGCATTTACTCTCCCTGGTGTCTAGAGCAATAGTGCAAATTAGACAGGCCTAAGGCAGCACGTGCACCAGTGTGATTTAAAGTGCAACAACGAAAAAAACCCCAACAACAACAAACAATACAAAGTTGGAACACTCAAAATGTATTCAGTGAACAGTTTAAAAGTTGTTAACTTTTTGGCACAAGGAGGCCTTCGTCAGAATGTGAAAGACTGCAAATTAGCAAAGAATAAATTAGCCACTGATATATTCGAAAAAACAACTGTCATGGTGTTGCAGCTGTGCTGAAATGAAACAATGAACCAGAGATTAATGACTAATTTATTCCCTTTGGAATTCTGTCACTCAAAAAAAAAAAAACCCCAAAAAAACAAAACACCAAACCTCACTGTCTTTTGACTTGTTAAATGATGCTCATGGTCGATCCACACAGGTGTTTTCACTTATCTTATGATTAGAGTTCTTCTCACTACAATGTGGATTTTTACAGACTGGGCTTGATTGAGATTTCCCTCATTCCTGTCAGCTTTGATAAGAGCATACACCTTTAAAATCTCCTTTAAAAAAGAAAGGATTTTACTATTGTTTCTTATTATTAAAAACTGATACACAAACGCTGGCTTATTACAGACAGGACATACCATTTAAGTTAGCTAAATAGCTAGCTTCAGCCTTTTATTAGAACACATTACATATTATGATATTCTCAGCAAAATGATATCAGCTTCTTTTTGTTGCAGCCACACTTTAAAGTCAGCGTAAAGTAATAATAAATATGTATTCTGAGTTTGTAGGTTTCAAAATGAGCACTATTCTCTGCTTTGAGATGCTGGGGCGTGTGTCCGCTGAATGCATGAAAACAAGCCCACGCCTCCTTAAACTGTCAAATACTGCAACCACAATAACCTCAGCAGCATTATTGGAGTTATCCGGCCCTACACGTTTGAACCACCAGAGCCAGAATCTGACTGTAAAATGGTCACTGCAGAAATGGGCGTAGGTGGTAATCCTTAAACTCCCCTTGACACTGCCCTTCACAAAATCAATCCACTTCTTCTTCCTCTCTTCTTTTATGGGGAATTTGAATAAAGGGACCAAGCTGTTCTGTAAATTCTGGCATCCAGGGAAGATGCATATTTTTGGGACACTGAAGGCACAGCTAGCTAGCAAAGGCTGTAGCAACTGAGTATAACCAAGTATAGTAACTTGCAAACAAATGGGAGAAGCACAGGGCTATGTGGAGTAAGTATGGCTTCAGTGTGCTATTGAGCCATGATTTAGGACGTCCCAAAAAATCCTCCAATCAAAACTGATTAAAAGCAATTTAACCCTCTAACTCCACATTTCAGTAATACATAGTTCATAGCCTTCTCACGTGTGTTCAGCAATTATTTCCCAACATATATAATGTGTTTCTAAAGAAATCTCTATTCTCTATTTGGACTTTAAATAGATTTAAAATCATGTATCTCAATGTTAAGATCAATGTTTTTGCTTTTGAATGTATTACTCCAACATACTTTACATTTTTACATTTACATTTGACTTACAACAGTGACTTGAAATCTCATTTATAATGGACTATATCATTTAAATAGCACTAAAATACGAAAATAAAAATAGTAATCTTATTAGTGCGTGCACGTTTGGTGGGTTCACATCTCCACCTAAATGCAAGGTCTAATGAGCTAAAATAACTGAAAACAGCTATGTGGGTGTACAAATCCATATGGCTGTATGACTTATGAACCTTTTACTCGCATTGCACAAACTCTGGATGATTAATGTTTATTTTTTTAGGCAGTGCTTTCTCACTAACCAACAAAGTCTCTTCTTTTGTATACACTTACAACAACCAGAAGCTCTAACCAAAACATTCAGTACTTTTGCATGGATTTTCTCAAGTGACATACTTGACATTGTTTATAAATGAAATCCAATTCATTTGAGACATACAAATTGTATGCACTCTGTCAAAAACCGGTATCTATGGCATCCAAATTCCAGACCAAAAGTGAATATCCACGATTTCACATTACAGGGATACAGATGTTGAAACACAACACAATGAGGATGTGAAGTTAGGAAATGTGTATTTTTCTGTCAGTGTCAGAGGTTGAAAGCAGATGACTGAATCCTTTGCAAGAGAGCATTTTGCCCATAGGATTAAGATTGGATGGCTGGGTTTAAACCTGTCAAAAGAGCAGACTCAAATCCCTCACTCACAAACACTTTATGGTTCTCACTTGAGGTGCTTGTGAGCAGTGGAGGAAGGAGATATTTCTCTTTCATGCCACTTACTTCAGAAGCCATTCAGCACATCAACTGGATTGTGGAGGATTTGTAGGGCACTGAGCAAAGAAGCTAAATTCTGGGAAATTAGTTATCATGTTTTTTTTTTTTTGGTGACAGGTCTGTTACAATTCACTCATTGAAATTAGTTCCTTTTCATACAGTGCAATTTTGAATTACAAGTATGTAAATGATAGTAAATACGTCTACCTAATGATGCCATTGCCAATTGACAATATTGAAGTTGGTCTAATTACCAAATGGGTGAGTTTGTCTCATCTTCTCTTGCCTGCCTGGTTTGCCCTTTTGCGTGTTTTCGACCTTAAGTACACTTGAACTTTTTATTTCACTGTCCTTCCAACCTGTTGTACTCAGTCAAAGCATCACTTGAGCTCAGAAATAATACTTAGTCAAATATAGAAAATAATTAACCTGAGCATAAGACTATTTGTGTGTGTCGGTGCTTTTTTGAATGTGCCTTAAGTGCAATGGTGAGCAACCAAGGGGGAAATTGGAGAGGGCAAACGACAAAAACAAGAAATCATTTTCTGAGGAGTTATTTCAGTGGAATTACAATGTCTTGTTATTTTGCAAAATTATACTGTGTTTGCATAAAGAGCATGACACTTGGGAATTGCCTTGTGTATCATGCAAATATTACCCCGTATACCCTATCCAGCAGTTTCTGGTTAAAATCTGGAATATTTTCAATGCAATGAATACTGATTTATCAGTGATAGTACACTTTTATATTTTACAGATTACACAGTAAAATTGTAATTGAATACATTTGTATTAAGTCTTAGAGCATAACGGAATAACACATAATGCATTATAGGTTATGCAAGTGTAAAACACCAGTTAAAAAGTGAACAGTAGGATGTCTTAGGCAAATATGCCATGGCAAGGAGAGAGAGAGAGATCAAATGTAGCATCTCATATGGACTTAGACCCCCAGCCTGAATATAAAGTACATCATCCGACTGCCTTTTACTCCACCCATAACCTCCTTTTGATATTTTCATACAGTAACGACCAACAAATGCAAACTACTGAATATGTTTTTGCTATTTTTTTCAGTTATAAGGAACTAATATGGTAATTCATTGTTTTTAAATCTAAAGTATGAGTACAGTTTTCAAACTGCAAAGTTCTATTTAATTCTAAAGCATAAAACATCAACAGTCTCTTATCATGCTCTAAGAGGTGAAAGAACCATTGAGCACATCGTAGAATTGTTTTAAGCTCATCACCTTCAAGGTTGTTAACGAGGACAAATGGGATTTGGGGCTGTGAACCAACTTATTATTGTCAGTGAGTGCAACAGTTTAATTGGGCCTTGACAGTCAGATATAAAAAATTTTATGTTGTTACCGGAGGTTTTCGATTTTTCCTGGAATATCACTTTAATGTTCTGATGTCCGAGTGATAAGATTGAAAGAAAGTGCCATACCAGTTTATCAAGCAACCCTTTTTTTGGGTGGTTTTGGAGCCAATTCACAAAAATACAGGGAGTGTTAACAGTCAACAAAAACATCAAAATACTTTATACTACAATTATCCTCAGTTAGAACGGTTCAGTCAAAATGTTTCTGGTGCCCATCTGATTCTTAAATGCTTCATCAATCCAGGGAGCAGCAATGGGCATTTACTAGAAATTGCTATTTATAATTTGAATTGGCAGCAGACTGTTTCAGTAAAATGTTGTGATACAAATTCACTTACTGCAAGTCATTTAATTGAGGAAAACTGTTAAGGATCTTCAGTGCACCGGGACAGGAAAAGTAATGGCAGCCTGTAGGAGAGATAACTTTGAGAGGAAAGTACTCCCGAAAAAAGGTTCTCTGGATACAGAGACTCAATTCTATCACCAGGAGACCTCAACGGAAAATAAAATTTACTTTCTTGCAGACCTGAAGTTGTGTATTTTGTTGCACACTTTATGAATCTCAAAAATTGTGATCAAACCTCATGATGAACCATGGATTTCTTCTAATATATGGGCATGTTGATCAGCTTAGTCTTTGTAAAGGCATTTTTCATGGCAGGCATGACATACTTGTCTTAGCAGGGAAAGGACAGGTGTTTCTAATATTATTAATGATGAAAGTTCATTTGAAATGTCCCAGCATGCCATGACGGTGAGCCAGCATGCACAAATCAGAGACTTTATACTTCCACACCTGAATGCAATTTAGCCATTACTAATTACACTTTTGCTACTCTTGTCTTCTCTGAAAATCATTTATTGGCACCTCCTTTCTTGGAAATCTGCTCTGCTCTTTGGAAAACTACTGTTTTCAATGGCAGTTTCAAATAATCCTTTTCATCTGATTCTATACCTGTTTCACTAGTGAGGATCACACAATCAATAAGATACATTAAAATGACTTTTAAAAAAAAAACAAAAAAAAAACAAAGAAATATTGTGAGTAACTCTTGTACTTCTTTGGTCTGGTTCTGCATTACTGGGGAAGCTTTGGTGGGGAATTTGCCAAAGCAACCGGGCACGATGGACCCCAAAAGCATCCATTAACTTGAGATACTTGGGTCGAAGTGAAGCATAGATCCGGAGAACTCAGAGCAAGTCAGCAGTATTAGTGTACAGGCGGATGTCATGTTATAAAAGAAGGTGGTTGTGTTTCAGTTGGTGGGAAGATTGAGCCAAAGAGGGAGTTTGGAATGGCATGGAGATGGAAATCAAGAGTGATGTGATGGAAGAAGCAATTTATGTAATTTGAGAGACAAGGCTCACTCTAGGGAAATGATACATGGGACAAAGTTGAGGTGTCCTAGTAGGGAGAGAAGTTGCCTTTTGGAGCAGCATTGCTTGTCGGATGAATTAGCTTCACACTTTTCTGAGCGTGCTCAAGGTGATGTGGTGTGATTTCGGTTCTGGTGCAGAATTCGAGAGTGAAAGAGGTAAGTGTTAGGAGGGTATAGGTATGCTGGAAGTGGTAATTTGAGGTGTGGTCCTGTTCCTGAAACCCTGCTGATAGTTTCAATTAATCAAGGTTAAACTCTGGAAATCATTAAGGCTGAACAATGAGGCAAGCTTTAGCCAAATGTTTTAACTTGTTCCTCTTCTGCATTCTAAATAATAGGTTTTTTGACAGATATAACATCTTAATGCTGTATTTTTTGACTCCTCATGTCATGAGTGAACAGATTTAAGGTACAATGAGTGTTTTTCCCAATAAATCATAACAAAATTCAAATATGTGCCTTCAAAAACACAAGGGCTGGCAAAGGCTTTCCAGTGTAGCTTTCCAGTGTAGCTATGTGCATTATCATGCATATAGATACAAAAGATATGATATGTCAGTGTTAGCATTAGTCATTTCGTCTACTACTACTGTGCCACACGAATAAAAGTGTAATTGTAAGAACCCTTCCTGTCATATCGTTTCATAGGATTATGTATTCAAAGGATGCGTTTCTGCGAGTGGTTCTCAGTTTGTTAACTTTAGGTCTTTCTCTATAAATGTGTCCACACAACCATGGTTATTATATTCATGACAATTGTTTAAGCAATTGTAACAATGATGATGAAACTCTAGGAAACTTTTGTAAAAGACCGCTGTAGGAGACCAGCAACAGGACTATGCTTCAGGCTGAGTGTTGGCAGATGAGTCCCAGAACAAGAAGACAACTTGTTGATGTATGCATGCATGCATGCGCGCACACACACACACACACACACACACACACACACCCTTCACTGCACATCACTTTGTGATTAACCTCACTGTGACCATTCAACACTGGGCTGGGGATGAAACTACAGCTTTAGGCAGAGCCAAGGTTGTGCAATGTTTTCAGTTATTTCAGCATTTCTGCTGCTGACATAGATCATACGCTCCCTTGGCAATACAACTACAATAAAGGGGCTGTTACCTTAACTCAGTTAAATGGCATAACCGGACTCACCTCCTTATGAACTTGGCCCGGATCGATTGTAGCTATTGTTATGATCATGTTCAGATGGGCATTGTCATAACAAAGAGGTCAGATGTATATATTGTGCCTTTCTATTTATAATGAATTGTTGCTCTGGAGCCCTGCTGTCGAAATAGCTATTGATTAGGAAGGGCTGATGGTAGCTGGGTTTGATTATTCATGTGAGGACTTACCTGGGCAGAATCGATATGGCCCCAAGGATGAGAATTGCACACATGCTCATGTGTCGATGGAGGCATACACACACATGCAAGTGCACAGAGAAAAATAGGACCGCCATAATAGATCATATTTTGTAACAACATATGAGTTTCTTCAGTTAAGTGATGTGAATAATTTGTTTTCTGTTTAGATTTTATGACGTACAAATGAAGCATTTATAAAAGAGAAAGTAAATGTGTTGGTTGATTTTTAAAAAAAAGCTCTTTATTTGCATTTTATATAGTACTGGTAATTAATGAAGTAGTTTATTGCTTCATATTTGCTGATCGTGTTTTCAGCTGAAAGAAAACGTGTCAAAACAGCAGCAGGAAGCTTGCAAGTAAGCTTGTAATTAACAACTGAGGAGCATTATGACATTTTTTCAATGTGCAAATAGCTAAAACCCAACACACATCTTATTTGCCATTGACAAAATAACAAACCCGACAATTTAAGAAAACAACAACACAATATAAATACAAACCACAGCCTATTACCTGTGGAAGGTATTGTGCTTGTGCTTGTTTCTCTCGTGCTGGTGGAATGGTAATGGATGGACAATGATGGCAATGGAAGCAATCTCCTCATCGTAAATGAATGTACATCTGCTGGATTGTTTCCCCCAAAGAAATCAAGAGGAAAAACCCCATCAATTAGCAGGCACACACAGAGGCACGGTGTGATGTGAATGACAATAATCAGGGCCCCCTCCTCCTCATCCTTCTCCGCCCCAGCAGCCAACGTCAAACATTACAGCAATCTGAAAATGAAGGCCCATCAACAATGCATTTCCTCTCACAAAGAAAGAAATGCTCACTAATAAGTGTGGCAATATATTTCAGCTTTGTTCTCCCTTGTGGATGAAGTGTGCGCATATTCAACTGCAAATGTGAGTATAGCATGTTTATTCTCATGCTTGATTGTATAAATATTAGAACTTGAAAAACACGTTTCCTGGTCGACGCTCACTTTATACTCGAGCAACTGGTGAAATACAATAGTTGAGTGTAGTTGGGCGCCTGGAGGTTGATGTATGGAAATACGGAGTTCAATTGTGTGTATGCATTTCTTTATTGTGCTCTCACTCTTTGTGTGTGTGTGTGTGTGTGTGTATCCAAATGATAAACTGGGCACACAGAGCAGCAGGTGAACCTACTCCCACCTGAGGACCCTGCGGTGTGGTTCCAGATTTGGCTAAGGAAGAGCAGGAGGCCTTATCAAAAGCCCGGGGAACAACAAAAACCTCAGCTGCACAAAGGACTCCTCAGAGAGAGAAGAAGCTCTCATTTAGAGAGAAAAGAAGATTTTTTTTCAGTGCCAGAAATTGGATAGAAATAGAAAACATACAGGGCTTCCTTAATGCCACATTAGACTTTGGAGCTTTTGTCATGTGACAAATAAATTATACAGTGCGCACTCTGACAGATGAAGTACAATAAAGATTTCATGCGCATAAATATGTATAGATACTGCATTAACTTTATGCTAATCTGTTGTATTACTTACAGGTGATGGATCTGACATGACTGCTTTGTGGCACCCAAATCCTCATTTTCACATGTATTAAAATGTTTTCGCGTCATTCTCAGATGCTTTAAAAGAAATATTTTGTTAATGTAATGCAAAGCTCAACTTCCCTTGGAAAACCTACGTCAGAGGTTCAGGACATGTTTTGTTGCTTTGCATTCACTCTCTATTGTTGCACCATGAGCTTGGGGAATGTTTAATCTGATACACAGGTTTATAAAATGTATTTTTATGCGTTAAGTATGATGAGAGTGTATTGCATTCTGCACTGCTGCTTTGTTAATCCTTGCACTTCTATTCATGTTCCGCTGAAAGTAGAGGCTACAGCATCTTGAACAGATTAGCTGTCTTAGAAGGTCACATTTTTCAAACTTTAAATGGCTTGTATTCAGACCAGTGATACTCAATTGAGGGTCTGTGGCACTCTCCCAGAGAGTCTATGAAAAGTTTTGAGATCTCTTTAGAAAACGCTTCATCCGTTCCACAAATAATATTTTTATTTTAAAATCTAAAATCCTAGATTAAATTCTAAGCAAACGTTTAGAATCTTCAGTCTTACCAGTCAAGCACGCAGTACGGGTATTCTTTGTTGAGAGGGGAACAAGGTTCGGCTCGGCTGTGACTCGCAGGTAGAGCGGGTCATCCACTAATCAGAAGATATGCAGTTCAATCCCCTCCAGTCTGCGTGTCGAAGTGTCCTTGGGCAAGATACTGAACCCCAAATTGCTCCCAGAGGCTGTGCCATCGGTGTGTGAATGTGTATGAATGGTTAGCTCCTAAAAACTGATGTAAGCACTTGGCACCTTGCATGGCAGCCAATGCCATCAGTGTATGAATGTGTGTGAATGGGTGAATGAGATACGTACTGTAAAGCGCTTTGAGTGGTCGGAAGACTAGAAAGGCGCTATATAAGTACAGTCCATTTACCGTATCTTCCTAATACATTTCTCTTGTGTTTTGTCTCGTCTTGTGATAGACGTAAAAAACACATGAAATCATTCAAAAGGACACACATTAGGGGTCCTTGTATATTCTCTATCTTATCGAGGGTCCTTGGCCCTTTGACCCCAAGAACCTTGGATCTAGACAAAGAAGGGGATAATGATTTTGTGATGAATTGAAAGACAAAACAGTCCCTCCACAACATTGTCTCTGTGCAAACAGCACAATAATCAAGATAGCAAACTCAACTAAATTATTCTACCCCTTGCTTCCTGTCAGGGAGAAGGTATACATTTTCATCTCTAACTCCACACTGCCGAACAAATAGTCATCCTCTTCTTTGAAGTGCTGCATATTTTGTCCTTCCCCTCACTGGAACATACACTTAGTATCTTCTTGGCAACTCTTGACGCACAACGCAACACCCAAGGTCAGTTTGGTCTCCCTGGCAACAGTGCAATACATTTGGCGCATTGTCAGGCTATTTAATCAAGACTGGCTCTCTCTGTGTGTCAGATGAACATGGACATTCCTTTTATCTCTAAAACTGCTGAGTGAGGCGGACACCCTTCCTGAAAAGTGTGAGGGATGGAGAAGGGGACAAGAAGTGAGCGAGAGAGGGAGAACGTGAGACTGAGAATCTCGCAGAGTGTCGCTTGTGTGGCTGTTAGAAGTCCTTGATGATGCCTTTGTATTGATCAGACTATATCATGGTCACCCACAGTAAATCTATTCACAGATGACCGCTGCAGCTGAAATGCTTTTGGAAATAGGGCAGCAAGAGGAATAAACAGAAACATTCCGCCAACTGATTTTCAATCCACTTAACCTCTCCTCTCCTCATTCGGACAATAACAGGGCAGGAGAAAGGGACAGAAAAACAATGGATGGGAGAGGGAGAGATGGGAGGGGGGGGTAATTTTGCATCTCATCTGTTGACAGTCAAGCATGTTGTTATCATTGTGTGCTGCCCTCTAGTTTATCTGTCTCTATAAGATAGTGGCCCGCTCTTCGTGACTATAGGGCCAGACAACCAATTATCTGTGCGCCCTCTATCAGATGTGATTTATATCACTAGGCTGTCCCTACTCTGCTGTCCCCTCTCCGCCTGTGATCAATCATTCCCTGCACAAACACAAAACAGGCCTTTAACAAAACATAGTTAATGTTGTGGATTGCCTGCTTAGGAGACTGAAGATATTAATCGGCTCAGATCTTTGCAGAAATAAAGCAACTCTGACATTGAGAAGGGGCACACTGGAGTTGATACTGATAGTAAATGTTGTCTCCTATGTCAAAAACCTAAATTTGAATTTCATTTCAGCAAAATAAAAACACCGGCGGAGGCCGAATTATGTTAATATGTTCATAAGAATGAAACTTATCTTTTCAAATCTGGCTGATTTGGTGACAGATTCCCAGAGTGCTATTGGAAAATTACAGGTATTGACAACTGTGTAGGAGCAACTTGTGTATCTGTACACAATGCAGCCAAACAAAGACAAGACTTATTGCATAGTGTTGTTTTGCTGAAAAAAATAAAATAAAAAATAATTAAAATAAAGTCAATAAATGGCATTCCTCCATCAGGCCGTTAAAAAAAAACAGAGTAGGAGCCTCTTGCCTGCAGCTCTTCATTTAACAGCTCTCTGTGGCTGTTTTTTCGTAATACGTTAATCCCTTGAAAAATAATATGTGATCCGCTGGAGTAATTGCCAAAAAAGGCCATGTCTTGTTCAGTAGATGCATCAGCGCTAACCTTGTTGACAAATACACTGTGATTCCTTTGGCTACTTTATTTTTTAAAAAGTTAATGTGAAACAGCACCGGCACAGAGTGTTTGGTTTCCATTTGCGGTAACTTAACACAGCTCCAATAGCTGAGAACTGTCAGTTAGAGAGACTTCTATCAGTTAGACTGATGTTAAGACAACTGTGATAAAAGTAACGCTTTTACATGTCTGCATTGTTTCCTGTGAATCTCTGGCACGTGTGAATTGGCAGACGTCATCTGTGACAATAAACCTATCACAAAAAGGGGTAATTACAGAATGGACATGCCCTGAATGCCTGTTGCAGAAAAAATGCCAACCATGAATACAATTAAAAATGGGGTTTAATATAATAAAAAATCTTGAACCTTGGGGGCAGCAGAAATAAGTAGGTAATAAGGAGTTTGACATTTTGTCATCTTGATGATCTTATTAGCAAATAGCCTATTTACACATTTAGCATACAGAGCGACATAAGCATTCAATCAGGTATAGCTTTTTTTTTTCTCTCACAGTCTTTGAGTCAAAGCTGCTAAATGCTTTGTGTGCATAATGTTCACTAGCTAACCGTAAACTTCAACTCCCTGCAGTTTGGTGCTGGGGTGGTTTTCAGAGTCATTTGACACAAAAAACTGCCTGCTGTGTCTGGAAATGATGGTCATGAGAGTGAGACTGAACAGTACAGTACTGAACAGGAAAACCAAAACAATGAGCTGAAAGATACAAAATCTCTCCACAGAACTGAGAAGAGATGCAGAGTTGGGCGATAATTCTCTTGGGGGTTTATGGCTATGATCGAAAAAGAAAAATCCACACATATAAATAGGTTTTTACTAGCAAGCACAAGGCTCTTCCTCAGACTTCAGACTTTAAGGCGCTTTAAGAGCCTTGTGCGCCAAACATCACTTGTTCAGAAAATGTATTTTAGGGGCTATTTGGTTGCACAGAAGTTTTATAGTATATGTTTTTTGATCCAGCGCCCATCTAAGTGTACTGATGTACATGTCTTTTTTTAACACGTTCTGACTTTGAGTGACACCTTTTCACATAGGCTGCAGGCAGTCATGGGATCCACTTTTAATATAAAAAAAAAAAACTTTAAAGGACAAGTGTGGAGGATTTAGACGCATTTAGTGGTGTAGTTGTTGATTGGAACCCAACACCTCACCCTCCTCTTCATACCACGAGAAGAGAAGATGGTTGCCGTGAACTGCACATAAAATGCAAAAGAGCTTGTGTTTACTTTGTCCTTTCTGGACTACTGTGGCACTTTAACATGGCAGACTTTGTGAGAAAAGGATCAACAATGTCTGAAAGGCTCATTCTAAAGTAACAAAAACATAATGATTCTTTTTTTAGGTGATTATACACAAATTAACACATAGTTATGCAAATTTTCTTCCATACACTGGACCATTAAGGATGATAATTTGATTAAGCTACAAGTAGTGACATGATTTTTGAGTTGAGTTTATCCTTTCATAATATGTAAATTTATGTTTTCTCAAATTAGGTATATAATAACATAATATAGGCTGTCCGCTTTCCCCTCTTCTATTTAATCTCGCCATTGAGCCATTAGCTATAGCTCTGCAACAAAACAATGAAATATTGGGAATTAATTGGGGGCTGTGTGTCTCAGTTATATAGTATTGTCCAGGATATGGAAGGTTATTCACTCCACCATCTGAAAGAACGGTGGAGATTCGGGCATGGAGCTTTCTGAGGAAACCTGGCAAAGAGCTATCAAAAGAATACACACTTCCTCAATTTGTGTTAGGCACGGATTGGTTCAATTTAAGATACTCAACCGCCTGCACCTCTGTGGAGTCAGACTGGCTCAGATATACCCTGGCTCAGATACAAACTGCATCAGATGCCATCAGGCCCCTGCCACTCTGGGACATATGTTTTGGACATGCTCAAAACTACATATATTCTGGTTTTCAACACATTCTCCTATATTTGTAAAAAAAAGAACTGACCCAGTTACCCCTAGCAGCAGCGAGCTATCAAAACATCATTCAGACTTCATAACATTCTCAACATTACTAGCCCGCCGACTTATCCTTTTTAGTTGGAAATCGACCACACCTCCATCCCATTCACGTTGGGTCCGCGAGGTGATGGCATTCCTTGAGTTAGAAAAAATCAGATGCACAATTCAGGGCTCTGTAAAAAGGTTCAAGAAAACTTGGCGTGACTTTTTAGAATACTTTACAAGCGAATTTGATGCAACCACCTTGGATCTGTAGCTCTCCACATCTCTAGACCCCCCTCCCTGCACCCCATTTTTTCTTTTTTTTTTGCATCTATCTATTCATCGCTTGACCATTGAAAATGTAACAAATTGAAGCAAAAATATAGTATGTATGAAGTATGTGGGTATGTATGTTATATCCGATGCACACAGGAGATTGCATCTATGTATGGCATTCATGCAACTGTGTCTTTTAACTGTTTTGTCTTTCTCACTACAGTTTTTATTTAAAACTCAATAAAAAAAAACTATTTGAAATAAATAACAGGCAATTAATATAGGCAATTATGGTGTGCTTTTTATGTGCTAAACATACTTTTGTACAAAACTATAATTGTTTCAGCTCTCTTTTAACACCAACACAGTAGAATACTTAAGTCGGAGTGCTGTGTTAAAATATACACCATCCAACTATCTGATGAATGTGAATCACTCTAGGTCTCCACCTCTAGACACTTTGAGAGACCAAAAGACTCCATAAAGCCTTTTTCAGCAGTACAGGTATAGAGCAAACAACTCCCCTATGTATTTTTGTTATTGTGAGAATGTTGTGAATATTTCAGGATTTTGAGGTGATCAATACGAGAAGGCTGGCTGGTTAATGATGTAGAACCTGAGTATCATCTGAGAGAGGAGAGATGGGCAGAGTCAGGCCTTTGGAATCTCTCCTTTCATTAAAGACGTGATCAGTAAGCACAACATATCTCTCACCCAAGGGCACCGTTTTAAGAAGCTTCATAGTAAAGAAACTTTTCTCACTCTTAGAATATATAGTACATCATAGTACATGCAACTGTACGCATGTGAGAGGAGTGAACGCAGTGAAGAAGAACACACAGGATGAGAAAAGTGAATAATCCCACTCTTTTTCTTCTTTTGAGTAAATAGGGCACAAGCCACGGGACATGGTGTCTGTGCTTTTGGTTGGTAAAACACGTTTATTGCTTCACAAATCAAAGTACTCGCATGAAATGAAAAAAATGTAGTGCTAAACTGTTCACTCCTTATTACAGATTACTGTGTGTGCTTGTTTGAAGACCAGGGAATGGTTTTGTATTGTTGACACGGTTCTGATTTGATCCTGTTAAAATGCAAACACACACACACTCAACCACAAGGCAAAACATGGTGTGAGATGCTGTGTAAGACTTTCGGGAGTTTTTTTTTTGTTTGAAGGCAACTTTTCAATTTTTTCAACTCTGCTCTTCCAGAGATCTCTTTCTGCCTCGTGCTCTTTCTCTCTCTTTTGCTTTTGCCACTGAACAAGACTGCCAAAAGGATTGACAGCGCTGTACTCTCTATTAAAACAAAGTTTGTGCTGATAAAAACAGTCACGCTCACCTGCCCCCACACCAATAGAACGGTCAGACTCTGAGTTCTTCTCCGTTTGAAGTGACAGAGGAAATCTGGATAATTGTATGATTGATTCTCTTGTGTTCTTCCTCCACTTCACTGAGCAGGCTTTATTTAGGAACTGAAGAGAGAGAAATCTCGAGATACAAGATGCTTGAGCCTGCGAGACGCACATGTGAGCTGCATGCACACTTAAATGTACCCCACACACACACACACACATAAACCTACCAACTATTTTTGGAGTGTGGTTGCTCATTGTTGAGTGTGTGTGCGCATCAATGAGTCAACTGACTCTTTCTTTGCCCTTTGTCTCTCTGCCACTTCCACCTCAGAAAGCCATGGAAGATCACATTAAGTGGGGCTGCTGTTGCGTAGCTGTATTTGGCTGAGTGCTGAGGAGATATGGGGCAAGGCATTACTCTAAGTCAGTCCCTACAGGCTTCAGCCGATCCAGAAACAACAAGGCCAGTGTAATTCACGGATCCAGACATCCTCACTTCAGTGGCCTGTTATAAGCTCATTTTCTCGTTTTGAGAAAGGACATTGTTATATTTTGAACAATGTGTGAGTATATGTGCATTTGTTATCAGTGTTCCAGGGTGATTGTAATTTTTTCTACTTATAAAATTATTATTAAACTTATGTGGATATGTACATTTAAAAAATGCACCTACACTGTTTGTGAGTCTTTATTTAACCAATTAGGCCACAAAAAATGAGGGAAATATTCTAATTGGGAGTAAATACCACATATTAGTTCCATATCTATAAAACTATCACGTTATTTTATATTTTTTTGATTACAAACCATCAACACAACTGATTGTTCCTATGCTACATGATTATTGTCATTGTCCAACTAAATGGTTGTTGAATGTCAAGAAGGAGCGGAGAAAGAAAGAGAGAGAGAGAAAAACAGAAGAGAGTTGTGCTGAAAAGAAAAACTGACGGACAATAAATAAACATCTTCAGCCCTGAAGTAATCTGGCTAAGTTTCTCTCTGCGTTTATGTTAACCTAAATGAACTGAAAGAAATGTCGAGTTGTGAGCCACCAGCGTACAGTTGACGATGTCAGAGCCCAGTTGCCCGGCTCTCACCACCCCAGCCTGAGGAAAGTGACACAGCTGGAGATGAGTCAAGCTCACTGGGGGTTCAGGAAGGCTGGCCATCATCAGTCCATGTTGTGACCTGTTGGCAGCTTGTACAGCTGCAAGGCTTAGTGTTAACTATTCACCATGGACATTGCAAGAAATCATTTCTCTAACCTGTACTGTGCATGGCAATACAAGTTTAAAAGAAATAAAAGGGAAAAAAAATGTGAGTTTCAAACTTGCAAATAGAAATTGATTGCAAAGATTCTTGGCAGAGCAGAGCAGAGATCCACTTCTGAAATGTGGGGATCTGGTGGGGTTACAAACATTGTCTAAACCGGCCATGATCAGCTCCGGTGGCTGCAGTGCACCTGCAACACGTTGCACTAATGCCTGGTGGAATTTAGCAGTAAGGGTACTTGAGAACTCAAGGTCATTAATTGATTTGTAAAGGTTGGGAAAATGTTAAACGCAGCACCCTTAACAATAACTGCTTAAATACGATTCAGCTTGGCACCTAAACACCCACCTGCTCCAGTGCTGCAAGTCACAGGCCAACAGCAGACCAATGTAGTTGTACAATCCTGCTCTGTGTCTAAGTGCGTATAAATCTGAAGGACATTGCTGCAAACGGCAAATATATTGCACCCTAAATTATCCCTTGATGAATTATTAAAACACTCCTAAGATGTTTTCTGTATATGCCACAAGGTCCACACAATCATAGAACAGGATGTGAAAATCGATTCTGCATTTTCCTCTGTGATGATTTAAGTGACACTAAAATAATGCAATTGGTATTAAAACAAACATTGTGTATGGCCATAAATAGTTATTTCAGTGATGTGACGTACATTGGTTCATGCATACACACACACTCACACGATTTTGTTAATATTAGAATCAGTGCACTATTCCTGTCAGCTTTGCCTTCCTTTATGTCTGAGACACAGAAAGTTGAAAGCTGCTTTTAAGTCTTTCATCTGATATGTAAATGTTTAAAAGTTGCTGTCTTAAATGTCTGGAAATGCTTTATTGTTAAATGTATCAGGAAGAAAGTGTTTCACTTATGAATAACTCACTTATTTAATCTGGCTGAGTTATGATGAAACAAAACAAGCAGAAAAGACAACTTGTTTTCACATATACCATTTAAATAGGGATTCTTGACTGCATGTAAGGGCTTTGGTTGGGAGCCAATAATGTTCCAAGAGTGAAAAGGTTGACTGAGCGTAAACTAATTGGCCCACCATTCTTTATTGATATACTTTACTCACGCCCCAAGGGTGAACGCCCCTTAATTATCTTGGTCAAAGGTTCTTTGGCTGTGAGGGTTGGACTGGAAATCGAGAAACTGCTAAGTTCTGAGCTTGGCTTTTTTTAAATAGTCATGAGATGTGTCTTAAAAGTTGCCAAATCTAAGGACACTGTTGCAACGCTGCCAGAACTGTCCCATTGGGAAATGGTGATATTGTTACATGTGGATTTCAAAAAAGGAGTCAGTCAGTCAATAAGAGACTGCAATAAAACAATATCACCCTTGCTGTTGTACTGAATATCAGCACTGCTAATTTGGTTATAGATAGATGCAGTGGAAGATAATCACAGTGTACTGATATTGAGGACAACAGCAACCTGGAGCGTGAAATCGATTTTATACAATAGTTCTACAAGCTGCATATATTAGTTAACAGTTATAAATGGCAACAGATTATAATTTGTTTGGTTATTGAAACATGTATTTAGCTAAAAAGTTCACTAGCCTATTACGTTATCCAAAGTTGGCTACCACTGAGCTATCATAATAATTTCACATAGACAATGCACTACTGAATCATGCCTTAAAAGCAAATGTATTTGTTTAATCTTCTTAGCCACCAACACATTTAACAATCGCCAAGGTTTGTCCAGAGTTTGAAAAGTGCAGAAAAGTAAAAACTTACTGTGAAGATGGAAATCACTTTTTGCAAATGTTAATGTGAATGTTAATCTGTTATTACACCTTTCATGGGGCCATGCAAGCTTTTTCCTTTTGCACCCAATGTTAAGCTAAAATATTCGCAGTAAATATTATATTGTA
This sequence comes from Miichthys miiuy, assembly GCA_036365135.1. Lineage (NCBI taxonomy): Eukaryota > Metazoa > Chordata > Actinopteri > Sciaenidae > Miichthys > Miichthys miiuy. The sequence continues at coordinate 21,773,133 of CM071603.1, forward strand.
TTAATATTTTAGCAGCAAATTAATATATTAGGAGCAAATATTTATCTGGCTGTTTTGATATGAGATTCAAGGTGAGAGGTTTTCACATAATTAAAACATGCACTGATCACAACATGTAGGGATTTCCTGTGGGTGATTTAGCCTGTACTGAATGACTTCTCTAAGTTGCATCAAAAATCCTTAAAATTATAGTCTAGAACTTTTACATACTACTTCATGCAGTCTGAGCACCAGATCTGTGAGGACTTATGGGAATAATTACAGTATAAAGCAATAAATTAGTGATTTAGTGGCTGTCGGATCATGTGAAAGAAATACCATTGCCTCTCAAACAACAACTAAACAAAACATATCCTTATTATATTTTTATTTCTGTAACTTAATACTGGATTGATACCAAAGAGCTCCAGCTCCACGTTTTAATAATTTAGTTGCAATGTTTGCTGTCCAAATTCAGCTCACTCTGCTGTATTCATCAGAGCTGTGTGAAGTCCTTCCATATCTTCTTAGCACACTGAATCTGAGGAAATCCAAAACATCAGCAGTATTGGTGTGTGTGTCTGTGTGTAACATTCACGTGCCAACATTATTAGAGACTAAGCCTTTTAGGCTGTTTCTCCCCTCTTTTATATCTCTCATGGAAAAAGAGAAAAGACTGATACTGCTATCACTATCTGAACAAATGGGTCAGAAGGCCTTATGTTGTCGCTCAGATTACTGTATAACTGGCTGAAACACAGCCAGCGGGCAACAAAGGATGGGGGTGCTTTCTGCATCCCCTTCAAGTCCCGGGCCTCAGGTAACTTCACAGTTTCACCCCAAAGAGAGAGGGCACGCTCCCTGGGAGATGGGGGTGGGAATGCTGCTTAGCCTCCACCATGGGTTTTTCTTGCCTCATCAGAGTGCTTCATCCAGCTCTGTTTTTTTTTCCCTGTCATGAAAGGTCTGCAGCCAGGCAGCTCAATCAGACACTGCACCACTGGTTATTCCTAAGGGTGTTATACAGTACATCAGCAATAAGGCCAAGCAGATGTAAAGGCTTCTCTTTACACTGGCTGTACACAGACTCATTGCTACAGGCACAGTTTACCACAGACGCACTGCAATCATTTACAACAACTTTGAGGAGAATAATGCATTGTATAACAATGGATTGTTTAGTAATGGATAAATGGTGAATATAAATTCCCTGGAGTCTCTTTATATGCTAAAAAGGAGACACAAGAGTGACAGTGAATTGTGTCTTTATATGTATTAAATTCACTGCAGATGTAAGAATTGGTTTCAATTATTTACATCAGTGTAATGGACCAAAAACAGATAATCAGAGTGAAGTATTGTATAGGGCGTATCACAGAAACATGCTAATAAGAGAACTATTTAAATGACTACATGTTAAAATGTAATAAAAACACACAAAGTGGCACCAGCAAGGTCTGAATTACAGGTACAGGCAGATTTTACTAAATAATGCTGTAATTAATCTGAAAATACAGAAACAGGAGAAACCTTTTCAACCTTGGTATGATGATAATATTAATCAATTGGTTTTATATAGTTTCCTTTCTTCAATTTTTTTTATTTTTTTAGATGAAACTGAAATAAAAACCTTAAAAATGTTGTTTCCCCCCCCCCCATTTATAACCACTTTAAAGTTACATCAACAATACCCTTATTCTGTGTTTACATGGCGAATGAAGTGGAGACAGCGGTCATGCAACATGAGCTATCTAATGAGGCATGTGATTGCAGGAGTAAATACACAGGCAAAAAGCAGTATGAAATGAACATGCACAGCTAAGGTAGCACTGCAGCGCCTCATGCAGTGTAACATGTAACATGTAATATGTTGTGTACTTCAATTGTGTAAATGTTCTCATTATCATAAACTAGTGTGGTGATTATTTTTTATTTATTAAATTGATGTTAATAAAAATGAATTAGAATTAACATATGAATAGGGTTGTTTGTTTGTGGGCTTCACAAGTGGGTAAATTGCATTCATTTGGCCAGAAAGGTTCCAGCACGATGCAATGTGTGGGTCAAAATTATATATTACTTTCATTGTTGATAGTGCATGTTGCTGAAATACATTTTAAATATTCAGTTCAAGCCTTTCAAGTCTAAAGAGGGCACAAATTTGTGAATAATTGGATGAGTAAAATGAAGGTATTAAGGAATCAGTCCCATTGTGGCGCTACATTTGATTCCTGCATGGTATCTCTTTCTTCATTGCATGAGCCAAACAACACACTTGTTTCTAGGCTGAACACCTGATCATGTTCTTCTTGCTGCAGTTTAAGGTTCCTACTGGTTGGTCAGAATGTCAGCATGTAGCATGTAGGAGAGCGCTTCCAGCTGTCTTTTCTTGCTATGGCCTCTTGACAAAGCTGCTTGCTGGCAGGTTAAAAAGGCCAGTGCATAAGGAGTTAGAGGGAGAAAAAATAGGTTTAGATTTTTTAAGATCATCCTCAGGACACAGATTGTCCACTGAGAAAAAAACATGACTTTGATGTATATAACAGAAATTGCAGCCTTGTGTCCTTGAGCACTTGAGTGTCAGCCAAATGCTGCAATGTAAAATTTAAGAGATGTGTAGACCATTGAAATTGATTTTGGCACTTGATACTATGCACATTTAAAATTCTTTTTCAAGTTAATGACACGTTTGTATTTGATTTTGTTTCTCTGTAAGAAATCGTCTCATTATTTTACACCACAAGTTCTGTGAAACTGTGAGGGCCTTTTAAAGTCATTGCTTAAGTGGTTCACACACTCAGTGATATAGTCACTTAATAACTATGAACAACAAAGTGAAACAACTTCACCATATGCTACCTTAAATGCACCAACATATTTGAGACAAGTTACAACTTTAGAGCTTGGTGCTCTTCCTCTGGCAGCACAGAGGATCAATCGAGGGGGATCCTAGAAATACAAGTGAAGAGGCGAGGTTAACAAATTGGTTTATACTGAAAGGATCAACATAAATGTACATGTAATAGTAATTGAAAATTACAAAATTAACATTGAGATAATGATAATGATAACATGTGGATAAATGTTCATATGAACTCGTACACTGTATAAAGGACGTCTAATATAGAAATGTATATCACGTGGTTGAACTCAAATCTTATAGAGTACAGTACAGTCGCTAGCTTGCTGTCTGATATCAAGGTCAGGTTGATCTGGGCCCAGCTCTTTCACACGTAGTTTGTCTGGTTTGTTCTCCTCTCGAACGGATGCTGAAGGAGTGATTTTACTGTAGTGAGGGTTGAGTCTTAGAGGAGTACCGTTACGTACGCCATTGTCATGTAGAATAGCACTTGTACGTAGTGGCGCTGCTAACTTTAGCCGTAGCTGGCTTGGGGCGATAAAATAATTTTTATCGCCCCAATTAATTTTTTATTTTATTTTTGTGGCTTAGGGAGGGCGGCGCCCTATCGCCCTCTATTGGCCAGCCGTCACTGTCCATTTGACTTCTGCCTGAACCTGGTCTCCACCCTTACTGGAAGATTTTAACAACTGTATGGCCCAGAATTTTATTTCTGTGACCCAATGTCCATAATCTAGGATGTGGTTTACAATGAGGGAGAGTCTTTCATAATAATGCTGCTCTACCTGTATGTTTAGGGCCCACTGTGTTTTACCTACATACCTGTATAGTCTGGGACAAGGACACTGAATAGCATAAACAACCTCTTGGGAGGGGAATGATTTAAGATGGACCATCTTCCTACTTTGGGGATTTACAAACTCCTTGAGTTTATGGGACAAAGGGCAGATAGAGCATTGTCCATAAGCTTGAAGTCCACATGAGGGAGGTAGTACAGTGCTGTGTATTATGTCAAATGGTTGTTGTGTGCCATGGTGGGATTTTCTGCAAAAGAAAAAGAATAAAAGAAATCATGTACTGTGGGCTAACTGGAGGACATGACACCGCTTCAGAAGGACTCATCTGATTTGACTGAAATAAAAATTTAAGAGGAAACTGCAGAAAATACGACTGTTAAATTGTCTTGTTTGCTCACCTTTATGCATCCCTTAACGCTTTGTTTCTATATCTCCTCCATAAGCCCAAACAGCAACTTTTTGATGTCTGAGGAAGAGCACTGGGGTCCAAACATGCTGCCATTATATCTGCATCTATTGCTACAGTGTTTTTGATATTGAGCTTTTATTTTTGATCCATGGGACTTTTTGTTTATGTACAGTCTGCATCATAAAAGCTTTAACATTTACTTTTTTTGAGAGCAATGAGCTTTCTCTCTTTGTCGCTTTATGCCTGTTTGACAACCCATTTCCCTGCTGTATTTGAAATGAGTACACATGGATTTACATTATTAATTCATCAATAATAATACAACATCAACACGAGAGCATCCCTGTCATACAGATGAATCAACACCTCGAGTGTTCAAGTTCAGTATGGTCATACAGATACAATCACATGTAAGCTCCTACGCTTTGTTCAATTAAAAATAGTGTAAAATAGGATAGTAATAATGATAATAATGATTATTATGGCAGTAATGCAAGCATCATAAGAAGAAATAAAAATTAAGTTTAGAAAACTATTGCTCAGGGTGGGGTCTTAGGCAGTGTTTTCATTTAAGATCCTTCTTCTTTGATGATGGAAGCTCTTCCTAAGACTCAGTGCTGGCCTTGTGACCTTCTTGGTTGAATGGCGCTGTCCGGTATTCCAGGATTTAGCTATGTTTTGGTGAAACAAACAAAATTCCAGTTCCAGATATATCCTGCTGGAAAATAATACATGCACGGAGGTTATCCAGTTTATCATCCAGCACCTGTACATCGGGTAGCAAAATGCTTGGCAGAGAAGATGCGTGTGGCCATGATTACAGCCAGTGTTTGATCCCTCCGTGGTTACTTCAGGGTTTCATTCGATGTTGAGATACACTCGCTTGTCTGTGTGGTTGGGATCGTAGCTGATGTTCATCTTCTCCGTTTTCTTCATTTTCTTGAAAACCTTTTACAGCAAGGTAGCAGAGTCAGCAGGCTTGGAGTTTGGGGGGTTGACTGTTCCCTTATCCTGATGTGTAATCATACACTATTGTTGTCTAGTATGATTCACAAAAAGCACAATTAATGTAAAAAATACATTTAAAAAGCATACATTTGCATAAATAGAGAGGAGCTACTGAGGCGCCAGGGAAGGTCTGTCGCTTCTTGTATGGAAGTATCAAGAATATAAGTATCAACAAACACTTAAGAGGTTTGTGGGGCCATTAGATTGTATTATAGGTTCATCTTTTTGTGTCTAACCCCTGTTTTTCCCTCATGATTAGCAAATCAACCTTTATCCGCTTCTGTTTTTCTACTGTAAGACACATTTCACAGAATTTAAGGAAACTAGGCTCTCTCTCTCTGTGTGTGTGTGTCTGTGTTAGGCAGTTTTAAAGATGAAACAATTTTGGGTGCTTGGGGTTCTCCATCAGATAAAGACATTTTGCTTTAAACTTTGCATGGCCGAGGGGCTAAATGGGCAAAAACGAGAGAGACAAGTTTTTGTGGTTCAGTGAAGAAAGTCTAAGTGGAAGGAAGAAAAGCTGAGTGAATTTCTTAATGAGGGACTTCAAGAGTGAACATGAAAACTGGCATTAGGCTTGAATAAAGTGGATAAATGCCATCTCTGTTCTTTGATCTGGTTTTCCTCCATGATATTATGGACAACTGGCACACTGTATAATAAGGCTTAGGACTTCTCTTGGCATCAGATGGTTAATTTTCACTATTAACACCCTTCTAACTAATAATTTTCTTATAATGTACTTGTGGACAAAAACTAATGTTGAGCACAAGAGAATCCCAGCCATTTATTAAAAGTGATCACACTATAAGGAAAGATTCTTTACCATCATCATGTATGTAAATGATTAAAGCAGATGATTTAATTAGATTATGTTGTAGCGAAGCAAGACATACACAGGTGCACAGATAAGCAAAGTAGGATTCTCTGTGAGTGTTTGCCAGCAGGTTACATTGATCGGTTCATAGTTTAAGCTCAAATATTCTGTATTCACTAGCCAGAGGACAGGATTTCTAATGAATAACACATATCTTATAACTGGAGGAAGTCCACAACACTGTGATCCAACAGGAAGCACACCATTGACTTGCTGTGCCGTGCAACTCAAAAGAAAAAGCGGAAAAGCTTCAGGGCAGTTTTGATCAAAGAAAATACTTATATCTATAGTCTGAATCTGCAGTGCAGTCATTTAGCTTGACCGGTTTGGTTGAATTAGGTACAATGGCTGACAATTTGCCATTGCATTGCACACAAGTTGATGTTGTAATTATTTGTGCCATAATAAATGGTGTTAGAGGTGTTATACAGAAAACAGATTTAGATGTTGAGATACAGTAACCAAGACAGACAGGAAGCATTATTCACTAGCCATCCAATCTAAATGTTTCTCGACTGAGGGTGTGGGTGTCAGTATACTGGTGTTATCTAGTGGTATCTCATTTCCCATTACAGATCTTTCACTGAATTAGGCAAACGCCACCTCCCATTAATGATTTTTGTGTGTGTGTGTTCCGCAGCATCATTTTGGCACTTACAATTGCCATAATTATCATAATGAAATGTATATTCAACAGCACTATGGGAGTGACGCAAGTGTGAAACTATATAAAGCCAAAGAAGATGAAACACCACCCTTTCTTGTAGTGGCAGGGGGATTTTAGTTGGTAATTAAGAACTGGGAAATAACACAGAATAATATAAAAAAATATATTTTTAATATAACTATTTGTATAGTGTAGTCAGCATTCTGTGATATATGTACTTTTTAGTTTTATGTACTAACTTGTACAATACCAGAAAAAAAAGAACTAATAAATCATCTGATGTTGCATGTGAAATCTTTCTTTCAATATGGACCTCAAGACAGAGAGGCTAAGAGTGTAAAACAACCAACAAGAGCTTTTCTGTTGAGTGAAGTGCTGACAAATGATATGTTGGACACAGATTTTTCTCTGATAGAGATATCTCCAAAAAGACCGCCTCAGAAATATATGAGTAAGACAACAGAAGGAGCGATGGTCCCATGGGAACCGAAGAAGAATATGGACAAATGAACATGCTACCCAGCACAATCTTGGTCGTCTGCTGTGCTTGAGCTCACACAAACTGCCAGACTTTAAGTGTTTCACTGAGTTTTACCACATCTTAAAGCCTATCTCTTTCCTCAACAGTTTAAATGACACTAAAGAAATTACGACACGGTTATAAATCGAACACTAAAATAAATCTTTCAGCTTCAGCTTGAGATGTCTGTAATAAATACAAATGGTCCTTAACATCTTTAACTAAAGCCCAACACATATTTAAATATAATAGTTAAATGATGAACCATCCACCGCTTTCTTGGTTGTCAAAACTTGTCAGTGTAATCCCATAAAAAGCTATCTAGAGCTTCTGAAAATATTTGATCCTTTCTGTCCACACCTCTGATGGATAACAGTCAGCTAGCCAAAAAGATATGGTGCCAAGTAGGCAAGTCACATCAAAGATACTGACACATGGCCTGCACTTTTCCATTTGTGAAACCACTTGTCATCATGGAAAGGATGTGGATTTTAGAGTCTGTCAGGTATTACATTGGTGTAGTTGTCAGTGCTCCTGTCCTGAGATCATATAGTGCCATTATGTAACCAACATTATGGCCCCCCTTAATCATCACATACTGCACTTATAGTCTCGTCTACCCCACTCAAGGACCACTTTAGGAGAGGCAGTGATGACAAAGTCAGGAGATTCATTCTTTTGGTAAAGACTTGACCATCAGTGAATGTAAATATTGTAACATGATTTACTGTAGTAAAATCTCTAGAGTAGTTTTTGACAAAGACCTTGTCACTATACTTAAACTTCTAGATGGAAATGCAGCCCATCACAAAAAAATGGCAACGATTTTGTGCCAGATGTTTAGGGAATTAACCCCGAAGCAAAGAAGACAATAGTGTGGTATGATGTCAAGTTAATTTCATGTGTGTCGGAAAGAAAGAAAAGGCACTGACGACAGTGAGGAAAACATAACAGAAAAGTAAAATGCAGAATGCAGCTCTATTGAGACTGAACACACTGACTTTTATGGCTTCTATATGTCCTTTTCTACATAAATGTTGCAGAAATAGATGCTTGTATAACTGGTGACCTTAAATGAAAAGTCCTCTTCTATCATATGAGTAAAAGGAGTAGTTAAATCTCCTTTAAAGTACATTCATTTGCCTTTTTTTCCCCCAAGAGTCACATGAAAATACATCTGTATGGTAAAAAGCAGCTGGAGCTATCAGTTGATTAGCTTACCTTAGCATAAAGACTGAAAACATGGCTAGCCTGACATAGCCTGGCTTTGCCTAAAGCAAATTTACCTACCTGAACCTCTTAAACTTAATATGTTCTGGTCAATTTCTTAATCATCGCATACTGCACTTATCACACTTTCAGCAACAAAGTGGAAAATCATAGCTCCCAAAATATTGAACTATTCCCTTAAAAAGCATAAACTTCATTCTTACAATTACTACCTGATTCTCTGTTTTGCTGCCACTGCCACTGAAACCAATGAACAGAAAAGGGCTGTGAAACACTTTTAGCTGACTATTTTTGCCCAAACACTTCTTGAAGAAAAATGATTTTTAACACCCGCTACCTGGAGCTCATGATACTTCACCTTGTTTAATCTTTCGACATTGGATTTCCATGGTAAGATACTATCTGGTGTTTTTCTGCCCCAGGCTGAATCTGAATAGGTGTTCTGGTTTATTTGGGTAGCCGGTAATGAGACATCACAAAATATGTCTGCATGTTTATCTATAGTATTTTAAACATCACCATGGGATTTTCTTGGCTTGGCTGTAACCATTAAGAGTGAAGGTATGATATATGATGCAAGCTTAAGAGGGTAACTTGTGTGTGCTTTGCCTGATCCCAAGACAATCCCAATTTAATTGTGCATTAAAGACCATGCACTGCGTCATTTATTACATTGTTTATTTAGCCACCGCCACACTCCCTTATTCCTATTTGAGCTCTAATTAATCCTGCACAGAAATCTCAACTTCATTAACTTGGGCAGCTCTAGGCCTCAACTGGGGTTAATTACTAAAATAAAAATGGAAAGATTTTGTTCAGTGCAACCACATACAGGCTGTGATAATATTACAGAAAATATTCAGCACAAATTTAAAAGGTCACGTTTCACTTTTTTCACTATTAGATATGAAAATAGTATGCATGCTGGAATCAAGACGTTACAAAAATTAATTACTTTCTATTAAATGAAATAAATTAGGATTCTAAAGCCATTAAATAGTATTAGTCAACTTTGCCCTTACTGTGAGGCAAAGATTAAATATGAGCCAGCTAAAAAACTAAATCTCTAATAAATAACTAAAGAATGCCAGCGATGTTTCACACAAGCAAAATGCTACAGAGGTGTTCATAGTCCTTTGGTTATAAAACTACTGAAAATGATTTTGAATGGGTCACAGATCAGCTCCCAAGATCACTAAAGGTCACACAGACTTCAAATCAGGGAGTAAGGAAGAAATGATAGTGTTATTGTTCTCTTTGGGCTTTCAATCACACTCAGAAATACTTAAAAATAAGTGCAGCTCATGAATATTTACAACAAACGTGCTCATAAGTCTATAGTGCTCCACATTGCTTTTTGTCAACAAGGTTGTATATTCCAGCTGCAACATCTGGCTCCCATACACAAGGGCTTCACGGGGCGCTTAAACACATGCATGCAAGTATGCACATATGTACACATAATTACACACGCACGCACACGGCCAAACAAACGCACACACACACACACAGATGCTGTACAAAGAGGAAAAGGGTGGAAGGATAAAACAAAACAAAACCAAAAAAAAAAAAAAAACCAAAACACTGAATTGGCTCAAAAGTTAACAGCTGTATAATATCTGCAATGGGTCTCGGTAGATGCATCCCCACAGTAAAGACTCAACAATTAATTATCCTGCTGCAGATTCCTGGCAGCCCCTCATTTTACTGACGAGTGCACTCCTGCTGCTTCTTCAAAGACATTTAAAAATTCATCAGCTGGCTTTTCCAGGGTACTCAAAAGCCCCGACCATTATTCCATAAGAGTATGTTTTATTATCTCTATGTGCTTATTATCACCACCATCAGAGCTATAAGGCCAAATTAGGAGCAAAATGCTTGACTTAGTCAGCTAGTTCACAAGAAATAAAAAAGAAGAAGATAGAATCGCCAACGCTTCAGGCAATGGCTCGACTGTAGGCTACCTGCATCTGTTGCTATACATTTTTTAGATGCAATAAGGAATGCAGATAGAAGCTAACAGTGATCCCATGCTTATTCTAAAGCTCGTCATTCATATATTTATGTTATCGCATTGTAATTAGATTATGTCGCTTTTGTCCAAAGGAGCTACGTTTGTATGAGCTTGGTCAGAGATGCATCCTTGATGTGTTAGCATACTGTAGGGAGCAGGGGAGACATAGAGGGCATTTGTATTCTCTTCGGAATTGTGCTGTGCGAGATAATTACTTTTCATTGCTTGAATCAGCACAGGGGATGCTGATCGTGAATGGGACTTTTATTATTGTGGAAAATGTATCTGCATGCTGCAATTGAAATATGAGCTTACTTTTGCTGACATGGGTCTAGCATGCTAGTGTAGTGAGGATAAATGAACTAGCACTGAGAGAAAGACCGATTTAACAGACACCACAACACAAACAAGATGACTTAATATTCAACTGTAAGGATTGACAGTAGTACAAAGCAAAAAACAAACAAACAAAAAGATATAAACCGCAGGCATAGGATTTAATCAAGTTCCCAGACTATGTACATTGTCCATCTTTCTTTAGAAGCTTTTGGTGGCTGGCCATTTATGCAGGAATAGTAATGAAGTAGCACTTTGATAATATTAGTCTCCCATGCTAATAGAGCTCTCCTGCTATTCTGCTAGTCATTCATAAACACAACATAATATGGTTATTAATAGCTTCTTCATTTATTTTCATGGTAACAATGTAATACCGGGGTCAAGTCAAAATCCCAATTGTACTAAATCTCTTGGTTTACACGGACTCCTTAACGGTACTTATGTTAAATCTCATTACCATGTTTTCAGTCTGTAGTAAAATGATAAAATGATACAGAGGAATAACGTCTGTTAGTGCAGTTTATGACAATAACCGTCTCTAAAACAAAGAACAGAGATGCAAAGATGGTGAAATCTTGCCCCTAGTTCATTAAAACACTGGAGCCTCCCACGGGGGGGTGAGCATGTAGGGACAGCTTCTTGGTTTAGTTAATGATATAAATCTCATGTTGGTGCATGTTCCCGCAGTGTTAATGAAGTTAGCATGTACTACCAAACAGTGTGTTCTGTCATGTCCCTGTAGTTTCACATGCGTTTATTACCAGCAGAGATGTTCGAGACTGTAACTGTGGTTAGTCACAGAGATCAGTGACATTTCCTCTCGTGTCTGCAAAATGATACTGTGCTTCCTGCTGCTGATTAAACACCTCTTCAAAAGAAGACCAAACTGTCTGAAAATTGTTGAGTATTATGGCGAGTGAACCACACATGCACACAGCCCATTTATATCAATCACTGAGTTGTTGTGAACAACAGCAGTTGATACATTAGCATCTACAACGAGAAGAGATTAATACAACTCTGGTATAAGCAGGGCAGGGAGCCTTTAATGGTTAACAGCAGATGTTTTGATGACTTCACGTGTGCCTCAAGAGGCTTTTCTTTTCATCACGCTAAAATTAGCTAAATTGTTTCACCTCATCTGGCTCAACGTGGGGTAAATAGGTGGGGTGATTTATTATCACTTTATTAAGTACCATCAAGTGTTGAGTGTTATTCTGTCTTCTTGAAAGAGCATGTACCATGCACAGGGACACAAAAAAATGACCTGATCATATTATACAAGAAGACAAATGTGAAGGATTAAAAAATACGTTAATATGACCATCCATATTAATTCTATTTGGAATATTTAAATAAAATACTAAACACGCAGGCTCACAACTGTGTTTAATTCCCCATGAACCCACAGCCTGCTGAGTGTTTTACACACTGTGGCTCAAAGCCTGAGGTCTGTCAAATCAAAAAAATGGCTCCTTGTTGGTTGCCACCCTGAAGGCCACACAAGCCCGTTCAGTTTTGCAAAAGCAAGTGGAAAAAAACAGCTGGGAAATAAGGATGCCTCTAGATGTTATTCTGCCACCTTCTCATCTTACATTAGGCATTAGTCCATCAGTTGGCATGAGGACATGGCCACAAGCAGTCAAAGCAACACACACATGAACACACACCCACACACTGCGCACCACTCGCTAGAGGCAAGGCGGGATGACAGACCAGTGCTGATGTGTGGCCACTTAAAAAAACTGTGTAAGTGTTTTTCTGTTGTTGTTTTGTTTTCCTTCAGTTGACGGTGATAAAAAATATACTGTTGATTTATATAGAATCCATTATGTTTTTTGTTTTTTTTATATGTGATGTTTCATCACATTTGGAGTCATACATTTGTTTTGAAACCAGTTTCCAGGCTGACATTTAAGATTTTTTCTCCTTCAGATTGTCATATTGATGTTAATTCTGAGTATTACAGGCATGTGCCTGAACTAAAGATGTACGTATAAATCAGGCTTTCCAGACTTGGATTAAAATACAAATTGCTTAAAACAAGAAAAAAAAATGTAGCTTACATCAAACATGTTACTCAGATTAAGCACACAGTCGCTAACAAATCAGTTTCTGCAGGAAAGTGTATATGCTAAAAATATATTTTTTCATAAACACATCTTTTCCTGTTTTCGTCTTTACTGAGAATAACTCTTACTTTTCTATCTTACAAGCAAAAATCTTCAAGTATCTGGGCAGGAATCCATCGGTCTCTCAGCCAAAAGGGCCTCCAGTTGTATTTTCACACACTCTGTAAACACAGACAAATAGTTGAGCAGTGGAAAGGACTCCTGCCGAGTAACTTTCATACTCAAATAAGAAATCAACTGCTCTGTGCAACTAAGACATAGATAGCTCTTCATTTAGCACCGTAGGAATCTTAATTTCAAAAAAACATCTGAATTTACTAATCATGAGCAGTCATTTTTCAAGCTGCAACATTAAAAGAATAAACTTAGAATCATGCTGATCCAGAGACATCTCAGATTCTTGTCATATGGTAGTTAAATTAAATCTGGAACTTGGACAGAACATTTTGCATATTTTCATATTTTGTAATTATAATGTTGATTTTGATTTATCAAAGAAAAAACAGTGACAGATGTACTGCTGCACTGAGCATGTTGTTAAGTCGACTTTGATGTGTCTTAACGGATGAAAAATAATTGTACAGATTAACTCCTGTATTGACAGACACAGATGCATGTAAGGGATCCCTACATTACCATTACTACCATCTAATGATATATAGCACTGAACATCTGGCATGTATGTTTTTGGTTAGAAATTCCTCCATAGTTTACCTGTGCTGTAGGTGGGTTAGGCGCAGTGTGGAACATCCCACATTCTTCTTTGTTCTTAATCTGTAGTACTATGTAGTATTTTGACAGGCTTTATGTATTGTTCTGGTTGTTTGTCTCTATGTGTCAGCCCTGTGATGAACTGGCGACTTGTCCAGGGTGTACTCCGCTTCTAGACCAATGTTGGCTGTGATTGGCTCCATCCCCTTGTGACCCTGATAAGGAAAAGCAGTTATGGAAAATGGATGGATGGACTGTAAATATAAGATAATATAGGAACCAATATAAGAGCAAAATAATTCATTCATTCACACTGGAACTGTCTTTACAAGCTGGCCTTAAGTATGTCCTTTCAAACCCATGACAATCAATTTATGTAAAATTCATATTAATTAAAAAATAAAAATAAAATAGATATCTATTTGGATATCTGTAAAGATAAAAGGAGAAAAGGAGTTTTCTGCAAATGATTTTCAAGTCTTTGCTGTTCTACCAGCTCATGCAAATCTTGATGTTCCATGCATGAAAAAGGGTATTTCAAGGAGACTGAGCCCACCATTTTGCCCACACCAATGTCTACATAAATGAGACAGTAGCAGCAGCAGCTGGACTGAAAAAGTAAAAATGCCCCCTCACCCCCAAAGTCTCTGCCAGCACAAGGATGCTCCTTGATTTTGCAACCAGCCCTGTGGCTCTCGGAGGCTTCAAACATTTACAAGACCAAGCAACAGACTTCAAAACTGACTACCAAATAATTAAAGAGAAAGTGGTAAGTGACATTGCACAGGCCTCTCATGTGACACGACATCAGGTGACATTGCAAGCGCCACAGCTCAGAATGAATGATGGATCAATATAAGAAAAAAAAACGTAAGGAAATCACAGACAAATGGCAGAACAGAACAAAAAACTATGGACCTAGTATAGATGCTGGGAGCAATGCTGCTGATATAACCATATCTATAGAAAAAGTACCTGACATATTATGGAAAGATTGTAATCTATTCACTCAAAGCACATCTGGGGCTGCTCAGGGACACATTTTGTTCCATTAACAGTGAAGGGTATTGTTGCATCTCGATATAGGAGCCATATAAATTAAGGTAAAGCAAAAACACACAAACAGAAAGTGGGTAGTGACATTATATAAAAAAATAAAGAGAGAAGTGAGTGATGAATGAGGATCCATCGTGAGGTATTCGAGACCTCTTTCACTGTGGATATAGATATAATTAGAGGAAGTGCCACTGTAATAGTTTGATGAGAGAAATATTCAGTGCAAAAACCTGACACACATTCCAATACCGGGTGGCACAATCTGGATGTGAGACACTTGTTACTACCTGGTGTAAATTGGTTTGTTCTAACTCCATTTAATTACATACTAAAAACGTGAGGTGACATTTATTTATTTATTTTTAAAGTTCATGAATATCATTCACCAGGAAGCTCCAGTGACACAGACAGTGAGACGGTCAGAGCAAGAAACTAAAATATGGCGCTTTTCATATGCAAAGTGGGACACCTCATGTGTAATTCACTGGCTGTGCGTAAATTCACATTTTTTTATGAAAAGCTTCATCCACTTTAGCCACTGACTCACTTGCTTTCAGCTATTTAAGCAATTCTGTTTACTAGGTATTCAGTATCTGACCTGCTGAGACGGCCATTCAAGCCAGCAGTGTTAGCTTTTTTGTTTTTAATCCTCTCTGCACTCACCCTCTATCCTGTGTGGACAAACAGAACACACAGCACTGCCCTTTAGTGTATTTGCAGAAATTTTAAATGTATTTATTTTTTCTAAATCAATTTTGTGTGTACTGCAGGGAATCTCAATCAAACCGCTTCATTGATTTTAAGAATATTTTTATTTATGGGTTTTTGAACTTGAACATTTTGCTTAGTTACCATAGTAATGAACAGCATCCGGTCCAGTCTGTGTGATGCTGAAAGAAGAAAACATCACAATTACAATATAATTTCAATCGCAGCAGCTGCAGCTGCAGTTGCACTGCGTGGTGCCTCTTATACTGACATTTGCACAACTGAAGGACTATGTGACCTTAAAAGTGATGAGAGTGCTCCTGAAAAAGGTTTTGGAGGAAATAGTAAAAATGTTAGCTGGGAGCCCTTGGTGATACCAGCCACCTCAATAGCAGTGCTGTAGCTCTGAGAATTTACCACTATCATCATTCAGATGAAGACACACTGTCTTTTCATTGGTCAACAAGATAATGTCCATCATCTCTAATCAGTATTTGACTTGAATTTGATTAGTAAATTACTGTATCAGACTTGCCCCTGAAATGATTGCATTTACAGTCAGTTAAGTCAGTGGTTAGACCAAGAAATGACAGACCGATAAATTAGGTATAGACATGCCAAGAATGTAATGACGTACAAAGTGAAAAGATTAGGCATTATTCCAATAGATAAAAATGGGCAGTAACATCCCTTGTCTCATCTTTTGAATTATATCTGTGCATAAACAGTGCATAAACAATACAAATATACAGCATATACAGGGGCTCCCTGCACTTTTCCACTATTAAACCACAACTAGTCAACTGTATCGGCCACAACGTCTTATTATCCTCTGCTTGTAATATTTATTCTTTGTAATATGCTCACTCTGTTGTGCCCTATAAGTACAACAATGCGGATAATAAAGTAATGTCTAGTTCTTGAACATATGCACAAAATGAGCTCTAATATAACCACAAGTTTTACTTACAAATTCTCAAAATCGTTGTCATGTAAGGTTATTTGAGGATTTGGGCTATTTAAAAAATATACATGAAATCAGCTGGTTCGCTATTTAAGCCCATACATGGATAATAGACACATGTACAAGGAATACAGAAGAGGTAGGTTGGTCTAAGACTTTGTAAATGATGTAATGTAAGGGGTAATTAAAATGCTAAACTACCTAATCAAAGCTTTATTTCAACTAATCTGAAGTTAAAGAGTTCTCTTTCCTATTATGGTCCAATTAGCCAGGAGAATTAGCCTATCAGCAGTACAAAGACTGAGGGAGTCAGCAGCCCCAAGCCAATACAGGCCTTTCTTTGTTAGAGTTATCACATTCTTTCTCCGTGAGTGTGTGTGTGTGCCTAAGTTTTTTATTGCTGCTCTACTTTCCTCCCACATGCCACAGACATGCAAATCAGGTGAATTAGAGTCTCTAAATTTGCTTTAGATGTCCAAGTGACAAATCTTGTAATTTATCTTGGTTAATTAATTGTGATGGGAGCTTATAATGCCTTGATAAATCAAGCCACAAGTCACATTTTAAACACTGTTGTTAGCTGAGGGTTGGTGGCCGCTCATTGGTAACTAGTCATCTATTTTGAAAAAAAGTAGTTAAGATTGATTCGCAAAGAGCCTGGTTTGTATCCACCACTGTATTGATTCTTTAAGCACTTAGTATTCTCCGAAATGTTGCTTAATGACTAACATGGACATCACAGCTGCATGAACAGTGCAAGCTGTATGCATAGCAGAAAACTGATGCCTTTATGGTTTGATGTGGCTCAGTAGTTCTAGCTAGCCTCAAAGCAGCCTACAGCAGTGCAAAAGCTATAGGCTACAGAGATCTTGATGAGATTTCAAGGCGCGGTACTAGTGGAGAGCTTAAAGACAACTTACTGTAATGAATGCAACGCAATAGACCATGTAGCAAAGTGATACTGGAGTCGAACAAGCAGTACTTGGCAGAACAGAACGTTGAAATACGAATTTATTTATTCTTTCATTTTCTTTTCAATTACCATACAAGAATTAATTTAATATTGTCTTGAACTCTTATAGTCTTATATACAGATGTTCAATACATCAAGCAGATTTATTTATATTAACACTGTGAGTATTATTGAATCAACTATTGGGTTCATGATTCTGGTCAAAGTTAGACTTCTGGGTCTACTAGGCCCTTAGGGGCTCAGGGGTGTGTGATTGGTAGCTATAGATGTGGGGAGGTGCTTCCTGTGTACAGGGTCCGAAAATCTTATTCTACACCTCTGGGTAAGCCTGGAGGTATATCCATGTCTCCAACACCATCTTGCTAAGACAGAGTATGCCTCCCAAACACATTAAAGCATCTCTTTGTGAGGAAAATTCTGTGATTATAACGAATATAGTCTTCCAATTACAGAAATTGCAAGCTACAAAGAGATGTTACTTCAGCAGCTGGACAACTTCAAATGCTTTATTTAGCTGGTCATGGGTGGAATAACAAAAAAAAAGACTGGATGGTGTTATTCAGTGGTGAAAGTACTCTGATCTTTTAATTAAGTAGCAACACCACACTGTGAAAATGATTTCTGCCAGTGTTCGACTATAGAACACTACATACACGTTTTGATTATTTAACTGGTGACTTAATGTATATGATGCATTATTGCTGTAGATGTTTAAGGTTAAGCAAATTTTTGATACTTTAGTGTAGTTTCATCTACATCAGTTTAATCATATTGCATAAGATGAATATATGTTTGTGGAGAGCAAAACTTTTGCTGGGTCTCAGAAAAAAAACAGCCCTGTTTTCAACTTTGTGACAATGCATTTTTCAGCTTTTCATCCAAGAGAGGTTTTTAAATAGTTTATTTAGTTTAGGCTTAATTTGAAAACAAGCTAATGAATTCAAAGCAGGACCAAGCTGGACTACACTGAGAATCAGTGCAGGAGGACAAACGTTTATTGATGGGATTGTGGATGAGAAAGGAGAGAACAGGAGTAAATCACAGAAGAAAGCTTGATAAATTCTCTCAAGCAAGCTGGGACTAGACGGTAAATATGTATATTGAGCAAGCCCAGAGGATTGGCCAGGACTAGCAATGGGGGAAGCCTAGGAAAATTGTTGTAAAACTTTGGCGCTGTAAAGACAGACAGAGTGTCCCTTCCCCTTGCCAAGAAATTAACATCTATATAAATTAAACAGAAAGAACAGTTGCCCACATTGAAGCTGCCTGTGAAAGGGATGATAAAGCAAGTCTGAAGTATGACAAGCTGGTCATCATGCCGAGGGGTGGACAAACTCAATCATCAGCTTAAAGCGCTCCATGGTTCAATATTTATTTTATGAAAGGTTTAATTTGTCTTATTCCTAACTTTTGATGTTTCATAGCAATACGACATCTTTGATATAAAGTTTACAAAGTAACAGTTTGCTTTTGCTTACTTGAATATATTGCAGCCGCAGAAACAAATGCAGTGGTCTGTGTGAAAAGAAAATGCCACACAATGGAACAATTTGCAATAAACCATTGGTTATTGTCCACAGTGATTTAGCTTTGCAGATATCTGTTCATAGAGACTGGCCAAAGTATGTCTTTCATGTCATCCTTGTCATATCAAGTCTATAATAGGACTGCAGAGGCAGTCTTGATGTGGATATCCGTTTTCTGCTTTCCGGATATCCACTGGCTACTCTGGAAGAGCCAGAAACATTGGCTGTTGCCTCTAGAGGCTAAATGGTCATCATAGGATAGCCGATGGCTATCAGAGATTGGGCCCCACCTAGAAAAAGGTCTATAAATTGCGGTAGCACACCATGTCTTGATGATGAGTTGAGAGATTTAATTCTTCAGGAGGACAAAGCTACTTCTTAGAACTGTTCATTCAAGAAAAACGAGAAACCATTTTAAACAAAAAATCATATTTAATATAGTAAACAACTTTAAATGAAATAATCTGTGCAGAACGAACAGGAAACAATGATTCTCACCATTGTGATACATGCGATTTTCAGTGACTGAAAAAAACAGTTCTGCAGAATAGCTAATTATTTCTTTAAAAAGTAAACCGCTCAGCCTTTTCCAACGATTAATCTGTTCTGCTGCTGTTTGAAGGGGTTGATTGGTCCCACAGCTGTACGTTATATGCTGCCTGCCTTATGAAAAACAGAACCCTCTGAAAATCATCTTGCAACCCAAACCACGTCAGCTAATTGACACTCAAACAAAGCTGAGAGAGCTGCAGTCTGCTGCACTGATTGATGGACGAACATGAAAAGTAGCCTGCCTTTTCCCATTGTGTGACTATTCAATCAAATATAGGCCAGTTTGGTTTGCTGGCATCAATATGCATGGAGATAGCCTGTCACCACTTTTCTCTGCTTCTGTGTGAAGTGACACACTGTCTGTTTTTCTTTGTTTGTCAAGGTGCTATCCATCCTTCCAACAGTGAACATTGCAAGAGAGTGGTCTGCTGTACCTCATTTTCATCAGTCTGTCCAAGAGTAAGTAATAAACTCTCAGAAAAGTATCTTTTGCAAGATTTGTCTCTACTACCTGTGATTAAACAGCACCCTGTTTGCCGTTTTGAGGCATTACCACTCAGTAGACAGCACAGATTCGAATAAAAGACAGAGATAATGCTTTCAAAATAAAGTAGAATAAATAAAGAAGAAAATTAAGAAGAAAATTCAAGAAAAAAACTGAAAAATAATGAAAATATTTGTCAATACTGTATGATCTTGGCCTTACTGCAGAATATTTAGCAATGACATCTAAGACCACATCACATCCAAAGAAAGACTCTGTAGGCCTCCTGACACTCCCTCCAATGGGATATTTGAACAGATGTTCTTGGTGAATGAGACACAAGTAAACAGGTCCTGTCATTGTGTCTCACTGGTGTACAACACCTGTCAGCACTCATAAGACAGGAAGTAGGTCAAGAGAACTTTGAGGAGGGGATACATTTTAAGGACAAAGGGACTCCTTTAGCTGACAGGGGAAAGTCTGTCATATCTATTCATAGCTGACGGCATCTGAATGCTTCAGAATTCCAAATAGTTGGGATTTGTCTATTCAAAATGATTTGGACATGCATGACATCTTTTTTTAGGGGTTGATTCCTGATGATTTTGTGATAGCTATTCATAGATCAGATGAGTGAATCTGAGATGACTCATCTGGTGAGGCTGCTGTGGCAAGCTCTGCTGACCTCCAAATACAATGACACACACAAGCATTTTTTTTTTTAATTTGATGCCCCTTTTGGCAGGGCAACTTAATTTGTTACACATTGTGGCTAAAGCTTGGTCATGTTTAGGCACAAAAACATGATAGGTCCAGGGAAGGTTACTGTTTGACCGTTTAGTATGTTGAACTATGTTTTCATGGTCACGTCATTGATCCTTTGCTCCCACCATAACTCTTGTAGCCTGACCAGATCCCACCAAGTTCTGCACACAACCCTAACCTTCTGGCCCCACCAATGACCCACTGCCCTATGTCACAAGTCTGCAAGTTGCCCTGCAAAGCTACAGGACATGACCAACTGCCCTTTCTCCCCATTTGTAGCGGGCAAAGTCTGGTTAACAATAGGTCCCTTGTCCCTGAAGCTCAGCAAAGAAAGGAAATAAGCCCACTAATATTAGGAGGGGGAGGGGAGAACAGACTGAGTCTAGTGTGTTAAGCACAAACACTGGGACACAGATTCTAAGAACAACCTTTATAGGGTCAATGTTCGTGCCAAATGTGCAGACAAAAGATGTATTTCATTCAGAAATCAAGAAATCAAGATCTTTTCATTGTAAATATTCTGAATATAAAAAACAAAAACAAAAAAACAACATCAAGCAGTATAAGGCCAGACAAAGGCTAACACACTGTACTACTCCAACTTATAGAGGGAAAATGACACATGGTTATAAATAAGACACATGTTTCTCTCAAATGTACAAACATAAAATGTATTTCAAAGTGGTGCAAGATGAAATGGGAGATCATGAGGAACATGGCTGGACAGAAATGCCTAAATTTACTAATGCAGAGTTCTAGGCAGCATTTTAGGGTTCAACATCCACAAATCCAAAAATGCATAAAAAGTTGGGCACTTTGATAGTAGTTAGTAGTTATGGGCTTCTTTGATGATCGAGGGAAACTCTGTCTGTCTGAGATTAGGTTTTTCCCTTTTCTTAACTTCATGCTTTGATGCTAGTACAAGCTAATGATAATAATTTAATTATGTTGATTAATGCTTTTAATTTGCTCGCCATGTTTGAGTATGATTTGGACAATGTAATCTTGGTGATTGACATTTGATGTGATATTTTGATAATTCCTCTTGTTACATTCTAAATTGATTTGATATTACATTCAAAATTAATTTTTAAAATAATTTATTCCTCCTATTACATGCCATTGTTTTTTACATTTGCATGAATTGATTTGATAAGCATCCATTCCTTTTATTAAATTCCATACATTTCCTACTATCAGGTATTTGATTTTGGCTCCTGACATATTTAGTAATTTCTTGTTACATGGTTATTAATTTCTTGATTATTGTGATGTTGCTCATGCATTGATTATGATTTGCCTTTTCTAGAGATTCAGTACTGGATACTTCCTGTGAAAACATTTGATTAAATGTCACTTTAATGATTGCTTGTTTTTTTTTTTAATATAAAAATAATTGGTAATTCCTCAAGAGTGATTGTTTTGCCTACTTCATTTTGTCATCATAAACTCATAAACATGAGGACACTTGCTGAAACGACTATCGTTTTCCTTCTCCTGTTGACATTGACATTTGTGTCCATGATCGACATAGCCTCCTGGGACAGATAGTTTACAACTGCACGTAGACGTGAAAAACAAACTTGTTTTTGTATGACAGGCTAAATCCATTTAGCGCTGAACCAAATTTATAAATTAAATTAAACTACTTCAGGCAGCAGAAAACAAGAGGCCATTTTCCCCACCGCATCCCTGGACAGTGTGTCAAATGTTTGTGGAATTAAATGATAGAGAAACCTATTGTGCCATTCAACTGTGTAAATCGGGATCTGGAAGACAGCATCCCTCAGCAGTCAAAGACCTGTGCAAAGGTTGGATGTACGGGGGCATCTGTTGAGGTCAGCATTTTAAAATGATTTCTGGGCACCCTGTGCATGCCCTGGTAGATCCGCTTCCTTTTGATGTTTCTTTAAAAATTCAACTGATATGTGCGTGAGATGAAGCTATGAGGGTGTAAGAGGTGTTAAAGGGGCAAGAGAGGACACGGAGGACTCATAAAAAGTTGGGATTGTTAGGATTATTTATTTAGTACTTTTTTATGAATTTTAATGTTACTGATTATTCAAATTTTGGACTCGTACTAACTTTGAAAAGTTTGGTGTGCAGTATTCTTGTTTTATATCAGCACAAGATGGACGTACTGGACACTGGATAGGTCATACACACATGGGAAATAATGCAAATCAATGGCCTTAATTGAAGTGAATATCAATTTCACAGCTTTGTTTAAATGATTCCACAACGTACCCTTTTTCTCATTCTATGCTGGCTCATTGTGGTGTAATTATTTTCCTGCTGTAAGACATAAAATACATCTTTTCCTGTGCACATCTTGCTGGAGGTTATGCAGTACAACTTGAAGACACACTATTTGTCCCCGTGCTTCTGTTTGGCTCTTTGCCTAATATGGAAGCATTTTGAGAAATGGTTCTTCTGCTTGGACCAGAGCAACACATTAACCTCTGTACGTGGTGGCTTATTCATGGTGCTGTAGATTCACTCATGACAATTTTGCTTTTGCAACAAAAGCACATCAGTTTTCTTGTACTAAAAAGTTTTATTGTGTCAATGCACTGCACTGTTCCCGTCCATCATGAACTTGTCAGAAGTTTGTGTTGCTGAGCTCACAGCTTTTAGAAGCGATTTTATGTTTCAGGATTTGAATGATGACACCTGTTGTGAGAAGCTGCAGGTAGGGCTCACCTGTGCATCTTTACTCCATATGTACAGTTTTTGTTACACACATAAACATTTGTACATAACAGATATCATGAAATGATCTGAACTGTATGTCAATATTGCTTTGAATGTCATTAGTCTACAAAGAAATTCACTCACATTTTTCTATTTTTCAAATAAGAATTATCATATCAAGAGAAACAAATATACAGTGTAAGTATAATTTTAGCAGCATTGTTTTCTATGTAGCTGTAATAGTTAATATAAAGATAATTATTACACTTATATTGATATAAAATGATGATTACCTGATTTAAAACTTGTCCGATGTGACATGAGTGCCCACACATTCTAGGTATAAGTACAAGTTTCAAATTATAGATGAAAAATGTTGAAATTATTTTAATTTATTCTCATATAATATGATTAAAACAATGCATTTTATTATGTAAAGTGCCCACATTACATGTCACATCAATTGCTCACAATGAAAAATGAATGTGGGTTATAAGGATAGATGATATATCCAGTAAATGCAGGAGATCAATAATGAGCTGACGCTTAATGCAGATATGGTGAAGTTTTGTGAAATTTATTGTAGTTCACTTCACACTAAATCCCATTTACTGGGCAAGCGTCCTAATTACGGAGCAATGAAATGTCAGTCTGCTGACTTGTTTGCTTTAATTGATAGCATTTACAGTGTGTACAAATGTACACTACAGACCTATAGATCACATTTCTTATGCTAAGCATCAGTCAAAGTGACATAGAATAGAAATGATGAAAAATTGTCAATACAATCATGGCTTATTGTATCAGAGACATGACAAATCTTCCTTTAGGTAAAGAGGAGACATTATGCAGTAAAAACACTATATAGTAACATTGTGTTCTTCCAACACTTAACTGAAGAGACAAAAAGCAGTACATTACTGACTGAAGTAATGATGAATTAAATTCATTCAATTTATTTTATGGCTGCGTCATCTAAATACAATATCTGTCTCCTAATTCAGCCTGACATATTGTTGTGACACTTTAAAATTTCCACAAAGATACATATTAATTAATTCATTATTAAATCGATTCATCACAGCTATAAAGCAATTTAAATATAAAGTGAAGCAAGGGGCACATCTGAATCCAACATGAACAGAATACATTCGAAACAAAGTGGATCAAAATATCTTCTATAATGTAAGATAAAAGTGTGAAAGAGCTAGACAGTATTTGTTAAGATGGCTGTTAAATTTTACATGAAAAGGCAAAGTAATCACATCCTTCCTTCCGGCTGTTTTGAAAACACTGTGATACAAAAGATTTTGTTGGGTGCAGATTTGAATTGTCTATAAAATAGTAAATATAGCCCAAAGGACACAGTCTATGAGTGTGTTTGTGTGTGCATGAAAGCCATTTTATCACACTTTACACACTCAGTGACAGTGTGGTCAAGCCTAAAGGTTGTACACAGAAAACCAAATTAGTAATCATGTAATGAACCTAGAACGTAGCAGGATATTTTGTCATATTTAATGCTGTAAACTGTGTTACCTGTGGTATTACCTGTCAGTATCCCAAAACTACTTTACATGGAACGCATTTAATTGTCCACAGTTTACATCTACAGCAAGATGAACCTCGATAATGACTTTTTTTTTTCACAAAACCATATCTTCATATATATTTTCCCCACATGCTGTCATCTGAAAGATTATTTTCAGGACTATTTTCCTCTTACGTCTGCCAGACAGCCAGATTGACACATATGAGTGTGTGTTGTGTGAGTGAGAGAAAGACAGAGGGAGAGAATGGAAGGTAGTAAGTCCCTTGCCTATACAGCAATCGCTGACCATCTCCAGCTTCTCTGACAGTGATCAAGTGTGGCTTACCAAGACAGCTTAGGTGATCGAGGTGTCCACAGTGGCAATTCATCATGCTATCAGGGAACACAGAGATGACAAGTTGTTTCACTGCTTGAATCAATTTTCCGCAATTTTTTTAACTGCAACATGTCTTGTGGTTGAAATAGAGCAATGTTCTGCATTATCAGTTCTTTCTTTCTTTAAAAGAAGAGTCAGTTAAGATTGGGGCGATCGCTAAGAAAGCAATTATGAACAATATAAACAAGTCCTAACAGACGAGCAGAACAGAGAGTCATGTGTTCATCAACTGTCAGGCGTTTCCTCTAGCCACCTGCCAACCACCCAGCCACACACACACACACACACACACACACACATTCACATTCACCCAAAGTTTTCCATTCAGCAGAATATCACTATGGGTGACAGCCCACCATTAATGCGAACAACAGATCTAATCATTGGTCAACCACAGCAACATCAAAATATCAATATGACTTAAGCAATTACCAATAACCATCTCTAAGTAAAAAGAATGTCAGCTATTGAGTAGGGAAGCCTCTGTAGCTGATTGTGCTTGAAACAGATATAAAGCAGCTAGTAAGAATTATTAATAAAGGGAGAGGAGGGAGAACCATGAAAACTAACAGGTCTCATGTAAGAGGGTAACAGGATACTTGCAGAGCTAAAAGAATGGATAACGGAGCAAGAGTATTAGTGAGATGGCATGCAAGGAGTGCTTCTCTGCGTGTCCCCCAGGATTGTTCGTGTACTCTGCCCCGGTTAAAGACACTTCTGTAAAAGACAACAGAATCATTTATTGAGCTAACATTAAAATTTCATACTAAATGGCACTCCCATGCTGTTTCTCATTGTTTTTTCAAATGACTTGATAGCCTTATATTGTTCCCATGTTGCGTTTATTGTCTGGGGGCATTGTCTAATGCTTCCTTTTGTGTGTTGGCTTTCCTTTTTCTTCCTCCTCCACTCCCTTAATCCGCCTCTGTCTTTTTCTTCCACCTGCTCTTGGCCTCCATCTGTTTCGCCGAGCATTTGACTTGCTCTTGTGTTCCCCTCTTTCTGTGGCTTGACTAGCTGTATCATCCTCAGGAGATTTTGACATGATATTAAGTTATAGTTACAAGGCAATGCTGTGATGTGGTTCCTCTGGGAAATGTCTCAGATCTGGAGTATGGCATTTTTACTAGAGGAGGCAGGTGTCTGCCTAGCAGAACCAAACAACGATATATTTAATTTTGAAAATGAATACATAGTACCACCTTCGAGCCACCAGGGATTTTCATTCTGGGATGAGAGAATCTACCTTTTTTTCCTCTCTCAGCCAAGGAGGAAGTTAATTCATTGACAGAATGAGGTATGATTCCAGCAGTGACAGGTGTAGGCATAAGCAGGTGCTGCCTTGCG
Source organism: Miichthys miiuy (assembly GCA_036365135.1). Lineage (NCBI taxonomy): Eukaryota > Metazoa > Chordata > Actinopteri > Sciaenidae > Miichthys > Miichthys miiuy. Next base: position 21,799,673 of record CM071603.1, read on the forward strand.
ATACTGTCATGAAATTTATGTCTCTCATCTCACAGTGAGGGCCTTGTCTGTACCAGCTGCTGCAACCTTGTGAGGAGAAAGCTAAGAGGTTTTAATTAGGAGTAAGAGTGTCATTAATTACACATTCGTTCACGCTCACATCACTGTCTTCCTAAGAACTTCCCTCTACATTTGGACTCCTCCTCCTCTCCTTCCTTGTCAGTGCAATACCAGTTTAAGTACCCAAGAATGTACTCCGGTGCCTACCGGGGAAAGGAAAGCAAATTTGTTAATTTGATGAATCGCACTCCTAACTCCCTTCCTGCTACCCCTCCACCCCCAGACTCCCAGATCGTTCAGCACACTTTCATCTTTGATCTAGGACCCCCATGGGGAGTCATGTTTGAAAAGGCAGACCCCTGACAGCTCTTTCAGAGGGCCAGGATTTAAGTGAGATGGGGGTGCATGAGGCAGATTAGTTTCTTAAACGACTTGAGGAACAATGAGCAGAAACATTTCTTATGAAAAGCACCTAGGTTCATTACTCTAACTAATTTAATTTTTCCCTTTTGTACAAACGAGATGATGAGGTCATAACTCAGTGCGGAAACCTGAGACAGAGGCTGTTGCTGCCGAAAATGTGATAAAGACATGTAATATGCTTAAGTTCCCCAGATTTATCCTTCAGAGAGAGAAGACTTTAATCTCCCATATAATATAGCGAGGCTTTATTAATATTCATTCATAGGTATAATATACCATTGCTGTGTTAATAATGTCCATTCATAGTTTGTCTGCAAGGCACTACAGGCAACTGGTGCTATACCACAGCAATCAGCAGGAGCTGAATGCAATCCTCAGTTTTAAAGAAACATTTTAGTAGTGTAATGTTAAGGGTAGTTAACCCTGTCTCCTCTCAGCAAGGAAGCATTGTTTTCAAAGCTGTCAGCTACAGCCTGTCTTAGTGGAGTTTGCCTTGTGTCTGTGTGGTTTGCCTTCACATTCTCTGGTTTTCTCCCACAGTCATGAACGTTGCCTGTAGGTGTGAATGTGAGTATGGATGTGTATGAATTGCTTACTTCTTTGCTCTTGCCTCTTGACCGTTGCATGTTGGGAAAAGCTACAGCTCTCCATGACCCTGAAAAGACTAAGCAATTCAGAGAACAGATCGCTGAAATCTCAATGGCAGATTTAGACAAAGTATATATTCGTATACGTCCAACAACCTTGTGAGCTATGAGCGTTTTATCTACATAGAGGAAAGCAAACAGACATTGAGCCACAACACGTAGTTATCTGAATGGGCTAATATTTAATTTAGTCAAATCTAGTTCATCAATGCACTACCATAATGTTTATGCGAAATTTTAAATTCCTATTATGCTTAGATGCAACATTTTAAGGTCCTATTAAAAATGTATTTTTTTTACAAGTTAAAATTGATAAAGGTTATTAATCGAAGCAGTGCAACTATCTACGGGTCCAGCAAAACCTATTCATCTACTCCCTTCCACCAAATGGATGTCAGATGTTATGAAATGCCATGTAAGACATCCAAACCCTACATGTAGACTCTTTTACAACAGTTTGGGAGCAACAGTCTGTGGTCACTGAGGAGAGTAACACAGGAAAGACAGGCTTGGATCTGGTTTTTCATCCATTTTCTGCAAAGAAGACTGCCAAAAATGTTTGAGCCTATGCCAGGTCTCTTACAGTATGGTTGACTTAATTTAAGAGATCCAGAAAACTAACAGCAGAGATGGAGATGAATAGACTCTCAGTTCCACCTTCCACATAGGCTGTCGAACACCATTGAGGATGATCTAGCTTCCACAGCAGCTTGCAGATGACCTTGGCATTCTCATCTCTTTGGCAATGTGGATGATCATCTGGACATCTGGACAATCATCTCTGTGAACAGAGGAAAGACACCTGGTGATGCAGCCAGAGGCTGGACCGCCAAAAAGCCTCTGGAATGGATGGGATTTGGAGAAATTCATGTTCTGATATAGCATCATCTGACAGTAGTTTTAAATGCTGTCGCTTTTACTCTATTTCAAGTAAGCAAATGCTGCTGCTATTGCCATTATTTTCTCATCAGAAGTGTCAGGGCCGAGTGAATAAAATTCATAAAGAGTTAAATAAACTTAAAAACAAGGGTGATTAAAGTGACAAAGCCACCTAGCTTCTTGTTGAGTCTATGGTCTTCACAAATCTACAAATGGGTTCTTTTAACAGAAAAAGACAAACATTCAATAACCAAGAACACAGAGACTTAAAATGGTTTTGCAATAACCAGTACTAAAAGAATAATTAATTCTTAAAAGAAGAGAAGTGAGTCTCTAGAAATCCAACAAAAAGACGAAATGAGTCATCATTGTCCTCGATTTGACCATCTGTGTCCACTAGTAGCACTCTGTTCTGTTTGCGGTGAACAGCTGTGGTTGTTGGATTGTGGTCCTGTTCTCCTTTTCCCCTCAGTTTGTTGTGGTCAGCATACTCAGTGCTGTGTCGCTCTCATTGCCGTCCTTCGGGCACCTTTGCTCTCTGCACTTGTTTCATTTCATCTTGCAGTCTGAGGGGGAACAACGTTTCTTCGTGGAGCCTAGAGAACGCTGCCCAGCCTGCGGTTGTTGCCATCGTGTGGCAGCACTGCTGGGCATTTTCTCTCCCTCTTTTCCCCGTTAATCTGCCATGGTGCGCCAACGCTGAGGGAGATACATACACAAGCCATCAATCAACACATGCACACCTGGTCCTGCAGGCAAGACATAATGCTGATTGGACAGGAAAAAATCAGGGCTGGACAGGAAGAAAATGCTACTCTTTAACAACCGGCATTTCCCAGAACTGAGGTCCTTGTTGCCTCTTCGTTCTCTAGTAAGATCTTCCATTAGCTGACTTGAATCGAACTCTCAAGGGGCCTATGCAATAGATAACAATTGCCCATTGTTGACCAAAAGAGGAGAATTATATAAGGTGTTGCATCTACAGTCCAGACACTTCAGACGAACCTGCCCAGACCTCATCAGTAAGCAAAGGGGAGCTGGTGAGCCAAACCAATTCCCCTAATTCTTCTTCTATTCACACTCAGACATGTTTATCCTTGAACAATCAGTGTTAATCTCTTCTATGCCCCATGGATTCAACTGCAGATGAATGTCTGAAAGTGAAAGTGTCTCCTGACTGCCCTTTGACACTTGCTGATTACTATGGTTCGTAAGGTAATCCTGTTGACTGGACTGTGAGATCCACAGTTATACTTAGCCTACTCTGTGTCCTCTTCAATGTTAGCCCTGAAGAATTAGTGGTGTATCTTTTCTTGAGATGGACGTGGTACAGAAGGTAGCTGGATGGTAGCTGGATCCATCTGACGTCAAAAATTCCTACCAGAAGCAACTTTATGGGTGTGAATGACTGTACATTTAGGACCAAATCCCTGTGAAGTCCAATACAAATTTAATGTCCACTAACATGGAATATTTACAGGATACATACTTTTCCTTGTACTACTGTAAAAGGGTTTTGAGCCTGACATGCATTAATGTGACTGCCCTGTCTCCTAGAAATCATGTTTGCTATGAAATTGTTTTCATATTTACATTGCGGTGGCAGCATAATTTTGACCTGGATTATGACGTTTTTTTGAGTGGCGGAGTCACTATGAAAGGATAGTGTTTTGCAAGATTGCCTATTTTTGTGTGAAAAAAATGTAATACACTGTTAGTAAACATATTACTTATATGCTTAAAATCAACAATTTTGTGACTTGTATGTTAATTAACAACATTTCCTCATTACATTCATGGAAAGCGTAATTTGGTCAACAATAATTCCGAGTCGTTTTGCTCAAAACATATTTGATGTTGCAAATTTGTTGTATATAAGTGTAATTTCTAGGAGACAGGACTGAATATAATTGTATGGATTGATTATTGACATGAGTACAACAAAATTAGGAAGGTACAAATACAAATAAAATGTAAATAAAAAATAAATGAATAAATAAATAAAGATGATATTGATTCAGCAAGATTGGGATGCTCAGGGAGAGAGTTCCATAGATAGACGTCCTGGAGAAATACTGTGATGGTGAAACATGTACAGTGCCTCAGGATCAGCATTTACACAGGAAATGGCAACAGTCCTCAAACCACCAACTGTTTCTGGTCCAGGTCCTCCAATAACTGTTTGAGAAGCAGCTGTTTGTCAAGGTCAGTAGGTGTGAGTTCCATGTGTCCACGATCTCCCTCTCAGGTTTTTCAGTTGGATGTTTATAGACGGATCCAGCCAAGGTCAAAGTGGTCAGATTCATTTAAGCAGCTCTAGTGTTTATGGGGATTTGTCAGTGTTAATTCCCATTTCCTCCATGACTTCAACCCACTGACAGCTCATCTTACCCTCTTACCTCAAGCTCTTCTTTGTTTTCTTGGACTCCTGAAAATGACCAGGAGTTAAAACAACCCTAGTCCACCCTGATCTCCCCCTTTGCTTTGTGATGGACATGAACCTGATTGCGCTGGAGCCATCCTATACCGGTGCTTGGTGCTGCATCGCAAATATATATTTGATATATATATATATATATATATATATATATAGCATTTTCATCATCATGGTTAAAATAAATCACAATATTATCGCCATCAGTCAAATAAATATACTGGATGACTGTCAAAAGCCACTTTAGTTTCGTCTGGCTTACTGACAAAAGCCCAGATGTCCGAATGGGAGGGGATTTGTAGACAAGAACGTGAATACAACCTCTATAGATTACATAGAAACAAATGCACATGGTTAAGGCTGCTAAACAACTATGGCAGATTAAACATGATGTACAGTGGTAAACAACAAACAACCACAAAATCCTAAATCTATACACAGTATGATTCAGCCATCAGAGCACTAACAACTTGAACAGCCTGTAGAGGCTGGTATAAGTACTGCAGAACAGCACATTCAACCCAGCAAGTAACTGCTTGGAATATTTTTTTACTTACACTTGGATAAAAGTTCACAAATGTACATGTGAAATAGCTCCTTCTTTTTGTTACATGCAAATACATTCAGTACAACAACCAAACTGTAGAGAGATGGGATATTTGCTAGCATGGCAACACTGGTCATGGTAGCCAATCAGAGCACAGATGCTTCTACTGTGAGTGTATGTGAATAATTGCCACAATAAAACTGCCAGCCCCCATGTTTGGTCTCCATCTAATTATTGATTGAGAGCCTTCCATGATATTACACCAATAAATGGCATAACAAGGGCCTGATTTTCTAGTGGGCGTGCATGTGTGTGTGTGTGTGTGTGTGTGTGTGAGAAGGAGACAGACACATTTATTTATTGATGCCAACAAGTCACCTGACCATCCAAGCTGCAGCTTTAGCAGTGGAACATGTGCTTACTAGTTGTGTAGTAACAGTAACAAGGTATCACTTCACAATAGATTTGGAGAACTGCCCTGTTGCTGAAACTTGGAAAATTCCAGAACAGTCCGAGCAATGCTATGAAGTGAAGCACGCTTCATACCTAACTAACGCTTGACAACTTTTTCTCCCTTGAGCACTGAACTGACAACGATTATGGACGGCTCATTTAACAAGGTTTAAATTCACCCTGCCATAGTTTTCTTTTTCAAATGTTTATTTTTTGCACTGTAATTATTTGAGCACACAGGTCGTCTACAACAGGACATATTAAGTTCACTCCACTGCATTTGAATCCCTATTTGTTTTGTTGTTGACTCTACGTACAGTTTTGATTTGCACGTTATGCTCACATCTAATGAAAAATCTTGGCTAAATACAAATAGCAATTGGCACAGGGTGCCACATGGTTGTTTTAGCTGATCATTGTAAATGTCAAATTACAAGAGAGTAGGTGGCTGATCACTCTTCAACGGAGCCATGATGCAGAACAACACAGACCACAGCAGCCACAGAATGGAGAAAACAGCATAAGCTGCCTCCATTATTGACAATTCTCTCTGTAATTTGTTCTCCTTGCTCCTAATCCTCTTCATTCTCCATCATGTTTCAAATTCATACCTTTTCCAGAGTCCCCTGACTCTTTGTTCTTTCTTTTGTCTCCCTCCCTTTTTTCTGCTCAGCTTCTCTGTATCTGTTCCTACACCACCTGGCCAATACCAGCTCTCAGCAGGACACAGGCATCACGTTGAGCTATGAAATTCCTCCATATTCTTCTTCACTTTCTTTTTTCTGAAGGTAAGGACTGTAAGATTGTGGCTCCGAGCGAGGGCCTGAAATTTCATGATTTCTCAGAGTATGTGCAAAAAATATAAAGGATGCAATACATTTGGCTACATTAAAATCACTTTTTTCAATGTGTTTTTAATTATAAACACCTACTGATTTAAGAAATTGGATTATTACAGAGAGTGAGTGAGCAGAAGTCTGGAAGCACGCGATAATTCAGATCACACCTATGACATGTAATGGTTTCACACATTCCTGTGCACTTCGGCTCTGAGACCACTACCAATCCTTTTTTACTATATTGCTTTATGTTCACAGCACCGACATCGCCGCAGTTGTTTGACTGTAATGGAAGTCAATTTGTTTGAAAAATATAAAGGCCGTGGTTCACAGAAAGCTGCAGCAATCGTCAGTGTTCGTGTTTTTGTTTGTGCACGAACATGTAAACATATTTTTTCTTGACTGAATAACTCCATTATTGTGCTGCCTGAAATTTCTCTTCCAGCCTGCTGTTGTGGAGAAAGAATCTAAATATAAGAAAACATGGTCACATTTGGAAAGGCAGATGTTTGGCAGACTGTAAAGACATCTAGCCTCCATCAGTAAGAAACAGTTTTTTAGCACATAGGCTTTCATAATGTGGTTTTAATGCAGTGTTTTTTTGTTTTTTTGAGTAAGCATCATCCTGTGCATCATCCAAAAGTGCCATACATGAAACTGAATGCTGGAAAAATATTAAAACATGCTTTACAGTAATGTTAGCTCTAACTTTAAACTTCGTGTTGGAACTGTATTGTGTTGTAGTTTGTACCAGCTGTTATGTTACCTGTTCACTTATTAACAATAAAAGGTGAATAAAACATAAAATGAACAGGTAAAACAGACTTAATAACTTGACATAATTAAATGGTTGGCTTGACATATAATACACATTATAAACATTAGACATATTAATGTCCTACCTGAGATTAATAATAATAAGTCATCCCATTTCACAGGTACTTTACTTTGACTGATCACATCAGTCTAAAACTGGATCAAAGGTGCTTGTTATTGGTCTGTTATCAAGTAGATTTAAATGGCATGAGCAACCGATGCCATATACTCATTTTGTTGTGTGTGTGCGTGTTTGTGCATATTGTAGATTAATTCTTGTTTACCTAGCCAACAGGTTATTAATTGTTTTTTGATTATGCATTCAGTGTTTAATAACTAGCAAGACAAACACATTACAATTGGAAATTAGATACAATCTGCAAATCAGATTCATCCATCAGTCACTCTTGGCTGTTTTTTTAAATACAGCTGAAGCTTAAAAAAAAATATTTGATCTCCAGTTCGATTTGGTGTATGACTTATCACCAATGTTGACCTATTGTTGTTTGTATGTTTTCGTGGATTATTTTTCTGTTGAGCTCCATATAAAACTATATGCAAACAGCCATTTATCCATTGTAAGACAAATATTTTACCTCTTAATATTTTCATTTACTGCTTCAAAGCATCAGTAAATATACGAGGCACAAATAATTTCAGGTCAAATTTAAGACCATCTTCCCTTGGACATTTCCCAACCAATTTTCATGTGACACAAGTAATCCTGTTTCTAACACTTTATTATTACAAGTATGTATTCTACCACCACCCTAAGATACAAAGTACAACACTGTCTAAAATAAAGTTAACATCAACTACAACATACACTCTCCTTGTGACGTTCTTATGTGACAATAAGATATACCACTCTTTTAAGTGATTTATATCCTTGGCAGCACTGTCTAGAATAAAGTAAATGATACTAAGGGGAATGCAAGCTGCTAATGCTGCCAATCAGAGCACATAGTCACATTTACACACCTGAGAATAGTTATATTTGCTTTAGCATGCAAGGTGCCAGAAAGATGAAAAATCTTGCACTGAGCAATACAGGTCAGTGTGTATCTGAGCTTAACTAGGGCGAGGGCTTTTACTGTGTTAGCCCCGTTTGGGACAGTCTCATCTACTGCATGGGAGACAGTCCCAGATGCTTCCCATAGAAAAGTTTAGGAAAGCGGCTATGCATTGCTCTTTATCAGAGGTGGGGAAGTTAAACAGGTGTGCATTTGCTGAACCAACCAGTTAGCCTGTGTCCTTGAAGCCTTTTTCTTCGTAGTAGTATAGCTTTCTATTCTTTATATTATTGTTTCATTTGACATGCATTTCAGTAATAAATCCATATTTATAAATGTAGATGGTTTTAATAATGGCCTGTTCATAATTTTACATGTATATGGTCAAAATTAACATCATGGTCTATTTCTCTGTTGTATATTGGTGATCCAAGTGCCAGTCATGTATATTATCATTAATTATATCAGTAATGAGCAGGGGTTAAACTGGGCTGGGGATAAGTCACGGCAAATAAGCCTGTGCTCTTTTGTCATCATGCAAAGTCTGAAGCTGAAGTGCTAGCTTGCAATGTATTTCTCTCTAGTCTGTCTTGCTTATGTTAGCTAGGCAGTGCTGCATCTCTCAGGCTCTGTGGCTGTGACTTTGTGCCAAAGTAAAAGTTAACTGCAACTATTTATTATGTTTGATGAACGCCAACTGGAAACAGCATTTAGAAGCTGTAGCTCAGAAAAGATAACAGCATCATGGGTGATATGTGTTCTTATGAGTGTGCACAAAATGAAACAGGGGACTAGTCCAGACACACACATCCAGTCCAGTCCAGCATATGAGCATAATGGATTTCTTTATAGGCACACGTCATTTTAAAACAACACATGATTATTTAGTCACAGTCAAGATTTTGTTACAACTCTAGACTAATGCCAGATGAAAAAATGACACTGATTATAGATTAAATATTGAATTAAAAATGTTGATTAGCTGGTCATTCTGGGCAATATTAATCCCTCAGTAAATAATAACCATGAAGTATTCAGCCAAGTCATAGTATAAATAATATTTTACATTTGAAATGTATTGTGAGGACTGGACTAATTACCAGCAATGCAAGAGCTACTCAGGAGAGTGGACATACAGAAAGATTTTGTCACCAGCTGTCATTTTGTGCACTACCATCATTATCTACTATGTCTTTCATTAGCGTTTTTGTGTTCAGAGCAGAGGGTTGTCTCACCTTCTTATATATTTTTTACAGTTTGTCAGATGGTATCAATCAGATTTTGTAATGTCAATGTGCACACACATTCATAGCAACCATGAAACCAAAGAGCCACCCTAACATAACAAATCCAAATGTAACCCTTGATGGTGAGTACTGTTAAGAAAAAAAAAAGGTTTTATTTGTGTATATGGATTTATGGATAGTGTGCTGCCATGCTTGCTGCAGCAGTAGAGGTGCTATGGATTTGTCACTGGATGCAACAGGAAACTCCATGGTTAAAGCCTCAGGACATGTTTCTCCACCACACCAACTGGCACCACTGGACAGTGCAAAACTGTTTACTAACAGATTTCTGAGTTTCGTAGGAACAGTGAGTACTGAACACTGAACACTTCATGAGAATTCAAACATTGTGCCAACATTATGGTACCAGAGAAAGAAAAGCTTGGGCATTCAGATCTGAATTTTAATTGAAACTTTATTCTCAGTAAGGAAATTTAAAGAAGCCCTGGTTTTGTAGTAAATATGTCATTTGGTTATTACAATTTACATCTAGTTGTTTGGTATTGTCACGTCTGCTCATATTATCATCTATAAAGTAAAATTTGGGCTATAGCTATAGTTGTTGCTTGTGGTTGTTTTAAACTCACATTAACAGTATGTAGGTATGAAAAAAGCACACCACCCCTATGTGCACCCTTAATTATGTTTTATTTGTTGCTATTGTAAACACATTCTGATTTTAAATGTATTGAAGACCCTTCCAACTCCAACTTATTTTTCATTTTTGTATTTTGAGTGAATGTCACAAGGTATGTCACAACAACTTATGCAACTGATTGCGTAAATTTAGCCATGAGTACCCTCAAAAACTGCATAATGGAACAAACGAAGTATCAAGTAATTTACTGCACAACACTGAGTAAATATTGAATGTTCACTTCACAGGGAGTAGTGAATGAGTGAACAGGGGAGTGATTTTGGACTCGCAGCTACTGCTTGAAAACACTTAACATAAAACATAAATTTCACCTTTGTGTGGCTTGTCCAAGTAAGGTTTCAAATGCAGTTTTTTTTTTATTTCTGTGCACCACAAAGGAGTAATGGACTCATTACTATCCAATGAAGATGGAGAGAAAGAAAAAAACAAAACAAAACACCCACTGCTAACTATAGTTACTAGACTAGACTAGTCAGAATAACAGTTTTTCTCCAATGGCCACAAGGGACAGCAATGAGCTCATAACGCATTTGAAAACAATTGAGGAAAAGCTCCTCAGCAGTGGATGAGACAGTCCCAAGAGCCGTAACTGGGTGGATTAACACTAATACACTGAATATTATAACAGTTATTTGCACACATGCATTGTTAACAGAGATTTGTTTCTATAGAATGAAAATAAATAAATGTTCAAATTTTCTGTCCAGACTAATTCCACTTCTTTCAAAAGCAGGAGACAACTGGAGAAATAAAAGAAAACCAATTCAAATATACAAACTACACACACAGGCACTGGCACCACTTATTAGACAAAAACAGCAATGAGCCATTATGCAGCCCAATTTTTTTAAGTGACTGTTTTGTGGTCAATACTGGCTTTGTTTTTATTGTTATCTGTTCTTGGATACAGAATTGTCCTGTCACTGTATTCATTTTATATTGTCTTCCCCAGAAAACTCGAAGTAGAATGCGACAGGAAAAAAGAGATGATGTCATGCAACGGTGGTCCTGAAATGGGCTTATAATAAGTCACATAAACATGGTGTGTGCCTCAATCCATTGCCTCCACAGAGTCATTCCTCTGTATCGAGATACTATTACTAACACAGACTGATATTGATACAAAAGGGCTCTACAGTACCAAACACTCAAAATCACTGCCTCCAACTGGCTGGCAGCCATTCATTCCAGTCAGATAAGCATGGGCCTGTCATGGACCAGCCGGCAATTCAAGGCAGCGGGATCTGTGTATGAATACCAGTATATGTCAAGTATGGACTATGCATATTCTATTTTGAAAAAGGACATCAACAATACTCTACAAAGACACATTTTAATACATTTTGCAGTTTGCAGTGCCAATACCTGCTGCATCAAAGATCTCAATTTGCACTCAAGTAATTTGCTGTCCATATTTAATTGCCTTTCTCTTTACTTATGATTTGTTGTACCAATTAAATTGTTTTTTTTTTTTTTGTTTTTTTTTTTCTTCAGGGCTAAAAGGTAACAGTATTTACTCAGCTGTGCTTTGGAATTAACATCCAGGCTCATGGACCAGATTGTGTTCCGGGACCTTTCTAACAGGCCATGCCTGCAGTGGTGTATTTGAAAGCGCAGGCATGGAGCAGCATCATCTGCTGGGAAAAGCTAGATCAAATAACAGATTCAGATTTGCCAAAGTCATTAATTTCACATGCTGGCGCTGGAAGTCCTTGTGGCCAGTGAATGCGCAATGTTTTCAATCAAAGATTTAGATTCTTATTCAGTCATCATAACTGCCATTTGGGAACCAGACTTTGTATTCACAACCAGAACATAAAGTCCTGGGTGTTGATGATTGACAAAGAAAGAACAAAGAAAGAAACACAATTTACCATTAAAAAAAAAAAAAGTTTTCATGGGCTTGCTTTCATGCTTTCATGGGCTGGTGAAATATTCAAATAAATATTACTGACCAGGGGCTGCCTAGTAGGACTTTAGAGAATTCAGAGGGATTCATGAGAGTAAATCTTTGTATGGGTTGGCATTTTGATCACTCCACAGAGTAGATTTATGTGTGTACGTGACATTTTTATAGAGCCAATTTAGTTGAGCCAAAATGTTAAAAAGTGAAGGAAAGAACAATGAAGGCTAGTTTAACCTCATTAGTTGTTATGTACACCTCCTATAATCTCCACACTACATATCACACGATCGTCGGAGGAATTAGATAGGACGTCGAACACTCATTCAATCATTTTATACTTTTTTTGCCATCTTCATAATGAAATTTAAGTACTAAATGTGTACTTTAAAGTGATGGAGCTTTGCCAGTGAAGCAGAAAACAAACTGAATCCCATGAAACTGGTCTGGCTGGACCTGTTAAATGGCCACACTAAATAGTGCCCCAGTCCATGTAAGCAGAGATGCGGTATGCTGAGCACTCGCTGAAGTTTAATAGCAGTGATTAAAGCAAACCAAGTTTGGTTCCACCTTTAAAAACAACGTTTTGTGTTAAGAGTAGTGTGCTGAGCGTTTGCAGAGTTTACGGGGTCGAGCCAACAGAGTGGTAATGCCTGTGTTCATGCAGCACCAAGAGCCCAGTCTGAAGGTGGTATGTCAGCCTGTGTTGGCGGTATGTGGATGGCCAGCAATTACCAGCCAGTGAATCACTGCTTTTGTCACAGTACTTTTGATTGCTCAGTTTTTCTTCAGCTCGTTTGTGAATATTCTTTTCCACCTCAGGCATCTGCTGTTGAGCAACCTGTTAGAAGTGCAAGAGGTCTCAAACAGCATGTAGGCTGTGAGCCCCTGCTTTACAATACTGCTTGTTTGTCTTAGGGATTATATTTCTTGTACAACAAAGATTGTTATTTTAATATAATCGTGTGTTTTGGCTTTTTATACCTAAACGGCTCTTCTGCCAACTGGTTCAGTTGTTGCATAGCAGTGGGAAAGCAGAGCATCAACGTAAACCTGTAAACAGTAAATATCTCCTTGAAAATCATCACGGAACATAAATCTCAGAGGATGAGGATGTGAAGATTCAAGCAAAACAAGTTTATGAACTAACAAAGGAGACACTGTGTGTGCATTATGTAAAGTTATGTGACTTTTTCCCCCCTCTACTTTTAGGCTAATTTATGTGCTTTGCAATTCCATTCAAAGAATCGAAGGATTAATTAGCAGGAAAAAGTTGATAGCTCTCCATGTTTTCTTCTCTGTCAAAGAACGCCATCTGCACTGCCTTCCTGATTAATGAGCAGGTGGAGTAGGATGCATTTTCATCATGGTGTGCATTGAGGCAAACAAAAAAAAATGAATTTACTCTTCCCAGAATACCTGAACAATATCAAGTGATTTTTTTTTTTATACAGTCAGTGCAAAAATAATTTTAATCCTATATGTAAATTTGTGATTATATTTTCAAGCTTCTTTATATGTTTTTTTTATTTTACAGTATATGGAATCTATTCTTCTCAACAGTCTTTCAAAAATAATAATGATCATAATAGTCATGACAATAAAAATAGTGATGTTTCTACAAGCTTGATTAAAAACATTTTGATGTACGATAAAATAACAATTAAGAAAATTCCCTCAAGAAAATAAACCAACCTGTTTTCTTTAATGTGGAGCACAGATTTGTGGCCATGTCTGTCCCAGCGGAAGGAAAATAAAGGCAGAGAAAGAGAGCCAAGATTGTGATCATTTGTGATGCCCTGAGGGAATAAAACCTGGGGCTCCTCTGATGATGAATTAGATTGAATTTGTGGAATCAGAGGCTTTTTTCCCTGTTTAACACAAAATAGCCATATTGTGTTGAGAGTTGAATGTGATTTGAATTGCCTGCAAATTCCACTAAGCAGAATGCAGTAGATTGGGTTAGCTTCATACTTAAGAATAATTGTCAGAATGCTAAGGACTCAAGTTGACTTGATCACTTGATTGTGTCAAGTGTGGACTCACTAACACAAAAGCACAGTACTGTCACTGTAACTGAAATATATTCCCAAAACCAATCAGTGGCGACTTGAGCAATCTTTTTGAGTAAGTAAATTATATCCATCCATCCATTTTCTGTAACTGCTTATCCTTATCAGTGTCGCGGGGGATGGAGCCTATCCCAGCTGGCATTTGGGAGAGAGGCGGGGTACACCCTGTAAGAGTTGCCAGTTTATCATAGGGCTTAGTAAATTATCTTAACAGTGTTATTAGTTATTTTCATTTTCCCAGGAAAAATCGAGTATTTCTGATGATAATGAATATTCTGCGTTACCACTGACCGTATGCAGATTGGTTCCCAAGTGTTTGTTGTTGGATATGGTTCTACGCTAGGGGATGCACATGAATACAAGCAGCGTGCACTGATGTGGGAGTGCAATCAACCCCCCGTCATGAATATAGAACAAGACTTAGGAGGCATCTCTGCAACATGGAATATACACACAAGGCAAATTATGGCATCACAAGTAACATTAATAAGGAGGCAGAGCAGATGCGGGCTGCATCACTGACAATTATCTATAACAGCAGTGTCTAGAACACAGGAGTAAGACTTATAACATTTGTTAGCAGTAGTAGCTGCTGCTATTATTGGTTGTAAGCACCTCGTTACTCTCACTTACAATATCCACATTACATTCACTTTGCAAGAAATTCATTCATGTAACAAACAAATTTTGAAGGTCAAATGAATAACTTCTTCTTCTTCTGAGCTAAATATCACCATTGACGTTAACAGAATCACTGCAGTGCGTGCACAGTTGGAAATGGAATATATGATCTTTAAATTAACTAAACAGAGTTGCACGCCATTAATATTATATACAAATAAAGCCATCCTAATTGATACAGCACAGGTGTTTGTTAGTCAGGGAGGCTTCATGCAATAAGTTAGGGGCTTGGTTTTTAATTACCTTTGGGATTTGCTAATTTACATTCTGCTTCTAAAAGTCTCTTGTTGATACTAGGAAGTGTGTATGTGTGCATGCGTGTGTTTGTGTATGAGTGTATGTCAAAGTGCACCGCATATGCTGCAAAGTGGTTTGATGAGGGTGTGGGTAAAGAATCAATAGAGATTTAATGGGAAACAGGATGTCCTCAGGTAAAATTCAGGCCAAAATACGGCATGGAATTCGATCTGTAGGATTATTTTATGCGGGATGGATGGAGAAAGGAGAAAATGCAAGGAAAGGCACTCCATCATGGCCCTTGTGTACACTTCTATTGAAGGTCAGAAAACTTGTTATAGTGGACAAACATTAGATGTCCAGTGGTGCTGCCATCTCATTAATCTCTTCTCATATAAGGCAGAACCTGTAAAGGGTCTGCATATACCGATATACAGCACACAGCTCCACTGTAGAACCTCACAAGGTGATGACTCTGAACACCCCAGCAGCTCATCCTATATTCAATAACCAAAGGCTTTAGGAATTAGATGTGCCTTCTACCACTGGCTAAAAACAAGCTGTGTATCTAGTGAGTGAAATGCCCATGCAGGTGCAGGTTAGTAGATGATTTATGTTTACACGTGGATTCAGATGAACTCCAATCTGTGCATCATTAATGTCCACATGATATTTTTCTCTGGGAAAGTGCTGAGATGAAGTGATTTTTACGGAGAGAGAAGAAATGCTGTATGGAAACAAGCTACTGTTTCACAATAAAAACTACATTAATTAATCAGAGCACTCACATAAGAATGTAGCAAAATATATATTTTACATTTTTTAATGATCCTCTGTTAAAATCAGAAGGGGTGCAGTGTCTCTCTCCGTCTCTCTAAATGCTTTATTAGCAATATTAGTAGGTACATGTACCTGTTGTCCATATACAAACTTATGCCCTTGCACCTGTATGGCAACCAGAAAGAAAAGTTAAAGGACAGAAGATAGATTGACATTATGTCAGGAGTCCACTGATCAAGTGTTACCTAATGGGTGCAAACAATAAAAGACAAAGAAAATTAACACCACCCTCCTACCACTTCACACCACAAATGTTAATGTCCTACTTCCACCAACACAACAATGAATTTATATTGACATACAAGCTGTTTTACACATACTAAGAATGTTTTTGCTCATCATATTTGACTTCAGTGTTACCACTCTGCATTTTAGTGATTCTTTTGTGCATGCACAAATGCATTGTAATGAGGATAGGATACAGAACTGGGAAAACAATGAGTTTTAATTTGCGTAAACCAGTAATTTCTCTGGATTCATTGCTGTCGTCATTATATTCAAACAGGATTTTTGAAAAATGTTGATCTCAGAGCTTTTATTTTGCTACAATATGAAATTAACATGCAGTACCTCACACATATCATTTCATAGTCACATTTTAATTGCTCTCCATTAATTACATATTCTGAATGAGCACTGCATTTGCATAGATTTCACATGCAAGTCTGACCTACTGCCATGTTGTGTGGGTGAAAAGGTTTCCACTCACTGATATGATATGAATACTGTATGCAGTTGCAACCTGCTCTTCCAGTCTACATCACTTGAGGCCTGAACACATTATTTCAGCTTTTATTATGTGCCAAGGCCAGGCTGAGTTAAGGTTCAGAGTGGCTGTGATTTGAAGTTTGGTGTGTGTTTAAAGAGTGTCTTTGTGTTACTATTGTGAATGACACAGCTGGATTTTTGGAAAGACTGAACTGAAGAAATGACTGAACTAAATTTGTATTTTTTTATCTCAGGCAAGAAAATGGACTGTTATATGTTCAAAGATATAAATATGAATATGTTTTTTTAAGGTGGGAGCAGCAGGCATTAACATTATGGATACTATCAGGGTTTCTTTGTAGAGATGGCAAATAAAAAAACAGGCAGAGGTAACTGGGCTTATTTAATTGAATCTCAAACACATGGTGTTGACAGTCTTATTAGTTTGGAATCTATACAACATTAATACAAACATCTTGTATTTATATAGTTTGGTGTATACATATTTGGGAAGAGGGATAGTTCAGAGGGATAAAGACCCCTGACCAGTATAATGTTAATTTGTATGAACGAGGGGTATTCAGCTGGTTGCAATCTGTAACTTCACCACTAGATGTCACCAAATCCTACATACTGGTCCGTTAAAAGGTTGTTGCGTTTTCCCCTTATGGATCTTCAGCTGACAAACAAATTCTCTGAGAACCTTTAGTAGCCTACAGACAGCTAGAGTGAGTGTCACATTGTTCATAGAACAATTATCACATTTTACCATTGCACAATGAGGTCTTGTCAGCAGTCTGTCAACTTCATTTTGATGCCAACTTTCTTATCTCTCATCTGATTTTTGTCTCAATAAAACAATATTTCAATGGCGTTCTGAATTCACCAGTTTTTTGTTGTTGTTGTTGTTGTTTTTTTCTTAGGAAAAAGATCAAGAAGGGAAGCAAACTGTGAAAAACGATCATGCCTTTGACTACAAATTCTAATTAAATCATGACAAAAAGACAAAAACATCCACTCAGATACCCTTTGAGACTGAACATTGCTGAATTTCAGTCCTAAAGTATCCCTACTGTTGACTAACTGTTGACATTCAGTCAGTCATTGTCTAGTTCTGAAATGTATCTCCTGTTTTCTCTTCTTTTTTATATCCCTGGGGGCAATGGAGGCTATTCTGCTATCCGCAGCACACTCTCCTAAAAAATATCTCTGGGGATCCTTTTCTCAGTGGCAATGCCATCATTCGTATCATCAGTCCCCTGCGTGCCACTGAGCTGTACCTGTCCTGGCAAGCAGGGAGACACTGGAAATGCAATGGCATATCATTACATGCTGCAAGGCATGTTTAATGAGAATGTATGAGACTGATATGTTCAGTTGGGAAAAAAAAACAAAACAAAACAAGAGAAATTGTTTCTGTATAGCGTGGGTTCACTCGTCAGAAAAAAAAAAAGATTAATACAAAGCTTAGATTAACTGAAAATAGTTTGATTTAACGATTTAGCATTGCAAATGAGCATTTACCAGTGAAATATATCTGATAGGTAAATGCTGTCTCCCAAGACCACTTAATACCTTCCAGTATTGAAGAATCCCACAGTTGGCATTATCTTGATTTCTGTTATTTGTCACCCATGTCATGTAATGCTGAGAAATGACAAAACTGATTTATTAGCTGGTTTTATTAGGTTTTCTCCCAGGATTTTGTGCATCAACATTGTACAATATTCAACATTTTAAATGGTTTAACATTTAAGCCACTGCTGCATAATACAGCCGCTCAGCATATGGTGTAGAAATCTCTATTAAGTAAAGCTCTTATCTATGAATGGTTTTACTTGGTAATGAAGTCATTGTGGAAAAAAAAACAGTAGCTTGAATCAAAACAATGTGAAGAGGAATCTTAATGCCACTAATTCTTTGTCTTCTTCTCTTAATTCACTGATATCAAACATATCTATAGCTTTGTGCAGATTTCTGTCACTTTCTTTTCCACATTTTATCCCTTGTTTTATTCATTATTCTTCCATGGAATGCTTAAATATATATATATAGTAATATGAATAGGGAAAAATATGTCACATTATTTAAGCAGAAAATGTAATTACCAGACTAATTCAAAATATTTCTTGTCAGTACTTTCAGTTGTACGCTGCCATAAGAATAAAATCCACCATGACAACTTACAGAAGAAAATCCTAACATATGACATCCATTCATGTGAGCATGCATAGTCATTTAAGAGCATTAAAGGTTTTACATTCCAGTATTAGTATTAGCATTGTGTGTGTTTACTTCATTTCCTTGATTGGGTATTCATTAAATGATAAAGGCCACCTTAGTTTGCTACACAATGAGGCAGTACTCTTACACTACCATAATAGTTATATTTGTAATAAGCAAATTAAGCACTGACATATTTCTGATAAGTTTAAGTGATCCTTTATTTCTGCTGCAGTGATGTGATATAATATCTTTACAATGTGTTATTTATTTGTCTATATACTTGTACTTGTATTCTAATGTATTAAAAGTAAGTTTTATTAGGTTACATGCCAAGTAAAATTCTCATTAATCAACAGAAAAGGCATTTTCATCTGTTCCTATCTATAGTCGTCTACACATTCATACTGTACTTATGTTGATTTTTGTTGGTTTGTGGCTACATTTTTTCATGGTGATATGTAGATCTGTAAACTTAATTTTATATTAAAGTAATTCTTTACAAAATACATACATCCACGATCCCTCTCATTAACATATGAAACAAGCAGAACTGTCATAATTCCACAAATTAATTTGTATGTTCATACGAAATTCAGTTAAAATTTGCATTACACTTTGATGGAACATGGTTATTGGCAGAGAAATCCTCAAGTTTCATTTCCATAAAATATTTCTTTAATAAAAATGGTAAAAACTGCAAAAAAAACTGCAAAAAAAAAAGTCATATTGATGAGCAGATAAACACAGAAGCACAGATGGCTTGTTACAATTTGAGCAGATGGATGAGTTTTGTGTATCTTTAACTGCCTCAAGGAAATGTGACGATACACAACGGCATAAAAACTACATGTGAACCACATTGTCATTGATATCTTCACATGCCTGCACACTATTAGTTACACTGATAGAATGCCATTCTGTGGCCTCAGCTCTTTTCAAGGATCAATACCGCTTTTCCAATAGTTGAAGGTTGTTATTAAGTAAAAGCAGTGAAGTGGACAACCTCTAATACAGTCAGTTGTCAGGGCAGTGCAATAAGAAAATGCATGTTACAGGAAGAAATGTTGGACTACTCCTTTTTTAACTTACTAACTATTATGTTGTGGTACACATGCCTCTACAGCAGGGGCCTGCCATCAATTATATCTGGCCTGCTAGATGACGTTGATTTATTTTAAAATACATATATTTTTTGAATATATCTTTTAAACCTCATGTTTTCTGTCAAAAATACAACAATTCCACAGATTTCACAACATTTATTGAAAAGTAGCTGATAAGTAACGTGACAAAACAGCAGCCAGAACATCCTTGCAGCCTCTTTACTTGACGCACAGGTTGGAACGCTAATTGGCACGTGCGTGCGCTGTAACCTGTGGAAAATAAAAGTGTTAAAATAAAAGTATTTTCTGTGTTCGCGCCTCTGTCCCGAGAGGATATGCGTTTTTGAAGTGGCCATGCTTTGTCTCGTGGTGTCTTCTAATATTGTATTCTTTACAAACTGCAACAACCTCGTTGCAAATGAGACACGTCGGCTTAGCATTAATAAATGCAGGCAGGATGAACGCATACCTTTGCTTCCATTCTTCTTTGTAAGTCCTGCATTGCGGAATCAACTTTTCTTTTCATGGCTTTTGACAACGACATTTTGCATCGATAGCTAGCAATCTTCAGCTAATAATTTACACGGCATCCAAAACATAAAAAACTGGCAATTGTATACATTAGTTATGGCAGGTTGCTAGGGCAGGTTGCCTGTTTCATGACAGACGCCAGGAGATGCAGCAGTGGGCGTAATAATGTTTTAAATTAAATTAAATGCATTTTTAAAGTTAAATAACGTTTATTTTTAATATAATAGAAAAATGGAAAACCTTTTTTTTTCCAGTAGGAAAGCATGGTCATGGCCCGCGATGGAACTGTCAGAAAAAAAATTGGCCGGGTCCAAACTTATTTGCCGACCCCTGCTCTACGGTGTGCAATTTAAGGATATTACCTCATGTTGTCAAACTTTTTATTATAAATTTAAATTTGCTTCACACTAGAGTGGCTGGGAAATGTGAGACTATCAATACACGACTGGCTGACAGAGAAAAGTTTGTGTGAGACACTTGTATACGTGATCAAGTAGACATGACTGTCTGTTGTGAGGCTTCAAACAGCTGGCAGGTTGGACAAATTGTTCACACATTTACAGTTCAGTAGAAATAATTCTGAATGTTCCAACCCTAGTCAACACAATTTTAGCAGTTGCCATAGAAAATGACAAACTATCAGAGAAACATCTGTTATTGCTAACTAGCAAGCAAAATGTCAAGGTACTTATATGTCAATGTGCAGAGAAAGGGAGCCAGTGCATGTGTGCCTGCATGTGTGAAACATTATATAAGCAAGAGCTGAACGAGAAAATTGCAATTATGGTTATGTCTGTTTTTGGTAATGGTCTTTCTAGATCCTCGCATGCCAAATAATATAGGCCTACACATGACAGCATGAAATGATGCTGAGAAAAGGCCATAACATTTACAGACATTAATCATCACTCCTATAAATGAGTAATTTTGTAGCCCAGAGTTGCTAAGAAAAGGCCAAAATGTCTACAATCATGTAGCATTAGCCGTCTGAGACTGCTGCAAGCCTGATTGGCCGGTATGACTAAAATGTTTGTCTTCAAGCTTACTTATAATTGCTAATGAAGCACCCTTCATTAGTCATCATCGTCATCATATAAAAATAGATGTTTCCATAAAAAAATAAGCATACAGCATTTCCAAATTACTTTGACATTGTTAATCAGCGGTTTATTTGCACTTATGATACAATTAGAGGGCTGATAAGAAGAGCTGAATTCCCTCCAAGGCCAAGAAAAATGTCTGATAATGTTATTTCAGTCAGCTATTCAGATGTCACCTTCATCTCAACTAGCCAGACACAGCTGTTTTATTCTTCTGCTTCTGTCAAATACACTTTTATTTTCAATGGTTTAAATGCTTTTTTCAGACGTTAAAGAAGGTCACTGAGCAGTAAATATCTGCTGTGGGCTGTTTGACAAATGGCAGCATTTCATATGACACATGAGCTTTTGTCTGGACAAATACTGAACTCCATCAACCCTAGTCCTGGACTGTAGCAGGCATGAATATGTAGAAATAGTAATTAAAAAAAAAAAAATACTGCTAATTTATGCACTTACATATATTGGTAAACTGTGAGTACAAAGCTTTGCTCCTGCCTTCAAACATAAAGATCTGCACACACCCAATCACCCATACTGCTTGTTTGTATGTTTCTTGAAAGTTAAACAGACCTAATTAAACTTCAAGCCTTGGCGCAGCATCCTACTTAGTAGGTCTAGCCTGGTGAAAAACATGACTGCTCTATCTAGTCAGTGTGCTGAGGTGTCACACCATTGCCTTAGCCATGTCCTTGCTCAAAGCAAAGATAGGCGAAGAACAACATCTGCAGTCACCTGTCTTTCATCTAAGATGTTGGAGTGTGGCCCATAGCTAGAGTGGGCTGGTGACTGTCCAGTTCCAGTGACATTTTAGTTTCATCCTAGCCTGAAAGACATGCTGGTTGATCTACTGTAGCTCTGCAGTGGATACAATTAAAATGAATGACAATCACTTGAAAGTTGAAATAACCAACATATTGAGTTTAATCAAAGTGTATACGTGTTACCATTTATGGTTGGATAGCCTTTTAGTCAAAACACAAGGTCGCTTTCTTTGTGTAACAGTTATAATCACCAATCAAACATACAGGATGGTATATAAGCTCTAAAACATTGTAATATAACAAGAGGGATTAGTCATACTCTGCTCCAGCTCTTTACCAAGGTAATCAACTCTTTTCTGTTCTGCTGGTTGTGAGGAAAGTTACACACAGTGTGTGCAGCAATGAATGCCTGACTCCTTGCTGCAGTGTGAAATGATACCAGTTGCTCTTCTGTTGTATTTTCTGACAGTCGCTGCTCAAGGTGTATTTTCTGCTGCCAGAATTCTGGGACATGTAGTATTTAACTGCACGTGCTGTAGCCTCCAGTAACCACATATCTTGCCAAATCAACCTGGACTGAAATCGAATTCGTAATACGGTAATCATGTTACCGCATTGTTCAGATTTTATATTTATTTCTAAATATATCAGATTGCCAATTTTATTCTTGCAATATCTACACGTGGCAACTGCTGTGACAATATGCTTATTTATGTAAGTATTAAACACACAAATCAAATAAGTGTCAAAGCAACAACCAGATAAAGCTACATCAAAATATCGTATAAGAAAAGAACAAATAAAATAAAAGCAAACAATTGGGTCTGGAGCTGCTTTATAAAAGTGTCAACGATGTCCACAGTGGTCCAGTGGGAGAGTTCCAAAGTGTAGGAGCTACAACCTCAAAAACACAGTCTCCTTTTGTCTTGAGCCTGGAGAAGGAACAACCAACAAACCCTGATCAGAGGAGCACAGATCACTGTTGGTATTGTATGGTAGCAGTTACTCTTTAATGTAGCAGGGTGCCTGACCACGTAAGGCTCTAAAGATGATAACACAATCTGGATCTGGTTTCTGAATTTAATGGATAGACAGTGTAAAGACATAGTAACGTACATGGCATAGGGTTTAGATTGCAACTAAAACCCACATAAAAATCTGTGTGATTATATGACTACATACACAGACAAGTAAACAAGTAACAAGTAAATAGACACCTTTAATTTAACCTTTAATTAAAGGTGTCTATTTACTTCTTGCATGTCTGTGTAGACCTGGATACAAAAATAATATACGCTTCAATTAAGGCACATCCTATTCCATATGGAGTGATCATATGATGATTCTTGATGCCTGTTTGCAAGATAATGATGCCAAATAATTTCACTTCACGTGGATGTTTTCAGATAGACAGCCAGCAGAGTTTATAGTCACACACTCAATTTAGAATTGCTTTCTACAATGGCACAGAGGGGGGCATATAAAAGCCCTCTTTGAAGGACTCCAAAGGATTTTTTATTCATCAGGACTTCATTTGTCTCACTATTGCACAGTGACTTCTAAGACGAGGCAGCAACTGCAGGAGGGATAAGACTAATATGGAGTGTGCAGATAATGCCTCGATTTGACACACTGCTTTGCAATTCAAGGGATATCCTGAATTGATACGTGGTTGAAGTTTAGGTGATAAGAAGTCAATAGATGTCATAACAAGGCATGAACCAGGATTTAGACAAAATTTAACTATTCAAAACCAAAAATATACTTCTGCAGAATGAAATAGAGCAGGATAATGGATTGAAACATATTCAAGCAGTCTTCTTCATCGATGTTTATGTCTTCATCTGAAAGTTATTTTTATATCCAATATATAGTTCATAATTATCACAGCAAACAACAAACTGCAAAAATGGAAGTTCAATGTTCACACAATCAGTGAAGTGGTATGTGCATGCATAGCACATATTGCTTATTTGTTAACTGAAACAGGCTACAGCAGTTGCATGTGTAAAGAGGCAATTACTGCTCTCACACTTGTTTTCACAGGCTGGTTTAGTTTACTGCTCTGGATGGTGTTCTCGGGTTTAAATTAAAGCACTGTGCATCGAGGCACTATAGTAAAATATGGAGAAGACGTTGATAAGGGCTAAGGTCTGAGGTACCAATTTCAAAACTGAAAGGAACAGTAACTCCAGTTTGTCTAAACAAAGAGCTGAGAGAGAAGTGGATGACTGAGCTTTGCTAAAGGCCTCGGTTTCGAAAAGAATGAAACATGCAGTATGAAGTCGAAATATATACCGGAGACTGTAAAAGGGCAAATTCTGCAGTTATTTTTCTCCATGGGAACCTCTTTCTTTCTTTCTTTAAGGCCAAATTCCACCAAGCATGGGTGCAACACGTTCGGTGTGGTCCGTTTCAGAAGCGGCTCTTTGCTCAGCTCCGCCTGGAATATGCAGCTGTTCTATTTTTGATGGATGCTGTGAGAAGCTCGCGTCAATCTGCCCTAAATCAAACAGCATAAGGATTTCGGTTGACTTTCAAAATAATACACCCTGTGCAAACAAAAGAAGACAAAAATAAATATTTAACTATGTAGCATATTAACATATTTAGAAGCAGACAAAAGAAGAAAAATGACCAACTCTGAGCAGGTTAGCAAAGTCTGGCGTCAGAAAAACCTCATGGCGACGATGTGACAGAGATGTGCCTGGTGAGTTTTAGCTTTTGGCTTTCCCTTTCCTGAAAGTTGGGACTATCTGTAGTTGTACATGAACACAATTCATAAGGCCCATGTTTGTACATACCGGTTTTTAACACTTAACAAGATCAGAATTATGCATAGAAATATTTTTTCATCCCAGGACACACCTTCAGCACATAATAAACAACGTGCTCTGTCACTCTTCAGTCTAGGATGCCTCAGGCAAACACTGGGATCCTGCTTCATCACACACCTAGCATTATGTGTATAACAACTGCTTCATAACAAGTAAGGACGAGTTGCAGACATGGATTTGTCTGTTTGGTTGTTTCGTGTCTAAAAAGAAGCTTTCCCTTAATGCTGTCACTCATCTTTGCCTTATCTGTCTTCTCTTCTAAAATGTCAAGAAATATCAGCTGAATTACAAGTAAACAAAAGCTCTACTGCTGTTATTAGTGCCTGTCTGCGTTTAAGTATCATGTCATGCCTACTGTTAGGACCATTTACTATTTAGCGAAAGTATATGTGCAGTTGGCTGTTAATGATATGATAAATTACCTGGACTATCAAGTGTGAACAGATGTGGATGTGACACCGCTGACCACCAGGTACCGAACATTTGGCAGAGCTCTTTGGGGAGGACAAGATGTGTTTAAGCACAGTGTAATCCAAAATTTACTGGTTGATACACATCAGAACAGCCCTATTCTGTTCTCTATTCTGTGTATCATGAAGCGCATGTTGGCACAGATAGATGCACCATAATATTTCACTGTCATGCAATAGTACCTTGATGGCAGATAGCAGATTTACTGATTGATTACACTATATATACAGTATCATGGCCTCCCTTGTCAGATGATTAAATATCTTTAATCTGTTAATAAGATACAAAAGAGTCCTGAATTCACAATATGTGTTTTTTTTATTGAGCTTCATGTTTCTGTTGCTGTGTTACGCAGACCGGCATCTGATCTCAGCTTGGAATAAAATGTCAAGATGCTCTGTGTTGGCCTTTTTGCATTGTCTGTGTATTCTCTATATTGTATTTCTCATTTCTTCGAAGAGTTGATAAGCCAGAAAATTGTCATTTCCCATGTTCATATATATGTATGCATTAAACATGTTACTTAAGTAACTGGTCTGCTGTGTTTTTCATTTTCTGTAATTTTTCTGTACCTTTTTTGTTGGTATAGAAATGTAGTTAATCAAGCACAAATCCGTTCCCAGAGCAACACCGGTAGACAACGGCACTCATATCAATGCTACTGGGTAAAGTCGTTTCAACAAATAGTATGCATGGGGCCAGTGTCTAGGTTTTTTTTTAGCAGTGAGGTTGCAAATTGCTGTGAAACTTATGAAAGGTCATTTCTAGAGCCAGTCTTTGGTTCTCCATTCTGGGCTTCTATAGAAACATGGCAGACTTAGAGGACCTTAATCTTCTGTAGATAAAAATGACTCATTCTAGGATCACTGAAACACAACGATTTTTGTTTTTTTTTAGGTGTTTATATACTAATGAAAACATATTTATAAAGATTATTGTCCATTTCTGCCATATTCTGTAAATAGAGCCCACAAAATCTTACACACTGGTCCAACTGCAGCAATGGCTGCAGTCTGACATGTAACATTGAAAGGAGGCATACATGCTGTCTGTGTCAGAGAAAGATGAGCTTGACATCTGCAGTTCAGCAGACTCGCTCTGACCCATGCCTCTGCCTGTCCCCTTACTGCAAGCCTCCTCGACACCTGTCCAAATGACATGTTTTGCAGTGTGTGTAAACCAGCCTTACCGGCACACTCATCACTGTGCTTGGGAGGAGCGTGACTGTCCAAGTTAAGTAACAGTGTCCGCGGTGATCCCAGGACAATGATGCTAAAAAACAATATATTATTATTTTGTGTTGTGTGTTTTGCTGTGTATTTTCAAGCTACATTTTGTTGTGTGTTCTGTAAGATTATCTGAAGACGATCATATCTCATAAAGACTGGATTACTCATCTTTATCTTGGGTTCTAATTACATTTTTTTGTACATTTAGTTTATTAATATAATAACCATTCACACACTGACAATAGTAGTCATATATACAGTGCACCTTTGATGGGCTGGAGTAGACTGTGACCATTTCAAGCATGCTGGTGTAATACACATGTACCTGACGCTGGTTCCTTCCATCTAATCTACTTTCTGTCAGGCACCACTGTGATCAATGGTTTGTTTATTTGCCTGTGTAATAAGCAAATTATGCTAAGCGAGAGAAGTCACCTCTAGCATTAACCTGCTTACATTTTAATCAATGACTTAAGTGATTTTTATCAGGATGCCACAGGCAATGAGGTGATAGAGCCAGTTACAGACTAGAATCTGTCCTTTTTAATGTCGAGGAGATCCGGTTGTGTTATTTACTAGTTCTATCAGAGAACACAATTTTTCTGGAAGTCATCCATCCAAGAAACAGCATTCATCATATTTGCAAAGCCTCATTTATTACAACCACTGCAATCCTGGTCGAATTATAGCTTTGACTTAAAGGTCTGTTTTGATTGAGTTGGTTCTGTGTGATTAGACGACATTTTATTTGTTTTTCTGTACAGTATGTCCATTACCAATCATCGTACTCATTAAGTAGTAAAGCGGTGAGTCATGCTACCAATATTCTCTTTCTTCTTCCTCTGTTAATCCACTGGGAGCAGAGATCAGAGTTTAAAGACAACAGTTTTAGATAAAAGATTTATAGAGCAACCTAACAAGCACACATATAGACATACAGTGCATATTTAGATAAACTTGTTTTCGGCGTATTCCTTATTATAAGACACATTCATTTGTGTTTAGTCTAGAGTTGGGGTGATGGCTGTGAAACAGCTGTACTGTGGTTGTACTGCATACTGTAATGCTTTTCTGGACTTATTGTATGCTTTGAAAAAAAATCGCCAATTTCTCTTCCATGTTCATTGATTCAGTTTGTGACCTCAGTGCCCAGTTCAGACCAAAGATTCACGACGTGGTGAAACCATTTTAGAAAGCTGCAGGGGAGAGTTGCAGCGGTGTGAACTAGCCCATCTGGTTTTCTGAACATAAGCCTCGTCACCTGTTTCAACAGCCAATCAGCTCATAGCAAAGTCAGCCGGTCAAGTCACTTACAAACTGCGTCTGCTGGCTGCATCTGGCAGGTGCAACAAGCGATAATAGGCTACAGAAATGAAATAACAGCCACTTTAACAACAGCCATAAGCACACATACTAAGACAAAGAGCCCTGCACAGTTTTTACACACCATTTAGTGCACATACACAATGATATGTTGCTAGGCAACGCAGTAGTTGTTGACATCCCACTCTGTAGTTGTTGTACTGTTGCTCTTGGTTCAACTGCTTTGCTTGACCACTCTCAGTTCATATTATAACCAATTCTCTCAGCCTCTCTGTCCCACTATAACCAGTCCTCTCAACCTCCATCCCACCCACTAACACTTGGCAAGCAAATGTACGAATCCGACATATGTGTATTCCAGAGAGTCAGCTGAGTGCAGAGCTCTCTGGAGCTCTGCTCTCCTGCAGCCATGGACACACCAGCAGTCTCCTCTCTGTTGCAGCCACTGATTTGACTCCCCTCTTCTGTTTTCATGTGAGTTTTGTTTCTACTGTGTAACAGATGGGGCTTGAATGCAATGTTGCATTGTACAACGCTTGTTCTAAAAAGTACTTAAGTAAAAGTAAAATGACCCAAAAGGTGTACAAGTGCACAAAAACAACTTTGTTACAGTAACAGGAGTAAATTTAATTTGTTACCTCCTCCCCTGCTATCCATCCTGAACACAAATACAGAGAGTCGTTGCTATGGAGACGATTCACCGTCGACAACATTATATCTCACAAGTAGTGCAAGTTTCACTGTGTCTTGTATGCGTCTAAACTGGCCTTGAAAAAGGCACAATGTTAAGCATCTACATCTACATAACTTGCAAACCTTTTTTCTTATAGAATTAACTATGTGAGTGCCGTAACTTTATACTGTTTGTATTGAACGGTTATATTGGTGATGTTTATATGTTCTGAGTGCAACGTTCATTCATCACATTCTGTCTTGGTCTATGAAATTATCTTGTATGTTGATTGTAAGGTTACTATTATAATATTGATCATGTGCTAATTATTGTTGTTCATAACAGTAATCAGTCATCATTATAATCATTAAGCATTTACACACAATCACCGCATTACCATATTTACATGATTGTACCCCTTTTGCTCTGATGGAAATTACCCTGTTATCATTTTAGCTTCCACTGGCACTGCAACCATTGCCAACCAAAGAATAAATACAACTTGTGTATGTGATGTCTTGTACTTAAAGAAGAATTCACTTTTAGAGTGTCTAAAAGATAATTTGGAAGTTTGAAATGTAATATTAAATCACTAAAAATGATTGCTGTGATACAATCAAAGTTCATCTCAGGTAAAGGAATAAAAAAGGCTAAATTCACAGTCCACGATGCAGTTTGATTTAAAACTCCAAAGCGAAAGCATCCCTGTCTGCTTCCAGCCAGAGCCATTTCCAAAACAGCTGAGTGGATCCAACTCCATGAAAGCCTTTCACTGAAATGTCTCTAATTATCACAATTAAATTAAACGATCAAAGAAGTCCATAAAAAACGAGCATTACATTTTACGATTACACAAACAATTAGCCTTATAAGAACCTGACGGTGACGAATGTTGTTTTATAAATCTCAAAAGTAGGCAACAAGTCCGACAATTAAACAGCAAAACTTTACTTTCTAAAATGACCAATGGATAAATGTTTTCTAATCTGTCCATGCTATGGTTAAGATTTGGTCAGGTTCATTCACGAAAAGTTAGGGTTAGGGTAACTTGCATTCTGAAAATAATGATCATAATTTTAAGTTTTAGATTGAAAACTGTGTAGGGGTACTGTCTGTCCAGAATTTCATATTTTCTCTAAACTTTGCTATTTTTGTCATAAAATGGTGGGCATTTTGGGTTGTGAGAGCAATGCCAAAAACAATGTGGCACTTTAGAAATATATATATATATATATATATATATATATATATATATATATATATATATATATATATATATATATATATATATATATATAAACTTTCTCTACAAAGGCTCAGCAAAGGATTGTACAGCAAACTCAATTATACTGGGGGAGAATTTGTGGGTCAATACAGGAGGAGAAAAAAATGTTTCAGGGCAGTATTGCCAGGAGTGCTGATCATCATTTGAAGTCCTAAACTAGGGATGGCTGCCAGGGGACAGGGAAGAAAATTCTCTGGCAGCCACCACAGATTACATCATAGTAGGATTAAGAAAAAAACTTGGTGTAGCTTGTGCTTGTGCCACACTTCAGCAGCTATTTCTGAGTCTTTGACAGTGGCCATCAATGCTCCAGTAAATGTACCAGAAATGCAAGCCCACACTTCCTTAGTGCTATGTCCAACATGCAAACACATCACACTCTCGCTTTGGTAGCAGCAGGGATTATCCCTGCCAGCACAGAAAGCATACTGCTGCCAGTTACTTTCCAGTGAAACAACTAAACAGAGTGGAATTGCCTGTTGCTCCTTTCAAGTCATCATGACGCAAGCTACATATAATGAGCTCCTGATTCATATGGAGGCAAAAAAAAGTGGATGAAAACAAGAGAATATGCAAAAAGCTAAAAAAAAAAATAATGAAGAGAGAAAAGACAATGAGATAAGGCGCAGTGGCCTGTGAGGAAAAAAAAAAATATAACAGTCTCCAACATGCTGCATCATGACATTATCTGGAGACCCATTGAGAAGAGACATATTTGTGATACTGGCATAGGTGTTGTCACTTGGCTCTGCAGTGGAGGTTCAATGATTGCAAAACAAACACATTCAGCACAAAACTACAAATCTATCTTTAAAAAAAAAAAATGTGTGAAACCAGAGGCCAAACAAAAAAATGTGAAAATATAAAAGGGTTCCTATGCAGTTTTAAAATATTCAATCTACATCAGATACTTTACAAGTCAGATCTTATAGGTCTCACTGGGTTTTTTTTTCAGAAGCTGGAATTTCAGATGCATTCATCAAACTGCGTATGTGTTCGGCATGTTAATATTTGCTTTTTACTGGGTGCACAGCAGATTTTTTCATAAATTTTGTGCTTTATGAAGCACATACAGTAGTATAGGCTATCGCACGTTGCATAAAACTGAATTTGAAATTGTTGGTGCGTTGGCTTAGATGTTTGTTTACACCATTAAAGATTCACAGAGCTCTTTAACCAGGGGACAAACAGGTCAAGCAGAGTGGAGGCGATGTAAGAGCATTTACATAAGTTGTAAAAATATCTTTGTGACATTTTTTTTTTTTAATTAGACCCCAATGTAATTTAATTATCATTTTTTTAATTAAATAAAAACACTCCTACACACATAAGAATTAGGTGTGTTCAACTGTACCGTCTGCACCTGAGTTCCAAAGCATTTCATGAAATGAAAATGTCTTCCTGCCACACTGTAAGTCTTTACACGACTACAATTTTATTTCTTCGGTGCCACAAGAAGGATTTTTTAACGTTACAAAACAAACCCCTGATACAGACAAGCATACAGACACATCATGTCATGATCATTCATTCCCAGCTTCTATTCAGTGATGAATAGCTGCAAATCATAATCAATATCTTCTTTATCCCCAATACACCTATCCATCTTTCCCTTTTAATCTGAGGATGTCAGACTGTTTACGGTTCAGCTTCTGTAAATCCTCATGTTTGGTTCTTTTCATTGCCTTTAACTGTTTGGAAATTATAATTGAGCATTTAATGATCACTTCCAGGTTGTGTGTGTGCGTGTGTGTGTGTGTGTGTATGTATATATATTGAGTGAATGTGGGTTTACGTATGTAAATTTAAATGTTCCTTCTGTCAGTTATTTGTTCATTTAAGCTTCCGGGCTGGGTTGCGTGTATGAGTGTGTATGTGGGGAGTTGAGCGGACTCCCAGAATGGCAGTGGTCTGATAGGGTGCAAATCTAACTATGGGCCTATCCTGCTGCTATAGGGCTTAATGTCACTCCTGCATTCGGAGACCGAAGAAAATCCCAGGAATGATTATGAAAAACGAGATTGGTTTTCACTGTGTTTAGCACATTTTCATTCCCCAGGCACAAGCGGGGGATTCTTAGAGAGAGTGGTCTGTCTGTCACTTTAGCAGCATGCTGTTACATTGTCAAGGAAATGACTTTTGGATATGTGCTGTTCACACTGAGCTTCATATAGGACTGGCTGATACAATCTGACAGTGATCCATGGTTTTACCCTATAACCAAAAGTACCACCCAGATCTGAAACAAGCCAAACTGTCCACTTAAATTTGTTAGAGTATAATCTAGATCCCTCTTTGGACAAAATGTGTCTCATCTGGAATGATGCAAACTACTGTGCTACTGTATGTGCATACAGACATATGTACTATCACACATGCAGGCACACACGTACATAGACAGGCACAACAAACTCCATCAAAAAGCCAGCTTTATAGCTGAGAAAATGCAGTGCTGACCTTGTGGAGCAACACCTCAAAGCAAAATTCCTGTCTCTATTTCTGAGTGATATTAATGCCACATTAAAGCAAATAATTACTGATAAGAAAACAAGTCTGATAGGGCTGCTGCTGCTGCTCCTAAGGAGACCTTGTCTGGGTTGCATTTCAAACTGAACTTCAGTTGTGTGATCTTTAGAACAGTATGGCATTTTTTTCTCTCCAAAAATAAGTATAAAGTAAGTTTAAAATATATACAGAGCAACATAATTTGGCAGTCCTTCATCAAATCATAAAGTTCGGATATATCAAAAGGTCTCTTGATCTTCTTACTTCAAACTTTAATGTTTGTGTTGATCAGCAAACACAAATGTCAGACATTATTGAGTGCAATAAATCTGTCGAGGCAACTGTATTTTAGTTTGGGCCGTTATATTAAACTCTGCTAGTTTCGATGACAGGTCAAAGATAACATACTCAAATTACAAGTAATTAGCTAAAATGTATGTGGATTATTATCTTAATAATGAGCAGATCAAGTGTGCACAGAAAAAAAAAAAAACATATTACTCAGTTTTTCAAATAGTTTCTAAAAGTAATTAGTCCTTCATTATCGTCAGATTATCTTGCAGTTGTGATCATTCTTGCTTTACTGTTTCTTTGGAAATGATAATGAACCATTACATTAACAACTAAACGCAGTGAGAAAGCTCACACGATAAAAATAGCTGGACCCATACCCTGCACACACACACACACACACACACACACACACACACACACACATTAGCACTCATACACATAAAGGCCAAACAGTCACACTGCGTCAGTGCACCTTTTTCGCTCAATGAAATTCAATTATGAAAAGAAAATGTTGAATCATCACAGTTTACTGAATGGAAATAAAATGAGATGCAAATAAGTGTGGTACTATGCATTTGAGGCATTTTGTCACACCATAATGGTATAATGTTGATAAGGGAAGTGAGGCCAAAATAAATTCATTTTGGGTAACAAAAAAAAAAAAAAAAAGAGAGAAAGACTGAGAAATGTAAGTGTAATACAGGAGGCAAATGCACACGCTGTAACATATTATAAATAGATGTGGAGGGTGACTAAACGAGCATGTGAACAGAAAGATATTATGCATCCCATTTGAGATTCGGTTGTAATGTGTTGATTTTTATGCGTAATGGCTGTTTAATTTAAATATACTGAGCCCTGTTTTATTTTCAGCTAACCATTAGATTATTACACTTTCATCCAGACATCTACTCAGAAGAAATAATCTTTCTTTGGCTAATGTGACAGCCCAATAGAAGGCTTAAATGTACCATTAACACCAGGTCTGTGGTTTTTGGAAGTATCTGTCTGCCAGCCTGTCTGCCTCCCATTTCAACATGGCGCAATTTGAACTATGACAGTTCATACTGCTCTGTTTCACCCTGATCACTGTGCTGCCAACATGTCAGAATCTCGTTAGCCAGTGAAAAGCCACCAAATCTTAGCCAATGATGCCTACAGCTTTGCCACTACGAGACAAAATGTTCTATGGTGTGTGTCTGTCTGTAGCATCTGTCAGTGCCAGTGGTGGTGCCAAAGACTTATCTCCTGTTAGCTACAGTCATTTGCATATGTCCTTGCAGTTGTTTGGCATGGGCTCATAATGACAAGAGGGGGTAAGAAGACTTGTAAGAGAGCTAAGACACAGTTATGATAGATCCTATCCATCTGCAACTGATTTGGTATGATTTGGTCTGATTTTGTGGGTCTGTTAATGCAGTTTAACTTGGACATGGGCCAAGTAGCACTTATGCTGCCTAGGAATTGCTGTCATTATTGTGTCCATTAGTCATTATTGAGTCCATGAGTGCTATTTTTTCACTTGAGCTGCATGTGGTTGTTTGATTATGAGTGGACGGTTGCTCTTTGCCGAACAGAGATTTTGTTTTCTTACTGAGAGAGGTTTTTGACACCCATCTGGACCTCTGGCTTTATGGGAAACTCATGATGGACCTTGCATCTTTCAAAAACAAACTATAAGTGCGGTTTGAAACAAGGACATGGATTTTAATGAGTGAATACTGTAATTAGCTTTTCTTTTTTCTTTTTTTGTTTACAATTGATGTTGTAAAAACAAATTTCACACACAGTTACATTAAAAGTCAGTATGTCAATATTAAATGGACTTTTTTTTTTCGGACTGATGTGTAGTTGTTGCTGTAATAGTTGGATTTGTTGCCATTTTTACAGTAAGTCTAAGGTGCAGCGTTGTTTTGTAAATATTCATAGTCTTATTTTTGTAAAGTAGCAGGAACGTGTTGGAGACTATCATTGACTCCAGATTTTCTTTTATTTCTTTATGCTTTTTACCTTGGTAGTGGTAGTCTGAGGCTAATAAACAATCTGTGATTGAATGAGCCCACTTGACAACCCCAGTGACATGCGTGTTACTACCAAGTCCTTTATACTGTGTCTTTCAATCAGGGCTTTTTTTTCTCAAAAACCAAATTGAGTTTAGTAGCATAAGTGCTGCTCACAGAGCCTTTGAACTGCATGAACCAACATCATTTCACCTCATATCACCTCTTAATGCTATAAAAGAACAAAGTATCAAAACATCCCAGTATAGCAGCACTGGGTCAAATGTCACTGAGATGTCCCTGAATTTCTCTTTTAAAATGCAAACTAATTCATGGGTTACCCAGTTACACATGTGCAGCTTTAAATACAGATGTGATTGAAACCACAGCGCAGTTTGAATGAATTAGTTTGCGTGCCACATTTGGAGCTGGTCCAGACGTTATTCCAATGATTATTTTTCACAGCCTTTAGTCTCAACCATCAAATGAGATTTGAGAAACATAAAACTGAAGATTGATGACTGTTAGATTGAGACAGCAGGTGCAATCTTTTGACTTTTACTTTGTGCTTTTCTGTCCTTGTGCGCAGCACCTCACATTTTGTGCTAAGATTTGTAATTGTGCCATTTAAATTAGAAGCATTAAAGTCTTAAAATATAATAGAATTAACATAAATCATTGTGACATGGATAGAATTAATCAGAAGAATGTGTGTGTGAATGTGTGCTCCTGGTTAAACCATGGCTTAAGTTACATGCATTTCAACAGTGTGTTATCTTTGCCTGGGCATCAAATTCTTTCTATAGTTTGAAAAACATGCAGACAGAGCCCTTCACTAACTATTTCTAGCAAATGTATTTTCATAATTCTCATCTGGCATTAACAACTTTTGTGTTCAGTTAATTGTCCATGTTGATTACTGATTTTAATCAATTTTTGCTACTTGGCTCAGGTAAAAAAGAAACGAAGTAGGACCAGATATGCTAAACACTGTAGCGAACCAATTCTCGCTTATAAATACATAAAATTCAAAGAAATGAATTTTCAATGAAAGCTCAGCTTTTTCTTGACTCCGTTGCAGAGGTCAGAGTGCAAGGTCCAACGCCTTTGCAGGCGTCCTACTGTATTATATATCATACAAGATAGACAGCCCAGTGTGATGTAAGCTTGTTGTGTATATGCATTTTTTTTCTTTTAGTGATTAAAAAGAAGGTAACTAAAGGCTCAGGGGCTTATCTTGTTACTGAGCAGCCTCAAGGTTAATACAATCCCTATCTTTTATTTAATGTAGAGTTCCTTTGTTGCTTCAGCTTTACTCATTTCACATTGTGAGCCTGGAGTGATGCTTTCCAACTGACAAGGCCATATTCCAAATGTGGTCCGTAGCCATCTGTACTCGGTGGGTATAGAGAATCAATCATTTGCTGTGGAGAGG
Organism: Miichthys miiuy; assembly: GCA_036365135.1. NCBI lineage: Eukaryota > Metazoa > Chordata > Actinopteri > Sciaenidae > Miichthys > Miichthys miiuy. Next base: position 21,835,924 of record CM071603.1, read on the forward strand.
TGATAGGTGTCCATGGCCTCCGACGCATACACTAATGCTGCCTACAAAGCTACACTGCCAACGCACAGCCGTTTACTTCTGACAAGTCTTAGGAGATCACATTTGTGCATACACTGTTAAGGTCCTTCTAGTTAAACCGATGCACCACAGCCTAAGGTGAGCACAAGCCTTAATTAAATTGTGTGATCATTTTTTTAGTTTCCATATTCTGCATTCTAAACATATAAAGCGTATGTGAACATCGGTTGTTCCCTTCAATGCTAGAAAAGTCCTGTTTGGTCAGATTAAGCAGAGTGAATCAACGTGAGTCAAGATACTGCCAGCATGTTTTACACAAGTATCTTGAATGGTGAGACATGCTTCGTACTGTGCTGTATCCAGCCTGTGAAGACATGAGCCATAACAGCTTGTACTTTTTTATCAACTGAGGAGTGAACTCGGGAGGTAAACTGCCCTCTCGAACAAAGAAATTACAAGATATTACACAGTGTTTTGAGAAAGCAAATGTTTCCAAATGTGCTTACTTCAAGTGTGTTCAATGCCCCCCCATCTTTGAGGTGTACTGCCTGCTTCCTTCAAAGAACACAAGGCGTATTACCTAACAGCACGGGGTCCACTGCTCTGGACTTCTTCGTATACTCTTTCTGCACCTCTCCACTTGCTCTGTCATCCCCTTCCACAGACTGTGAGCAACCTGCTGAGTTTTACTCCGAAGCAATAATGTTATCTGAAACCAATCTTTCCATATACAGTACAATCACATACATTCCAGTCTCGTCCAGTGTCAGTGGGTGCTTTGACATGTTTGTGGTGTTTGCCTGTTTTGTTCATACATGGATCAGATCCCTTATGTGCACAGCATGTTGAAAGACAACATGCCATAATGCATTCTACCTTTGTTCTTTACAAGTCTTCTGTTGCTCCTGCTTTTGTTTTTTGTTTCTTGCTTATATCGCTTCTGTGGAAAACCGACTCATCACCGCTATTGAGGTGCCCTTGAGCAAGACACTTCACTCTCAACTACCACATAGGGTTGTTTGGATTGTCAGACTAAAGTTGTATATGGCAGCTTCCAGGTGTGTGTGTGTGTGTGTGTGGAACAAGTAATAAATGGCTTTTTTGTGTCTGCACAAAAGTGTATCTGCAAAGCTAGAAAATGTGAGATGGTGAAATAGTAGCGGGTTAAAAGGGAGAGACTGCTTTTGTTTGCAAAGACCATGAAAGAGAGTGTGAGAGATCTTAAGTAAGTTACTGTGTGTTTTCTTTTACTTTCTTTTTTTTTGTACCAGTCCAAACTAAAGCTGTTTATAGGAAAAACTTTTATGGCCCCGAGTGGGGCCAGCCAATTACACAATTTACCAGTTATACTGTTGGTATGAAGTCGTATTATAATTTTCTCTTTGATTTCAGCGTATGTGCAGTTGTTTAAATAGACTGCTTATAACTTACAAATATTATAGTTGGATACTTGCTGAATCAAATGTACTGTTTAAGTTTGATACATATTTAAACCCTGCTGGGTCTGTGTGTTTGTGCAAAGACAGTCGTGTACAGATTTCTACTCCAGACAATATTGTTCAATATAAGTTCAAACTTGCCTTTTTTTATGAAGGGTACCTTTTCTATGCCTTTATAGCTTGTCAAGAATGCTCTGATGTACGGTACTCCATCCACTCAATAAGCAGTAAAACAATAAAATCAAAATACAATAGGAAAACAAAGAGAAAAGAAAGTAGAAGGAAGTGTCAGAGGTTCAAAGAAAGATGGTATTATTATTTCTGCTTGGATATCCTGGTGAGAATTTGCCAGAGACATTTGTCTGAAGTAATAGCTTTGTCAGTTATGTCATTGACTCACCATGGGAGACAGTCAAGGAGGGATTACATTTTTGGGCACTCTATCATTACAATTCGAGAACTGCTGACTTGGATATTAGCTCCCAATAGGGAACAGCGCTTCCAAACCCTCCCACAGAGCATACTGTGAATATTTCACAAAAAAAAAAGAGAACAAGATATAAATGAAACCAAACAATTATTTGGTGTTTACATGAGAAAGCATGTCGGAATGTCAAGGTTTCAAACAAAAGAGACTTGTTTTGTTCCCTTTTCTCTCCTAGATTCTTTGAGTGATTTATCCCCTGTTGAGCCATGGTACTCCAGACTGAGCCTCATTTTGGAAGACACTCTTCTGTCATCTAAGCCAAACTGATCCATTGTGACTTTAAATGAAAGTAAATTTCATGTTTGTTTGTTTGACGAAATGCATCAAACCTATGACGCGTAGGTCCAAATGCAGGTCAAATAGTATTTGTAATCATTTTCAAACACAGCAATAATTGCACTAACCTTTGCCACCAACGGTACAGGATGTTTGTTTCAGTGTTGATTCGTATGCCCCATTTTTAGGCTCTATTTTGATATTTTAGACCTGGTTTTATTCTGTTTATATATGCTCCCAGTGGGGGCTATTAAAACAACAACAACAACAACAACAACAATCCATATATCCATCTCCACATGCAGCTGTGTTCTCCATCGAAACTGGGTGATCCTTGTTGATTTAAGTTCCTCCTCTTGAGGAGGTTAAATGCTGTTTTTTTCTAAAAGCTTTCTGAAGCAAAACAAGTACAAGATGTTTGGCCCCAAAGACCCCTGTCATGCTCTAACCGATATTCTAAGACCCCTGTTCTCCAGTGTAAATACGCATGCTATCCAGGTGCAACTTGTGATTCCACCTTAAAATTGTACTTAATACTTCTAAACAAATAAACTGTTGATAGTATTAGCTTATTGAATCTTACATCTCTTGCTAAATTTTGAATTTCATTGAACAATGATACAATAAAAAGACGTTTTGTTACATTATGTATGTAGGATAGATAGAAGGAGGATAGCTTTGGATAAATAACATTTTGGGTTTTGATTGAGGATAGACAATGATCTCTGTGATCTCTCTGAACTGAGCCAGACTGATGCATGCATGTCAGTGTCAGATGGCAATTAGTCTGGATTATGTTGATGGCAATTTAAAATAGTGAAATAGCTTTGATTAGGCCAATGTGCTATGTGGAAACACATAGAACAGCTTTGCTATTGATACTTTATCATCTGAGGTGGACTTAATACAGGATAGTCGAGGCTCAGAACCACAAAAAAAAGCAGATATACACAGTAGTTTAATAATCCTCATAAAATATTACACTGATTGCCTGATAACTACATACATAGATTTTCATTTCTGGTGGTAAATGTGTCACACTACAGTGTTTTAACTTTATCTTCTAAGCTAGTGTCTGAGAAAGTCTTTTCATTGACTGAAAAAATCTGTGGACATATTTGGTTTACATCGGACGTCGACGATATGCTTCAATCCTGTCTTGTCTTGATTGTTGTAATTCTTTTTATGGGAGTCGGCCAGTCTGCCTTGTTTCACCTGCAGCATGTCCAGAATGCAGCACCAAGGCTCCTCATTCAGTGGAAAGTGCAGTCCTCTCCTTTAAAGGCCGCCTTTCACTGCTACCAAACACAGAATTGACTTTAAAATGATTTTATTCTTCCCCAGCTTATATCAGTGACATCCTCAGCACCTATTTCTACCTTTAGACTCCACACATTTATTGGACCATCACTCCTTTCCATTGCTTGCTTCCAATTAAAATCTAAAGGTGAACCAGCATTTTAAATTGTTGCTCCCAGAACCCATTTTATTGACATGTTTTACTCCTGCCTTAAAGGAATATTTTGCGAAAATGCTGATTCACTGTCTGGCGGAGAGTGAAATGAAAGGCTTCCAGCCAAGAAATAGTCCGGCACATACCCCACCCCCAAAAGAGCAAATTCTTGTTTTGACACTTTGCTTTTTGTACAGAATTAAAAAAAGAGACATAGCAATGAATTATTGAGCTTCAGAGCAGCTAATAGTGTTTTGTTGTTACCCTCAGACACATTCAGGCTAGCTGTTTCTCCCAGTTTCCAGTCTTTGAGCTAAACTAAGCTAAGCTGAGAAGCTGCTGGCTCTAATTTCTCAGAATAAGCACTTGGGTGAACATTTGTTGTTTCAAAATGTTTAACAATGACACCCTGCACAGTCCCGTGGCCATAGGACATAGTACAAATTGAGGAAGAATACCAGAGGGTGTAAGTGCAGTCAATTCTCATTTGTGAGTGTTTTCACACTTACTGGGAGATTAGTCTGTTTCTCTGTCACTGGATTTAGTGTTGATTAGCTTGTGTGTCTGTAGGCACTGTGTCTTCCTTTGTCTGTTTAGTGATGGTTGCTATCCCAGTTGATGTTTATAACCTACTTCTTTTATTTATTCCAGACAAGCCCCTGCTGTGGTATATTTTTATGTTAATGCATCCCTAACATCTACCTGCTGTTAGGTGTGGAGAATAGCAAATGCAAATGCTCTATTGAATGAGGAAATGATTGGGTCCCCTTATTTTTGTGATATGAACTGGAAAGGAAAAATGCAAAATCCAAAAATGTTTGAAAATATTAAATGGCATGAAATTGATTTCTGTAACTGAGTAGCAAAATCTTTGAATGGCATCATATAATCTGTAAACGTAATATATATGTTTTATTTTGTTTGTTTGTAGTTTTGCTACAATTGAGCTGGTTAGTCAAGATTGACGCCTGACTCCCGCTGTATTATTAGAAGCAGCAGAAGCTTGTGGTCCATTTCCTTAGCATTGCGAGTGACACAGCTGAAGATTTAGCTTGTAAGTTAGGAGAAATGTCGGGGTTTTTTTAAAGTATCTTTGAGTTTCTATGAAACTCCCAGATTGCTTCCTTTAATATTAGTTCCTCAGCTCATGGAGAGAGGAGTGCAGGTTCACAGCTGTTGTGTCAGATCTTGGACTGACTGTGGGGTGGATGCCTGACTACATCAGAGATGTTGCAAATAGCCACTGATGACTTCATTCAACAACTTTTACTTAATTGAACAGGCAGAGGGGAGGAAGGAAAATGAGGAAGGAGCAGGAGATGAGCTTTTACTACAGACAACATGTAAGTATTGTTTCTTTCCAGCGATCTTGTTCAAACACTGACCTTTAAATATAACTGTGGCATATTTTTCTAAAAGTGTAATTCAGATTATTATGCAGATTAGGATACTTTGCTGTGTTGGTACACGTGATGTTTACTGACATGCTGTTGAAGGTATGGATGACAGCATTTGTTGACTTTGTTTTCTCTTTGTGGGAGGTGGGAGGATATATTTCTAGCGTCCTAGTTCTGTAAATAAAATTCTCATTCATTTTCTCCAAAGACTAGATGACAGTTTGACCACTTCCACGACTTGAATAGCCATGAATCTCCTGCTTGAATCCCCAGTACAAAAAAATAAAACAAAATAAGAAGAAGTGCATTAGAAAATACTTTCCTTGATAAAAAGAACAATCAGAGGCATCCATGAAAATAAAAGATGAGAAGCACGTTTTTCAGGAGATTCTGGGTCTGTCAAGTGTGTAAGATTTAGAAGCCTCTATTTACAGAATTTGGCAGAAATGGGATGTAACATCTTATCATAATATGAGTCAACTAAGTGTTGAACAGACATGCAGGAGCCCTGAGACGACAAACTAAATACTGGCTTCAAATAGGAGCCTTTCACATTTTTTGTGCATAACTTGGCCACTGTGGTTCATCCTTCGAGCTAGAAAGAAGTGGGGCAGGCATGAGGGTTGCAATTAGGAACTGCACCATTGTGCCACTAAATCTTACACACTGATCCTTTAACATTAAGAATATCAATACATACAAAATCTAAGAGGGGGAAAAAAAAACTTTCACAGCCAACTTTTTAACCCTAAAGAAAGAGGACGTATAAAACTCCACCTATGTGGCAAGGTACTCATATTATGCAATAACACTAGTGCAACCGAAAGGTGTCCCTGCTGCATTCCTGCTACCTCTACTGTGAACTAGGTCTAGGTAGCTTGTCACACATTTGATTTACTAATAGTTTTATATGTGCATACCTGTGTTGGCAGTGAGGATATTCATTGTGTTAAACAATGTTTACAGCTAGACTGCTTTACTGTCAGTCCTCAGTTTGTTTCCAAAGCAACATGTGAGTGCGTGTACTACCCCCAGCTAGTAGTGATGACATCCAGCATGTATTAGAGTCTGTCTCATGTAACATCCCTGCATGCACAAAGGTGAATAGGAAATCTAAATCATAAACGAATCAAGGAGGAATCTAATTCAACTACATCATTACAAAGGGATAAAGTACTGCACTGCAGTTTGCAGTCAATGATAGATGTTGCTTATAACCTAAGCTAGAATTATGTCAATTGAGGACAAAGTAGGTCGAGCAGACAGTGACTGCTGTGGCTATTCATCACCTAGACACAGCTCTAGGGATGTAACATAGTAGTAGCCCGTGTTTACATCAGCCATCTGTTGAGCTAAAAATGGACACTTTTTTTATCATCTTTTTCTTTTCAGCTTTGAGAATTTGAGCTCATGTAGTGTTCATAGTATAGTTGTGATTGCTAAATTATCTTTACATTACCTTTACCAACATGAAGCTCAGCACAACAGTTAATCACACATGAAATAGAACCCAAACACTCATGTCACGATCAACTCTGAAACTGAAAGCAACAACTGGTAGGCTCTATCATAGAGTTAGCATTTAGTTTTTGCAAGTTCCATTACAACAAAAAGAATGACACTTGTTTACCACATTGATTGTGTTATCTTACAGCAGTTGTTACAGCAATGCTAGATCTGCTTCAGTAAGATTTATTTTCTTAAACTGAAGTAATTCTAGTCATGCAATACAAAACGCGTATGCATTCACTATAAATGCAAGTATGCATTACACAAAGCGACTTTCAGAAAAGTATAGCTACATGTTTAGATACATGGCACTGCTAGTGAACCTTGTCTTCTGCATTTGGCCACAAATTCTCATCATATGTCTTCTCTTGCAATACACCTGGGAAAGAAACTTTTTGCATGCCTGTTCCATCGCTGGCAATCTTCAATTTCACTGATTGTTTTAGTGTTTAGTAAAATGCAAATTAAAACCGCATTTATAAGCTCAATTTGAATTATTTATGGGTGATTAATTAAGTCAATTTTAAAATGTTACATTTTTTTTTTTTTATAAATGAATCATTGATTATCCTCCAAACATTTAATAATGATGATATCACTCAATACCATGAGTATGGTTTACAGGTACATGTGATAAATTACTGGTATGGGCACTAAGCAGCTACAGCCGTACATAATGATTGCACGTAATGATAGCTGTTCTGGTGGGTGAACATAATCAGTGAAATTGCACCACCGCTTCTTTGTCATTCTTTTCATTGACAGGTCTAATGAGTGGTGGAGTGGGCACAAGTATTCATATGCAAACAGATTTTTAAGAGCATTTCTACGTCCGCATAAGTGCAGCTTTAGAAATTTGCCAAAAAGAATAATAAAAAAAATGCCACTTCTGTCTTCGTGCATACAGCAGCATGCAGTCATGACTCTACAGTGAGTGTAGTGTGTGCATCTGACCCCTGATATGTGTGTTTGGTGGTTATGAACATTTCACCTTCAGAAGAATTCCTGAGGGTTATCTCTGTATCTACCAGGCCTGACGTTTACTAAGAAAACTCATTACAAATATTGACAAAGAAAGACAATGCATTTCCTTTTTTTTTAATAATTATTTTTAAAGGTGGCCATGTATTGTTTTAGAACACTTTATGCAAATGAAAAAAACAAGTCCAAATGTCACCCACATCAGAAACCAGTAGAATCTGTACCAGTGTATTTTATGTTTGTTTTTGTTTTTTTAACTTTGCAAAATTTGGTTCATGCAGGCTAAATGAAAAAATCTACAGCATACGGTATCTTCAGTATACCATTAGTGCACCTCGTTTTTCATTTTCTGTATAATATGACACATAGTTTAAGTTACAAAACATATGTTCACAGGTTCTCTCTTGTTCTTGGCTTTTGAAGCCTCTGGAAATGTCATATATGATATCAAAGTTCAACAACAGCACATTCTGTTTGTTCACATGCTGTTCAGACCATTTCTCAAAGGTGTGTATGTGCGGCAGGTCGTGTTTACATTGACATCTCTCTCAGGAGCACCAACATGGAAGCTAAACAATGTACTGCTGTGGACGGGGGAGTAGAAAAAAGTATTTTAGCCACCTGAAGAAAGAAATATATCAGTTTAAGTGCACACTATAGAATATATTCACCACTTTACTTTGCTATCAGACAGTCTGCCCTTATAGGAACTGAAGATGTTATGCTCTCTTCAAAGCCACCAGATGAGATTGCTTTGGCAAAAACAATAATCTTAACAGAGGAATTTCACACCTCACTTCTTGAATTGTTGGTTTATAGTGACAAAACCAAAATTAGTGACTTTTGGACTAAGTAACCAAGACTTGAGTGTTTGAAAACAAGTGTGTTTTTACGATGAGCTAACATGTCATAATTAACCTGATTTTAGTTTGGTAAAAAAGAGTAATTTGAATTGAGAAGGTACATAGTTGTTCTTCTTGTTTAATAAGAAAACATGTGTAAGACTGTTTCCTTTCTTGACAGTTTATTAGTTGATTTATTACACTAAACATAGTGAAGACAGTTTCTTTCATAACAGCTGGCTCTGACCCCAAAACCACACTGAGCACGTCTCTGTCACGTTTCTGACTGCAACCTTGTTTTGTTCCATCCTCCATGCGACTTTAAACCACACCAGGAGCGTTTCACATGCGGAGCAGTTTGCCCGGCAGACTTTGTTTACTTGCTCAGAATTGGTCACGTTCCTTGGTTTAGGTGCTTCTGATGTGTAAATATGCTATGTAGTTGATTTATTTCATGCTTTTTGGCTGTTTTGACAACCGGCAGTTTGCACAGGGTGCCGTTTTTGTGTAGATTGACATGGGCTGCCATCAAAAATAGAACAGCCGCTTATTGTCCCAGGAGCTCTGCTTCTGGTGGGGTTTGAAACATTGCCCACATGGAACGCTTTGCATCCAGTGGAATTTGGGGGTGAGTGGCAGCAGAGAGGTTTTCTTTTGTGGGACTACTGACAAGGTTTTTTTTTGTTTTTTTATTGATTCACAGAATTGATTGTGTCATCAATGTGTAAGCATAATCACCAATCACCCAATATCAGCAAAGTTTACAATATTTGAATCTGGAGTGAAACTAATATCTAATACTATTTAGCTGGTTACTAAATGCTATTTAATAGACTGTACAGCACCTTTCTAGTCTTCTGACCACTAAAGAGACTTTTGTACTACATATCACATTCAGCCATTTATACACGCATTCACTCACTGACGGCATTGGCTACCATGCAAGGTGTGAGCTGCTTATCAGTTTTTTGGGAGCTGATCATTCATATGCATTGACACACCAGTTGCACAGCAGAAGCAATGGGGGAGGCGATGGTGTTCAGTATCTTGCGTAAAGACATGCCCTGATGAGCCAGGGATCAAACTACAGATCATGTGATTATGGATGATGTGCTCTGCCTCCTGAGCTTAGCATATTTAGTTGAGCATAGTTAGAAGTTTGTTGTCAATTTGGGTTTCCAGTGGCTTTAAAAGTAGGCGTAGAAGTAGTAGAAGTGGGCAGTGGCAAATATTGGGAGCTGGAGTTGGATGGAACAGCTCAAATTATAATTTTATATATTATAAATTATATATAATATATTATAAATCTATATTTTATATTTATTCAAGAGTTTCACCTATAAGTCATATAAGTAGTACCACACACACACACACACACACACACACTGTATGTGGGTACACATACATATATTCATACATTTGCTTCTTAATTGGGGTAGTGGGCCACAGGTGCAACATAACATTGCAAATCAATCACAAGTTAAAAGTTTTTGCTCAAGTATATGTTGCTATTTATTCATGAGAATGTTCTCAAGAGCTATCTATAATGAATGCTGAAGCCATGGCCTTTTTGCTATGAGCTTTTGACATGAAAGAAGGCTACCTCTAAACCAATGTAAGATTGATATAAAAAGACATCTGGAGTGCCTTCAAAGAAAACCCTGCATCCTATTTATTACATCTGTGCACACAGATTTACTTCCAACCTTGACTTCAAAGTTTACAGATTAACATTTGGAGGCACCTGGTAGGTTCAAACTTCTTGCTCTGAATTATTATGTAGGTCTATTTGTAAAGTTATTTAAAATTCATTAGACATAGTTTATACTTCCCTTTTTATGACAAACTACAACTATTACATACAGAATGTTTAAAATACACATTTTCAAATGGTCTTATTTCTTTGAAAAACATGATTAGAATTTATGGTGAGAATTTGAAACTGAAAACACCTGTTCCTAAAAGAAATGCTATTAGTAACAAGTAAATGAGATAGATAGATAGACTACTGAGCAATTTTGAACTGTCTGTTCATATATTTATTGTCTCATTTATTTAGACATAGTTATTGTTATGCATTTACTTATTATTTAAAACTGAATCTGTCACTTATTAAAGTTTGTGTTAAGCTAAGTGTTTATTTATCACCTTATCAGAACAGGGAATAACGAAGGATGCTGTTTTGTCACTTGACCAGGTTGACTCTGCTCATGATCCAAAATGCAAATGTTACCTTGTGTTAGTCTTAGTTTGTAATGTGTGATTTATGGTGATTTATGCTGGTTATTGACATTGTTGTGTTGGTTTGTACCATTAGTAAGGTGGCTTTTACATTGCTTGAAACCTGCATATCTGCAATGACAATAGCTAAACCAAACCAAAAACGTGTCAGTAGTGTATCCTTACCTTTTCTGTTGATGTTTGATACAGAAAATCAATCAGATGCAGGTTTTCAATATTGGTCGTCTCTCATTCTGCAACCCCTGGGTTGTGGGCAAGGGCAGATATTTCAGGAGAGTCATACTTCTTTCTGTCTTCTCCACTAATGAGACAAACGAGCAGACTCTGCTGCTGCTTGACCATGCATACTTAAGTAGGTGGCAACAGAGGGAACAGGAGGCAAAGCCTTTGAAAATAAAAACATGTCTTAGTTCTATAGTATTCTTCATATGAATTCAGTTCTCAGTGGCAGCAAGGACATTTGTGTGGAAAACTCAGCGAGATCAAGGACTCAAACAATGAATAATAAATTATACTTGTCTACTATGTATCGTTAGTTAACCTTTTTGTGACTTCTCTTGACTTACAGCAATTTCAATAAAATCCATTTTCTGTCAGTTAGGTAGAGTGAGTAGAGTGGTGAATAAGGTTTTCTTAGATTGCCTGTTTTTCTGAGCAATTATGACACATTTATGTAAAATGTTATATTGTAATGAGTAACAATTCAGTCTTTAAGGAGGTCAGGATGGTGAATGAATGTATATCTAATATTTATGTCTGTTTCCTGCTACAATTCTAGCTACACTAGAGGTGTGACGGTCAGTCAGTCCAACACAGTGGTGTTTAATTACGTGCCATTGTAAGTATGTACCAAGTGTAAACCTATTGTGAAGTCACCTCTTGGTCTGTGGACAACCATTCTGAAGCCTTGAATTTCTTTATGGACGGTTCCATTTGGGTTTTTTTTTCAGAGCCAGAAATGATCATTCGGATGGGACGAACCAATTGTGTTTTAACATCAAGTGTCTCTATGTGAAATGTGATTATTCCCTGAAATGTCCACACAATAGAGCACAAAAAGTGTGGCTCTTGGCATGTACACAATCTTGATTTACTATTAACTATTTCCTGAGCTTTTGGTAGCAACACCTGAAGAGTGAGTTTTTTTTTTTTTTTTTATTGACATCTGTTTTTCATCTTGCTGGAACTGGGCCTGACCCAAATGAGCATAGAGATGTGATGATCTGCACATTTGATTTGGCATAAGGTTTTTATGCTGGATGCCCTTCTTGACGTAACCCTCGCCATTTATCCAGGTTAGGGAATAGTAAATGAGTTAACTAAAACCTAATTTTGGACAGAGCCCAGGTTATGATTTCAGCCAAACAAAGCATCAGGTGTGTTCACTGATTGCTTTCTGTCTTGATAAATCATGATATTATTATTACAGATGGCTTTCCCTCACAGGACCATCTATTTTATTTTTCACACTGCTTTCAGAACTTTTGCTTCTAATCTTGAAACATTGAAATATTTCATGTTTGATATTAAGTGTTATGAAAAGGACCAGCAGCAGTCCCACAAAAGCAAGAACTGCCAAGTATACTGTAACTTTAGCAGTTGGGAGAAGTAGTTGAGGATCTGTTTTGTATGAAAATGATTTTTAATCACCTACGTACACCGTTATGAATACATATGTCCAAGAGATCCTGGTACACACTTAGATATACTCAACAAAATCATGTTTAAACAATTATTTTATGAAATGTATATAAACTTTACCTTTTCAATCAACACATGTAACAATAACTAATCTAATTTATTTGGATGGGGAGTAATTTGCAGCCCCAACAATAAGTTTGTTGACTAATAATAAACAAGCAAATAAAGTCTGAAACTCATGCTCATGAATGCGTGCGTTATAATTGCCACAGTAGTCAGCATGTTCTGTAATAAGCCATGTAGAAAGAAAAGCGTTAAAATATTTTATGGTCACAGGCTCCTTTTTCTTGCAGCTGCAGACCATGGGAATAATTGTAAAATAAAGTTGAGTTGATACTTTGACCTGTGCAGGATGAGCAAGCAGAAACCATGCAAGAAATGTTGCTGGCTGTATGATTTATTATTATCCTCTAGGATCTAGCAAATGAAAGAAAAATATAATCATTGGTCACACTTTTTTCCCCCCTGTTCAAGGCTGCATCACAGAAATAATTTCTTCATAGAGAGATAATACCTGTATATGTGAGCAGGTCATTAAGATTCCTGCAAGAAAGTGCAACAAGATTTTTTAAACCAATTCTGCTGCTGGGCAGATGTTAGCTACAAACATGTAACGCATAACAAAAAAAGCATGACACTGCCTTCAACCAAATACCAGCCTGTTGTCTGTCACAACTGGAGAAACACATCTTTTTTATTCCTTTGAAATATCAATGGGTTCCATGAAACCGCCTGAAGGTAATTTTACACACCACTGATACAAAACATGTTTTAGCTGTTTCATACAGAATTAGACAAACTATGGTGTTAGCAAGGAAAATTGGATTATGGAGGATATATTTTAATCTCATGTGTCAACAGGTTAAAATACCTTGTAAGAAAGACAGGGATAAGAGGACAATAGCATGCAGACCCAAGAAAATCAATCAAGAATGCAACACAGCAGCAGACGTTTGGACACTGATTTGACATTAAACATTTTCTGAGGATTATACCGTCCCTCTAGGATACGGTCACATAACTTGGAAAAAAATGCAAATTTCTTTCCTAGAAGACCCTAATAAAGCTTTAAAGCAACATACTTCAGGCCTGGCTGTTTGGAATGTGTGTATTTAAATATTATTAACATTTTTGTCAGCTGAAGCTAAAGCTGTGTTTATTTTTTCACATTTAAGGATGGTAGGTGAAAGAGAATTATTATCACCAAGTATGCAAAATATAAATGTTGTCATATCACCATACATGTGATTACAGCTTGTCTACAGCACTGACAACAGATCCAGACATTTTACATTTTGCGAAAACTCACTTCCTGCCTAGCAATCGCTGACTGTTAGAAGGAGAGATCTGAGGTTACAATGTCTATAATTCATTTTTGTGATAAAACCGAAGCCTAAGGTTATCAGTTATCATCGATTCATGTAAAAAATAATGAGCAGATTAATCAGAAATAAAAATGAGCATTTGTTGAAGAGTACTTTTACTTTAAATACATTGAAGAGGTACTGCACACTTAAAAGTGCTTTTTGTGACCTGAAACTGAAATTGCATGACTGGACTGTGATGAGAAACATCAATGCTTATGTTAATGCCTCAAAATGGCATCTACTGTTTCAAACATCCTGATGCTTGGCAGGCCAATATTGACATAGAGTCAAGTGTTTGGGACTTTATATAATAAACTAAAATAATAAAAAAGGAATATTAATGCCCTCTATGGCTACATACTGACAGTCCACCACAGACACACACACACACACACACTGGAGTGACTGTCAAAGCTCCAGCGGACACTCTTGTTTCCACGGAGAGCCTGACAGCAGCTGCTCATCTGGTTAGCTCTGACTACCAGCCCCTGCTACACTGAGTGGTGGTCGGTCTGTCAAACTGTCGCTCACTCTGGTTGGTGTCTCCTCTTGTGTCACACACCACGCAGCCATGAGACCACAGCCCCTACAGTGGTTGTCCTGTACAGTCCTCTGCTGCATCTTTTAAATATCCTTGGAGGAAGGTAGCTGGTCGAATTTGGATCTGATAAACACATTTTCCTGACTGTATGTACATGATTTTACCTAAAGACAGAATCAACAGGATTAAATAAAAAAAAACAACAACAAAAAAAACAATAGATTGACTAAAATTTGGGCAGTGGGTGTGTAGCCCCCAGCCAATAACAGCACAGCCAGGTGTCAGGTGACGTGAAGTGTCCAGGTGCCAGATCGTAAGCAATTCCAAGTGGAGCAGTTGAGCCGGGGTTGAGGGGCCAACTTTGAATGTTGTGTTTCTAAATCACAGCCGACGATTCCTTTCTGTTTTTTACTTGTACCTGTAGTATTTTCACGGTGTAGTATTCCTTTTACTGAAAATGTTTTCAGTTTTGCACTCATGACGACCTTGTCTGACGTGTCCGAGACCCACACTATGTTCATTTCTAACTGTTTGTACTTTGAATCACCCCTACTGGATCCCTGAATTATTAAGCACCCACAGCTGTGAAATGGAGGGTATTTCAATCACATGAGTAGAAAATGCAAGAACCGACTGACTGATTAGATCACTAAAGAAGATTCTTTGTCTTCTGGCAAATATTGGCTTTGCTTTAATGCCCTTTGATAATGAATGAGATAAAATCCTCTGAACTTGTTTTGCAAGTCGTGACCACATTTTCTACTTTTGATATCCGATTTATCTACAAACACAAAGAGTAGTCGTTTTTACTTGGCTCTAAGGCTACCTTGTTAAAAAATAATGCGTAGAAGATTGCATTGTTAATGTTTAAAATATGACAGTATACATGTTTTTGCCTAGAGTGAGACTGAATTGATGTGTCTGCATGTTTGTGAGTGTGGATATGTTTGCCATGTGTTACCCATGAACTTGTGTGTTTTCAGTCTAAAATACACACCTGGACCAAATCTGTATCGCAAGCCCAGAAAGATGCAGATTGCTAAACTGGGAAACCAAAAATATTATTACAGCTGGAGGAGTCATTGACGTCTGCCAGCCTTTGTTCTGAATGGAGATGAACATGTGCTTCCACCTTAGTCCGTCTTGTCTTCTTCAACAGGAGAGACTCTGCTATACCATTAGGTCCCGACACCTTCTGATCACCTCTTCAAACATTTTTTAATTAATATGTAATTTAGAATCTTAGTAAGTATTTTGAAAATTCACTCCCTCTGTATGTTTGCTCTTTCACCCAGTCGATCTGTCCTTGCATGTGGTTTAATGTAAGCCGACAGTAATGTGTAAAACAGGTTGTGTAGCCTCTTTAAAACCTCCAAGATTCTAAATGCACAACAATAAATGGGCTGCATGAGGTCAATAGGATTTCACCAGTGCCTGTCCTTCACCTTATTGCCCACCAATGCCCTATTATAGGTTTGGCAATCAGTTTAACCGCAGAACTGCAGCTCTCAACTACTCCCATCGACATTATAGTGTCTCTGTATCTGTATTTGAAATAATATCGAAAAAGCTCAGAAACCACTTGCAATTTGCACCTTTTTAATTTGCATAACAGCCAGTTATGGTCAATTACGCCCACGTTGTTTGTGGACTAGATACAAAGCTGAACCAATATGGAAGGAAAACCCATTACCCACATGGAGCAGACAAAATCAAAACCAGCAATGTATGTCTTTTACACAGCAGGACACCTAAATGTCTCAGTCATAGCTGAAACACATTCATTTCGTTTCAAATTATTTAATAAAATAAATTAATAAATTCTGGCCACAAGCCCACAAACAGGGTGCAGCATTTCCATTTCACCGAGCGACTACGAACTGCTGAACCCACTTAGTAAGGATATAGCCATGTGGACCACAAATAAACAGATTTTGGTGTGTTTGTACTTTAGTACAACTGAGAGTAACATCTTGAGCCCTTACCAGATCTAGGTCCTTGCTTACTTTCCTTCAAGCAATGTTCTTTTCTGCTAGTCTCTATATAAATACAGAGTTGTATCATGGGTGTCCACAGATGGATACAATAACAACAGAGAATGTCTGCACAGACAGTGAAGGTAAATCTACTTTTTAAACCCAAAGGTTTAAAACTAAAAAACTAAGCTCTGATCTCTCCTTACTCCCGCCAGTAAACAGCTCCAGATCAGAGCAGAATCTAGCAGGTGCTTATTCCTGAGAAGCAGCGGCTCTGCTGTCTCCTCCTAGAGCTCCCCCAGGCTGCTGATGCTGGAAACTACCCGGTTCTCTCCCTCTTTGTCCTCATGTTGGACTGAGGGCAGACTGGACGTTACAGCGACTCATTATAACCTCTCAAGGCACAAGTGATATTACAAGAAAGTACGGACCAACGATAATAATTTAACATGCTGATTTTAGTAGATATCTCTATGACACAACACATAAAAGTATTTGATAAAATGTCATGTTGGCTCTTTACACTCTGTTCATAATTCTTGAACCATAATTGTGGCCAAGTCGTACATACTGTCCTTTTAAATCCACAATGCCCTCTTCTGAAGATTTATTTACCAAAAGAGAACGCACTTACTCCATTAACATCCTGGTTATATGTAATGCTCAATGACGCATTACTAGCGTACCCACAATACATTCTTCAAAAGCCATTGACACAGGTGGATGGTTGTTAAGTCTAGTACAATCCTAACGTTCCTCATTCGGTAAAGTAAAATAATTGATAAAATCAAATCATCAGAAATTCTGAAGTTGCAGCTGCCAGGGGAAACTATTCATTTTACAGTAAATAGGGTCCTTATCCTTAATTTATATAAGAAATTATGAAAGAGCTGTTTTTTTTAATATATATATATATAATTGAAAAAAGTAAAGTTTATTATTAGTTTCAGTTTATTTATGTTGAAGATTTAATATTTTAAAAAAGATATACATACCTTTATACAGTCCTTTTTATGTGTGATTATAAAGACACAGATGAGGCAGCTATTCAGCATCACAGCCATGGCAGGCAAACACACTATGCTATACAGTATAAATCTCATCCATAAGGACACATACAAGGACAACGTGTGTTCTCTTGATCATTAATAGATAGCACTGATACTTCTGTATGTGAAATATATTCACATGCAGATGCTCAGATGTATCTGTCATAAATACATGTACAGTACACTGATGCACACTCCCTCTCTCTATCACACACATAAACATGTACTCTCAGACGCACACACACACACGCACACCTACTTCCAACTTTTCTGGTGTCCGGTTTGTTGCAGGCGTTCGGGTGTCTGTCCTCTTGAGCAGACCATCTGCTCCTTCCTATTTATTGCTTGTATCCCCAGTTGTGCTCTATCCTTCTGGTGGTCTCCCACCCCCATGCCAAAGCAGACACCAATTAGAGAGTTATGCATTAGACTTTTCACTTCTTTCTGGCACTCATTATGTCATATTCAGTTAGAGTTTCCTTTACTGTCTTCTGTTCCTTTGAGCACTCTTACAACTTCCAAACACCCACAAATTCCAGCAAGATGGAGTTAGGTAAGGTGAGCAACAAACCATATGCTATTTCAAAGTGTTTTTATCTCTTTGAGATTTCTTATAACATGGATGAATTGCAATTATTTGGATAATATTAGGAGTCCTTGCTGAACACATGCATTGTCTGATGCTACAGTTTCAAAATAAATTGTTTTTCAATTCAT
This sequence comes from Miichthys miiuy, assembly GCA_036365135.1. Lineage (NCBI taxonomy): Eukaryota > Metazoa > Chordata > Actinopteri > Sciaenidae > Miichthys > Miichthys miiuy. The sequence continues at coordinate 21,853,918 of CM071603.1, forward strand.
CTTTTGCATAGGCCGTTACCAATGCACCCAAAGTTATCTTATAAGACATCACTTCCTATCTCATGAAACCTCCATCTATTGTAGCCATGGACTTACAGTGACCTTTTGATTGATTTGTTTTGCATTGTTTATGAATTTGTTGACCACCAGCCCATGAGGATGAGGATGTTCAGGATCTACTCTCTAAAGGAATGGCATAACACATGCCTGCATCTGTTGGTAATTTCTCTTGTTGCACTCTAGGCACAAAGCATTTACTGTCAGTTTTTGGAATTTGTGGAGATAATGGTGTTCTTTCATCATCTACGAGGTAACTTTAGTGGTCATGGTTTTGAGTTTTCTTGTTTTATGTTATCACAATTATCTCCCTGTCTTTGGCTTGTATTCGTGCCTTTGTTGTGTTTCCCACCGCTTTTGATTATATGTCCCAGCCTGATTAGTGGCTGTGGTCTGTGTCTCGTCATCTTGTCTTAGCTTGTGTATTTAGTCTCTGTGTTCTTGGTTTCCTTTTTCAGGTCGTACTGCGTCCTGTATTCTGTATCTGTTCCCCAGTTCAGTGTTCATTCCCCAGTCCTTTGTTCTGTCTTGTTCCAGCACCCGCTGCTAGTTTTTCTCAGTTCTGGATTTTTGTTGGTTGGACTTCAGTTGTTCAGATTTGGACTTTCTTTTATACATAAGATATATTGATTTTGTTTGTTTTGCCTGGAAAATGTTGCTGCTTTTTGTTATTGTGTTTTCATATTCAGTAAATCATTAGAGTTACCTTTTGTTTACTTACCTCCATGTCTGCATTTAGGTCAACTTCCTGAACACTAAACATTTTGTATCTTTAAGGTTTCGTAACTGCCTTTTGTGGCGATCCATCTCCCTATCCTCTGCACCCTTTCTTTTGCCACAATATAGTCACAAAGCTTCCTGCTTTAGTTTACATGCCATTGAACTTAAATGTTAAATGCAGAATAGTTGCATTTAAACAAAAATTGCGCTTAGCTCTGCTCTTCTTGAATGCACAATGCCAAACAGGCAGCTGTGGACCTCTCACAGTGAATATGCTTGGACGAAGCAGTGGTGGATCGCAGATAGTTCTGACAGATGTTAAGCCTTCTTTTCTTCTTTTACAGTATGTTTTATATCATATATTACATAGAGCAGGCAGTGGCAGAAGTACACTGTCAAACACCATGAATGAAAACATGTACTACATTATACCATCTCAAGAAAAAAATGAAGCCTCATTAAGTCCTTTTCATCCCTCAAGAACCCCATTAAATAAATGACACTGTCAGTTGTGTTAAAACTCATGTTTCAAAGTGTCTATGATAGGTTCGGTAATAAACATATGAATGGCAACTAAACAAAAAATAAATGCATCAAAAAATGAAAAATAAATATTTTGTTTTCAGCATTTACAAATGACAGACAGCCTATTTAACCATGACACCTTCAAACTGTCCACTCATATAGAGGTAATTCAGTGGAGGGTAGCTTTGACAACCAGAGTGTGGAGATCCACTAAAGATCCACTGTGATAAGTCAAGCCTTAAATAACCAATTAGAAGTCAAACCCTGTGTGAAATAGAACATTAGATTGCAAATGGCTAATGGATCAGTACAGACTCCCCTCACAAAATAATAACACATTTGATTAGGTCTAATTTTACAATTGGTAACACACATTTCTCAACATTGAGACTTCATTGACTTCACACAGTCAGGACATCAGAAGTCAATGTGGACCAAATGGTGGCTTTTTGTTTTATCACTCAAACTTTCAACCACCAGCAAGAAATTGTATTTACATACAATTGTAAATACAATGTGAAATTTCCATTCAAATAATATTACTGGAATATCCATCCATCTATTTTTCGCTTATCTTTCGCTTACCGCTTATTGCTTATCAGGGTTCTGGGGGCTGCAGCCAATCCCAGCTAGGCGAGATGCAGGGTAGACCCTGGACATGTTGCCGCTGCGCTGACACATAGAGACAAACAACTATTCATACTCGCATTCACACCTATGGACAATTTAGAGTCACTAATTAACCTGCTTGTCTTCGAACATGTAGAAGAAGTACACAGAGAGAATTGAGGTGGACATGCAAACTTTGCACAGCTGTGCTCTGAGTTGATTATTAAAAATTAGAAATAATAAAAAACTGCTCCCTATTGGGACATACATCATTAAGCGTCTATTTTTTTTTTCATTTCTTGATGACCTCTGTGAAAGACCTGCCACTAGTACAGATATCCATGCCGCCCTAATGACTTTGGAACCCCTGACCTTTCCTGTAATCCCACCACCAGACATTCATGGTTCCAAGAGGATGTTAGACGATGGTGATATACTAAGTATGGATCTTTAGCACTCCACTAAGTTTTTACTTTATTGTATTTTCTTTTTTATAAATTTCTACGGAGATAGATTTGGTGATAACTTTTCTTATTTTCCTGAGTACATTAATTACCCACAGCAGCCTAATATTCTCTGAACAAAAGATCAACGGATAAAAGTAGATATGTCGAAAGTATGTGTCAACAAGATAACTTGAGTAATCCACTTGATGCCCTGACAGTGTTATCAGAATAAAGCCCCTGCAAACAGCTGTGTCTGTATCTTTCCCATGTTGCCTGCAGTGAGGTGTAACCAATGGGAAAGCAGAGAAACCACAGAAAGCTTGACAAAATATCTTATTTTCCTAAAAGCATGTTGCGCGTGCGTGCGTGTGCAGTACGTGCATGTGTATACATTTATTCAGGCTCTAACAGCATGTGCATACAAACTGTTGTGTGAATGTGTACATCTATGTGAGTTTATGTGCACACATGAGAGCTGCCATGGCCAGACATTACCTTCTCCTGACAATGCAATTAAAGCTCTGGTGCTGCATGTAACCTTCTATTTACTGTCCAGGGAGACCAATAAATTGCCCCCATATTTGTCACAATAAAGGAGCCATCAGAGTCAAGGAAGTCGGTACGTGTGTATGAATCTTGATGCAGAGCAGCTGTTCAATTAAAGTGCTAAGGTGGATATGCACCCAAGGCACTAGCATGTCTCCAGCTCTAGGTGAGGCAAAGACATTGTACCCTGAAATGACACTGACACTGGAATCCAGAAGCAAGGTTGCATGTGTACTAATTGTCCGTGAAACTTTTTCTGCCTGGTTTTAATTACATGTCCAGCTGTACGCGTATGTTTCCAGCTTTTAAAAATAGGATTCATTAAAATACATAAAGACAACAAAGCACCTACCCCAGCCTGTGATCTCAAAGAGATATGCCATATATTTCCGAGGAGAATGAAAGATATAAAAGGTGGATGTGGCAGACCTGTTGATAACTTTTTTTTATTTTATTTTATTATTTTTTTTTTTTATATGATTGTCATGACAACACTGAACAGAGCTTTCTTGTATCTGGGGAGGAACATTGTTAAAGTTAGAAGACAGCCAGATTTATCAAACATTTTGCTCCTTGCTGCTGACAGTTTGTAGGGATGAACTTGTGTCTTATTTATCAAGCGGGAGCACTAGCTTCACAGTTTGCCCGTCAGCCGAAGCATTCTACTTGTGTCAGCAATAAAGTGCAACTCTCTCCTTTATGCATATGCATTTATATACCATGTCCCCACTCAAATAATTGGAGGTCTGTGCTACGTACAGAGTAAGCACACAATAAAAGTGTCTAGGTAGCTGAACTACATTTGTCATAAAAATAATATTAACGAAGAAGTAGGCTACATCACACCTAACAGAGAATGATTTATTTTGAATTATTGTATGTAATTTAAGCATTTAATGGCTGCATAAGCACTTTAAGTCACAATGTCACAATGTCAGCCCATCCATTTTAGTCCAAAACATCTGAAGAAATGTTAAACGTATTCCCATGAAATTTGAGGGTGGTTTTTGTTGTTTCATTTGGTATAGGGTTTAGGTAGCTCCCCTTAAAACACTAGTTTGTTGTTAGTCTGTTTGTTTGTTGTTTTGGCCCTGTTAACTGTAAAGCGAAGTCTCATTTTTCCCCAGTTTATTTAATGTATTTGGTATTGATAGCAGCAATAAAACTGCCTGATTTTGACTATCAACAAGTGTGAACTCTTATTTATGTTACACTCGCTACACTAGACAGGAACGTAACGGGGGCCTCAGAGGATGAATGAATTACTCTTGTGATCACGTGTCTTCTCATCCATCACTTCTATCAAGTCAAAGTTTCAAAAACTGACACTAACATGTACATGCTTAACATTAAATAAGGGAGGGGGAAAAAAATCTGTTCTAACTACAGCTTCACAGTGCTGCTAACCTGGCTGTAGACTTTATAGCGTTGTTTAAGTTTCCATGGCCACCTCCAAATTTAGCACTGTCTGACAAAAATGATTGACAGAGGACGTCTTACATTATCGTGAATCTGAACAATTAAAATTAATTCATCAACACCAGTGATAAATGAAAGGGAACTTTCAATAAAGTCAAACAATGTCAGCACTTTCCAAATTCTATTCCATTTTTTTCTGTCTGTCAATTTGTCATTCTCTCACAGCTTTTGGTTTTAGTTGAAAGACCAGCAAATTGGAGAGGCTACAGTATGTTCAGCCAGAGGAGAGCCATTACAGAAAACGGGAGAGAGAGGACAAGTGAGAATGTGAATGGAGACAGAGGGATGATATTTGGACAGTTGTATAATTGACTCCTTATCCAATGCTCTTTGCGCATCAGAAGCTCTCACTCTTCTTTCACTCTGTGACTGATCAGATGTTCTCAAAAACGTGGTAACTCAGGCAACAAAAATAAATCTATCCCACAATAAAAATGTATCTTGACAACTGGCTCTCTTGTTCTTTCCTTTACTTTCATGCCCCATCATTGTCTTTCTTTCCTCTTTGCTTTTTTTTTTTTTTTATAATCTCATGACAGCCCAGAGTTTGTCTGTAATGTCAGATGTGTCAGCATCCGATGCACAGTGATTGTGACATGCCTTAGCCTACAGTGACGTTTGCTACTGGATCTGATAGTTGATAGCGTTTAAAAGTTATTTTGAGCATGCATAATCTTTTGTCTTATTATGTCTGAAAGGTAATCTTGATGATGTCAAAATCGACTCCATATTCATGTTTGATGTAAGTGTATAAAATCTAAATAAGGTTTGATAATATGCGGCTATGCTTACTGATTAAGAGGAGAGAGACTTGTAGACCATTAGCCACCTTTGAATTCAGGATAAATACTGATCCTTGGTGTGACTTGTGGTAGACAACGTATCCATGTCACAAACTGATTTAGCAAATTTGAAGGCAGATCCGAGAGATTTACCTAAAATAATATATATTTAAAACTGAAGTCAACACAAATGAATTGAAAGGTGTGGATGGATGGATGGATGGATGGATGGATAGATGGATGGATGGCATGTGTGATGCTTTAAAGGTGCAAAAGAAGGTGATGACAGAATGAGTACCTAGGCAGGATTATATATCTTGAAAGGCCCAGGTGATCAGGTGGCTCACTGTAGAATAGTTGATGACCCTCCCAGTTAGCCATTTGGCTGCAGAAGGTGGCCAAGGTAGGTGTCACATTCAATCACTCCTCGGTAAACAAAATACTCAGCATAACAGACTGGTCTTGGTTCTCATAACATAGCAGTGTCAAATTCTTCTCCTTGCCTCGCAGTTCGAATCAATTCTAACTAGTTTAACCTCACAAAGTAGCTTATTGAATTGTCCCACTTATTTAAGAGTTAACGCTGTTCGTATCATTCCTACTTTCTGTCTTATTAAGAACACAACAATCAGTGATCTAATTATTGCCATAAAGGATACAAAATGTGCCACTGTGAGTCTTGTGGATTGCTGCATTATACTGGAGAACAGTGTATATCTAGTCTTATCACACAACTTAAGCGTACTCCAACACACCGCCTCAAAATGCTTTTCATGGAAATTATTGAAGAGATGTCACCATCTGCCAGTGTAAGCACAGTAAGAAACTATAACTGTCTGGTGAAAATCTTGTACTTCCAAAATGCCAATGTAACAGTAAACTGTCAGTTTTTGAGATTATTCACTAGGTTATTAAAGTGTTTAATAAACCTAAAATGTAGATAATATACAGTTTTCACTAAATTGAGAAGTCATGTAAATGCTACTGAATTAACTAATAAGCCCCAATACTGTGCAAAATATAAACATGTTTATTCTTTTAAAGGACATTTGTCTCTATTTGACATGGTGGCAGACAGAGTGGCTTCCTATATCTACTCATGATTGATCAACTGTCTTTACCATGTTCTGTTTTTAATGGTGGTTGTTTTCCTCCCATCACTGCTCAATTTTCTAATTTCTTGGCACACAGATGCATTTATGCATAGTAATGATGATTCATTCTTCCTAAGTTGGTTGAATGCCACCACGGTGTCATTTAATATGTTCCTCTCTGCTCCTTAAGTTTACCTAGTTTGGCATGGATGCATTTAAAAGAACTATTTAGCAGCAGGCCAATTCATAGTTTAAATGTGAATTATGCATTTCACACTGTGAGTTTCAGACTATATTTCAGGCAGGTAAATAAGGCCACTATTTTCTGTTAGAAAAGTCTAGGCTAGAAACCCTGCTTGTTGGTCTTGTTGACATATCTGCCACATTCTCAAGACATGTCATCTGTCTGTCCGAGGGACAAAGAAAGCTGGAGTCATGATGACAAAGTTCTGTGCTTTGGGTTCCTGCTGTCTCCCCATATAAATATAACTTTCAGCAGACACAGTTATCTAGAAATAGTTAGCAGCATGCCCACTGATGATGTCGTGTATATATGATGCAGTTTATTCATCTTGTGCAGGAGGACGAATATCCTGGGGATTGAATGGGGGGGGGAGTACATGATTCCATGCTACATGTTTCAGGTTAAGATTTAAGAGAAACTGACCTGACAAAGAAATGTGCGAGACGGTTTCGAGCAGAGGCTCAGGGAAGGCGGGCTGCTAAATAGATATGGAAGCTCATTTTAACAGAGTTCAGACTCTCCCACACAGGAAAAGGAAATATCAACACTGATTTTTCTGATGACATCTTGCCAAAACTTGGTTAAATGTGTATTTTGTGGCTTGTTCGGCCTGAATGTATTTGTGGACTGAATAAATCTCAGGTTATTGTTGACAACAAAAGAAGAAAAGTTCACATCAGTGAAGTTTTAATTGAATTATGTAGGTGGTATGCAAACTACCACTACAGGTGGGCTATTTACAGTAAGATGTGGTGTCACCAGGACTAACTGTACTGTGTCTTTGTATTCTCTCTTTCTCCAAGTTGAGGTGTGTGGATGTCCATGAGTAGCACTTTCCAATTTGCACCTAGTTACTACTATACCAGGTGGCCTCAGGAGAAGGATAGATTGGGGTGCTGACCTTTCTGTGATGTTATGTTGACAAGTATGATGGCATTTTGAAATAGATAGTGTGGAAAGGTTGTACAACTGCCCTGCCAACATATATAGTACAGTAAGTTGTGCTGCATGTACTGGAAAATAAAGTGAGAGAGATTTGGTTTACACAAGGGATTTGAAATACGTCATATAATACTATATCATTTAAAACTTGAGGAGAGTGAGTCGAGTAAAAGGCCAGACTAAGTAGTTAGATTGTTAGCATCGATTACAACAGCTAATACAATACAGTACATTTTCCAGTCATACTTACCTTTGAATAATTCTTGAAATACAATAACCCAAAAATGAATTTTAGTCCTAAATGCCTTCAAACATGTCTGGCTTATTTAGTAAGTGTCTTATTAACATAAGGTGTAAATTTACTATAATGATACTACGGCAGAAGTGTTGAACCCAAATACAGACCAGAACGGCATAATCAGTTAAACACAGTTTTTTGTGAGGTTGGGTAGGAGATAATGGCTTAGCCGGGGGATTCTTTCGGGAGCAGTATGGAGTGAGAGTATGGTGGTTGTTGAAAGACAAAGTGGCAAAGTACTGATCCTGTTGTAGTGGCAAAATCCAAAGTACAACTGAAGATAGGAGGCAGCTGGAGGTAGCGACAGGGAGGGAGACAGTGTGATCCTGTGACAAGAAGAAACACAGGCTACTAAGGATTCAGATAAAAGAAAAAAATTGAGTCTGGATGAATGAGCTGGAGTTATATACTGTGCAGGTAAGAGTTGATCAGGAGATCAGTTGCAAGTGTGTTGGTTGATTGGCAGAAAGCCACACCCAGCAGCACACTCGGGCACACACACACACACAAACTGGGAACAAAGATAGAACATGTGGAAGGGAAACAAAAGGAAAACACAGGGGAGAAAACAAATACTTTTTTTTACAATGTAATTTATCTTCCTGTTTTCTCTTCATAGTACCTCAAATGACTTCCCACCTCATACAGTAACCAAGTACATTGTCCATGAAGACAAGTTAATGGAGCTGTTCAAAAGATGTCCAATTTGCAATCGGAGCTGTGTGATTTCCAAAAGTCATTGGGACACTTTTCCAAGCGAAGCAGAGCTGTGCTCACTGTGAGTACTTTCATCAGTGGTCCAGCCAACCAATGATGAACAACATATCAGCAGGTATCCTGCTTATCCCGAAGTTTGCCCCAGAAAATGTGGTGTGCTTCTACATGGGGATATTGTGCAGGTGAAAAAAGAAAGAATGCAAATTTTAACTTCTATTATTCAGTTTTTTCCCTCTTTATAAGTAACAGCATATTAAGTGTTTAACCACAATAATGTAATGTGATTCTTATTAGACTCCAGCTGACGCCGATGCACTACAATGATGATGCACATTGAATTGGCACAGCTGGAGAACTCAGATACTCCTTTGTTTACACATATATAGGCATGAGGACGTGAGGAGTGTGCTTGCTCATCCTACTTCAGGAGCATTCTTCTACTTCAGGTTATGTTTTTTTTTTTTTAGATGTAAAAGCAGCATCATTAGTTTGGGGAAAATTGTGCTATAACTCATACACTGATGGAGCTGCTTTCACACAATGTTGTGGAAGGCGTGCATCCATGTCAAGAGTTTATGAACGCAGTTCTTATACCAGAGAGACGTTTGGTTTCTGACAATAGGTAGGCAGTGTCCAGACACGTCACCACACATCAGAGCACCTTTCAGATTTTATGAACTTACTGGAAACATGTTGTGTGTGAAGGTACAGTCAATTTTGCCATCACCCTATCTGTGGCACACAAAGTCACTTTACAGAAAAGGCAATATCTGCACTCAACAGAGAAACCAAAGCCCAGGTAATGATGTCAAAAAGTAAAACTAGTCCAGTAGCCATTATATGTGGCAACTGACTCTCTATGTAACAATAACAGCAATAGTTATGGTTGCACCTCTACATGCTGGGCAATGTTTGTAACTGACAGTTATTAGCAATTAGCTGTATTTTATCAAGATTGTTGGTTATGTTTGAACTTTTGCTTATGTGGTGTGTGGTGAGTTAATTACAGTTTATGTTCATTCCAACATACACAGACAAAGAGAGATAAAAGACTACCATGTCATTTCTTCTCAGTCTCAATCATTTTAGTAATAAATTCAATCTTTGTGTGAGGACCCAAGGTGACATGGGGGTTTATGGTACCTGCTATTGACTGTCTTGTAGGTATTTGCCTCATATTTCAAAGTAGATATTGATTATGTTTGCTGTGGGTTTTGTCAGACCAAGTTTAGAAAATACAATGTGAAAATACGAACCATGTATACGTGAAAGGTCTGTGCCAGGGCAGTTGCAGTAATAGGTGATAGGTTTTTGAATAGTGGTTTCAACTTTTACTTCAGAGCTGTACATCACAATAAACACAGAATATAACACGAGAACCGTCAACATTCTAATATGCTTTTCAAGTCAAGGGAGGAGAGAGGGTGCTAGGACTTAGCTAACTAAGTTAGCATAATTAAAAGCACCCAAAACAAGCTTGTGGTGTAGCCTACAAGCCATGGGCTGGCAGTGTTTTGCAAGGCATGGTATTAAAGAGTAGGGACCATGCCAGCATCTAAAGTGACACTTGCATTCTGGTTTATATGCTTTTAAGTTTATATTGCTGCTTAATATGATGCACTTGACCAGATAAATAGCTATTCAGCATACAAACAGACATTTACAATGCACTTTTCCCACGATGATTGGTTGATCACTTGTTGAACAAGCTAAGGTACAAGGACAAGAATGTCCATGTTTGTAAGTAAGATGAGAAGCACAAGAGCCAGCACAAGAGAAGACTTTAGCACAAGAGCAAATGTGGGTTGTTGTTCAAAGACTTTGACTCTTGTGAAGCAGGCTGATGTTAGTTAATGGAGATATGGTTCAAAATGAAGCAGCTGTATGGAAACAAGGTCTCCATGTGTGTAGATGGAGCACTACATGTGGACGATAAATTAATGCACTGATAGGGGGAACCATCATGAAACCAAAAAAATATATACATTTTTCCCTTTGGTGTCTCAAATCAGATCACAGGATTTGTAATTTACAGAGCAGATATGTATGTCACAGCAGACCAAAGAAATGTTGCATGAAACAGCAAGAAAATGTTTGTGAATGAGTACATGACCTCCACTCACCATCTAAAGGGACCAAGAAGAGACTTGAAGCTTCTCAAAAGAAAAAAACAAAACAAAACAAAAGCTTTCATCCAGGGGATTCAGAGTCTTAAGACACACATATGCATCCCAATTATGCTTCCAAGGGTATATGATTTCCAGTTAAAATAAATGTATGATCAGAGTCAGACCAGAATTCTTCTTTCAGAACAAAATCTCACTTGAAATCAAGTCTTGTTTTTGTTTTTTTGTTTTTTTTTTGTTTTTTCCAAAGACATTTACCAGAATTAAGATTATGCTTCACAATGGTTGGAACACTCCCTTGGGTCTCCTTTCTTAAAATGGACACCCACACACATCTACAATAGATTTATGTAGCATATCAGCTCAACCATGTCCATCTCTTTCAGCTTAAAATAAAATAGTGACCTGCAGACTGACTTAGGCAACATTATGCAAATGATCCTTTCTCTATCATCTTAATGACACTTGTAGACACAAAGGCCATTACCATGGAAAATGAATTCAGAATATTTTATATATAATAATTATATATATATAATAATTATAATTCAGAATATTATATATATATATGGCTTTTTAGGAGAGCCAAATGAAGATGGCAGTGTTCCTTTGCCCTCACTTAAGTAAAAATAGACTAAGAAATGGGGCAGCAAACAGGGAGAAGGGCCACCTGCAGTATAACTATCTATAACAAAATGGTAGCACTAATCCAACAGGCTGGCATATAACCAGATGGGAAAATCTGAGAATGATTCACTAGTAAGACTATTAATAATTAACAATTGTCTTCATATGTTTGGACTACTATTATTTTTGCCCTCTGATGTACCACTGAATAATTGAAGTACATTTTTCAAACCAGAAACTTAAAAGATTAAACATCATTCTTGAACATTATTCTTAGTATAGAGAAATAAAGCCGGCAGTAACTTTTTAGAATAAATGTGATTGTGAATATTTGACAGTATATATAAATGTACTCAAGTAAAAACAAGCCTTAAACAGAAAACATTCAAGTTGTACATGAAAAGGAATATTTGTGTTTTTGTTTTTACTTTTTACCCAACAGAATTACAAAAAATACCACGTCATATATAATTAATGGCAGCGCTTATGGTGCCATTAATCTGCTGAAAACAAAGATGTGTTTTCCCCTGAAATTGAACTGGAAAACCCTAACCTAGTCAAGTCATCGAGTTTGCCTAACCAATTATTCATACGTTGCAAACTCCATAGTGTTTTCACTGTTGTTTTAATCAGGAAACAATAAATACTCAGGGAATATAGCTCTTGCTGAAATCATATTCAGGACAAAATAGCATTATACTACATTTCTAACACAAGTGCAAAAAGATGCATTGCTCGTGCAAGTGATGGCTTTAAGAGCTTTTCGTATGTGTGTATGTGTTGGAGAGGCACACTGCATTGTTCTGTGCTGTCAGAAGATAGTTTATATAAAATAAATGGCATGGTGAGAAACTGACTTCTGTGTGACTAATAAAGTGAATATTTTTTTGCAAACTGCAAAGAACCAGTTAAGAAAAGAGTAAGCATTTATGACTGGCATCAATCTACTGCTTGTTTCTTCACACCATATTACAAGGAGAATTTTCAGTCTCGGTTTATGATGTGTGTCTTCTATTCATATTCCGACACTTTACCACTCAGAGATAGACATAAGCACAGCACTATTCTCAAACTATTTTTCTACACAACTGGGTAGGAATATACAAAGGTATCATCACTCCTGAGTACATGTAGGTTAAGGTCTAGACTTGCCCGTCTATGTGATTTATGAGAGGTTGAACATTTACACCTTGGCTTTCCCTTACTGTCTGACCAAGTCATTCATCAGGCTCCATATAATGAATGGACTTGTTCTTTGCACTGGAGCTAACAAGACGGTGGGGTCCTTAGAGTTCAGTAAAACGAGATTACAACCACTGGTCAAGCCCAGGAAAAGGGAGCAACTCCTTCTGGAGTTGAAGCAGGAGCATGATGCCACTAGGGGGTGGGAGGGGTGGGAGGGATTGTTGGAGATGAAGGCAGCAATACTGTGAGTTTCTGCTGTAGTCATACACCCCAAAAAAGGAATGCAAGATCACAAAATTCAGAAATACTAGAGAGATATGGCAAACCCCATGACAGATAAACTGGCATGAAACGAATATCATTTGTTGAAAACAAAAAAAAATATGATCTGCTACTTTATTGATTTTTGTTGGAATACTACATCCTCAGTTGGGCCCCTCCTTAGGGAGGTCAGTGGTCACTGACTTTAGACCTGTTGCAAAAGCAGATAATCCTGCCTATTTCATCAGAGTGACAACTCCTGAAGGGCCAACTCAACATGTGTTGCTCCCAGTCAGCAACCCCAGCTGTGTGTCAGTGACTCTGAGTCCCATCACCTCTCAGAGAAATAAATAAATTCATGAAAAACAAAATAAATAAGAAACATGAGAGGCCAGTCTTTCCAACAGCACCAGTCCCTACATCATATCAGGAAAGAGCAGCGATCCCTTAAAGAGCTTATTTTTCCTGTCACTCACCAAGCTCAATGATAATGAAAATAACAAGTGAAAATGTATTCATGTGGCATTTTTACAAAACAACAAAATGGTTTACAGAGAAGCCAGTCAGGTCATGTCAAGATTTAGAGCATCCCTGTACATTGGGCAAAAATACATAGCAAAAATAAACAAACAAAAACTCCTATGAAAAAGAAAAAACCTTTGGCGTGAAGAAAACCTTTGGCGTGGATCACACAAGGGGGCCCTTTTGAGCAACACCCTTTGATTACTGTATATTGATTAAAAACAATGTGTAAGAATGTACCAAGTAAATTCCTTTCACCTCCGCACTGTACACGAAGTTCGCCAGCAGTATGGCACACAAATGATACTGATATTTAGAAAAGCACTAACACGTGCAGTATTGTATGATGTACTGTACTTACCTTGTCTTTATTTGTAACTTTTTGGTTAGATTTTGCCCAGTTCTCAGACAGCCATTCAGGGATGCCTATTACTGCATCCCTTCAACAATGTATCCTGCCCCCCTCCTTACTTCCACCATCTCTGTGGGGACACGATTAAGAAGACAGGTATCCATTACCTTGAAGCAGAGCAGTACACAGTAGCTCCAGGCTTTATGTCACACTCTAATATATACAAAGCCCTGTGAATCTACCCTCTTGAAATCCCCCATGCCCTTTATCTGCCAATCCCATGACTTTCATTGGCTGACTTGAAGGATGATATCCCTAATGTTCATGACAAATTAATCCACAGGGGGAAAGCCAATGACAGTGAGCTGCCAGTGGGTCATCCCTTTGGCTAAGTCTGTCATTTCACATTTGCAGGAACTCATGTGCAGGACTGCATAACTAAGCAGCATATTTGTACATCCTGAATAGAGGGGTTGTGTCTGAACATACTTACAGACAGCCAGTAAGGGTTCATATCCTAAGAAAAGGAACTTAATTGGACCTGGGTGTTCTGCTTCAGAAGCAATAACGATTCCTAAATGAAATGCAGCAGTTTACATGCAAAAGCCATACAAGAACACTGCATGTAATACAAATTCATAGCTGCCTATGAAACTATGGATTGTTAGGATAAACCAGATGTTATTTGTAATTATATACTGAAGAATGTTTTCCGCAGAAATGCATCGAAATTTCAGTACAAACAAATAACAATAAGATTGTATGACCTAAATAACAGCAATTTAGACATGTACCAATAGAACTTTACCATAACATTTTCTTAAAACATTCTTCGTATGTAGAATAAGCCATTGATCACAGTGGTACAGTTTGCTCGAACAAAACTGCTGGGAAAATTCTTATCGGAAGCCATGCTTTTATGTAAAGCCAGCCAGATCAGTTTGGGGAAAAAGAAAAAAAAAGAATTGTATGTTGTGCAATATAAATACTACAAAGATGTGACAAAGGCGTGTGTTTATTTTAAGTGAAAAATGATGTACATGAACATTGTTTAATTTGTAATAACTATGAATTAAATCTTCATGTTCACTGCATACATATATGAACACAAACTGACTAAGCTGGATAGCTGACAACCCATTACAGTAGTAATACATACAGAGTAAGTTATGGGTATGTCAGAATATGAATTTGACCTCTTGTGCTATGATGCAGCTCATTGCATGTTGTTTGAACATTACCAGTAGAGGCCAATTTGCCTGCATGAAACTTATATAAACCCGGTGTTCACAGAGGCGAGAAGGAGCTGTCGTGTGTTGAGTGCTCCAGAAATGAGAGGTTAGATGAAGCATAAAGACACATGCAAAAACAAAGTGCATTTAGCTCCTGACACTGGACATTGAAAGTAGCACACAACAAAAATGTGTACTCGCCTGAGCAGCATGTTTACTGTACATGGTAAAAATGTTAGGAGTCAGTTTTTGAAATGAATGCATGCTCAAAATGTATTCAGTTCAGCTAGTTGCCAGCAGTGCTGCATGACGAATAGCCACATGAAGAAATTTAGTGAATGATGTTGTATGGCAGAGACACTGTTTTATTTAAAACAAATCTGCTACCAAACCTTGCTCAGTCATGAACTCTAATCACACGATAAACCATTTATAACAACAAAGGGTGATGTGGTTATGTTTGGCATTCAGTGCTCTGCATTAAGCTGTTCTCTGCTTATCCAGCAACCATGCTGTTGGTATAGCAGGAGCATAATGAGCGGCAGCAGGGCAGCAACACTGTGCTGTGTTATCACTTTAAGAGCTACCATAGGCTCAAGTAGATATGCTGGCACAGGTGGAGGCTGGGTAGGTGGAGATAAACCTTTAACAAGCAACAGAGTGTGCAGCAGTTGGTATAGCAAGAATGTTTTTGAGTGGATTGTGATTTGTTTATGTAGCTGGTAAATTACAACACACAATGTCTCTGTCCTGTCAGAACAAACGTAATTCTTTGTGAAAATAAGTAAAGCACTCAGCGTTTATTAAACCATAAGACTGAAACCGAAACCCTGAGCTGATGAACTCTGTGCAAAAGTGTAAACAATTATGTTTTAGTGTGTGTATTTAGTGCTGTATCTGTGATCCAATTCGTTTGACTACATGTATTCAGATAAAATATTCTCTTTTACCACCATGTAATTCATCATCAATTCATCTATTTGGTATGCAAAATTTTGTCTTTTGAAAACACTATATTTTAATTGTTTGCTGTGCATGTGATTTTATAAATGAAATTATCCATTAATCCAGACATTGAGCATATTTTACCCGGTCAAAATCTGGCTGCTCACTCACTGAACAGTCTCTACAAGCATAGATTGGTTTTGAACCTAGCTTTCAGAATTAATTATTAAGAGCATTTTTTGATGGACCCCTGGAACTGCTTCTCCTGTTGCAATATTAATTGCCTTGCCAAAACGTATTACAGATTTATTTTCAATCATTGAACAATGTCAAAACTCTACCCTTTCTTTAAAAGGAGCAACACAAACAGACTAGGGGACGCAAGGAGATTACTGACCCAATGATTGTAATTTGAAAAGAGGGATGACGGAAGTGTCGACAAATTTGTGAATTTGTCACACATGGAGTTGCACATAAACATACATATCATGACTCATATCACAAGTGCCAAGCTTAAAATTTATTTGAACCCAATTACCTAATCTTCCAACTCTCTTTTGGAAAACTTTTTGAGATTTCTTGCATTGCATATATCCCTTTCGTTTTTCCACAACATTATTTTTAAGACATTCCCTTAATTTGATAGTTGAGAGTGACAAATGGGGCAACTGGAGATGTCACAGCTACATAGCATGTGTCTTGGACCAGTGGGACACCTGATATTAACCAATGTACATGACTAACAAAGTAGCAGTTGTCAGCACTGTAGGTGTAAGTAGGTTGAGACAAAGCAAGTCTAAAGTTGAATAAGATATTAAAAAAACTTATTAGTGAAACCTGTTCTCCTCAGGGAGGTCATTGCAAAGCTTTGCAGCCTTAATAACGAAAGCGAGGTCACCCTGAGTTTTCAAATTAGACTTGGGTACAGCTAAGATTGACCTTCTGGATGATCTCAGGTAGCAACTATAGGCTCATAGGGACTTAAAAGCTCAGTAATATAGCTGGGAGGCAGACCAGCCAGGGTGTTAAACATGAATAGTAGAATCTTAAAAATCAACCTTGAACTGTAGCTGCAGCCAATTCAGGATATGATCTTTGTATTAATAAGGATTCTGGATGCACTGTTCTGGAGTGTTTTAAGTCTGATCAGGTTATCAGTCGTTAGAAGTAAAGAATTACAGACAAAAACAAACACATAACTTTTAAAAAATATATTGTTATTTGATAAAACAGACTAACTGTATACAAAGAATAGCCAGTATTTGTTGGGATCTTTGTACAGTATGTACAATGTGAATATCTGTATATTACATTATGTAATAATGGTAATGTTGTGGCCAAGTAAGATTACTACTAACAATGTGCCCCTATGCTTACAAAGTGGATTGGGCCAGAAGGTTACATTAGAGACATGAAAGGGCTGAGAGGATATAAGGTATTGATTATGCACTGTTCCCTTTAAGTTTGGCACTGGGACTGAGAGACATGTTCAGTTACAAAGCGCTGAACATGTCTCTTTTAAAGTGCTGCATTAATGTATATTACATATCCTGCATTTCAGCAATGCTGAAAATATATAATATACATTAATTGTAACATAACAACTCTATGGCTCTGTGTGGTTTGTAGCTTTGTACAGCAAGCTTTGTGATCACACCGTTGTGGTGCAAGATAGCCTTTGAAGTTGCTGCCCTCTGTGCTGTGCCATGTTCTATTGTCCTGGCAATATGGGAACTGTAATGTTAATTTCTACGTCGGTCACAAAGCAAATTTATGCTGATAAGACAGTGTTGTATGTATACATTCCTGCACTTAAAGTGTAAAAGGGGATTGTGGCCAGGGTTTATTGGATTTTATTTTATGCATTCGCAGAGAAAGCTGTTCATGTGAGAGCGAGAGTGATCACCTATGTCAAGTTGACTTTCATAGAATTTTATTTCACAGATTGGTAATAATTTAAGATGTGCTTGAGAGTTTCATTAAACTACTGAATCAACATGAGCTTGAACCCAACTTCAGGTATACTTTCTTTAGTTTCCCTAATTGTCAGCCTTTTACATAATAAAGCAGCATTAATGCTGATCTCTGCAGTCCCCAGAAATCCTAATTGGACAAAGTTATTTATTAATATACGGAGCTGTAGCATTGTGATCCAGGCGGCACAAGAAGAGTGTCAACTACTCCAGTATTCTCCTGGCAGAGGTCTTAAGTGTTTGGTTTCACGCCTGAGAAATACAGTGCATATATCGCCTGACCCTGACTGCACTGATGAATCATGCAGCACTGTAACAAAATGTACCCTGGGACCCATGTTAACAAGGAGAGTGAGGCCAACATGGAACACAAGTAACATAACCTTATGCTTAGCATTAACAATTAAATAACAGATGCCAATGGGATTTGCTCCTCTACTTCCCACACAACAGTGAGCTCAAGATAAAAAGAGGTAGAGTATTATGTAAGACTAAAACTATGCCCCCAGTCTTTCATGCATAATCAGAAAAATTACAAAAGTTTTTGTCAATGTTTCATAAACTATTAAGGGATTAACAAGGGAATGTAGCACTATAATACCTTGGGTTTAGACTCCCTACATTTTAGCTATTTCACATACAGTAGGTAAGATCAGAAAGGTTGAATCTACATGGATTACGAAATATCTCAGTATTTTGTGTTCCCTCCTTTTTAATGACAGCCTGCACTCAAGCTAGCATGGACTTCAGTTTAAAATCTGTTGACCTTTTGACAGTGTTCATTTCGCTCCTTGTAATGTTGCAGAGTCCGTAGCTTTCTCAGTCTTCAAGTGCTCCTATAAATGCTGAGTAGAGTTGAGGTCAGTTGACTGTGGCGCAAAGTCCATGGGAGTCAGGACTCCTTGGTCTTCTTTGGTCTTCAAGTAGTCCTTGCAAAGGTTTGAGGTGTCTTTGTCATCATTATCCTGCCGCAGTAAGAATCCTTCTTTCCAAAGATGCAAGCTAGAGGCTATAACATGTGTAAAGAATGTAGTGCTACTTCCATTTGGTCAGGGTGCAGTCAATTTGGTGCAGGTATTCACCAGAGTGGGCAAAACACTCCCAGACCTGAATATGCCCACCACCATGTTTTACTGTGAGTTGGGTTCACTATGGTTCTCTCATTCTCTCTCTTGTTTGTCTCCTTATGTGACACCCTTACACCTACACACTTAGCAGACCTCTCAACATCAACTGTTTGAATAAGACTGCATGAATCAGACCTTCATGGTTGAATTGCAAACTACTACTGCGAGAGACTAAAAAGAAAAGACTTGTTTTGGCCAAGAAACACAAAGAATGGACATTAGTCTAGTCGAAATATGTACTTGGTCTGAAATTGAGATCATTGTTTCCAACCACAGTGTCTGTGAGATGCAGAGAAGGTGAACGGGTATCTGCATGTGAGGTTACCCACTTTAAGCATGGAGGAGGAGGTGTGATCATGTCATGGTGGTTTGCTGGTGACACATGATTTTTTCAAAATTCAAGGCAGAGTTAACCAGCCTAGCTACCATAGCATTCTACAGGGACAGGCCATCCCATCTGGTTTGTGTGTACCATCATTTGGTCCCACAGGACAATGACCAAAACACACCTTAAGGCTATGTAAGAGCTATTCGACCAAGTTGCAGCATGATGGAGTGCTGCATCACATAATCTGGCCTTCCCCAATCACCCAATTTAAACCCAGTTGAAACGGTTTGGGAGTTGGACCGCAGCATGCCTTTCTCACCAATGTGTTACTAGCTTCATATGTATAGATAAGAACTTTTTTTTTTTGTGCTCAGAGAGAAATAGTTGTTTTAGCAGAACAGAGGCTAGTCCAGATATGACTAATGTGAACCTGCATGACATTTAAACAATCTCATTACAAAAACTCTACAATTATATACCTTGGAAATCTAAGTCCAGTACAATTATATTTCATATTATTGTATATATAATATTTTATCTGTAAAGTGGTCTAGGCCAGCTGCATCTATCATTTTTGAGACCATGCCCAACTCCATATTAGGAAAGCCTTGATGGCTACGTTGCCAATTCCATCAAGCTCCTGTGAGTTACTCCTCCTCTGGAGCTGTAGATTTAACAGTTTGCATCAAGCACAATGGCTGTATTGTATTATGTGCAGCTATAGTTGTGTCTGTGTTGTGTTTAGTGAGGAAAAAGACAGAGTTAAACAAAATGCAGCATCTGTACTTGACTGTTCATTTCTAGTCCTTCAGAAGTAACGTTTCCCATTATTCAACACTCAATAAGCAATACATTTGTCAAATTCATCCTGTTTCCAGCCTTTATGCTAAGCTAAGCCAACTGGCTGCTGGCAGTAGCTTCACATTTACTGAACTCTCGGCAAGAGTGAATATTTGTTTTCGAAAAACATATTAAACCCCTTCTATAAATTGATTTCCGATCTTGTATCTTGGATAGGACATGCTGAGATTGTTCATTTGAATGTCAACACAGTGATACAGTATCTCTCCCCTTAGGTTTTATCTTTGTGTCAGTGTGACTGTATGTAATTGTGCGCTTGACTAGATATATTGGGTTTACTGCACAATTTACGTCTGTATACTTGGCATAGAGAATGTAGCAGTCACAGGTCTGGTAAAGCAAGGTGCAAGTTCGTGTGGGTGAGCTATATAAAGTGCTATGAAACTCCACACTGTGTGAAAATCAGTGAACATATACAATAAGCAGCAGAGTACCTGAGACATTCTGCACGTCGTTCGGGGAGTGAAATGCTTTGACTCATTCTACCGACTGCACTGCAGTTACTGGAGCTTGCCTCTGTTTTCATGTAAATTACATTCTGTATTTTGATAGAGAATATAAATTGGGCAACACCTCACAGCAATGGACTTTCAATGTCATAGGAAAAACTAACTCAAATTAAGTTGGTGAAAACTTGTGGTTGTTTCTATACAGTCTGCATCAAGGAGGACTGGATATTTTTTTGGTTAAATTCCCTTTCCCCAGTACAAGTTAGTAAGATGATACAGTATTGTGTCTTAGAGACATCCTTTAGAATGGCTTAACAAAGCTTCGCCCCCGGCCTCCTTGGAGTACTCAATCATCATCACCTGATTACAAATGAACACAACATTGATACACAGCCATGGGTCCCAAAGTCTCATGTTTCAGGATCTGATTAGTTTGATGTTAATGAGAGCTTTGTCTCTATTGCTAACCCCCAAGGTATCTGGATGAAGCTCTCCATCATCCTCAGTTGGATTCTGACACCCCTACCCAGATGGTGGTGCAGCCTCACCCCTCTCTATCTTTCTTTTTTTCACATGCTAAATACAGCGATGGAGTGTTGCTCCTGGGCGTTTACAGTGCATATGGACACCATGAATACCTGCCTGATCTCATTATGACAGACACACACACAACTTCATAACAAAGGAGAGGAAACATGGTATGCGAACAGCTGGCTTGCCATCCTCACTCCATCTAAAACTCTACTAAAGGTTGGTTAAATTGATTGGCTGATTTCCGTTTTGGCTGTTGACCAAGAATTAAGAAGAGTGAGGGAAATTATGTAGGCTTATAGATAATGTCTGGAGCCATACTGGTTTTTAAAATTTGTGCAACTTTTGTGGATTTCTTTATCTAAAATGGCTACTGCTGGTTGGTGTTACTTTTTCCAGAAGGAGTCAAAACCGCAGATAACATATGGTACATGAATAACAGCAGGTGAATGGACAAGTCCCCATAGGCTTTTGCCTGTCACTTTGTCGAGCTCCTTCTTCCTGCCATAATTCATGTCCATTACAAACAAGTTTATGATAGCGAAAGTTAAAAAAACATAAAATATAGTACCAAATTTTAGGCAGCGCCATGCCTTTATATAAGCATGTTATCATTATTATATAACATAACTGCACTTACAAAAGTGCTTTACAAATACACAAAATACATTACAACAAAATACAATAAGAAATGTCCAATAAAGGTAGTACAAAACCAATGAAATTCACATAAGAGTAAAAAAAGATAAAAGATATAAAAATGCCAGTCTATACAAATCAGATCTATACAATCATGTCTTATTCAGCAGATGGAATACTGGCAGGGAGGCTGTTCATGTTGCGACTGGTTATTTGAACCTTCGACAGCAACAGTAACAGTGAAGTGCTAGACTGTGCTAAAATTATAGAACACTATAGCAAAATGCATGAAAGGCTGTGCTAGATGATTGAAACAATAATTAAACATTAAGCCAATAGGTAACATTTATTTCTGTTAATTTATTCTATAATGACATATACAGTACTCATAATTCAAGGTCAGAAAACATCTCTCTGTGAGATTGATCACTATGAGCATAATGACAAAAGATCAGTACTTTTTAACTACAGTCAAATCCCCTACCTTTGCCAGTAAAACATGTATAAGCCATCCTTTCCAGGGTTTTGTATTAAGACTGTCTCAGCGCTAATTCCCAGCCTTACCTTTGTAATATTCCTAATGAGCCCCTAAGCCCTCAGATCCCTCGTTCTGCTGTGTTCCACGTTCCCTTTGATCCTGACGATCCCATTCCCAGCATCCTCGGGGGGTCTGTGCATAGTGTTACCTGACTGCGTGGTCTAATACATCGAATATTCATCCACACCCCCTCTGTCTGTACTGTATGTCCTCCACAACAGGAAAAAGTCAAACACAGTTTTTGAATATTTTAAGGGTAACATTCCATTTACAAGCAGTAATAACTCTTACATGACCTAAAATAATTAACACAAAGTAATATCAAGCGAGATCCTTGTTTTTCTTGCCTTTTTGGTGTCAGGTTGGGTTGTGAGTGGTCACTGCTGTCTGGTTATATACTGCAATTTGTGGTGATTACTTTTTAACAGTGTTACCAGTGGTGTGACATCGCCAGACTGGTAATACAACAGCTCTGAAACCCCTGAGCAAACAAAGCATGAGTTGCTCTGCTGAGTCTCAGGGAGCTATTACAAATAAGACGAGCAGTTGCTATGTTATATATATAGCTGTAGTACTACTGATAAATGTGCCATCTATAACATAGTTTATAAAACTTCAAACCACTTACATGACATTATCTCAGGGCACATTTCAACCTCATTACAGACACAAATCTTATCTTAACTGCTCTAAATTCAAAATAACAGACAAAACTTGCAGCACTGCCGTCACTTGGCATGCTTTCCATATCGACAAGGTATATATTTAATTTGCTCTGTGGAAACGAACCAGCTGCTGACTTCACATTGCTAACTCAATCAGCTTATTATAGCAAGCTAGCTAGCCAGTAACAGCTGTTGCCAAGGATACAGGCAGTCTTGTGTACATTCTAAACACATACAGACATGATAAGACAAATGTCAATTAAAAAAAAAAAAAAATGGATTTCTTATCTCTTAAGATAAGATATGACACAGACATGGGTTTTTCAGAACTGATTATGTCATAGTAAAATAAGACTTTTCTATCTTTGGAACTGAAGTCAAGATGGAATATGTGTCTGTAATGAAGCCCTGGGTCTATAGACCATACAGTACTATTTATACAGATATTTCCCACCATGAGCAAACACTTGGCGACAGTGACCAGGAACAACTTTCCTTTAAAAGGGAGGCAGAACTGGACTCTAGGATAATCGTCTGACTCAACCAGTTGAGTTTAAAGAGAAGCAATTGTTATTTTTGTTGCAGCAAATGACAAAGGCTCACAGCAGGGTAAGTGGTGAAAATGTTTTTGAGGTGTTTTTACGTGGCTAAAATATGTTTTTCTGCTTCTGTGCCAAGATTCTGGTCTGCTCCAAACTGGGGTAAAACACTAACCATGCATAAGTACCTTATATAACCTCAAAGTACTGTTACTTGTGGTTCCATAAAATATATGAACTATCCCTTTAAGAGATTTGTAGGTGAGGACTTTAAATAAAATTCTGATTTTTACAGGAAGCCAGTGCATAGAAGCTAATATGGGTGATTGTTGTCAGTGTGTGGTTACATTGTTGCTGCATACAACAGGCTTTGTTCACTGAATGCACTATGTCAGAGACTAAGGGCAAAATGATTAGTTTACTATGCCACCAGGGTGAAAAATAGCCATAGGTAACTCAGTAACCTTAAAGAACTACACTTAGGGGCTTAGCAGAGGAGAGCAGTAGCTGCTGCATTTTGAAAAGCCAAAGCATGTGAAAGACAGAACACCTACTTACAGTTAAATTGAATTGTTTTTAACAGCAGCACTATGCCAGCTACTGATCTATAAATGTCAGTCTCGTCAATATTCACATGATAGAATTTTTGTTCTCAATTTTTGACACTGGCAGAGTTTTTATGCATTTTAATACAACCACAGACCATGTTTCTTTCACTAAAGTCAATTTTTGGTTGTCTAACAGTGTAAAGGGATCTTTAGACTGTCCGTACACTTATCTAAACCTAATGATCTGCTGTTCTCCTTGGTGTAGTATGTAAGACATACGCATATTTAGTTCACCCAAAAATGGTAAATGGACTGTAATTATACAGCACCTTTCCATTCTTCCTACCACTCAAAGCACATGTTACATCACACTAACCCATTCATACATGCATTTATAAACTGATGGCAGAGGTTGCCATGTAAGGTGCCAACTGCTCATCAGAAAGTAAGTAATCACATTCACACACACTCACACACCGATGGCACAGCCTTTGGGAGCAATTTGGGGCTCAGTATCTTGCCCAAGGACACTTCGACTGGAGGGGAGTAAGGATAATTACGAAATCAACATTAGCCACAGACAAGGTGCAGATTTTGCACCAAATACTGACCCACAGATAGGACAGCTACACAAATACTCATTTTGAGTTAAATATTCCTTCCTCCTTAGTCCGTCCATGAAAGTTGGTCAACTACACCATGCCTTTGCCATCCGAGAAAAAAAATATCCAATGCTGACTGAAACTGAAGTGCATATACTCCGTACAGCAGCATATATCCTGCACTGCACCACTGACTTGTCCACACATATGTAGCTACTCCACTTCTAATCAGGAGCTTCCACGACAAGCACGATTTATGACTCCTATTGCATGTAGCAAATATGTGCAAATTGCTGTGAATGACCTCTGCTAGCCAGTAATACCGCTTTGGTTTACATTGGGACAAATGCCAGGGCTTTATGTTGGAAATTGATTTAAAATAAATTGGAAAACTTTATGCGCAAAGTTTGTTGGTTGACCTGTCTTTGCCACTCATAGTGCATTCAACTTTTCCGTTAGGAGCCCTTGATCACAAAAAGGTTCATGTGTGTTTTACATTTTGACCTTGCACAAGTGTATCATTAATGTTCCAGTCTATATATGTGTTCCTGTTGTGCATTGTGTATTTATCCTTTAGACCCTGTTCTCCTACAGCTGCCCTCAGTGAGTTTCCTGTCTTGAGTCAGCTCATTAGTGTTGGAGTATACACGTCATTTGTCAGATTGCCTGGGTTGCTTTCTTGCTCTTAGTGTACTTGCCTCTGAGGTTGGCTTGCCTGTTCTGAGTTACCAGTTACCTGCCTGCTTTTCTGTTGCCAACTCTATGCCTGAACAACAAACAAGTAAAAAGACTCTTAACCTCAGCTGTCCAACCTGCGATTTTTTGGGTACAACGCATATCCATGATTGTTGCAGTACAAATACTCCACTCCAGGCACTGCAGCTAACCTGGTGCAGATACTTTAATTTAGCCCTGTGATGTATAATATCAACCTTGCCCAACATGCTGCCCCTTCTTTTCAATACTCTGTTTTTCAGAGTGGCATCTGGTAATTAAGAGAGAGATAACATTTGTCATCCACAGCATCGACATCATCTAGCTGCATATCTTCGGCTATTCAACCAAAAAAACAAAAAAACAGAAATACAAAGTTCATCCCTGTATTTCTCATCTAAATTACAAACTTAGAGTATATTTGTGCATATGGACCAGACACTATCTCATATATCACATAGCACATTACATGAGCTGCTGGTGATATATACTGAATCATCTTTGGTGTTCAGTGAAGCAGGCTTATGATTTGTCTCTTGATGTGTTACATTGGAGTGTTGGATGATAGTTTGGGAGCTGCAGGAACACATTGTGTGTGCTTGGGTAGTAGCCTGTGTCTTGTGGGAGTAACAACTTATTGTTCTGTCGTTTCTTTCTTCCTTCCATACAATCATTTAACCTGCACTTCTGGATGTCTTAACACACAGCTTCTTTACTGAATGTTGCAGAGGCACTATAAAGGACTTAATATGATGTTAATGACTGGAGACAATGAATGAAATCACAGACTCTTCTTATTTTGATAGATGGTGATGCTGTATGAAATCAGCCTACAATAGGCAGAGTAAGAGGTAGAACAGAGATGGAATGAGGCAACGATTAAATAAATAAATAAATAAAACAAGAAGAGAATTACACGTCTATCAATTTATCTGCTATCTGGTTTCTTTCCTCATTAGTTTGTATTTTCTTAATAGCACAGTAATACTACTAGTAATAGTGGTGTTTTAATTGTATCAGTATTTAAATGCTGCAAAGCTAGCTTTTGTTTCGCATGCAGTGGATGTTTATTGTGAATGAATATTATATGTCATGCATTTCCTCTGTTGTCTTGCCTTAAATGAATTTGAATTTCCCTCATCATTCAATTTTCCTGCTTTATTTACATGATTAATTCAACTGCATTTATTTTTTTTTAAACAAATCTGCATCTGCACCTGTCCCTGGTGGTTTTGTTGATTTAAATAACAGCAAGAGGCATCTGTGCACGCATGCAGGCACAAACATAGCCCCTTGTGGCACTTTTTACACAAACCTCCATACAAATGAGTTAAATACCAAACAGTCACAGGTGGCCCATGAGCATCACAATCCTCTTTTCTTTTCCCACCTTGTAATAGCCACAGAGATTTCTACAGACCGTGGAATGAAGCTGGGAAAAGAGGTTCTGCTGAGTGTTTAGTTTGCACTGAGCTTATAGCAAGAACTCTCTTTTTTTTCTGTTGTGCCGTGTGAGGCTATCTACCCTCCCAGGTCTCTCTCTCCTCCACCCTTCTCCCTCATTACTAACGAACTCTCTCTGCCAGGCCTTACCTCAGGCGGCCCCCTGTAATTATTCCCAAATGCCACAAACTGGTGAGATGGGTGTCCGTTACACACTGTGTGCCGAGCTAAGAAAAACAACAACTGTGGGGCCATTATTTGTCAATCAAACCCAGGGCCAAAACAAAATGCTGTCTGGTACATCCTGAGTCCTAGTTATCGTCATTGAAAACTGTCAGGCCAAAGAGCATTTTTATTGATTTCCTTACTTATTTTTTTATTTTTATCATCCTGGCATTTTCCCTGATCTCTGTTCAGCTTTGCTGCTGAGCCCTTCCTACAACCGCGTGCCTTCCTTTGAACAGTGTACAAAAATTGTGTTGTTTTTTCAGTATTGCTACAACATTGCAAGCAGTTCATGATCAACTGTTTCTATAATGTTTGTGTTACTGGAAAACATGGAAATAAAAGTTAAAAATAACAATTACTACATTGTACAGTGTAACAACATATCTATCATTTTTAAATTATAAAGTATGTTTGTCAGTAATTTGTTATACTCATCAGATTGTCTATAAAAAGATATAATGAATTAGAAATGTAGTCATCAGCAACAGAAAATGAATAAATATGGATCAATGGATTATAGAAAATTTAATCTTTGAATTGGTGGAAGAACTACACTAAGCTTTTCTAGCCCAAATGACAAATCAATCTTATAATAAGCTTTGGCTTCATACATTCTGTAAAACTGTGTTGTTCTGGGCTGAAGCGTCTTGATGATGGATGCAGCAGGTCGTGGCTCTATTTGGACAAGCCGGATTGTTGATTCTGTTCGAAATGGAGTGCATTTCGCTCAACACCGAAGCCGGTCCCACCGGGTCGATGTTGTATCTTTCGAGTGTGTCTGGTCTTTCAGACTGCCGTCACTGATCAAACAGACTTTTGTCGTCGTTTGAAAAGGTGGCAGATGTGCGGGTGATACACGCACAGCAGGGGAGGTCATCACTTTGGCTGCAGGCAGAGTCTGTTAAAAGTTTCAGTAATGTGCTGCTTATGCACAAACAGCTGAGGATGTTCTCCTTCGGTGGTTGTCAAAGTCTTCTCCTTAGGCAGAGGGCTGGAGGAGCAGATGTAGCTATCTCAGGGTTTCTGTATCACTTATTTGAAAATTAAATAACTTCCTTCCAACATCATTTTAACAATAGAACGGCATATACACACATAACATTGAATGAGGTTAAATGTAAATGTATAATGTTTTATAACAACTATCATTAATTGATTAATGCAGCAATTAATAGTAATGTTAC
Source organism: Miichthys miiuy (assembly GCA_036365135.1). Classification (NCBI taxonomy): domain Eukaryota; kingdom Metazoa; phylum Chordata; class Actinopteri; family Sciaenidae; genus Miichthys; species Miichthys miiuy. The sequence continues at coordinate 21,881,996 of CM071603.1, forward strand.
GTTAATTAATAAATCATTTTAAGCAGTGTTATGATGGAGTAAGTGTGGAATTAAATGCTATGTAAGCTTTGAGCAGACTATTGAAAGTCACAGAGATACACCATAGGTGTAGTTTAGCTGTAGTTTCTAAATGTTTTTAGCCATATCTGCTCTCAAAGATTTAACACAACTGAAGTAGTTTCGCTTAACATAATACGCAATTCACTGCAGTGAATCAGGTTTAGAGAGCAGTTGGTACTGCTGTTGGTACTGCTCTCTAAAGCTGCATTCTGCAGTACCAACTTCATGGGTTTCCACTTGTGCATGTTGCTTTTCTCTCACTTTGATAACACAAGGCACCTTGTTAGCCCACAATATATTTACAAAAACGCCCCGCTAGACCAATAGCACCAAACAAATACAGCAAATTGCAATTTTACTTTCCATCTCAACACAAACTGAGCACAATGAACTTGTTTACAATTCTGTTAGCACGCTCACGATCCATAACACACATTACCACATCAGAGAGATGGCTTGTGGGACAAGCATCTAATTAGAGCGACCCACAAACATTCTTAGCCTAAACTTATGACTAGAAAAATACTACACACACTTAACGAAGCCGTGTAACACCAGAGCAATGCATGCAAAAATTATAAGAGGCTTATGAGTGTTGACATCATTTTTATCATGTTTGTGGAAAAGTGCTTGATGAATTTATCTGCTACCTTTTCCAAGTTTATATCCTTTATGATGCATTTGTGGCAGTTTAACAATGCAACATGATTATGTGTCGGATTAACTCTCCTCTTAGCATTAGCCAAATACGGTTGGAAAGTGTGAGGAGGATGGCTCTTTGTTTAGTGATGTCATGGCATGCATCATTAATTATCCAGTGTAAACCTTTATCCTGATCCACATAAAACTGAAGAATGCAGTGACAGCCGCCTGACTAAACACTAAATCAACATTTCAGCAACACTAATAACGTGACCCATTATCCCATAATATTAATGCTTTTCTTACCAAAACAAAGCTAAAATGTCAGTGACTATATATGACTTGGCCAGACATGATTTTAGTGAGATGAAAATCTGGAAAAGCTTAGTTATGTGTGTGAATGAGTAGAAAAAAACACAGCCACGACAAAATTATAAGAAGACTATGTCAAGTCTGTGTATCTGTCAGTTTCTAAAGGTAAATATATATTACTGCAGCTTTAATTAAATTGGTAAATTTGCCTTACCGTAACCCAGAATATGTATTGTATTGTATCGTTGGTATATATGGTACATATAAAAGTACTCTTGAGATTATCATTTAATGTGATCAAATAGCAATACATCTACCTCAACATAGAGTCTGGTAGGTGTTTAAGTGATAACTCTATGTTGTGCATGATTATTGAGTTATGAATGCTTGGTAAGTTTGACATGGCATCTAACAGATAGTTAACAAGATAGCTATATAATGCTATAGTAAAGTATATGACAGCACAGGGCCTGGCACTTCTGTATGGGCCTTACACCTGTCATACTTATAATAATATTACAGATAGTTAGTGCATTGTCAGCCTGCAGTAATGGATCTAGAGTAATTATATGCATGCGACTTTGAGCAGTCTGAAAAGTGATCTCAAACCTGAATGAAATGTAAGCTATTGACATTACTAATACAAAAGGAAAAATAAAGATGTAAGGCCAGCAGTTTTACAGCTGACTTACTGTTTCCTTTGAAAGACTATAATAACAAAAAGTCATAGCTGACACTATATGATGGTGATGTTTTGCTTCTACTGGTAAAAATATAATTACGTGTGAGGTGGAATGAACAGTGTTAATTAATGTTAATTCATGTTCTGCACACTCACTCCAAAAGGTCACACACAGTCCAGGTTCATACAGTAAAATAGTTTGGAGTAAAGCAGTCTGAGCACCCATCAAAGCTGTCTAAACACATTTATTTCAGAAGCTAAAAGTTTAATTCTGTTTCATCTGGAGTTTCCTCTATCAAGTTTATAACTACAGTTTAGTTTTGCTGCATAAATATTAACATTTGCTGCAGTGACATTACCATGCACATCAAAATGTTTCAAATGACTGAAAGCAGCCTCTCTAATCATTAAAGTAAATCGTTAAAAAAAAAAAAAAAAACACTCATACATCAATACAACACACAATGAAGAAATCACCTGAAAAGCCTGCTCTGTTTGCCATCATTTAAAAGGCAAAATAGCCTACAGGGACCAGTAGGGGTGGGGTGAAATGGAGCGTTTTTTTTTTCTGGCAGAAAACGCTGGCAGGATGCTGGGATGAAGCGCTTGTATGGTGAGAAAGGAAAATGTTATATGGACACAACCCCTAAGGCTACTGTTTCAAAATCAAAGAATGCATTTAATAATCAGAGCAGACACACACACACACACACACACACACACACACACACACACACACACACACATAATGTAGCACCATAGCGGTGCAAATTTTTTTTTTTCAATTTCTGAACTTTTCTGTGTCAAAATCAGCAGCGGGAGGCGGGTAGAAATGTTTGCATCTTTCTCTCTCTGTCTCTCTTTCAGATAATGCGAACGACGCAAACCTACACCATTAATAGAGCTCTAGTCCTAACTCTAGTAGGACTAGAAAATACGACTCATGCACATGCATGTCAATGAGCAGCGCCTCACCCATCAAGTTCACGGAGGGCATGACATCCTCTTTGCGACGGCCCTGTACACAACTTAGTAACATTAGCTAGAAAGACAACCAGGTATTGATGATGAGAATGCATCAAAGATATTAAAGTCCCATTGGAGTCCTCTTCCTGACTTCTCCTAACCTAAACCCATAAAAAGCATCTTGTTGCCAAGAATGAACTGAAGAACCTACCTCAGGCAATGTGCCTCCAATGTTTGAAGTGCACCTGGAATACCCAAAGTGTATCAGACATTTCAGCTTTATTCATCTGTAGATGCTGAACCACAGTAGAAGAGAGACCCAAAATTCAAAATCTAAAATATCTGTTTCAACAAAATGTATTAAAAACATGAGTCTGAAAATGGCACAGTACCGTTTGTGTCAGGTCAGCAACAATGTGTGCATTATTGCTCTTTTGACATTTTTGTATGTATTTGGAGTTTTCTGACCTAAATATTCAACCTAAATGATTCATGAAGAATGCAAAATGAAACGAGAAAAAGTAGATATTGTAACTTCTAATGCTGAGTTGAATACTTCCAATCTATTAGCATTATCATGAATTTCACTTAAACAAATTAGTTTCTCCATTTTCAATTACTTTTTCGAATACTTTTTAAGACGATGGGTCATAAAAGGTTCATATACCAACAGGTACACTGGCCAATTTGGAAAAAAATCCTCTTATTCCTGCATGAGATATGATTTTGTCCTTTGTTTTTGTCATCTGCATCCTCTCCTTCTAATCTAATACTGGAAATAGGATCACTGACTACCATGTGTCTTACTGTCTTACTGCCTTACATCTAATCTACTTAGCTAGATTGAGACAGCATTTATGGTTATGTCCTTCATGAAAGAAAGATGATAAAAGCACATTTTTGAAATATGTAATTAAGTAAAATGAAGAAAGAGAATCATAAGTCAGTCATGTAGGTGGTAAGGTAATTTTGGTTGTTTACAGTCTACACCTGCTTCTATGTCTTCCAGCACCGTAACACTTTCAAGGAAATACTCAGCTTTCAGATATTTCATTATCTCACATGATGTACTGTCTTCATCACTCTGTTACAGATAGAGGGAAATGACAACAGCACAGACATGCCAGTATTCTTCACACTGATTGGAATGAATCCATCAAGGCAGCGATCCAGTTTACATTAAATTAAACTTTGAATAGAAGCTCAAACATAGCAAAGAAAATAAATGAAAAAAAAATATATATATATAAATGTAGTTAAGTGCTTTAGCACACCTTATGTGATGCTCTGATACTGACCCATGATGGCAATGTAGTGATAATTATATTCTGAGATGTATTTGAATATTAAAGAAGAATTTTGAGTTCATTTTTAAAAGCAAGGTGTGTAGTACATCATTACCCAGGATCCAACATGGGCTACAAATGCATGGCAATGGTGACTCTCTATTTTTTGGAATATATCAGGAAAAAGCCAGACTTTTGCTTATCAGGTGAAATTTCATAGTTAAAAAGAAGCTCAAAGAGACTCCAACAAAGAAGAGAGAGACCGCAGGTCAACAATGGTACCCCAACCTTCATCTAAAATACTAAAATTGCTAACAGATGTTTAATAGTGAACACACAGCACATTTCACACAATCAAAGGGGTCCTGAGACTGTACTGCTTTTTACAACAGAAACATCAAAGGACCGCTCAGCAGCTGATGTGGCAGAACTCAAGGGAAAGGTGCGGAATACATTACATCAGTATTCACTGATGCTACCAGTGAAGGCAGCTTTCTGCTAATGGAGGGAGTTTCTATATAAGTACACGTTCCACTGTGAAAACAACCGCTACCTTGTTTGACACCGCTGATTGCATTCTGGTGCTTTAGATTCTATAAAACTAGTGTAGCATGGCATTTAATTTCTGTTTGGTTAGTCTCATAGAACTATGTTACAGGTTTCCATCCCGATCTAACTCATTTACTCTTCAGTTGGAACATTTACTTACTAAATTAAAGAACTGTAATATCACCCATTCTATCACTACCTGTCCTCCACATCGGATGTGTAATTCAACAGTGTACAGGATGGCAAGAAGTTCCAATCAGGATATGTCAGCATCTATATGTCCTTCTGAAGTGTTCTTGAACAAGATACTTGATCTCTACCAGATCTATCTGGAAAGGTGACCTTGGATTCTGACCTGTGCCGGGGTGAGTCAATAAACTATCATAGTGTTATTCTTGCAGGGAGGTTTCTGTAACATTTTGAAGGGAGTATAACCTCAGGGAAACTGTAATCGCCAAAATTAATGCATGAAAGAGATCACATGAAGCTGAGGGCTCAGTGTAGGGCAATGTTTTGTTTCATTCTTCAAATGTAATGATCTTTTTTCAATAGCCATTCAAACATTTAAAAGCTATATATTTTTAGCTCTCTCTCTGTATCACATCATTTATATGTGATGTTGACTAGCTGGATCTAGTCAACCCATTCTAGCCTTACTCTGGTTTCACCTTCTGTCTGGAGTGCTCCGATTCGGCTCCTGTCTCTTTAAGTTCCACCTCTCGATAAGACCAATCTGATTGGTCATTGAAAACATCAGAAAATGTTCTCTGACAAACCCATCCCCCAAAACACTGATTAGGTTGTTTTATTTTTTTCATAAAATGTCTCCTTTTAAATAAATTAATATAATTTTAATGTTTCTTGTTGCCTTTATTATATGTATTAGATGTTTGTTTTTAGTCTTGCTCTTCACACCATAAAGATGAACCCAGAACGTTTGCTGATGGTAGACAAAGTGAGCAAATACTCAAGATGATTACAAAATGTCCAAGTTATTTTAAGAAACCAACTGATCAAAAAAAAAAAAAAAACAAATAATCAAAGCATCCTGTAGAGCCAGGAGAGCCAGGAGGTACCACTAGCAAAATTAGCTTCCTCGCTAACAGCAGCACTGTATCAGCAGTTTAAATAGAGTGTCAGTCAGCTAGCACTACCACCTGAATCACAGAACAGGAGTGAGGAACAGGAGATAGTGCCAGATGGAGAAGAGGAGCAGATCACCACCACCGGCAGCAACAGTAAGGGGCCCACAGAGGACAGCAGGTGGGAAGAGGATGGGGGGACCACCGACACAGAGGCAAATAAAGATGAAGAAAAGCCTGGAAGTACTGTTACCTGTGATGTTGCATCAACAGATATACTGTTTTTTTCTTGATGAAGGCACTGTTGCTGCATGTAAATAATGTCTCATTAAGCCCCTCTATATGCATTTACAAAACCCAACACAGAATGTTCAGAAGTCCATTTCATGTTCTCTCAGAAATGGTTGTGAATGATAGAACTAGGGAGGAAATGGTTGCAATTTTCCCCATCATCTATCAATTGTTTAGTGACATTAAGTCAGCTTTTAGCGATGTAACAGAGCAGATATATCGCAATGCAATCCTCCCTTGATTCCCAGCTAAAAGAACAATGCATAGAGGATAAGTATAAACAACTATTTTGTTTGTAAAGTTTTAGGCAGAAGGAGTTCTATCATTGCAGGAGATAATAAACAGATGGGCTCTCCCATAACAGGAGTTATCTCTGGATCTCAGGGCTTCTTAGGGAGTTTGAGCCATTTCTTGCTGAACACATGTAGAAACATGGAAACAAAGGCACAGGGATGCTATCTTATCTGTCAGCTATGATTTATTTCTCAAAATACCAAATATGTTTCCATTGTAGCTGAATTTACCTGTGATTCAGCTCATATTAAGCTATGATTTTTAGTGTTTTGGGTATGTATCACAAGGGACAGTGTTATTAAACATTTCTTGATGCTTTTGCCCATCCTTATCCATATCTGGGAATCCATGCTTAACTGATGTCCTTAACAATTTGATTTGAATAATTGTAGGGACCAGTGTAGCAATAATGCCAGAGATGAGTGGAGTCTACAAAGGACTGAGGCTCCCGATTTGAGAAGTAAAGAGTTGATTCCATGTGCCACTCACTCACTTAATCTTGTCTGGGTATGTCGCATTGATTGTTGGACTGATGCAAATAATTACTTTAGTTTGGTCCCATCAGTCTTCAACTTTTGCTCCAGTTGTTCTTGATACTTGAAACTTCTTAAAGATGGGGTTGCACTAAATTAAAACAATCACATTTAGACTCTTATCTGTTATCAGATGGTCGGTTAATGTTCAGGGCACTGAGGCCGTTTACCTGAATTATACATATTTAGACTGTTCTGAATAAAATAGCAGAGGATGAAACAGACTGCAGGAACGAGAGATGGTATACACATTAGTTAAGAAAATGAAGCGACTGGAATGTGCCTCCGTGCATCTTTTGAAATACAGTCTTGCAAAGATTTGACTCAGTCAGCAAATCCCTGCAGAAAGTGGCCTTAGACTTGGTCACAGCAGTGGATTTAAATTCTCTTAAAGATTTCGTTGTGGATCTCAGTGACAAGTTTGGGGAATTTGAGGTAAGGGCAAAAGCAATTTCAGTAGATAAAGAATACATCTCTGCCACAGTGTGCCTTGGAAAGCATAAACGCTGGCCTGATGATACAAACACTCTTGAGAATGTTGACTGGACAGGATAAAATCTGAGAGGGCTTTTTTTTTCAGATGATATACAAACTGACCACAACTTTACAAGAGAAATATGAAAAATACCAGAAGAACATGTCAAGACTTTGGATTTCTCACTCAAGTTGGAGAACTTCCCCAGACTGAGATAGTTAGGACAGATTGCATTTTGTGAGCCAACATCATGACGGATTTTGCTTCATAGGAAAAGAAGAGAATTTTAGAGATTCTAGTACTTATTAAATTATTAATACTTAACATGCTTTAATTTGATCATGTTTAACTAAAGGTTTAAATTGCATTAAAGACATTTTGCACTTCACTGCTGATGTTTTCAGAATGTGAAGTTCTGTTTAGCTACTTGTGTATATTAAGTCTATTTACTGATATGGATGATGGTGACACCCATTTTTTGTATGAAGTGATGCTTCGTGATGTTGAATTACCTTTAATTTACTTTGCTTTTCTAAACAGTCCAGTTGCCTTTTATGATGATGTCAAGTACAACAGTGATAAAATCATAACTCTCTCTCATTTTGTCACTTTAATAAGTAGCAGTACACTCACAGTACACACCGGTGGGCTTGAATGATTTTTATTTTTTTTTATTCTTTACTCAGCCTTGTTTACCCTAAGAGTAATTCAACAGTTAGTTATAATGTTGCAATAGCAACACATTACCTCCAGACTGCTAGTTAGGTATGCATCGTTAGTAGGAAGCTGATCACATAAAGATTAAATTCAACAAAATCACGAATCAATGTAATGATAAGCATCCTACCTATAGATAAAGCTCCAACAAGGGGGGAACAGATAAAAATATGTCTGGCAATATTTGCTTGGACACAGATCTGACAAAAGTCTGGATGTAACAGTTGAACTGCTATAGAACGGTGTGAGTAGTGGTTGCTGCTAGCAGCAGAACAACCAATTGAAATATGAGATATAATTGAGGAGTAAAATATGGTGCAAAACATGTAAACATTATATTTCAGTTCTATCCTTTTGAAAGGACCATTGTGTGGGATAATTTGGCATAGAGCCGTGTAGCTGCAGATTGCAACCCTTCACCTCACGCTGTTATTCTGAAATGTCAAAAGGAGAGGCCTATCTAGAGCCAGTGTTTAGTTTGCTTGTTCAGACTACTGCAGAAAAATGTTGGCTCTGCATGGTAGACTCTGTAGAAGAGAACCTGCAACTTTAAGCTATAACATTATGATTCTTATTTTCAGGTGATTATACATTCATGAAAACATAGTTATACATACTAATCCCATTTCTGCTATACATGCAATAGCAGCTAAAAACGAATTCGCTGGACCTTTAAGCATATTTCAGTCCTAGATATGACCAACCTTTTTCACCCTTAAAAACAGCAACCTCACAGCTGTAGTCAACTTTATTTTAGAGTTTAACACTTTCATAACAAGGCATCCTTCCATGGCTTTCATTCCTTTATTATACCTTTCTTCAATAGAAACACGTCCTTCATCTCAAACACAATATGACACTTCTGAATACTCATGTAAAATAGGGGAAAAATCATTTGAACTTCTCTATTTTCCGTGATTGTTCTTGTACATAATAGTACAAAAATGTTTTATACAAGAGAAAAAAGCCCTCAAATATCAAGATGGGGACATGATTATAAAGTTATCTCTACAACTTTAGTTAATACAGCATGAGAAATAACTGACCTAATTTAAAAGATTGTAATGACATAATAATGGACAGCTATGTATAGTACTGTATATACATATGTATATACATATGTATAGAAAATGGACAACTGGATTGGGTAAAATCTGTTTGTTACTGGAAAAAAACATGAGAGATAGGTTTAGACAACACACTGGGCAGTTTATCATTTAACAGATTTATATAAGGAAACCTGATTAAAAAGTGTTTTATCAGTCAGATTATGTTTTGCATGAATGTAATAAAATCACCTTGATGATAATTAAGAAAATAAATGAAGAATGGGAATACGCCAGCGGGTGGTAAGGTTCTCATCTTCCCGTGGGAAAAAGACACGCACACTGGACCTAAAATGCAAATTATATATTTTAAAACCATTCGTTGGATGTCATTACTTCTATCGGCTTGGGAAATTGGTTTAAAAAGGAGGAAAAACTTTTCTTTTATGTGATAGTGTAGCCTCCGGGGGGACAGCTGCACTTGCCCAGTTGGTTGTGAAGCTATCATGTCTGCATCCTTTTGTTTAAAATGGGAACACACTGTCCAATGTGGCTGAAGTCCATGCAGGTGAGTGTCAGTGTTTTTAGCAGTTAAGTGAGGATTAGTGTACACAGATGGCCCATTTAGTTTGGAACAGAAGGAGTAGGGTACTATAGCTTTTACTGTGAAACATTAATGGTAAATGGTGAATTAATGGTGCAGAGTTTGTGATTTGATTGTTTAGAAACAACAACAAAAAAAAAAAAAACAGTGGTAAATGTAAAACATCCCTGTACAGCTCAGGTGTTTCACTGATCATGTCTTCTGCGAAGTGCACTACCTTGTTGTTATCAATGAAACTATGAGTATTCCTATAAAATTATGAAAAACTAAAACTATGACCCATTCTATAACACTAATGCAAATCTAAATCTTTACCTAGAATCCCCAAAAATAAAAGATTAACCAATAGTATAAACCTCATCCTGTCTACACAAGAGGCATAGCGTGAGCAGCTTGCTAACCTCAATCATAACCCCAATCCTAAACCCTAATCCTAACCCCCGATTAATTAGGCCAAACTGACGACTCTTCAACCATCTCCGTGCATGACTCATCTAATCCCTTTATGTCAATTTATGCTTTTACTCACCACAGATGAGTAACTTTTGGCCAGTTGCCTTTTCTGCCAAACAGATCAATCATAAAGCACAAGCACAGCAAGGCAGGGGCCTAATTATCCTCCACTGCACCAAGCTGCAGTTGTCTTTGGCTGTAAACAGTGCAATCAGGGAGGCAGCAACGTGGAACGCATCACAGGTTCCACACTCGCAGACTCCCAGGTGAGTTTGTATCTATCTGTGATGGACATAAATGAAGAGAGGAGTAGGCAGAAAATGGAGTTGAGCGGAGGAGGTGGGGACTTGCAAATAGCATGATAGAAAATATGATTGAAATGTTTGCTGTCTATCCTTTGAAAATTGCTTTAAAATCAACCCCACCTCTTAAGGGAATGGTGCAGTAATGTGAGAAACGGTTATTTGTTGATTTACCCAGCCTTATATGAGAAGATCCATAACAATTACATCTCTGCTGGTCCAGTACAGTATAGGTCGTAGGTATGAGTGTGGATCTAGTTTAGCATAATTTGAACTGGAAGAATGGCACATCTGTGACTTTATGTCACAAAATTTCATAGAATTAGGCCCAATTCCAGCATTTATTTCTCTACACCCACACCCACCCACAGCAGAACACTAACAATAATATACTGCTATACTCCATTATAGTAGATATCATAGACTTACAAAAGCTTTGGTGCTTTTAGCTTTAGTTTTTTTCAATGCAATTTTTGTATTTCAGTATCAGTGATGGGTCTTTTGCTTGATATTCATATTGAGCACTGTTGGTTATTAATGAGCTTGAATAACATACTGATAGCAAAAAAAAAAAGACTTAGATCTACTGTACAAGCTATTTTAGAATGTCAATATATGAACACAACACTTTTCAAACATGGAGGCTTTGACAGACGCCTCTCACCTGGATCATTGAACAAAATGCACAGCTTTTAATTTATGTTTTATCTTACTCCTGTTTTCTTCCCAGCCTGCAGTGAATGTGACTGTGAGGTTAAGCTCTGACAGCAGTGTGTTCAGCTCAGTTTTTCATGATATGGCAGCAGTTTCCTGGTAGCTGATGCAACATAGTGAGTGTGGAAACTGTTTGAAAAAAAGAACAAAACAAAACAAAAAAAAAAGGTTTTAAAAAGTGCAGTTATATTTCCAAAAGGATACATCTTGTCTTGGTTGTTACTGTAAGTATCAGTTAGAATAATACTGCTGTAAGTGTTTCTTATAATGAAGCTGTTTCTGTTCTGAGTAAAACTTTACTGAACACCATCTGCTTTCCCGAGCCCTGAAATGTCACATGGGACCTCACGGTTATTCATACAAAGTGAACAGTTATGTGATGTTGGTATAGTTCAGCAGCACAGTGTATTGGGTTGACTGCGGTGTCTGCAGCTTTGGAGTACAATCAAATCATCATTACTTAGCATTAGCTGGCAATGATATACAGGTATCTACTGTATCACAGCATTTAGAGACCTGTTTTTAGTAGTTCACTTAGAGCGTGATCCAGTAATTACTTGTTGATGTTATAATATTCTTGAGATTTCTTAAGACTCCATAACTGCCTCTGACTGCAATCAAAGGCAACATGGTATTTAATATGATGGATTGCCTGTTTCAAGCAAGTAAATTATAATCACACACTGAAAGTAAGTCATTTCTTACATTACTTACATATAGAAACAGAAAAGTACAAATAAAATGAAATAAAAATGATCATCTACCTTTATAATACGCTGTGTGTAGAATATGGACAATACTGTATAGATGTAGATTTGTTCTAAGACCAATTAGCAGCATCTTAGGGGATTTTTATTTTCTAGAGTAAATTTTATTTAAATTAATTAATTAATTAAATTAAATTAATTAATAAAAACTTAACATTGCAAACTAAAGAGCATTTCGACCTACTTTTTCACCTACTTGTACATAATGGTAATTTCCTCTATTTCTAGCTGTGTTTCCGAAACTTCTTCAATTTTACAAAAATGCTTTTCACACTTTTTTGAAAAATAATTAATGTGCTTCATGGGAAATGGAAACACTTTTTATCAAAAAAATTCTGATACAGCAAACATTTACACACATGGCTGATCAGCTGTTTTACAGTAGCTCAGATAGTCTCCTCATGACTCCTATGGCTCTATAATACATCCATGATCACTCCACACAGATCTAACATAACCTCCTTCACGTTAATATATGAAACAAACAAAGATGCCATTTATCCATCCTGTTTTCTGTATTGTTTTTAACCATTTACGGTTTAACTGACACTCTTTTGATTCATCTTGTCATCTTGTTGTGCCCTCGTGTTCTGGTTTTCCGACTCTTAGTAGATGAAAGCAACCACTTTGGATGGAAACAGGGCTTTTGTTGAGCTTTGCCGTCCTTGATTTAGTTGTCTATTTCAATCTAACTGAAAATTGTTTTTGTACATCCAGAGCAAACTACAACCAAAGTCAAATTCCTCCTAAATATTTGGCTGCTTTGGAAAAATAGCAGCATCATGATATAAATTACTTTAGCAAATACATTTTTGTATATCAAACGAAAATGTCATTGATTTCATTATCTGCAAATTTACTTCAGGGGGGCAAAGTAAAGAGAATTTCATGTTGCCAGTTAGCTCATCTGCTAAGGTTTGCCATTGTTACTTAAACTGCGTTTTCTTTGAGGACTTTTATAGATTTAAAGAGTTGAAATCAAAATCTTGCTACCACAGTAATTATACGGGGGCAGCCTGTTGCATTCTTGACCATGATGTATGTTAGGATGTAAAGCCTGCAGTGAAAACACAACTCCATCCACTTCCAGCTTTATCTCCCAATAGTTTTTTTTTTATCAAACTGATTGATTCTAACCTAATTCTTATAAAGTGCTTCATTAACTGCTCCACTAAAGCTACTGACTGTACATCTTATTTGCCTTGATGCATGATTCTCAATACGGTTTTATAGGGCCAGCGGACACTGAGACAAATCAACTCCAAAACACCCAAATACAAGTTGTTTTCAGTGTACTAAGTCTTGTGTTAAAATATTGTGGACAGCGGCAAAAAAAAGTCTAGATGTTTTTTTTTTCATCAATTTAATTGCCCATCTAATCCATGCTGGTTGATCCTCTAGATTATTTTACTAATTTCCTCATTTATCAAGCTGATGTGTTGTGCTAGTCTTACTTTACTGAAGTAACACTCAATACCTAATGTAAAGAACATGTGTAGACTGGTGACGGAGGAAGTATAAGCAAAAACAGACAGAAAGATGAAGCAAGGGATGAATGAAGAACTGACAGCTCAAATGTTGATTGACATGTTAAGTAATTGTTATTTGTTTGGATCAATCAATTGTAGCTCCCCAGAAAGGAGAGAGTAAAACTCAAAATAATACAAGTGGAAGAGGTGAATGGGTTAGGTTTCACTAAAATAAAAGCAGCAGGAGCATGGGATGCTAATTGCTTAGCTAGACTACTAATGATTGGTAGTATTGGGTAGCATTAAACTCTTAAAGTTAGCTTGTCTATGTAGATACGTGTTCCAAAGAACTTGCGGTGGAACTGTGATGACCTTAAAGGCCTTTAGGTGCACATGATGAAAACTTCCAAACTCCACAGGCAACCTGCTCTCCTTTCTTTGAAGTCTAGCCAATCCTCCAAGACTGAAGGAGAACTATAAGTTCAACAGTTTATTTCTGTTTGAGTGAAGAGTCATTTACCTTTGGCTGCACTGCAAGAAGCCACATGCTGTGATGTTTTAGATGCATTTTTATTGTGTCGGACCACTAAGTTGCAGTGACATACATATATAGGAAAAAATACCTGACCATTGTCGAAGGTCTTTCCTTTTTCCTACTACATACAAGCAAGAAATAGCAGGCTTTATTCTATGAGGGTGCAAGTAACTATTGATTGATATTACAGAAGAATCAAAACAGAGATTTGATTAAAGTTTAATCAAAAGATTGTATAAGCTATTAATGAACACACAGCTTTTCTCAGAACTTGCAGTGTTTTATCAGTTTCTAGAAGGACAAGGTCATAACTTTTTATATATTCATGGACGATTTTCGTTCATTTAGATTTTTTTTTTTTACATACTTTATATAAAATCTAAATAGTTAGATTGCAAAGTGGATTCAACGGCATTTGAAATCCCTGGAAAGAGACGCATTGTCTCAATCAGTACTGAATATATCATGTCAGTTTCTCTCCAGAATAAGCAATGTTGTTTATGTCAGTGAATACACTTTTACAAAGGTCATGGTGGTGAGAGGTTTTGAGTGTTGGTGGAGCCACTCTGACCGACACACAACAAGCCAACAACATCCAAACATGATAAAACACAACTACTCTGTGATGTCAGGTCCAACGCCTGTGCTTTTTCCGACTGTTATTTTTGTGCCATTGCAATCTATTGAATTATTGATAGTAAGCGGTGGCATTTTTTATTCTATGTCCATGCTTCCTTTAGACTTGTGTATAACTTCACTCAGCACTCAGGTAGTAACTGGCTAAAAGAGAATCTTGGCTCTTTGTGTTTTTTTTTTTTTTTAGTTTCTTGTCATGTGTGGCCAACCCTTCCAGCGTCCTGATATTTCCTTTCAAACTCACAGCTACATCTCAACCATACACGCCTTCTGTCTTCACAGTTGTCTATCCCTAATAGGTTGACAGGTTTGTGGCAGAAGATGCTGGTTGATTTATTGGGTGCTCCAGGTTCTAGTGGTGCATGTCTGACTTGCATCTACTTAGAAAGACATTTAGCTCCTTCTCATCCCTCTCAAGTGTCCTATATGGAGCACACAACACGTGCTAACCAAGTAATATATGGCATGTTTTTTATTGGGAATATTATGAATGTGTGGCTTAGAGTATGGTACGCTCTAAAAAGTCAGGGATGGGGTCTTACAAGCACTGACATCATACATGTTAGATTTTATTAATAAAACTGAATATTCTATTTTTACATAAATAAATATTTCAGGAAAGTGAACATTTTCTACAGAAATACTCAGTTACAGACCCCTGTCATACAAAAGAAGAGATAGCAAGCAACTCAAGCCTAAGTACGTGCTGATGGCTGAAGACCTTGTCTTTTCTGATTCAGAAACCCGCTGGTTGGAACCAGTATTCCAAGTCAACTGCATCTTTTTTTGACAGAAACCTGACATTGCGGTACGCTTAAGTGCTGCTCTGCGTTTTCTGGTTTTCATGCACAATGACTCTTTGGGGCCCCAGCACTAAAAGCCATTAGGGCTCCCAGTGGCGTAAAACTTGCATGAATCTATAAATCTTTCAAGGCAGTGGATTGAATTTGTACTTCTAATGAAGGATAGGTTTTGGATGAACAGAGCTGCAGCTGAGTCAAGTTGCCAACAGTACAGCCTCTGATGTTAATTAAAGCAGTAAGAAAACATGAACACTTCATTCTCCATGAATTTGTTGAACACTGGAAAAGCCCTTTCAATGGACGGATCTTTAACAGAAAGGAATATATCCATTGTATCCTCTAAAATATTTAGATGCCACATGTTCCTTTTCCATGGAGTAAAGACAAGTTTTTTTTTGTTTTACAGCTGTTATATTGGAAACATAAAAAGAAAAGCAAGCAGACTAGCAAGTTGAAAGAATCATAAAATGTTGAAAAGAACCACTCATACTCAGGCCAATATGTGGAACATCCTTGTAAATGTGAAATAGACATAAGTACACGTATTCGATTTTCATCTTCCACTAAGAGCTTGGAATTTCTGCTATTTCTCTATTATGTCCATGTGCTGTACTTTTACGTCTTATATCAAAGAGGGGCTGGGAGAGAGACAGCACAGTGTTCATGCCAAACTGTGAAGGACAGTAGGAGGGGCAGACAAATAGGGAGGTGGGAATCCAATCGCCCAGCACAAGGGCGAATTATCTGACCAAGGTGCTGAGAGTGGGGTGTCTTCAGCCACTAATTGATAAGAGCCTTCTATCTTTAGTAAGCAGCAGTGTTTGGCTCAGGACATCAAAACCTTGGCTGTGGCTGAAAGGCTTGTTGTGTCCCACTCCCTCCTCATCCCGGGCTATCGAGGGAGGGTAAAAGTCAGGATGTCACCTTGCCAGGGGGTCACTTCTCTACTTTCCTGCCTGAAACGTTGGAGTTGTTTTCACTAATGTGAATTTTAGCCTTCTACTATTTTGTGGTATTTCCATAATAGAAAATGGTTCTAGCACCTGGTGAACAGTGTCTCCTTTAGTTTATTTTTACTATGATTTAATTTAAGAGATAATTAAAACAAACAAACAAACAACAACAACAAAAAAATCTTTGTCCGGCTTTATTTTACAAAATGAATGTGTTTCCATTGGATAGTTAGGAAGGGGTGCATTATCCCAAGACAAATATTCTAAATCAAAACCTATGAAGAATATCACTGTGAGTGATTGCAACTGTAAATTTTAGTCTGCTCCTGAAAAGACTTTTATTAAGTAATAGTAATATGAAACTAAATATAAAACACAGACAATATCAGTATAGGTGTAGAAAACAAATGCAAGTGCAAATATAAATACACAGAAAGCATGACACCCATCCAATGGTATATGAAGCTCATGTCTAAGAAGTCAGTTAGAGTTTTGGTCCAATGATTGAACAATCCAAAACTATTCATTCTGATAAAACTATGTGCAGATGCTTTCAACCCACATGCTCATGCAAGCTGACTGTACTTTATCTGCCAGTGCGATATGTTAGAGACTCCAGTGATGTAAATGAGTGCCTGCTGAAGAAAGGCAAACACCAAGACAGATGGTACCACTCAATGGAACTCTCTTCTAAATAGCATAGAGGGTTCACAAGAGCTGCCTTCTCTGAAACCAAATTAAAATTATCAAATATAACTCACAGATTTTGCATTTTGCAGTTTGGCTTGGTTGATTTTTGATTCTATCCACTATCCATTTGTTTATATGATGATGGCATCACATCAGAACTGTGGCACGTTCACAAGATATACACACAAAACAAAGCAGGTTCCACGAAATTTGCCAAGCACACTCCCCAAAGAAGGAACTCTTCCGTCTTGGACCCTTGATGAACTTTCCCTGTGGGCTAAACTGTCATTTGGACACAAGATATCTTAGAATTCACTGTAACAAGCAGATATAAGTAGAATGCCATGACAGTTTGGAGCACATTCATGCTCTAAAGGGGAGAAAGGGAGCCTTTCAAATTTTAATGATGCCACGGCCATTAATCAAGTGCCTCCCTCAGGACAAATTTTATGTTTTTAGCCCCACTCAAAGAAAAGCAAAAATGTCAGTGCTCTTCCCCCACACTTACACTGTGAGATGTAATGCAATCTTTTGGCTTTCATTTTTTTACGTTTGTTTGTAGGAAAAACAAATGCTATTTACCACAAACAACACCATCCAATGCAAACCATGTCATTTCTGCATTTAGCCTTGTCTCTCTGCCCCATCACCATCTTCTACACTGCCTGCAATTTTTGAATTAGTTGTGTCCTAAAACCTTATTGTCAGTCGGTAATAAATAAGCATTATGCTGCAGTGTTTGTATTTCTTTAAAAAAATCTCTTTCAGGCCTGTAATCATTTGAAAGAAAATCTGGTTTCTGAGGCACACCTTTGTCCCCACCCAATATATGTCTGTACTTAATGGCATAAAGGATTCGTAGGAGCTGTACTCTCTTAAACAGAAATATCTGTGGTGCAAATGGAAGGGTGCATATTCATATTATGCACACTATAGTACTCAACTAACCCAGAAAAGCGAAATTGGGCCAGTGTGACCTCATAATCACAGTCAATGCACGCACCAAGTTGGCCATTTTATAAGACTGTTAGCTCCTGACACATCCAGCCAGCCCTCACACTCACCACTCCATCATGGTTCTTGCTGGCTCTAGTGATTTACCACTCCTTTAATGGAAACTGTAGCATATCATAGGCTGCAGCTATAACTTTATTTTTTTATAACCATTTAATTAAATTTTATTTGCTTCTGTACTCCATATTGTAAAATAGGTTTAAAATAGCACAGTTTTGCATTTGCATTTAATTCCGTAAACATTTAAATGTTTCTTTAAAACTATTAAAAGGTAACTGCTGTTATACAAAGATGGCTCTTAGCTCACAAGCATACCCTAGCATTTCTTTTAATTATTGATATTACCTGCATTTATGTCATGTGTATTCTATGTTGAAAAATTCATACATTTCTAAATTCAAACCATTCCCTCTGTTTAATTTTTCCAGTGCTCCATCACTGACAAAGAGAATATACAAGCTACAGTTTGGTGTATGCCAACTGCTGCAAAGACAGGCTCATTTCTCTGAGGTCATGGCATTGATTAGCCACAGATGCCCTGGAGCCCAGAAGAGAGGCAGGTTGCAATCTGACCTGAATTAGACTGTAAAGACGACATCTGAGCCAGTTCAATTAGCACATTCTAATCCACACTGATTACTCTAAAGCCACATCACTACTGATGGCTAACTCCCTTCTTGAATGACAGTCAGACACCCAGAGGAGTCTTTAAAATGCTCAATTTTTTTTTAATTATACAGTACATGTGTGGCACTACGAAGCATGTGAAACTACACAAAACATGGAATAGCTGTTAAAAATGCCACAGTGTGCTCTGATATTTCTCACGTAAGCCTAAATGCCAGGGTGGTGAGAGGAGTGTTAGAGCGGCAGAAAGAAGATGGGAGATATGTTAATTATGCATTACCAACAAGCTGTTTAACATCACATGTCTGCACGAAACTGCAGCTATAATGGTAAAATATGTAAGTAACAAGGGTAGTATCACTGGCGATTCACAATTCATTTGAAAAACTGTTGCTGGGCTCCACAAAATACCAACAATGAAGCCATTGCATCCTGCATTAAATCTTGTTTAGCTTGCCCAGTTTGTTTCATGTCGTGTCTTGGCTGAAATGTGCACAGAATATAAACATCTCTTTTCCTCCTCTCATGGAATGGAACCCCTTGAATTTTTATGGTGAAAAAAAACTGACCAAATGTACCAAAAATACTTTGCCACATTTCTGAAAATATCACAAAATGCCTATTTGAAATTGTGACCAGAAACAGATACAAATGACACCAAACAGCTCTGCTTTGCATGCTGACATTTGTTGTAAATTTGATGTTTAAAGAAGAGTATGTCTTGTGTCAAAAAATACTTTTGCAAATATTTGCTATTTATTTTGTATGCCTTTTGTGAAAGATGAACAGTATCCACTGTTTATCATTACAATGTGAATGGCCCCTGTAAGTCCTCTAATGGCCACTCAGCTGATGGCAGCAGACAATAAGATATGCTCATGATGCCCGTAAATTCTGCCTTGTTCTGACATCAACTAACACGCACAGCAAATCACTAGACTGGCAGATCTCAGTCCTCCCTTATCCTTCACTGCACTCACACCTCTTTTTATTGCTCCACCATGATTAATGCCTCTCCACCATCAACAACATACACCACAAGTTGCATATCTAATGTAAAAACACTCAATGAGCCTTCTCAGGTGGGTTTTGAGGGTCAGACGGAGTTTAAGACCTCCCATCACCACAAATCCTCTCAGTGTCCTTCTGAGGCTGCTCACAGCGGCAAAGGAATAAATTACAGGCTCAACAAAACCATAGGCTTCTTTTTTACATCCAATCCCTGCCTTTGTATCACTATTATTTTGTAACCTTCTTCAGTCTTTCGCATCGACAAAACCCTAAACCCCAGCTTGACTCTCACAATCACCTTACTTACCCCAAAGCAAGGTGAAATGAATGTGACCCATCCAATCTAACTTCTCAGATAGCATGAAACCCAAATCGCTCAAGTAAAATACACAAGGAAACCTCCCTTTTTTTTTTTTCCTCAAAACTTCACCACCACACAAATACTGCTGCAATTTTCACAGATGCTTGCATTAGTATTCTGCAGGGATGAATCCCAGTGACATGTAATACATCATAGTCACCAGGAGGCACTTCTACTGCAGAGTTGACGTGCAAATATGGGCAGAGCATGTTTCAATGTTTTACGAAATACTCTTTATCCTGAAAATGTCCTCTGAAGTTTCGGGATAGACGTGTGTGTGTGCATGCATGTATGTATGTGCAACCCCACACTGCATTAAAACACACTCACACCGTGGGACAGTAAATGCATTCCACTCACCACCAAAAACCCCCCCACACCAACACGTCGCACATCAGGGTCATAGAGTCTTCGCATCATGGGATATTTGTAAAATGTGATATGAAGGGGGTTGTGGGAGTGTGTGCATGTGTGTGTGTGTGTTTAGGGACACGAGTGTTCTCACCTCGAACAGTGAGCCAGGCAGGAAGGCTGAATGCCCTTGACTAACCTTGTAGGTTTTACTGTGCTTTTATGAGAGGGTATAAATCATCATGATGTTTAAAAAAAAAAAAATGCTGCTGTTTTACAATGTGCAGCCAGATTGACAAGGCAAATGTGCACCTCTATAACAAAGCCTATTACAAATACTGTCTGGAACACACTGGGCACTGAAATTCAATACAGCTCAAAATAATGAAAGGATGTCTGTGTTGTCCTGTGTCAGTCAGAATAGAGAAACAATGAGAAATATTTTCAGTGGACACATTAAAATGAATTACTCTTGTGGGGAACATAAACACAGTGAACTGCTGCTGTACTTGCAGGTGAATGGAAAATACACAAATTATCATATTGATTGCTTTTTGCCTCAATGAGGAGATTTCCATCTTTATTTCATAAAATGTGTACATACAAACAAAGGTTGGGAAGAAGAAGAGGGGTGTAATGGCATCCACAGAGAGAGACTCTTCGTCTAGACACACAGTTTTCAACAGAAACCATAAAAGAGCAGCTCTCCACTACTGGTCTCTTCAATGTAAACAGCTCTAGCCCAAACCTCTCCACTCAACAGCACATTTGCTCGCTACGGCTCCCACTCATATATTCATGTATTCATGTGTTTATCAGAACTTGTCGGCTTACGTTGCCATTTTCTCCTTCTAATGGTGAGCGAATGCACTTCCATAGTGGAATGGAAATAATCATGGATCCCATGAAACCCCAGACATAGATTTGTATTTTTAGAGGGTGAGATAGAAAATAGGCAAAGGAAGTGATGAGAACTGCAGAGTGAAAGGCCAAATTTAGCCTGTTTTCCGCACCAGCCTCAGATAGTCTTACAAGCAAAAGTAACTGTAGGTTTAATTAACATCCCCAGTGGTGTGGGATAAAAGTTTCTTTTTTTATATATTTTATTCTGGCTATGTCCAGTGTGAGAACTTTTCTTAAGGTCACTGATGAATCGATTCATCAGTGACCTTGACATCTGTTCAATGTCCACATACATTTACATACTTACAGTACATAAGTGGGTTTGATATTTTACTGCCAGCTTAAGTCGGTTCAAGATATATTTCAAGATATTTTTATGATATGTTTACAATACTGACTATTAATACCTGATGCTGCAGGGCTCTGTACCCTCCTGCCTCAAACATTTTCATATCCAACACTAGTGGGCAGTCTCATCATTCCACACAGGCTCAGTGTCTGCTCTACCTGGATGCCAGCGTGCTGCACACACACACACACACATACACACGCCCATGCACATGTAAGCTCTTAGCCCACTTCTTCTTCTTTTTTTTTTTGTCTTCCTCCTACTGTCTCCTTTGTGTCTTTTCCTCAGCTCTTCACCAACTCACTTGTGTTGCATAGTAGTAGAGCAGCTGCAGCCGCTGCGCTGCCAAGCAGAGCAATCAACAAACTGGTGAGGGAAAATGTCATCCTGGTGAGGACTGAGAAAATGGCTTTTTAATTAATGTTTTGATTTTGGGTAGTATATCACTCTTGAGAAAAATGATTGAGATGAGAGGCATTTATATGAGGGGGTTACAACCACTGAATGACCATTCAAAGTCATCATGGAGTTTATTGGATATGAATTAGGAAACAAGGAGGAGGAGGAAGAGGGGGGAAGATAGAGAGAATGCTGACAAATGCCCTCCCCAAATGTGAGACAAGAGAAAGAGGAAACATAGGAACAAGGATTAAGAGAGGTTGATCCAATCTGAAATTTGAGTGGTCCGTGTGTGTGTGTGTGTGTGTGTGTGCGAAGACATTTAACATGTTTTCTTGTAACTGAGTAGGAATTCATACCAATTAGTGATGGGAATTTTGGTTCTTTTTAGGGAGCCAGATCATTTGACTTACCAAGAAGAACCGGCTCTTTCGGCTCCCAAACGGCTCTTCATCTTAACACTTATACCTTTTATAATTCAGCCAAATTTAGTGCTGTTTTGACTTGTGATTTGTATGCGTACAAATATATCACTTATCAAGGGTCTGTAAATCACACTCTTCTCTCTGCTTCTCTGTTCCTCTCCACCCACCTGTCTGTGAGTGCTGCTTGGCGGTACGATCCTTGTCTATCCTCACGTGATTGGTTGCACAGCACACACGTACATTCCAGTCACTGCATGCATGAATCACCCGTAGCGCACTGTAATACTTTAAAAAACAAACAAACAAACAAAAAAAAAAGGGATCCGGCTCCCATCGTTCGCTTAAAAGAGCCAGCTCTATTAGTGATGTGGCTCCCGACACATCACTAATAGCAATCAATACTGCCATTTGAAATTCAGCATTTGATTGTGGAAAACAGCAACTACAGAGCTGCATGGTTGGAGGAAATACTGTTGAGGAAATCTGTAGAGGGATTGCTAAACCAATGGATTAATAGACCAAGCATGCAGATTGAAAAATAATGTTCACACTTTAACAACCTAGATTAATTAACTGTGGAAACAAAGTGTATGATTTTTGTGGACATCTGGCAAGTGCCAGAATGCATTTTGTAATGCACCTAGCTCAGCATTGTTGATCATGAAAGGGTTAAAAAAAAAAATCACTCTTATCATGTGTCATGTGTTAGAAGTTCATCAGTAAAAGCCCTGTGCTCAAATTAATAAATTAAATCACTAACATAATCATATTTTGGTTGTATTGTATTTCATATATGTCTCTCTAGAAACCTTGGCTTCACAGTTGTAGTCTTTCTCCCTTTCTATTTCAAGCTGGAATTCAACAGAAGCAACATAACTCCTGGAGATACATGTTGTTTTTGACAATCCTCTATATGAGCTTTTTGATACATGTTTTTTTGATACATGTTTTTGTTGTTCACTTTGATCTCTCTCGCCCTCTCTCTGTCTGTATCAAAGTGATTCAATAAAAATAGTTTGTTACATATGTAGCATGATGGTAGAGGTATCGATTTATGGATGGATTACAAGTTTTGACATGACCTCTTCCTCCTCACTTTCATCTTTGCCTTCAGTCCTCTTCACAGGGTTAGGTTTTATATTTTTATATATTCATTTATTCATTGTTGACACATGTTGAGCCTCTGTTATTATCTCTTATTCTTCATCTCTTGAAATATTATCCTGTCTTCTTCCACAATGTCAAACTATATCTCCAAGTCAAACATCATCAAACCTCAAGTCAAATATGTACCTTGTGGTTAATAGCTTTTCCAATCCAGTTTAGGCATGTTCAAGCATCAGAGTGTGTTTGATGGGCGATTTTATTCTTGAGCTATACTTAGCTTTTCCTTTGCTAACGCAGAGTGTATTTTGGTCTTTGAGAGAGTTTCATCAAGCCAATGCCTTGCCAGGGGCATGCAACCCTACTGTTTGGTAAGGCCAGTTGAATGTACTACACTTGACATGTTGATCACAATATGTCACTCAGTGCAACTGTGTTGTTGTCATATGTTGTACTGTTGTTTTTGGATAGCCCAGCCTAATGCCATAGATGCAAAAGACCCACCGATCTGCTACAGGATACATTCTCAGTGTCATGTTTCGCCTCACCTAGACATGAAAAGTGTACCAGGACGTTCCATATTTATTGGTGCTGAAAATGTGACACTATCATGTCTAGGCAAGGCAAAATGTGACGCTGCCACAGAGCTCCATTGTGTGTATTAGCCTACATACTTTGGCGTGACTATATTGGAGGAAGTTTTGTGGAAGACATAACATAAGCTGCGGCTAAACAAACAATATAAAACAGACATAAAGCAACTCCTGCCTGCATGTGCTCTTTTTTTTCCCATTTGGCAAGAAGTTTTTGTTAAGCACCACTGTCATTAAAAGTTTTGAAAAGAGTAATGTCACTGGATAATAGGATAATGATTAATCACCTAATCCTCTGATTTATATTCCACTTCATGCAACCTTTATGCTATTAGGGCAAGCATATGAATGAATACAAGTGCCTGTATCCATGTGACAGCAAGATTGGGAAAATACCAACAACTTTGCAAAGAAAAGATGAAATAAAATATAAATCTAGAGGACAAAAACAGGCCTTCCCCTATGCTCAAAAAATTCTGTCTACCCTCCCCTAAGCACTATATATATATATATATATATATATATATATATATATAGATGCTGCTAACCTACAGTGGCAAGTTTCTATGTGTGTTTTCTTTGTTACCTTGAGGGAGGGGTACTGCTTTCTGGTCTGTGAGGTGATGATAAATCACCAGTCAGGTGAAGATGAAAGCCTGTGGGCCAAACCGCTTCAAAGTGTGGCCTTCATGAGTCGCCAGCTTATCTCAAAAGGACTGGAACAGTTCTCAAAAACCAGACTGAGTTATTCTGATTGAATTTCAGCTGTGGTTCAACCTGAGGAGTTTTGTGGCATGTTTCTGTCTTGAATGACAAAAATCCCTTTCTCTTAATGTTATACAACAAAATCAGCTAGGTAGACAATGATCTCAATGATAAAGACAGATTCACAACTAGGTAGAGTCTGATCACGTATCTTTTGATTCTTGGGTTTATCACCTAAGTTCCTCTATGACATTTTAAAATAACAAATATATTAATTGAGCATTCACTAAATCCCCTCAAACAGCATTTTTCCAATCATACATTTTGTCTTTTTTGCAACAATACACGGCTTTGAGTTAGACTTTAATCATATATGTAGCCATAGGCACCCAAGCAGTGGAGCAAGTTAAGCAAATGGAGCAACTGCATCTGCATTCTTCACTTAGGGGGAACTAAGTTATGGTTTTGCTATCCAACTTTTTGTCTTTTTCAAACTCATCATAATAGAGTTGGGTGTATATATTTAAGCAGCCTATATCAAGAATCAGTTAACTATATTCAGCAACTGAAAAACAAAATCTGACTTCATTGGACCACCCTTTGAGTCGGTTCAGTTGAACCCATCACTGCAACCACTCTGCAACCATTACACTGTCCCCTGTAGTTATCCACAAAGCCAAAGCCAAACACAATTTTCAGTGTACATAATGTAACGATTTTCAAGATGATAAATGGCATCCTGCGAGCACCCATCAAGTTCTACATTTTGCTCTGGCTCAAAAAAAAAAAAAAAAATGTTTTGGCCAATATAGCTCTATTTTTGGCAAAAGGCTTACATCCACTGCAGACTTGAATAAAGAAACAGCAATGTCCCTTCCTTATCCAGTATATTTTCTATGTTCTAAAAAATAAACCAATAAAGCACAGGTAAACGCTTCCGCTCAAGTCAATTTTCTTCTTTTACCTTTTCATTACCTTTCATATCTATACAACCAATGTGTTTATGATGAAATTATTTACAAGAGCACAGAGTTCTTCATAGATCTAACCTCTTACTTTACTCTCAAAGTGCACCAATTTGATACATTTAACTTTGAAATGTACTAAAATGTTCTTCCCAGGGGAGCATCTGAGGTCTACCCATCACAGCTAATGTATGTATTATGTTATTTTTTTTTATTTTATTTGGGATGTTGTTGAGGGTAAACACACAGCAGGTAACTGTTTCTAGACTCAATCCAAGAGGTTAGGTGTTAAAGAAATGTAGGAAATTTGTTTAAAATTACATCTTGACAACCCTCCCCCATTATAAGACATAACCAGGCACCTATATATGTGGCTATCAAGTAAAGTATCATCAATTATTTAAGGCCCTGCCTGGATTCTGGTTTTAATAGCAAGAGACAGCTAGGGAGTTGAAGCTGATACATCCTGTCAACATCAGAGGTCATTTCATCTGGCATAGGCGACAGTCACCAATGTAAAAACATGTAGCTTGCTTTTGTCTACTTCTGTCTGCAATCAAGAACTTGTTATTTCAAAGATTATCCGAACCCTGTTGCAGACAACATCTATTTTTGATGATTCAGTAAAGCCCAAGAATATGTTCAATGACAACTGCTTTTATGTCCAGACGTGGAAACTATGGTATAGTTAAAGCATGTGTAGTTATGGCAAATAAACTATAGTAAAGTTATGGTTAAACTTAGGCAACTTAAACACTTACCCATAACCAAAATATCTTGTTTATGGTTAATAAAAAGCAAATGTTTCTTACGTATGGCAGGATGCAAACTTTGGTCTCCCTGCATGAAAGTCACATATGTTATGCAGTCATTCATCATCTTAACCTTCACATACTCACTTCTACACAGTACTTGTTGGTTTGGCACTGAATGTTGGCCATTTGTGTCAATCAGGAGGTGATGAATAGTCCAATATGGAAATCATGCCATGCTAGATTTGACAAGCAGTAAATGCGTGGGGCAGTGGTTAGCAAAGGGCCGGATATAAATATTCACTTGACAATGTTTGTTATGCCACAATGTTCTGAAGAAAAGTAAGCTCATAAGGTCTTAGTGCAGCCATGGGTGAGTTTGTATAGTTTCAATATACAGTTTCTTGGTCCATGTCAGTTTGAAAAAAAAAAAACATGAATTCAAAAACATTTAGGTCAACTACTCGTGGATTTGGACTAAACTGTCGGTTTTAAATGCCCCGAAGGATTCATGTTTGAGCTTCTAGCTCTCTGCCTCTTTATCTATGCTTGACCCTTACATAACATCACATCCATCCTTATAAAGAAGGGAGGATGGTCACAGGATGGTCACTGCATGCATCACACACCAAATCTTGGAAAGTACTTCCATAAAACCTTGGTGAACAATGAGTTTTTATACATTTTCAAAATTGCTTTAAAATCTTGTTCATAAAAGGTGGCAACTATACATCTTCTCTAAAGCAAGTACAGAAAACAATAAAATCTATGTGCCAGGAAAGTAAAAGCTAAAATTTCATTTAATCTGTGAATGTCTGAACAAAATGTAAACTCGCAGTGAAAAGGTAGTTTGGTGTTGAATGAGCAGACTGTTTCTTTTGATTTGCCTTCTCCATCTAAAAGAAAAGAAATAAGATGTTGAGAGTTTCTTGCTATTGAGATAACTTTCACCACACATACATACAGTCAAACACATTTATGCTCTGCCCTTAATGTAATAAGATACATATTTTACCAACCATCTATCAACAATTTGATGAACTCTGTTTTCTAGCAATGGAAGGTGGCAAAATAACAGAAAAGCCCCCAAAATGTTATTGATGTGAATACTCACAAAGAGAAAACTTAAACAATTAAGTTTAATCCTGTTGCATGCCATTTTATGCCTTTTTTATTTTCAAATTAGGAGCTTAATCGGCACGTCTTCCACCTGTACACCTTTTACTTTGTGCCTTTTGTTTGCTTGTTTGAGAGAAACTGTCCTAGTGAATATGTCTGAAAACCATAAATTGTTTCATGATGTAAATGCATGACATAGATCACCGTCAGAACCTAATCAAATGTTACTTGATGCAATTGAACTTAAAGTTGTAGCCTTGGCTTTCGGCTTCTGTTGGTGAAGCATTAGTTCAAGGCTCTTATAGACAAGTCAAGGTCACTGAATTTCCTTGGAGATCGCAATATAGTGTATTGATATGAGAGCCCATTTAGTTACTGGAATTTTTAGTTCTTAGTAAATCTCACCTGTCTGGTTATTTTCTGTATTTTTCAGTTAATGGAACAAAGGTTGAGTTAAGAGTGCAACAAAATTGCTAATTACAACATTCATCACCAAATACTCCTGGAATGCACTGAACAAATAGATGATATTTCCAGAGATTAAGAAATTCCAAAGGTTTATTTTTCTCTTAATTAAGACATTTAAAACAGACCCCCTCTGTAAAGGTTGAATGTTCTGTCTTCTCTTCTTTGTCACTGAATTGCCTGGCAGACCATGAATGACCCTGACTCATTTTCTTTTACGGAGTAAATGAGCTTTTAATGAACAGATTGGACATTTTCATCATTGAGTTTATACCTTGTTCATTTGTCACCTTTTCCTCCTCTCTGAATAAGAATTACCATGGTGTGTTTTTTTTTTTTTTTTTTTGCTGAAATGATTTAATGTTTCCCAGGAGTGTTTGTTTAATGTTTTATGCAAACTTTTGGGCAAACCCTCTGTGCCTTTTGAATGTGCACTCCTGTACTTTTGATCAGCATGTGTTTTTGGTGTTTATTTTACTCTATTCTGACTGGAAGGTCTTGCAATACAACACCACATCTACAACCTAGGAATTTACAACACAGTTGAATCAACACCTCTCTCACACATTCTCATCAACAAAATAATTTTATAAACCACAAAAGCAGTACTTATTGCATGGCTATTGCACAGGATTGCATTTACAAATGTTGACTGTAAGTTGATCCTCCAAATCAATGTGTCTGTGCCTGTCTCTGTTTGAGACTTCTTTCTCTTGATAAGGAGAGAGAAGCAAACAACTAATAAACATATCAATTTATTAGGGATTTTGTGGATAATCTCTGGCATTTAATTTGGCAGTAGTTGTTGGATACTCTCACTGGAAGGTCATCATTGCATGTATATAAATTTACATTTATTTAGCAGTAATAAATGTATGTTAAATGTCTTTCTACAACCAAAAAGTGTGTTATTCATAACAACTATTTAACTCAAGCACCACACTAATATCATGTTGTAGAAGCAACTGTAACAGAAGTCTTATGGGATATTAACAGAGGCTGATTTTGGCTCATAAAGTGGGTCATGAAGATCAGGTTCAAAGAGGCTGACTCACACATTACTCATGGTGACTAAATATCACAAACAAGACAGAAGATAAACAATGATCTGAAGCGTGCAGCCTTCATATCTTTTGAAGTGTGCACACATGTGCTTTTGTGTGGTGCCGATGATATAAGCCACTAGTGTTTTGGGCCACCCCTGTGGGCTTGCATGAGCTAAGAAAAGTTGATTAAAAGGTGATTATACATGGTCAAAAGACAAAATCAAAAATGAGAGGAACATCTTTTGTCTCTAGTCTCTTCAGGCATACAAAGCCATGTGAAGCAAATTCAGACGTGACAGAAAATGAGGTGGAATTCATAAAAGTAGAATGGTGATTAAAAATTGTCAGTCCTTTGGTGTCACCTCTCATTATTAAAAAAAGTTAAAAAGCGCAAGTTGCATTGCTTTTCAATATATTGTATCATTACATCCATTATGCGATTGAAAAAGATGGTATTTGCAACCTTGGCATTCCATGTGTTCACTAAGAGTCTAAATTACATTTTGTTTTCAAACATTTTACTTGTTATCAATGGTGGATTTTGGGTAGGATTGATGCTATTTTAATATGCTTCATGAAGAGAAATTCACCATTTTTAGTGATCTTTCCTGTGTGCAACAAGTCCAACTCTGAATTTAAATGTTTGTGAATTGATTTATGGCATCTTTGACAATCTCCTCATAAAAATGTAGTGTTCATAGGTAGTAAGCACTTTCTCTCATCCACTTTCATTAATAGAACAGTGCCCCCTCTTTCTCCATCTGGCTTTTCAACAGTTGTTGAATCATCCTGTAAATCTCTCATAGTGTCTATCTCTGTCTGTGAAGGTGCCGCCAAAAAGCTATGAAGTCATCACGGACTCAGATCCCTTGAAAGGTTTCCAGCACTTTGTTGAAATGATTCCTCAAAGAGTTCAGGATGTTCTGAAAGAAAATGTGTTTGTATGTGTGCTGGCTGAGGAATTAAGGGGGCACCTGGTACCTAGTACTCAGTGTGCCTAATAAATCTTCATCTTACAGGGAACGGTGGTTCTGATGTTGGGACCCAGCCAATAATTTTAGGTTTTATTTTTTTTTTTTTTTTTTTTCAAATTAACATGACTGCTTCCTTTCTGCACACATATGTGAGACTCATGATTGACTGAAATGCAATAGCCCAAATTGACTCATCCTTACTCTCTTTTCCTCTCCATTGATTGGATGTGCAAGATCTGCTGCAAATCAGGTACTGGAGGTTAATCCACTGTCCACTACATACTGGGCCATCTCTTAATTATTTTAACACAGTATTAAGGCAATATTTATACACAGTGCCTGCTCAGTCTAAATAATCAGTTATTCAAAGAATCTTCAAAAAATCAGAAGGAGTATTATTGGACCCCTTCCGATAAAGCTGTGAAAAACACGAAGCTCAACTGGCTCACACTGACTCCCGTTAAGATGAATCTTTAAAGACGAATCTACTGAGACACATCTACATTTCCAAACACTGTTGCTTGACTGTAATCAAGGTTAAATGATCAGCTAAAGATCACATTTTGAAGAAAAGTGGCAGCTGTTTAGGATGATTTAGAAAACTAGAGTACATTTAATCCTCCCATAGCTGTACTAAAAATACTGAAATAAAACTGCTTAGGGATGCTTTGAGATACAAAATGTGGTAAATCTAATTATTGTACTGTTGTACTTAGTGGCCGTCTGGGATGATTTTTGTTTGAACATTATTATATTGTGTGTTAATCCTTTAGTTTGCCTCACGTATCCCACCAAATATAAACATGCATGAATTTATGAAACACATTTATAAGTCTGGTAAAAGCAAGGCTGTGAGTGAAACAGAATTTTTCCTTCGGAGAACAGATGCTGTAAATGAAAAGCACTGTTTTTTGAAATACATTATACTGAAAATACCGTTTCCCTCCTTGGTGCTTGCTTGTCTAGGATTAAAACTTTTTGTGTGAAGTTTGTTTTTTATTAAAAACATCAAGATTTGGGAAAAAGTTGGCTGTGACTGATGTTTTGAAATTTGCTTCAGAGGAATCATTGAAATGATTCAAACAATGATACTTTTGTACAATTTCTGCTCCTTTAAAATTGAATTTGTTTTCATATGCATGTATTATCTTTAGAGTCTTAGAATCACTTATTTTGTTCCTAATATAAATTTGATATTTCTTTTCTTGGTGTTTTTTTTTTAACCACTAGAGGCACTCTTCAGGAATTATTTGGACAGGTCCCCATTTTGTCTTGTGGTCCACTACCACTTGCAGAAGGACGCATGTCCAGTGATGTGCATGTGAATATTGTGATACACATTTCTGCTGGTGTAGTCTGTGTGTTACTTTGTCTTATAGATGCCAGTTTGTCTCCTCTGCATGTGTGAAGTATTCTGGCAATTTTCATGCGTTAATTTTTATAGTATTTTGTTCTCCTGGCATTCTTAGATTTTGATCTTAGCCTCAAATATTCCTGAAACTTGGTACATCTAGCTCAGCCTCCAAGTCTGCATTTGGGTCCTTCTGTTGCTTGCACAAACTGTGACACAAGAATTTTCACAAGTTTTGGATCATGTCACGAGCATGCAAGCAGTGCACCGCTGGTGAAACTAAAGTGTTGCACTGCTTTAAATGTTGCTGCTGGAAAAAAAACAGTTGGACAGCATTATTTTATTTTCTATGGTAAATGATGCTCGAGTGTATCGTATCCTAAAGATAAGAAACAAGAAAGGAATCATTGAGGCACCTTTTCTCAGCGTTTAGAGAATCCATTTCACTCAGTTTGGAACCTTCCTAAGCAAAAACACCATTCAAACACAGCCTAAATGCAGATGAGGACTATGTCCCGTGATTCCATGATATTCTACTGACTGACAGCTTGTGGTGTTAACTCAATTTTGGTAGCAAGCCACTAAAAGACAGGGAAGAAGAAGACAGGTTTTAAAGTATTCACGAGATTGGCTTTGCTTATGTTTCAAGAGGAAATAAAATGCATACAGCACATCTATTTAGCTTAAATGATAAACAGTGTGTTTTGGTGCTAAAAACACATACATGCTGTTTTAAAGAATATTCCACACGACCTGAGGAGAAATCGAGTTAGGCCAAAGGTCTACAAGGAGATGCAATGTCATGTGTTTTTTTATTTATTCATTAATTTAATTCATTCATATTCATTAACTTAGTTTTGTTTACATGGATATGTCTTGCTAAAAGGCCACTCTGACAGCACAAAGTGGAACAAATTAACAATTTGGACAGCAGTGGCATAGCATGTTTTAAAGTTAATTCCCTATAAGACAGTTATTTGATTCCTTCTGAACTGCACAGTTGTCCTGACATTCTTCTCCTAATCATATAAAAGTCAAACTGTCAGCATTAAAAAGATCATCCACTTCCACTTGAACTATATGCAGCTATGCAGATACATTTCTTTGGGTGGTGGTGAAAGAACATATCAAATTTAACCCACTGTTTCACTTTCAGATTTATTTATTTATCCAGTGTCTATAAAGAACCTGCAATTTTTTCTTTCTTTCCACCCTTCAAGCCAACCATTTCAATATAGTTTAAGTGGTTTACCTCCAAGTGTTGATATTAAATATTGTAAATATGGCATTTTGGGTGTCAGTTCAGTCAGTTCAGGTAAGCAGTTTCTCTGCTAATGATTAGAGCTGATTTGTCAACTTCAAACAGGTGACTGACACTAGATCAAAATCAGAGTAACTTGCTGAAGAGTGTTTCTTTTACAGTCAGTGACTATAGGGAATGACATGAGTAATGCAAGTCTCAAACAGGACACTGGAGCTTTCTTACAAGTAGTTTTGTTGGAGAACAAATATATTATTATGGCAGTGAATATAAACATTAGTGCCTTTTTGGTTAAATATAATTTCAAATGAGTTGACAAAATAGCAAAAATAGCCTGCTGGCGTCTTAAAATATCTAGCTGATATGATGACTGGTGCTTGCACTAGGATTTATAGGCCACCTTTACTATCTTTTTGTTCAAACTAAATGTCTGAGATTCTCACGTCATTCTAAGCACAAAATTTCTGTCTTTGCAGTGGAGAATTTGGCAAAATGCCTGATCCTAACTAGTCTGACGCTGAAACTGATTTGGACAGGTGAAGACTGATGAGGTGTATATAGCCTGTGGCAACTGTTTCAAGTTGTGTGAGTGTGGAACAACCCTGCCTGTCACCAGCAATGATCCTCAGCATCAGAGAATGGCGACGTCAAGATTTTCCATCTTAATCGCTCCTTCATCTGTCAGCTCCACCCTTAGGGGGAAACCAGAGGTGTCATTTACCAATGCAAAGCCCACCTCCTTGGGTAATTAATATATGAAAGAACCTGTTGTAAATGCTTGCGATATTAAGGTGTTTGTTTTTTCTTGTTTTCATTTGGGTTTTTTCTTGTTTTCATTTGGGGAAAAACCCATTTGCATTTATACATTCTTGAATACATTCACTGCTCCACTTTCTCTGCTCTTTTCACAGCATAAAAGGGGACTGTTATACAATCTAGAATTTTTTAAAGTGGCTATGACCAGGTACTAAATTGGGCCCGGGTTGTAAGTCTACCTTCTGTCATCATGCAGAGCCAAGTAGACCTATATGCTCACTATGCAAGTTGCAAAATGTTCAGCAAATTGTGTGGGTGTGAAATTACAACTTCAGTGATAGGATGAAGTGGAACTATCTTTGTGATCACAAATAGAAAAAGAAAGACCATAAGAGTGAATTTTGGGAACAGAAGTCAGGTGTTTTTCTCCTCTTTGATGTCAGTAAATTTAACAGTAACATTAAGTTGATATGTTAGCTTGATGAACTGGCGACTTCTCCAGGGTGTACCCTGCCTCTCACCCAAAGTCAGCTGGGATAGGCTGCAGCCCCACCATGGCCCTGATGAGGATAGAGATAATCGATGGATGGATTGTGCAGTCAATGATTCAAACTAGCAATACAAATGCTGGTAATGTTTTCAGAATCTTAGCAATGAAAATAATTACTAGTATTAGTACTTAGTAAAGTAGATCCTAAAAAGTGAAACATTTTACCGGATATGGCTGAAACAAATAGGCTGTATGGTTTTGACAAATAGGCTATTGGCTCAAACTGATTTTATTCATTCATGTGAAGTTGGGATTTCTGCCAGTAGTCGTAATAGTGTTTGCATATTGTAATCCTAACAGTATGGTGATAAGACAACAATCCTATCTGTGCTCTGTGGAGTAGTGGTTAGGGTTGGGGAGAGGCAGGTCCCAGGTTGACAACTAAATGCATTGCCAGATGTGGTAACAGGGAGCAGGGATGCGGTAAGAGATGCCAGAAGGATGATCACTGGACTGGAGAAACAGGCTGGACTGCTCAGGGGGTCTGCCTGGGCACTGGTAACTGGCAGGACAGAACTACTCAGGCAGTGGGTACAGTGGTGGGACAGCATGGGAAGGCAGCCAGGGGACAGGAGAAACTGCTCAGGAGTGTGGCCCAGATGTTGGAGAGATGGGTGGAAACACTTAGGATGATGGCTTAGGGAAAACAGACAGGACCACAAAAGTCAATGAATGCAACCACACAACAGTCTACCCCAAATTAAGGGGCAGACTGAGAACAGGCCCATCACACTCAAAGGGACTGGATGCTGGAAGACTAGGCTTGGAAGGTGGGAAGTACAATACAGGGATCAGGCAAAGAATGAAGATAAACTGACATGGGCCAAGTTCTGAGGATAACAGACTTGAGCAGAGGCTTACAAAAGTCAAGCTAGGGAACAGGCAGAAGCTTGTTCTGACAGTGAGACAGATAAAAGCTCAGGAACAGACATGGACTGGGGGACAGCCTTTGGCTGAGGGACAGAAAAGACAGGCTCACACTATGACACAGGTTCTAGGTCAGGTACTAAAATGTGAACTGGCACAGACAGTATGAAAGGAACAGACCTCAGCTGAAGTGGAAACGGATACAGACTCTGAATGAGAAGCAAAAACACAGTGAGTGTGAGCTAGAAGGATGAGGCTCTAAAAATAAGTTATTCCCCTCTGTAGTGCTCAGGATGGCCAAATATTGGTTTGATGACTTAAACAAAATGTTTTCATGGTTGTAGAAGGAAAATAATATCAGGGTCATTAATTAAAAACATATCTCTGCCAGGGCCCAAGGCAGCAGGACACAAAGCATAGAGAGAATATATATGTATCAACACTAGCTACACAATATTTGATTTAATTGTAACATCTTGTCATTCTTTGGTATAAAATCAGAAAGAACTGAACCTGCAAAGTCATTACTATATGCACATCTAAAACACTTTCTCAAATGCTAAAAATAATACTGAGGCAGTAATTCAGTTAAGAGTAAGCATCATTAATTGCTGAGAAACATTTTCTGGCCTATGCACCCACAATAAAAATCAACACCAGTGGGAAGAATAAGCACAGTACACACAGTTAAAAATTCTGCACAGGACTCTTGTCAGCCCCTCAAGAATGGGACCCAAACCAATCAGATCAATGCTGGCATCGCTGTGGCAAAGTTGGTACTTGACTGTTATTTTACACAGCAGTTAAGACCCACTGGGCAGAGGTGACTGACACTATGTATGCTGAACATAAATGTAGCTTGTCTTGTTTTTATACCTGTTGGGAGCAAAGGGCATGCCCATACAGAGCCAGAGAGCCACAAACAGCTTGTTTGACCTTTTTGGATAAATGTGCTTTTGATCATTTGGAAAATGCAAATTGATATGTGTCCCAAAAAGATAATTATGTTTTAATCACAGTTTATCACTGTTCCTGTTTTTTTTTTTTTTTTTTTTTTAATAATTTAGCTAGCTGATACATATGTATGGACATTTTTGTTGTTTTGTGATACTGTCCTTTTTTTTTTTTTTTCTTAAAAAAAATCTTAGAAGAACTGAGTACATGCTTCATAATAAATCGAAATGGAACATGATAAGACACAGGTGTTTTCAAAGTCTTTCCGTAGTCCCTTTGTTGAGCAATTTGCACTTAAAGCCTATAACAATTCAAGTATGGGTGTCACAAATGTATTTATAACAGTCCTCTGAAGGAATGAAAGATCTGCCCTTCTTGCCTTCAGGGATAACACTCTTTTGTTTTCTTCAATCTTGTGGAATCATTTTTTTTTTTTTTTGGCAAAAGAAAATGCAGCTGGTCAATGTTAAAAATATCATGACAAAACAATCCTCTTCAAATTGCAGTAATACTGATGAGATGAGTCATCATTTTTTTAACAAAAATATGAAAACATACTCAGTCACTCAGTCCAATGAGTATAAAGAAAAAAACTCACAATAAAGAAGTGCTTCACAACACAACATATCCAAATGTAAAACCAAGAATTTTAAAATAGTGCAGCCAGCAGCATCAAACACAACTGGTGGAAACAGAATGGAAACTGAAATCAAACTCTTTCATGATTGAGGTGCAAGCAGAAGTCTGTCATTGGTAAAAACTGACAGTGCAGATGGTGCAGCCAAACAAACAAATCAGAGCATAACCTTCCTAACCAAATTATCCATACCTTGGCCCTCGTGGACTGGAAGCTCTTTGCCATCATTAGAAACCTTGTAAAGGCATGTCCAAGTATTGATTCTTACTGACTCTTACGTGTTGAGCACAGATCTTGTAGTTGCTGTGATAATTAAAAGGAGCTACATGACATATACTTGCCTTTTTAAGTATTCCGACAGTGACATATCTTTCAGTGCATTAGTTCAGTACTTAAACAAGCTGTATTTTAAAAGAAACAATAACTTTGAGGTTAAAGTGACGTTCTGCTTCAAGGGCATTTGAGGTGGTTTTCCATCCTTATTCAGTGAGGAATGTGTTTGGATTGCAGTCGTTGCATTTACATGATTAATCAGGTGTGGATTCAACTTCAAATTAAAGCTGAAAGTTGGTACTTTAACAACATACTCATTTTGTCATTCAAATCCAATGTTGTGGAGTACAAAGACAAACAAAACTGTCCAAATACTTCTCTGTAGTTCTGCTATCGGACGTTCTACATCATCAACTCAGTCTACTCAGTCACAGTATGTCTCACAGCATTACCACCCCTAAAAATAACAGGTTTCCAGTCAGAATTTCCAATTATATTGATGCTTTCTCTCTGTCTGAACGAGCCTTGTAATTTGGCAGGTTGGCCTGGTTATATGAGTGAACACACTGCTCTGATTGGCATTGCTAATAGCGCCTTTAGTCATGAGTTTGGCTGCAGTATACACCCCCATTTGTGACAGATTATGTTACTAAACTGATTAATGTGCCATCCCCTCCACAGGGTGTTGAATCATGTGGCTCACCCCCATGACCTCTGCTCCATATGAGACATAGCCAGACCTGGATCTGACCCTGAATCTCTTTTTCTGGCATGCATCATAGGCAAAACATCCACAACCCTCCCAGTACATCCACTGGACAGTAAATGAACCTTCTAATATGTCTGTTCCTCTCTCCTCACTGTAATCAATATTGTTAACCTCTGAGATATTGTGACAACAGAAAAACTAAATCACTTATACATGTGTAAAAAGCAGTACCAGAACAGTATTACTCATTTACACAGTCTTGTTAAACATCTTATAACACAAATTATTACTAATGCAATAGCTAACAAGCAGATTTCCATATTGTCTTTATGAGCAGGGATGATACTTTGGTACTCTTGGTAATCTTATAGAAAATATAGGCAAACTGCATACAGACACCCAAAATTTCTCCCTGCTTCTGAGTTCTTTTGAACAATTTCTATCAAGTAATAAGGACTGTACAATATGTTCTATCATACAAATCAAACTAAACATATTTAGCACATTGTTACATGACTAATCCCAATGCATAAGTGTTATTTATTTTCATACAATTAACACCACCCTTGAAATACATTTTCTACGTAAACATTAAAATGACATTCGGTCAGCAAACTTGTACGCATTGTCTTCTTGTGTTGTCATTTCCAATTACTCCAGTTTAATTGCACAAAATGATTGTTTAATTAATATAACTTTTTAATTATATTGAAGATTGTCACTGATTCAGTGCAATAAAAACTGACCAAATTTTATTGCTGTTTAGTTGAGATGGTAATACTATTGGTGTAATGGCATTCATTCAATGGCCCCTAATGTTTGATTCACACTATTACCCTCGTCTCTTTGAAATTTAGTTCTTAAATTAATAATACATTTACATGTTAATCATGCACCAACATTTTCAAGGCTTCATTAGTTTGTTGTACTAATTTGACGTATAGATGAGCACCAGTGACTGACTACATTGACTTTTTTTTTTCATACACTGTAGGATTAAACAAGCGATAAACTCTCACAACACAAAGTCAAACCATACTCCTTGAGCCCCCTTCAAAATGACAAAAACTGGAAAGAAAAATAAATGAAGAGACGGTGATGTGCTAAATGGGTTCAAATGTGTGTCGCAGTTAACCATTACAAGGTCACTGATACATTTAAATGCTCCAGAGGAGAGAGAAAGGATTGATTGAACAGATTCAACGTCCCGCTCTCCTCATTAGACTCATTTCTCAGCTGCCTGGGGTTAATTACCACACACACACCTCACGCTGTTGTTCCACTTACATCATAATTACTGTGGCGAAGATCGAGAACAATCTGAAGCTCATGATATGAGGCCTTCCACCACCAACCGACCACACGTGCACACGCACGTACACATATATACATGAACACACACACACTCACATCACAACAGCATCCCCATCAATATTTTCTGCCTGAACCTCCCGGTATATTCCCAAATCCCCCTCCCTCCCCAGGAGCCAGCTGTTTTTGGGATTGATTTCATTTATTTAATGATGGCTGTGCTAATGACCCTTCGCACATGGCTGATGGTGTCACAGACACCACAACATCTCAGGAATGAGGATTGGATGGGGGCCTGGAGAGTGAGGGGCGGGTGATATTGAAGAGGGCAGGATGAAATAGGGGGAGCACAACAGAAGGATGAGGGAAGCTGTAGACACCATGTACGCAGGCGGTCTTTGTCTTTCTCAAACAAACAAGGACACTGGCTGTAGAATGGAAATTAATAACCACTCCATGGACTAATTTTTACACTGTGGCACAGATGAAAGAGACCTATCCACCTCTCATCAGAGACTGGCGGCTGGTTAACATGACTGGATATTTGTTTTCTGAAGTGCTGGCGTGGCAGCTTTGGAGCAAGCCCTGGGTATACAAATGAAATGTTTTGCAATTACCATTGTCTTGGGGACAAAAAAGACAGCTCATTTTTAAAAGGTGTCAGGGACAAATGAAAAAGTTTTTTTTCAGGTTACCATCAAGCATCTAAAGAAAAGTGTACAAAAATGTGCACAAAGGTACAAAGCAGCTATTATTAGCCAGTTTTAAGGGTGATTATCTTGCTAAGAAGTGATTTTTCTAAAATAAATAAAAATAAATAAATCGCGCATTTGTTTTACTTACACTTTGTCAGATTTGAAGCTAAGGTATTCAGTGATGAGAGTTTTATAAATCAAGAATAGTGTTTATAGTAACCCCATGTAAGTGTTTTTATTGTTGTACTTAACATTACAGCCTCAGCGCTTTCCACAGGGTTACTTTGTGTCAAGCATTTCCATATTTACTATCACCAAAATGACATCCTCTAGAACAGCCTGTAAACTCAACAGATTTTCTTTTAATAAGGGGCCATAATATTTTGCTTTATTTAATTTATGATTCAAATAAATGATAAGACCCACTATGCTGAAATGTACTAACTGTGTATTCTAGTGAATGTGGATGTCACCCATACATGTATCATTTCACCAGCCAGTGAGAGCAGTCGTTCTTGGACACGTTGTTGAGGG
Source organism: Miichthys miiuy (assembly GCA_036365135.1). Taxonomy (NCBI): domain Eukaryota; kingdom Metazoa; phylum Chordata; class Actinopteri; family Sciaenidae; genus Miichthys; species Miichthys miiuy. The sequence goes on from CM071603.1 coordinate 21,921,918, forward strand.
ACATGGAAAGCATTGCATCACTCTTGATGGATCTGTCAGACTATTTATCTGGGCCACACAGCAGTGTGAAGTATGAACAGTCCATCACAGGCTCTTATGGGTTTTATTATGCATTGTCAATCTGACTTTCATACTAATTCTAACCCAGGCTATCAACTGACTGTTCACCACATCTCTTGCCCAGGTCCACACCCTTTCTCACCTTGTATCTTGTATAAGCTCTTACATTGTTAATCACACTGACTTTGAACATGAGAACCCAGCACACTTACTTACAGCTGTTGTTGTGTTAATGTTTGCAACTTGAACACTTAGCACTTTGAGGTGTCTGAACCATTAGAGAAGTCTGCATCCAATAAGATTGCATCATATAATGATTTGAGGGCATATTTTTTTATGCAATGCAGATGAATAAATAAATGCAATAGAAAAAGCTCTTGTTGTTCTGAGTAGTTAATGAGGAGAAGTGGTTTGTCTTGAAAAACAGATGAAAGTAAATTTTTTTCACATGTTATGCATCCATTATGTGGAAATGTGGGTGTGTAACAACAAATATACTTTACACCAAAGTACAACCTATAGTGTCTTTTTTAACAACCTATAAGGGATCATGAATAACAGCATTGGGAAGAAAGAAATTCTTGAGAAACATTTATATCTTCACCTGTCTTTTTAGACAATAACACTCATTTGATATTAGTTGATTTCTTGTTGTTGTCTTATAATGGTTGTTGCAAGTGTGCACAGTTTTTGCATGCTCAATAAAAAATCTGGCTTTGTGCAAAATATTGTGTCTTTTTTCTATTTTCTGTTCATTCATATCATTCGTTCATGCAAACTGTAGTGTGCCTAATTTGGTGCACACAAATTATTGGCAACTGTCCTGGGAGCAGTGTATTAAAAGCCACACAAAACTGAACCAGGTCTATGTGAGTGCGAAAGTACAGTCACATTCCTAACATGGGATGTACAGGTAATGGGGCATCTGTAGCTTGGTCATGTGTTACAACCACAGTTGTCAAGTCAAGTCAAGGGTTTTCTTGTCATTTCAACCATATACACAACACAGAGTGAAATGAGACGGTGTTTCACCAAGGACCATGGTGCTACATGAAACATCAAACACAGTGCAGACAGGACTACATTAAAGTGTACGCACATTACAACACAAAATACAAAAGGGCTACTGTACATAAAGTGCAGTACGTTCAGACAAGAGTTCAGATGATCTGACAAGAAACTACAGACAGAGTGTAACAAACTAGGACGTAGAGACTAGTGTATGTGTATGTATGTATGTCTGCACAGGTAGATATTACACAAAAACTGAGTGGAGAGGTGATCTGGATCATCCACAGTGCTTCTTGTCTTGCGCTGGAAGCGTGTTGTAGATGTCTATGACAGAAGGGAGAAAGACCAACTGTAGGGCCTTGCAGTCAGAGACGGTGCAATTGACGAACCACGCTGTGATGGCACTTCCTAAAATGCTTTCAATAGTCCCTCTGTAGAAAGTGGTCAGATTTGGGATAACAGGTGAGCTCACTGCAGGAGGTAGAGATGCTGTTGAGCTTTCTTTGTGTCTGGTGCTCAGGGTTCATGTGATGCTGCTGTGATGTAGACACCCAGGAACTTTGAGCTTTGGACAATCTCCACACAGGAGATGTTGATGGTCAGTGGGGTGCGCACATGTTGAGCTCTTCTAAAGTCAACAATGACTTCTTTTGTTTAGTCCACATTAAGGGACAGGTTGTTTGTGGCACACCAGTCATTCCTTTCTGTACAGGACCTTGTCCTTTCCACTGATCAAACCCACGACGGTTGTATCATCAGCGAACTTGATGTTTGAGCTGTACACTGCAGTACAGTCATGGGTTAGCTGAGTGAAAAGCATGCAGCCTTAAAGGGCTCCTGCGTTCAACACTGTGGTGTTGGAGGCCTTGTTCCCAGTCCGGACTGCCTTGAGTCTCCTTGTCAAGAAGTCTAGGATCCAGTTGCAGAGAGCGGTGTTTAGACTCAGCTGGCTCAGCTTCCCCATCAGCTGCTGAGGAATGGTGGTGTTGAATGCTGAGCTGAAGTCTATGAACAGCAGTCTGACATAAGTGTCCTTTTTGAAGATGGTGAGGGCCAGATGAATGGTTGTGGTGATGGCACCATCAGTGGAGGGGTTGGGACGATACACAAATTGCAGTGGGTCCAGTGAGGCTGGCAACTGGGTTTGATGTGTTTCAAAAGCTGCCTATCAAAGCACTTCATTATGGTGGGAGTGAGTGTGACTGGATGGTAGTCGTTAAGACAGGGCACTGGAGTCTTTTTTGGCATGGGGATAATGGTGGTGGTTTTAAGACATGTAGGGATGACAGTGGTGTTCAGAAAGACGTTGAAGATATCCATGATATCCATCAGCCAGTTGGTCTGCACATTCTCTGAGCCACAGCCAGGTATGCTCTCTGGCCCAGCAGCTTTCTGTGGGTTGACTCTGAGCAGGGTTTTCCTTTCAATCATCTGTGGTCAGATGGAGCACCTGGTCGGTGGGGGGAGGGGTGTCTTTCATTGCCACTGTGTCACTCGGTGTCTCAAATCGAGGGGTACAAAGATGCACAGCAGCAATAATAATAATAATGAAATTTTAATCATACTTATAATAGAAATATTAGTACTAATAATAATTTATAATTATATGATAATGTAATAAAAATACAATATTTTTAGTGGGCTACAAGCAGGACCACCGCAGCAGTAAGTAACGTGCATTAATGGAACAAGATGTGTACAGATGGAGAGGGAGAGAAGAGCTCAGTCCAGCCCTATACTATACACTCTATCATAAAGGAACACCCTAATCTGACTCTTAAATGTGGATAGGGTCTGGAGCAATAGTTCCGCAGGACAGTAGTAGTCACCAAACACATCATAGAGGTTGTCATGCAACTATCATGCAGACTGATCCTTATATTGGCTGATAAAGATTAGATAAGACAGTCGCCATATCACAAGACAAGTCATCTCTGATAGAAACACAGTTCCAGTTCTGGCCAATGCCTCTGGTACAACAAATCATCAAGTAATCATAGTTGTAGCAGCAGCAGAAGAAAAAAATATGGTTTTATATTGACATCTGCCCATTTTGACAGATCTTTCAGACACATTTATCAACAAGAAAATAAACATTCCAGTATGTACATATACCCCACAGCGTCTTACAGCATAATATATTGACCTCATACTAATAGGTGATATACAAAAATGAAAAACAAATGAGAAAATAAATATAGTACACACAGCCTTAAAAGCATAAAATGAATGCGTGTGTTTGTGTGTAGTAGTACTGTGACATGGATTCATGAAGGGTGAACATATCGATGGTTTGGAGTGGCTTTCAATATGAACATTTCATGTTCCAGAAACATAAGCTGTCAGATATCTTGCACGTTACTATTTGTGTGAACTATTTATAAATATACATGTACACACCTATGACCTCTGTGCAGGATGCTAAGGCTTAGCTGGTCCTGCCAGACACAAAGGCCTGTCATAAAACAAGTGGAATGCGCCGTATATCAGATATGTGTCCCAGGTCCAGATCTGCTGGGGTGAGGCAGGGTGGTGAGCTGGAGAGGAGGCTGTCAGTCTAGTCAAAGGGGAGGACATCTTTGACCCTTTCTTTCCAACCACACTTATGGTATGAAGAGGTTATCTAAATACTCCTCTTTTCTATAACCACTACCTTTTATTTGTTAGAGTGAAGTTCAGCTCAGGCAGCATTTAGACGTAGTATGTATTTTTTTACTTTTATGTAGATGACTAGCTGAACACCAACTACTTCTGTCACCACATTCGAAAAAGACCAGGATAACTGTGCAATGGACAACTGTGCAAGAAAATTCCTGGGGGCTTTCTGGTACAATAATTATCACCATGCAAACGCCAATAGGAATTATCGTTTGGGGGCTGATAAGACTCTCTTTGCTGTTGAAGTCTCAGTGGAAGGGTTATGACTACTCTCTGAAGAGCATCAGCATGAAGATCCGTCTTGTGCAGTAGTTTTCCAGGACCAATGATTTCTTTCTCTTTCTGTCATTAAGCATGTAATCTCACAAAGGGCCTTATTTTCCTAAAACTGTGCACCAGCACAATCCATGGGTACCAGAAAACCAACTAATATTTGCAGGCTGGAGACAGACAGTTTATTATAAAACACTTTGTATGAAGACCAAACCTACAGTCATTATAGTGAATTATAATGCATTCATAATGACTACATTCATATTGACTTAATTAACTAAAGTTATTAAGTAGCTTAACTAGCTTTGTGACTGACTAGCCTGCAGCTTGCCTGGCACTGTTATCTCTAACTTGGCTAAAACTTGGATTAAAAAAAGAAGAAAACGACAGCAAGAGCACTTACACTCACACAAATTACCTCAGCTATATGTGCATAGTTGTGTGTATGAAGGGGGGTTGCAACAAGTATAGCAGTAGCTTTTATTATGCTGCACATGTATAAAATATCCGACTCATTTAAAATGGTTTTACTTACCTGTACGTCAAGTATAAAATCCAAACTATTTTATTTCTATTTATTTTCTTACTTTTCCTCCAATGCAAGGTCAGTTGCACACAACATAAACACAGCTGTTGTAGGAGTTTTCCCACTGTGTATAGAACATGTCAAGTGAATCTCAGAGGTTATTTTCAATGTGCTGATGGTGGAGATGGTTTGATGTATCTTGTTTAAATCACACATGCAATGAATTCAGCCAGATAAAATACTAAGGCCGAGAGCTCCGGATTTATTCTCACTCCCAAGCTCCGTAACATAGACTCTGTGCCCTCATGTGGAAACAACCTTATACTAGAGTCACAGATACTATCACTGCACTAATGTCCCCACTACCTTTTTTACAGATAATCCTGCAAGTAGCAGCCGCATAGCATGCAATCTTTAAACCATTTGCTTGTAGCTGTGGAGCTATAAGGCAATGTGCAACCAGCCATGCGTCAGACTGAACACTACAAATAATCATCTCACTACCACTGGCATGCACAAACACTTTACATAAGTGGCATTGGCTGCCAGATAAAAAAATATTACACATCATATTTATTCACAGGGCTAGAACTAAGACCAGAATCTTGATTTGTACAGTAAATGGTGTGTTAGACATTTTAGAATAGACATTCACCATCAGCATTGAGCACTATGACCATTTCCATGAAAGCCACCTTTTACATAATACATTTACATCAAGCACTAATTTGAGTATAGAGTCTGATTGATAGTATTTCTTCTAACCACCCAATGGTTCTTTTCTGGTCATTCCCAGCCATTCTTAGGTATCCCCCAAGCCAGTCCTGTCCCAACCACATCTACATTAAACACTGACAATTATCAGACCACAGAAGCTACATTCTAAAAACATTATTCAGACATGTGCAAAGTACACAGTATAGTTTTTGTACTTACAGACCATTTATGACTCATTAAAAGGGTGTTATTGGAAATAACACAATAATTGCAAGTTTACAAAGTGGCTAAACCATGGATAGACACATTGCAGACTGCATCCATCTTCATAGATTATTGCATTTCACATAAAAAACTGTGTCCAGTGAAAATGTAAGCAGCTGTCGGTGAAATTCCACCTCCACACAGCTTGACACTGTCCATCAGAACTGGGGAATGCTGGACTAATGGGCAGAAAAAAAACCAAAAAAAACAAACCCTGTTTGTCTGTGTGGTGGATACACAGCTAGAAATACATTCAACAAACTGAATATGTTATGATTGGCCATAATCTTTTTGATGCTGATTGTCTGCGACTTGGTCATATCAAAGTACTGCAGCTGTGACACAATACAGAAAATGCAGCAATAATGTCAACAAATCAAAGACGTCAGTTTTGGTTGCAGAATTGACAGGAAGAATAATAAACTGCACTGCCACATATAAACAACACACACTCCAAAAAAATCATTGCCATTCATCAAATTCATAACAGGAAATGACAACGGAAAGTCTCATTGCATCATTTTGACAAAATAAAATACAACCCCTTTTGAATCCTGAGTAAATGTTCATACCCATACAAGTAAACAGGCATCAGGAAATAACACAATACATTTTGAAATAATTTAAGACACATGGTGTCAAGCATTATGAACCCAGAACACACAATTTCCATTTATTCGGTCAATATTTTGCCTGGTCATCATGTGTTTTGTTCAGGTAACATTATAATGAAAACCTTTAAATTCGCCCCATACAATGAGATTTCAGGTTACCCTTTTAAATTTCAATCAAGGATGTTTCATTAAACAGTATTTTTTCTGTTAAGTACTTCTCTGAACCCTTCCACTTAAATTTGCTCTCAGAAAGGACCCTAATTGAAATGTCCCACTGCTATGACCTTGGAATGGTAATTTTATATTGAGAAATTTATCTCTGCCTGTGTCGTTAGTTTAAGTTGTATCCTCTGGTAAAAAATGCTGGGAGTCAAGCATGCATCAATTGCTGTCAGCCAAATGTGATCTCTACAAGGCCACACAAAAGCAATGTTAACTACATTATTAAATAGACTTAGATGAACATGAACAAACACAATCCTTCAATATAATAGTCACTGAACAACAAATTTAATACAATTTTGTACATTTGTGTAACTTGGAGTTAGCAATTCAAACTTACGAGACCAAACTTACTATTTATGGATAATAATGTAACTTGTTTAGCTAAGGTCAACAGAAATTACAGTGTTTAAAGAGAATGCTATGTGTCCTTCTTTTTACCCAACATGGACAAAAAATTATATATTAATTGTTTGCCATGCTAGCAGCATGACTCTAAGGATAATATGGGTCTATTATTTACATTTACATTTAGTCATTCAGCTGACGCTTTTATCAAAAGCGAATACAAAAAAGGGAAACAATGAAGGTACAATGTGACATATTAGTGCCACAATAAGTACTGTGACAGTTGTAAAGGGGGGTAGACTTATCATGTCCAGTTGTTGGTAGTGCTAGGAAAGGAGGTAGTCTCTGAAGAGCTGGGTTTTCAAGACTTTTTGAAGGTACAGAGGGGTTCCTCTGCTCTGGTAGGAACTGGTAGCATCTTCCATCAATGGGAAACAACAGACAAGAAGAGTTTAGATTGCCCTGAGCCAGGCAACACTCATTGGAGGAATGCAACGGTCGGTGGTAACATATGCCTGTATATGGGCATAAGTGGGTCAAGTAGGTGGCCATATATTAGTCAGGTTGTTGGTCTATTGGCTGGTGAAATATTTTGGCAGTTATTGGATGGATTAGCACCAAGATTTGTACACAGATTGTGGTACATGATGGTAGATGATGCATCCTAAAAACTTTAATAATCCAATGATTTTTTAATGTAGCACCATCATCATGGCATTTTTTTAAATGTGTGCAATACTTTTGTTTATGACCAAATACCTCACCATTCCCAGCTTTAGCTTGTGTTTAGTGCAAATTAGCAAGCATGCTAATTTACTAAACTGATATGCGTTAGAATCAGCTCAAAACATAGTTGTGCCTTAAAAAGCTGCTAGGATAGCTGTGTACTTACATACATCATACACTGAAGAGGTATCATACTGTAGCAACATTCAAAGATAAAAAACTGCAGTAATGATTGCCAGTAGGAATAGCTTGTTTGATAAATAGTAAATAACCAGACAAAATTATTATTTCAGGACAAATATAGAAGTGCATCTAGTGCTAAAATAATTGATCAAACGGTGCATGAGTGTTTTATTTCTGCTCCAGATCAAAAAGCATACTAAAATACACATTGCAAACGATTGCGTCACTTTATTTATTGGTGAACACAATGGATGACCAACTCCACACAGAAGTCTTTCTTTCTTTGAAGAATAAAGTTCATCTTATTTCTAGCTTTCGAGGTTGCTAGAGATGAGATGTTAGGGATTTTAAACATCGGTGAAATGGAAAGTTGTTTTTGTGAAGTGCTCAATGTCAATGTGGTTTTCTTGTAGTTGTCTTCTTTGTTGCTTACTGTCCATCTATACCTCAAGCTTAATTATCAACAATAACAGGATTGGTTTTTACCTGTTTAAAGTCCAAAATCCTTTAAATTGAAGTGTATTCTCTGCAATATGTTGCAAATCAACATGTCAGCAGAACTACTAGCAACATAACATCCATTCATTATCTGTACTGCTTATCCTCATTACGGTCACGGTGGAGCTGGAGCCTATCCCAGCTGACTTTGGGCAAAAGGCGGGGTACAACCTTGGACAAGTCGCAAACTTATCGCAGGGCACATAGAGACAAACTACCATTCACACTCACGACTATGGACAATTCACCTATTAACTAAGAGTCACCAATTAACCTATTAAGTGCAGGCTCCACACAGAGCCCTGTAATTCCAGCCTCTTCAAAGGATATCCCAAGCCTTTACCTAAGAGTGATCAGAACTACCAGCAAACTTTCTCTATACTGGATATATATTGACTGCTATATTGCTGCTGAAGACACTGCTCACTTCACAGGGCTTCCCACATTTACTCAGATGCACTGTGTTCAGACAATTCATTACTACTGTGCCTGTTTCCTGGAACTTGACTCGACTCAAATTACAATGATAATGGATACAGCTCATATCAGTGCCTGAAGTTTCGGTCAAAGATTCAGGATGGTCAGTGCTCACCTACTGAGCTAATCTCTTGTCATCTATCATGGATTATCCATGCTCATTCAGGATAAATGACAATGGATTTGATTGTAATTGGTCTGTGGACTACTAGACCAACCCACCATTGTGGCTTGTTTTTAGTGCACTGAAACCAATGTGTGTTAATTATGGTAGTTATTGGCTAGGTAGATATTCCTTGTGCTAGCACATACAGACAACACCATTTTAACTCACATTATGACTCAGTATGATGTTGACATAAGGGGATTTGTTTTTCCCATTTGAAGACAATTGTGCTGAACAGAGTGAGTCAACTGAGTCATAGATGTAAATCTACTTAACCCAAGCATACCGTGCAGGAAGATAGTGCTATTTTTAAACATTATAAGGCACAAAGTGGACAGAGATTGTCACAGTGGGTAGTTGCTAATACCAGAGTGCTACAGTCAATTAGATTTCCTGCTCTAAAACTTCCACCACGCAGTGACAAGACACACAAAGCACAGTAACACAATACAAAAGGAGTCATAAATATTGCTCTTCAACATGCCTTATAAAGAGTGAAAATGACAGCATGAAAAAAAAAAAAAAAACTTCCCATTCCCATCCTGACCTGATATTTTATCTGATGCAACTCCATGTAAGTTTAACAAGGGAGGTGTCCCGTGAGCAACTTTTTTCCCAAACATGAAATCGAAATCAAATCCAAAAATATCATGTCAATATTGTAAATTTGTGAAGAAAGTTCTTTTTGGAAAAAGGGCTTGACACTATGAAACTGTTCATTTCCTCAGCTATTTCCATTGATTCTGTGCTGAGCTGCTTTCTCGAATGTGTATACTCAGATCACATTGGGAGAAATGATGTGTGAAGTGTATTTTTTCTCCAGGTACTGACAAAGAGCCACACAGGTTAGGCAGTATGGGTCAGTATGGTGTCTTACAAGCAGTCACAAAAACAAGCCATTAAATCTTCCATGTCCAACCATGTCACCTAACATGTCCATTTCCTTTCCCTTCCCTATAGACAAAAACATCCACCATGTTATTATAACCCATGCAGTTATAATCCTGGGGCCTCATTACAGAACCTTCCTAAATTTGAAATCATATCTTATCTCAGTTTAAGATGACATGTAGGATTTTTGGCATGACAGAAACATATTTTCTGACTGCATGTAGGGAAAAAAAAAAAATCTTATCTAAGGATAGGAACTTAGCTAGTAGAAAACCATTGTACCTAAAGAATTTCTATTTTTTTAAATTTTATTTTAAATATCATGAAATGGAAATTAGCATTGTGATTGCAATAATAAGAAACAATCCATTTTACTTCACATGCTTAACACAAAACAACGTGTGTTCATACTTAAAGACAGACATGAAATAATAGCTTCTGATTTCAGATTGCTAACTCAATTATTATAGCAAATTAAGCAGGCTCAGGAAGTCTTGTGTACATTCCACAGACAGGATGAGTACCGAAAGATTTAATTTCATTTTCACCATAATGTGCAACTGTACGTAACTTTATATCTGTGGTAGTAGCAAAGTCAAGGTTATGTCTTTAGAAACTTCAATTTCTTTCCACTGAATAATCACACTTGTAGCCAAAGAAGTGTTTGCATTTACAGCACAGGCTGATCAGCAAATCACTTAACATACGTTTTGCAAAATCAGTCTTTGCAAAATTTACTTTTTTTCTTTGACCTTTCCCATTCCACCTTTTCACTTTTTTTGGTCCTTGTTGATTATTGACTTTAATTGATTATTTCCAGCTTGACCTCTGACATTACATAGACAAATCCACTTAAAATTGTGATGGAGGTGATGACCTGCCATCTCTGTGTACCCTACAGTATAGCTTACTAAAACTGGGACCATGTAACCCCCAATCAGATGAGCTATTCCAATACCAAGTAGGCCACGGCCGGCAGGTCAGTTTATCTTTTTCACATTTTTTTATTTTTTTTATTGCATTGCTCATGGTGGCCCCAGTAGGTGGGCAGGCCCATCTGCCATTTGCCAGAATTGCCAGATTGCCAGTCCAAATGTGGTCCAAGTTGCCAAGCATCCCAATATAAATTTTGGATAAAGAGGTTTAATGTGTATACAAAAGAGATCCTTGTAAATATTAAAAATCACTGGATAAATATTATTATTTACTGCTGGAAAAAAAACATGTTTTTGTCTGTGATATTCAACATTTTCACTCATCACTTGCACACAACCTTTTCTAAACCTGTCTCACCATTAGCTCTCTGCAATATTGTTAGTCTGTTTTTTGCTACCTGCCTGTGTGCTCATCTCAAAATGGCACCACTGAAAAACCCCTCTGTTGATTCCAACTTTGAGGCTATACTTGATGTGCTGTGTGATATTTTTGTGACTCTGTGAGATGTTGTAAACATGACTGATTGCAAAAGGATAAATACAGCATCCAGGAAGAAGAAAGCTGTACTTGCTATTGTAGCTAAAAATTACATTACAAAGATGACTATCATTTCTACAGGATATATGGTTAACGTGCAATGAGGGTTTTTCAACCATCATGCCATTTTCCATCCAATGTAATTTCCTGAAGTAGAATTTTAATTATCATCAATACACAATCGTTCTGAGACAGGTGAGTAATATAAAAATTACACATGTTCATAGGTGAGTACAAATCAACCAGCCATCTAAATGTTGAATCATTGTAAAGGGAAAGGGAGAGATATTCATGATTTGGTAGCCTACTAATGCTCTGTAGCCCATTACTGTGTCACTAATGGGGTATTTTGAGAAGAGAAAAATGTCATAACGGTCTGTAATTTGTTTCATGTTTGTAGTAATTCAGCCATTTATGAGAGGAACATTATACAGAATGTGTTGAATATGAGGACATTGTAATTGCAGTGTAAGATTTTAAATCTTTATGCATATTGTCGTGTTCTCTGAGGCTCTTTAGTGTTCCTTTATGTAAGAGCTACAGTAAGCAAGGACAAAGTAAAGATATTTCACATAATATATGCTAAAAACTCTTGACAGTAGTTCTCAACTTTGGCCTTTAGCCATTTAGTCAGTTGGAGAATGTCCACATGGAAAGATGGATGCGGATATTAAAGAAAGGTGGGGAGGCTGCAAGCACGGTGCAAGGGTGTAGGAAGCATACAAAGAAGTGGTAGCATTTGCAACCCATAATGCAAGCCATGAAGTTTATTTAGGTAGTACCCTTCAAATAAAGTGTCAAGTTGCTTTACATAAGACGAGAAAATGAATTATTGACATTTGAAATTACAGTGAAGAGGAAAACTGGTGAATGAAAGGAGAAAACAATTAGATTAAAGAAATATAGTAGATGTCCTGACAGTAAAAAGGTAGTTTTGAAAGCATTTCTATTATCATCAAGTTTTTTAGAGTAGCGTAGTATCTAGTACCTAGTATTTATTTATTTATTTATTTTTCCTGCTGAGTACAGACCCCATGTTTTTTTTTTGTTTGTTTGTTTTTTGTTTGTTTTTTTATTGTTAGTTTGCTTGGTTTGTTTTTGTTTAGTATATAGTGTTAGGACTTCAGATACATTATATTGGTTTGCTCTAAACTTGAAGCAAAAACTCTGAAAAACTGAAAGAAATTCTTCAATATTCCAAGGGTGATATTTGGGTCATTTTTGTCTTTCAGTGTATCCCCTAGCTCAAAATGCAACAATATCTTTTTGGACTGAAATATAATAGTATAGTCCACTGGCCCTGGTACTGTACAGCCGCTAAAACATCCATCTAAAAGTGCAATTTCAATACCAGTGTACCACAATGTAGGAAGGACCAGTAATTGAATTAAATGTAATGTAATTTAATATTTTCAGTATCACTATTGCTGGTACAGTGTTCCTTAAGACATTGTATTGGATAGTTATTTCCGTTATGTTATATGGCTTTATTTTTTTTTTAATAAGGTATGCTGGTATAATTTCATTAGCATTCACAACTTTTAGTCTCCATTGTTTTATTTTGTTAAGCTGTTTTACAGCTTGGCTACATTGTAAAACCTCTCAGAACAAATTGTTCTGAGTTCTTGTGACTGTATATGTATCTACGTTTCTGTCAAATTCTGTCGATTATGCATACCATCGTTCACTGTAAAACAATTGCTTAGACACAGCATGCAGTCCATTAACTTGTGGTAAGCTTCCCATTAAACTTGCATAATGGTGAGATGGGTAGCATGACAAGTAGTGTAATGTAATGGCTTCTCTTCACTGCCAAATATGGAATGACTTGGTGTCATACATCATTACAAAGGAAGAAAAGTCTGACTTTGAGGGAGGTAGACCACGCAGCTTCCAAAATCACCATGCATGAGTGAAAATAAGACACAGTCTAAACTGTAAAAGATCTAAAAGATGTTGCATGCATGCATAGTATATTATTCACTCAAACACTTAACCGCTGTTTCATGCTAGAAGCAGGCACTTTATAGTATTCCCTTGAAGGAGGGAAAGAAAGATGAGGGAACAAAGGAGGACATTACTGCTTGAATTCAATTGGAAATACATTTCACTTCTAGACATCCAGACATTTTGGGGATTCCCCTCTCAGGGCTTTACTTCAGGGAAAAGGCAACGTCTAGAATGGATGGATGGATGAAAAATTGACAGATTCTTTTGCTGAGGGTGGTGCCAGAGAAATGTCATGTTACTCATTTAAAGGGGCTTGTACATATTGCAGAGTTTGTAGAAGGGGGCAGTGTGAGGGGAATATGTGTGCAGTCAGGCCTATTTACATAATTGGTATTAGTGAAAAAAACAACAACAAAAAAACACACACACACATACACAGGCTGACTCAATTGTGTTTGTCTAAAAGGAAGCAGATGATCTTTTTTTTGGGGGGGGGGTTGTTTTTTGTTCTTTTCTTGCCCTATGTTTTGCTATTGAAATCAGTATAGCTAAACCACAAGGGGTACACAGTTAAAACAGCTTAATCTTCAACAATCTCCCCTTCTTATCACCAAGGTGAGCTTAAATCAACACTTGTGTGCACAGATAGTGATTTAAAGGGTCAGCTGCATAGCAGCAACCTGCTGAAGGTCAGTTTTCTTGTTTAGAGTCTTTGCTTTGTGGTTTCTTTAGACAGAGGTCGTCACGACACATTGTTTTCTCAAAGGCATCCATCAAAGCCATCTCCTTTGGCATTGATTACCTTGGCTCATTAAGAAGCCCTCTGAAGACCACCAACCTTCCTCTCACATCCCCACTGCCCTTACACACAGCACCACAGCCACACATGCACGACATGTATGTAAAGTTACACAATAAAGGCTTCCCTGAATAAATATTAATGGATGGATGCATTTTTTTTTTCTGTAACTCTAGTTGTCTACCAGTCGATGAAATATCGTGTATCATTAGACTGGAAATAACCCTACCAAATTGTTTTAGATGTGCATAGGCCAATTCATTTAAATGCATCAGTAAGGCTAATATACTGTATAAGCTAATATGTGTAAGATTCAACAGTGAATGTATAATCTCAGAAGGAACATCTTTGTATTATTTTGCACAATGATTTCTTGATGAATCTTTTCAAAAGCCTCTGTCAAGGCAAAATACATTACGAGCAAGAGAACATGAACTCAGTGGATTTAGATGCCTTTTTTTTTTTTTTATCCAAGCTAGGACTTCTCTTAAATCAATAGTGCCAGTGATGCCTGATTGCATTCTGTAAGAAATGCAATTGAATGGTGACTTCAATACAACTCAAATCAATGCTATTTGTCGATCCAGGAAATTACTTGTGTCGTGAAACCTGAGACCGTAACAAGACAGGAATACCCTGCCAATGACATTTGTTTAAGAGGAAATTGTCTCCACTTTCAAGCTTTCTGACAGTTTGAGGGCTCAAGCTCACTTTTAAGATTGTATTCTGTAAGATCCAAGTGATATCCTGACTGCGAAGATTTAAACAAAGAAATGAAGACAACTTTTGTACACATTAAGACAGAAAAATGAAGACAAATTAGTTTGATGCACTTCAGCAGAGCCAGTAGATTAAAGCCATATTGACTGTGACTCTGATTCTGGTGACTTTGAGTAGGGAAGCATGGGTCATATTAGGTTTTGGCACAGCCAGATTAGTATGACATAGCTCAAGGAGAAAGAAATGGGACTGGCGAAGATGAGCCAGAAAAGTAGGCTCAAATGGATCAGGTAGCTGGCAGAAAGACGCGTCACAGAACATTGTCAAGGGGCAGGTATTTTTAGGCCCGGCAGCCACAGTTCACTGGCACTTTTACAAGAAGGATTGTAGGGCGACTGCAAAAGAGGAAAGGGAAAGAGAAAGGAGGAGGCAAGAGAAAGAGAGAGAGAAAGACAGTGACAGGAGAGAGAGTCAGAGCAATATTTAATTGTCATTGAGGGAACCTTTGGTGTAAGATAACCAGTGGCAGAGACACGAGCTCAGCATGAATCCCCTGGGGTCTTTACACACACTTCTTAATTTCGTGATGATGCTGGAACTCTTTTGTTTGATAGTTTAAACTAAGCCCACATATTTCCCTTGGCCAGTGCTATCACTGCAGTGATTTGACTGTTACAGTGGGAATGCACCACAGAGATACTGTTTGATGTTAGAACAGTTTAAAACATTTGCATCTGTAACTGAAGAATAATTTCACTGACTATTTCATCTGACTATGACATCTGTCATTCCCTCTTCAACTGACATACTGTATATACCTGCTTCAACAATAAATAAAACAGCTGATTAAGCTGTTAGTATGTATAGTCAGTTATATATAGAGGCACCATGACTCACTAACATTCACAAGAAGTACAATAATGTATACTGTACTGTATTACTGTAGTGTTGCTTATGCCACATATGTCTTATAACTAACATATTTATATGCTAGCTTCCAGTTGTGGAAGGAGTGTTCAGATCCTTCACTTAAGTAAAAATACTAATACAACACTGTGAAAATAGTCTACAAGTAAAATTCCTATATAGTATAGTATATAGTATATAGTTTATTTAGTTTAAGTAGGAGACTTCTCTAAACCCATAAAGGAAAAATTATCAGATGATGCATGATTTCAATGGACAACATCAGCTTTAATAACACAGAGGCATTTAAATTTATTTACCTGTTCTTAAATAATAAACACAGGAGAGAAAACATATAAAACATATAGATCAGACATGAAAATAGATCAACAGAATTTTTTTCCCTGACTTGCCTTTCAGAGCTTCCATATTAAATTGGACATACATAAGGCAAAAAAGAAACTCAGCTACTTATCCCAAGGACAAAACTGACACTGAGAAGAAGTGGCGTAATTTATGACATACCATGACTGCCTTGAAATAAAACATACATTGGAGAGGGAGGCCAAGGTTTTGGTGCAAGGTGCAAGTAAAAAAGTAAAGAGAAATGAAAGGAGCAGACTTCTGGATCGCACGTGGGCTAAAGAGCAAGACAACAAGTAAATCCTGATCAAACAACTACATGTCTGTGTGTGTGTGTGTGTGTGTGACAATTAAACATGGACTGATAGCAACTGAAAACAGTATGTAAGCAACATTTTTTGGAAAATATAAGGAGGCAACAGAATACTGAAAAAAAAACATCCAGTAGATTAAAAACCAGTATTAAGGAACGGGTTATCGAAAAGGTTCCTGTCAAAGAACAGCTGCCGAGATTGTGACACCAACTACAATCATGTCACATAGCCAGCTGTGATGTTTTAAAAGAGGGTGTTAGAGCTACTGTACATATCAACAAAATAAGTTGTTAAACACCAAACCATCTGTTTTCTTTCTTTTGTTTTACATAAGGCAGATTGTCAAATCTTGTCTTCAGGTTCTGTCTAAATCTCAGCACACAGGTTATATATATATATATATATATATATAAAGTCTACAATTTTATGATGAATAATTGCTTCAAGACTAGACATTCCAATCTATGCAATTATCATCTGTGCTGCTGGGTAAGCTTGACTGCGCAGCAAATATAAAGCCTGGTCACTTATGTCAGCTAATTAGAAGCACTCAAGTAACTAGTCAGCCCAGGTCTCTCAGGTGTGTCATGACACAAGTATACGTTGAAAGTTTTTTCCAATTTGCTAATTACTGCATGCCTCCTTCTCCCCTCATCAACTGTCCTAAAGTATGTAACCAGCCAATCAATTAAGGGCTTTGTTCACTGAGAATATTCCAGTTTGTAAAATGTGAAGGGCAGTGAGGCTAAAAAAATAAATAAATAAATAAATAACCAGCAGCAGAATGAATTGAAAACAAATCTACAATGTTGGTCCTTGTTGCATTCATTCTGACATAGAAAAGGTCATTTCTCATGCATGTTCCATGGAACACTGAGGTGCTGTCTGTGGCCCTGCAGGATAAAAAAGACAGAGAAAAACAGAAATCAAACAAAGCAAACTGTTCTTCACAACTCTTCTCATCTAGTGGGAACATAAATATCAATCTGTTAAAAGGACTTGATTTTGTTCCTTTAGTCCAGGGGATATCTTCGATCTTGGGTATTATGAAAAAGGCCCGTTTGTCACACATTGTTGCTATATTTATAGTTATTAGATCTTACATTTTCACATAAATAGATAGAGTGACTAATAAAATAAATAAATATAAATATGGCACGGCCATTTGAATGAAAAATGTGATAGTGCATTTGCATGCACTCACGATCCATCTATTTCGAGAAACTAACCTTTGTCACAGCGTTGTCAGTCTTGATTGCCAGGGGCACAAAACACTGGGGGAAACGTGGCAGCTCTGTCCCTCCTGAGGTTGACCGGTGACAAAAGTATGAATGCACACCAGGAGATATTACCAGCTTGGCAGTTCCTCGTTTCCATGGACAGTAATAGTGAAGGAGAAATCAATTTCTTCCACCTCTGCCATCTAAATGTGGCAGGAGCAGCTATGATAGTTTTAAGGAGGCAGCTGGCAAGCTGTGAGTTAGTGCTTCTGCTCATTAAATTGACCCTCATGCCATATTGAAGTCTCTAGAACAAACTGAGATTATGTGAGATAGGCTGATTATTCTCAACGTCCTTCTCAGCTTCCTCCACCTTCTGTCCATTATTATTTTCACTTGCACTACAAGTTAGCGGTTAGGTTTCAACAACCATCAGCTTGACTAAAAATCTGTGCTTTTACAGTGTAAGGAGTTATTTCGAGTGAAGACTTTTCATTTTGTTCAACATTTTTCTGTAAACGATCTATACATTGTCACACCATTTCATACTTTTTCTACTATTTTTTGGCACACTATATTTGATATTACACACAAATGAATTCTGTCTTTGCCTTTTCCACTCATGTAATGTTGAATGAAACTAGTATTTTTAGGACTTACCCAGAGTGAGAAATACTCGATTAGATATTAGACTCGACTAGATTTTAATTGGGCAGCTTATTCTGTGGGTTGTATCCAAACACTTGGCTAGTTGGATATGTCTGTTACTGTCAGCAATGCATTAGTCAATGCATATAGTTGCAGAATAATGATACACAGAGATACAGTATTCTACCTGGGATATTTTAGATGAAACAAAGAAAATACTGTGCTTGGTATCTAGTTTGTACCCTCAAACTGCAGACATTTGCACAGAAATTTTGACTGATGTCAGTGCCCAGAGCAGAGCAGATAAGTAAATAGTTTGATAGATCATTTATTTATCCCATGGGGGAAATTTGTTGGGGAACTCTTGGACATACGGCTGTCAGGTGGCCAGCAGTGTTGACAGATTCGACTGACAAAAAATAACTCAATCAGAGCCCAGAACCTGTCTAATTAAATAAAAAGTAGCCCAATTAAGACAGTTTTGATCCCAAGGGATGGATTTTATGAGATTAATGAAAATTGCTCGTACACTTCTTCTGTGGTTGTAGGCTATTTGAAATTGTGTCTGTCTTACTTTTTTTTCACAATCTGTCCACCTCCTAACATTCCTTAAATACTGTGGGAGTATTGTCTCGGGATGAATTACAGTCATGATCCAAATGCGATCACCTCCATCTTTTGAGGATTCAAAAATAATGTGAGCAGAGTCCAATATGAGATGATGAAGTTGAGATTGAAATACCAAATTAACAAATAACTATACATCCTCCCTATACTCCTTGGCATGGCTTTTACAATCCCTTTGAAAACTTGGAGCCATTTGTTAAACCTTGGTTTACCCACGATTTAAAGTAAGTCTCCTCTTTTCAGTAAACAAATCCTGCTTCTTACTTTGTGTGGCAACTAAAAATGTCTAAGAAGTTCACAGATTTCATCTTTAACTTAAAATATGCAAAAATCAGTTGAAAGGCATGGAAAACTGTGAGGATAGGCTTCAGTCTCTAGTGATATGCAATGCTTCATTCTCATTATGTATCTCAAACAATGCCCAAGGGCCTCATTTTGACCAATGTTGATGCAAACATGGCCACAAAATCTATTGTGCACACACACACAGACACACACTCACAAACAGTAAAAATGTTTTGCATCCATTCCTTGATGGTAATCTCACTTGAGGATTATATATTCTGAGAACAGTGATTCCCAGATGTCAAAGTCAGTGCTCATTTTCATGTTTCAGTGCAGTCTTGGGAACACATCCCAGTCATTAACATGTACTCTCGTACAATGCATTGTTTCCGCTCATTCTCTATTCCCCCACTTCCACAAGTTTTTCCTGCCTTTCTTACTTATCACATCCCATCTACCATCTTTCTGTCCTGTGGTAGGAACACAATACTGACATTTTCTTCCACATTTGACTTGAAACCATGGCTGGCATACAACATTTTAACAAGGTTTGTTTGTTTTGTTACTTAACAATTTTAGGGCACACATACCATTATTGGAATTACAGGCACCTAACAACATTAAGCTATGTGTTTACCTAGGGATTTGTGTCAGATTGGCATTTATCTAAACACACTCAGGCATGGACTAAACACACTCTGTCACATCATATCAGTAATAGGTTCTTTTCCAATATGGTTGAATGTGTTGAAATGTATTTTGACAGTCTACCTTTCTTTAGCCGACTTTTTAATACTTGATTAGCTAAAGTATTTACAAAATACTGTCAGTAGAGGTAACCAGTGCTCTCTGCTCCAAAGAAGGAATTGTGCAGTTTAATATAGCAAAGCTACACTTGAATGTTCTCACTTCCTTTGACGCACAAACTCACTAATTTCATCCACAACTATCAGAAATCCACTCCCAGCTGTACCTCCGGAGTATATCTCCCTAATTAATGACTTAATTAAAAACACTTGTGGGATTATGAAAGGGGTCATATTTGTCCCTATTCAATCAAACACATTCTATTTGGGTGCCTCTGAGAGCACTTTAAGTGATATAGTGTAGGCACACATTTAGCCAGTAGAGCTTGATGTCGTATGTGTTTTTTTTTTTTTGTTTGTTTTTTGTCGTCACATCTTCTAGTTTTATTGTTTCTTTAAAGAACTAGTTCATAATATTTTGCAACTCATGGCATTAAGGAAACTGCTGAGAGTACACATATATGTACTATGTATATGCAGTATGGTGTGTGTGAATGAGTGTGTCAGAGGGCTTGCCACCGCATTTAAGAATGTGAGGATTACTGACAGTACTCAAAGTCAGATTAAGTGTCTTGATGCTGAAGAGAAGCCAAGATTTTTCATGTCTCATGGGACAGCTGAAGGGAAAATAACTTTTATACATCTGAGGCAAGACAAGTCACTTTGTTTTTATCTGTTCAATGTCGTTGCTCCAGCCTCTCATTGGCTAATCAATGAAACCCAAGAGGGCTCATCAGGCACCAAGGAATGTCAGCCAAAAGCCTTTGATCCGCTGACCTTCATCCGCTGTGCTCCAGCAAAAATACCATAGAGAGTGATCCATGTTTGCATGCTTTTAATGGGCCTCGGAGGGCCTTGTTGACAGTCTTTTGGTTTCCAGAGGGTCAGTTCAGTAACTGTACAGCATAGCCTTGAAAACCTTTGGAAATGTGCCTCTGACATCTCCCCAAAGACTCATGCACCATCGTACACATGACAGTAAACTAAGAGGCTTATTAGTAATACATGATTAAGTGATTACTTGTTAATCAGTACAGTAAAATACTGATTATGCAGGAAATGAAGCATGGGTTAAATATGGAGACAGCTAACTCTAATTCCTTCAAGTGAGGCACCAAGCTGCTAAGACATTCCAGTAACCTTTACAGGGAGACATAAAAAAAAAAAGACACACAATTGTTGTTTTTTTAAACGACTAGACGAAATTAAGAGACTAATCTCAACAATGATGACGGCAAAACATGTTTGTTGTCTACAGGCTCTGTGTGTCTGTTTGTGGGTGTGTGTGTGTGTGTCTGTATGTGTTGGTCGGTGTGTGTGCTCAGATGTTGTAATGGCATTCTGGCTGGGACTGAGAAACTGATTCGGCTCTCTGAGGCAACCATTTATCTTAATCTGAGGTGACCTAAATCCTCGACATCTGCTGTGCAGTCTTTCCTTTTAAAACAGAATTTCAGACTCCATCCTCCCATGTACCATCCTTCTCTTAACCATAATTGATGACTGTAACCTTTTAATGGTCCACCATATTCATTCACAGCAAAAGCACCCACTATGTTGTCCATGAACAAGCACAAAAAGTGGCATTGCCACTGCATGAAAAGGAAGAAAAGACAAGAAGACAAGGTTTATTCAAGCATGTTACAAAAGGGCAATCTATAATCAGAGTGCAAGTCTGACATCCTGACACCATGGGCAGATCTGGTAGATAAATCAGAAAAATGAGGACAGTAGCCACATTTCACCCACTGATTTGTGAATTGTGAATATGCTGTCAGAGACAAAATGTTGCAAAAACAACATTAGAATAATTAAGAGTTCTGTCAATAAATACTGCCTGGCAGTAATATCAAATCCTGTGTTCAATTCTTTTTGAACAATTTCACAAAGAAGAAGAAGAAGAAATCAGCTCAGTGATTTTACCAATGAATTGTAACTGAGAGCATTTGTATTTCTCTGCTGTAGTGATTATCAATCATTAATACTGGAAAGTGTGGTCAAAAATGATCTCAAGTGCACTGTGTTGGTTTGTTTCTTATCTGACTGTTTAAAACCAAACTATCTTTGTCAAACGGTTGATGTTTTAACCTTTAAGGGGACGAGTAAACCCCATGTGGCCCTGATATTCTTTAATTTGTGCACACACCTTGAGTTGCTTCAGGTGCCAGTTAGAAATGAAGTACAATCTAATAGATACATTTGTTGTAAGTCTGAAGGCTTGTGAGGTGCTAACACACTATGCAGTGGTTTAAAATACTCTAAGACTCTTTAGAAAGCTATTACAGCAGAAGAAACACATCATTCATGTTCAAGTATTCTACCATGAATATGTGTTTGCGTGTATTTGATTGGTCTAATGGGCATCTTGCCAGATGCACATTGCATTCCAGCAGAAGTTAAGCAAGGTTCAAATTTTTGGACCTGCGGTGCCTCGCTAGGTTGGCCTTATTAAAATGTATGCTTGCTTTATGCCTTCGAAGTAGGTGGAATTATGTCAAAAATTGCAAATGAAGACACTAGCAGAGCCGAAGTGAGAAGATCAGTTTTAAATCCACTTTGCGATGGAGTTTATGTGTGTCTGACATGTGTTGTATAGTTGTATGCATCTTGAGTAGGCCTGCAACCATTGTCCCTATGAATGAGAAGTTCAGAAGCACTGTGAGCACAAGCAAGGCATAATTTGGATGGATACCCAGCATGATTTCAGTACTGAAGCATGAACATGACAAAAAGGATGTTCAAACCTCAGACTGTCACATCACCAGCCAGACATGTCAGCAGAGCAGGCAGAAATTCTCTGTTTTAATCTGAGACAAATGAGTGGAAAGGTATGGGCAAAGAGGAAGAAAGAGCAGATAGAATTATGTTATAAGGGGGGGTGGGGGATAGAAAAGAGGGTAGAGAAAGCTATTCACATTTCAGTCTCAGCTCCAGTGAGGCTCAGGCAGGTTTGGCTGCAGCACAGATACTGTTATCACATTGTGTATGAAGAGTCCACAGCTATGGGTGCCTGAGGAAACATGCAGCTACCTGGTTATGGAAGGAGAGGATAGGCCCAAAAGTGTCATTCATTTTCCCTATTTGAAGAAGATAGCCATGCATAATTGTGATAGCATGCGCAGACTTTTTTTTTTTATTTTACTAAAACTTGCATAAAAAAGTAAAAGTGTGAAAGTCAAGACATAGCATCCACCCCCTCAACTCCCACAGTGACCAGATGTTTTTTTTTAGCATTTCATTCCTCATTTAATTTATATAAAACTCCATAATCACATTAAAAGTAATCCCACTCTGTTAGAATTAAAAGTGAAAAGATCATTGCACGTATCGATTTTCCACTCTGCTTCAAGTTTTGCTTTTGCCTCTTCACTGCCAACAGAAGTAACAGTGTGCAGTAATGGAAAAAGTGATTATAGTCCCCATTAAACACAATAATTAGCTGCGTGATAGTCAAATTAGAAAAAAAAAACTCCAATGCATGTGCTGTTCAACATGATGGATTGCATTATTTAAGGCAGCAATATGTTTATGTATGCAAGCAGTTTTAATGACTGTTACAAATAATGAAAGGCCCTGCTGTAAGAACTGCAGAAGCTCCTCACTGTGACACATATTTTGGTAACCTTAGATGTCATATCAGTAAATAATTATAAGATGAAAGTTTAAAAAATATATACTTCTGTTATATGTAGGCAGGCTTATATGACTGTATGCCAATAAGGATAAGATACCATTTAGAATAGTTTATATATATTATAGAAGAAGGTGCACCAAGATGATAATGGATGAGGGCCAAGGGATTAATAGTGGGTGGATAAAGGGTAAGAGGTGAGGGACCTGAAAGGGAGGAAGACTAAAAGATGAAGGAAGACATTATGGTTGTAGATGTCTGGATTGAGAAGTTTGGCAATTGACCGGTGTTGACTGGTGATTGAAAGATGGGAGGCAATCAGGAGGGAGTTGTGACTCTGAGTAGGGGGTCGTCTCTCTTTTGCTCAGGAATGATTAGAGCTTACGTTAGAGATTCAAATTGAGAGATGCACCTGGGCGTTTCTGATGTCATTCCCATCTTAAGGAGTGAATAAGCAAGTGTGATGCAGCTAGAAAGGATCAGGACGTCAAGCATAGGAAATGAAAGGCTGTGAGATGCATGGTAAGCTTTGAAACAATTCAGTCTAGTCGGTTATGATAAGAGTGTTCGGGTAATGATACTGTTGAGGATGGTGTCTTGTGAAGTACTGACCAAATATTCCAGCTGTAGAGTCAGTTGAAGATAGTGGCTGAAAACTGTGGAACTGAAGTCAGAAGAGAAGAAGGAGAAGATGGATGACTGGATGGACGGAGAGTGCTTTGGATAAAGAGTTCAAGACTTTTGCACCTGAGGTAATATGCACCCTTTCAGAGGACGCTGAAAAGATCTCAGTAGTCTTGAGACAACCAGACAGAAGAAGCAGGAAGAAACAGTGGGTCTTGTCTGAAAGCACCACCATTGATTGCTGTCGTGGGTGCAGTTTGTGAGGTTGTGCTGGCTGGTATTGAGGTTGGAGGTGCTGAGGTAGGCAAAGACGATAGTATGGTATAAGAAAGCTAGAAGCAAGGGAAGAGAAAAAGGATACTGGGATGGAGGGATGCCTGTTCATCTGGCTTGTTGGATATAGAAATAACACAAACACCTGCTTAGCCCTTCATAACAATCAGTCTTCAGAACAGACAAGGCAAGCCTAGGTCAGTCAGACCACAGAGAGCGTCTGCAGGGGACAATGTCAGAAACTGAAACCTTTGGCCTATGAATTTCTGTTCATAAATGGCACCCCACCTTTGTCACATTGCACATGTGTTGTTGAATAAAATGTTGCGTGTACACTGCACTGGGCATTTCATAGAACGAGGGCAGAAACAATAGATAAACCTCAAAGTGGCAGCTGCTGTTAAGCCTAGAGAGAAAGGGCCCTTTTTCTGGGGTGTTTTTTTTTTTTTTTATAAACTCCCTGCTGAATAGATATATTGATTGAATCAAAATACCATACCAATATCCCTCCTTGTTTCTTGCCCCAACCTTGAGTACGGTGTGAGCAATGAGCCTTTCTACGGTGAAGAATGCATGCACACAAAATTGCACACATGCATGCAAAGGCACTCGACAGTCAGTTAGTCAATGTAATCAGTTACTTTGAGGTGCACATTACAGGATGTGGCCAAACAGATATATACATATGATGTTAATTTTTATTTTATAACGGAAACATATTGATTCCTTTTTTTTTTTTTTTCAGGTAATTATACACTATGAAACTATGAAAACATACTTTCTATTATTTATACGCATACACTGTAATGCATTTCTGCCATATTCTGCCAAAATATCCCACACAATGGACCTTTAAACCAATTTGTTGGCTCATAGTGATAATATATTAGCCATGCCATATCGGCATCTTCTTATTGCTCATTACTACTCAAGCAATTATGCTTTTCATGGAGAGGTGGTAAGACACAAGTATGGAGGCGAGAGAGGCAGCCATGCAGCTAGATGAGGTGCTGAGGATGAAACTGAGAAGAATTTACTGAAATACATTTAATTAACACTTAATTGTCATGTAGGAGTGTTTGAACAACCTCAGTCGTGGGTTTGTTTTAAATATATACATTTAATATCCCTTTAACAGTATTTCTAAAATAGCCATTCCAGGCATATTTAATTGTTTGTAAAAGAAGAAATCCCTTTTTTATGAATTTGGACCCCTGCCTGAACTCTAACATCCTCCGTATGGTTCAGCTTCTTCTGCAATAATAGAATGTGAAAAATGTAAATGAAATGGGATGGATTTAAGCATCTCATCAACAACAGACCTGACAGCTGGACTTATTCTCTATTCATTCATTCTGAATGTTAGTAAACGCACTATATCAAACTTTTCTGGTTAAAACATGCGTCCCTCTTTTGTTGTAATGTTTGTGGAACATTTTCATTTGTAATTAATTGTCTTCACTTCAATGCATCTTGGGCCCAGTCTAGTTTTATTCATCATCCAAATGTACAAGGTTTTTTCTTCTTTGCATTTATCCATTTTTTGGTTGTTGTTTATTTGTTTTGTGGTACATGGTATTGTGGGAATATACTCAAAATTCAATCACTCTGCATACATAATATTTAAAACACAGCTGCTGTTCCACTAAACAGTAACAAAATAAAAAAAACAAAAAAAACAACAACAAAAAAAAAACAAAAAAACAATTTGCTCATAACTCTTATCCCAGATGGTACACACCTGTAGGGAAAATACGACCTTAGAATTAAATCACAAATAATCCACACTAATATGCATCTCTATCCCTGCATTAACTAAACCTAAACACACTACTGGCCTGTAAATTTCAGATTTATATACTGCCTGTTGTAGGCTGTAAAGACAGCAGAGAAAAAGAAAGTACGACCACATTATAAAGAGCCATTACTAAGATGCTTATGAAGTGTCCGCCCACCATGTCTGAGCATTAAAAACCTATCAAAGAGCACCCACCTGCCACCAACAGCACATCTACTAGTTTTGAGTGACATCAACGCAGTATCTTTTGCGTCTTGCTGTCCCTCAACTCCAGTGTAAGAAAATGCAAACCAGGACAAAACAGGACACTGCAAATTGTTCATTATCCTCCATCCAAATCAAATCAAACTTCAAATACAATCAATTACAGATCCCAAGCACTTCTGAATTGAAAAGGTCCCAGAAATGTGATATTATAGGCGACTTCAGGAGAGACACATTCACCAACAACAAAACTGCAAATTTACAACAAATTAGGATGGGCATGCTCTCATGATGAGGAGGCTTTTTTGATTCATATTGATATCTTATGAATAGATTCAGCCTTCAGCAAGGTTCACGCATGCATGTGAGCATGGACATAAACATACATATGACAGAGGCTCAGCAAAACAATTAAACAAGTCTCTAGGCAGCAGATGGGCCTTTGCAAAACAGGTGTGACAAAGAGAGAATGAGATTCATTCTTATTAGATGGTTTCAAACTAAGCTCCCACTCAGCAGAAGCGGCATCAGACATTGAGAAAGCAAAAGCGCCACATAAAGTCTCTATTGAATTTTCTTCAAAAATCGAAATTACAGTTTTACTTCTATTTAAATAGCTGTTTACCTTTCCATTCTTTGTGCATTCTCAGTCAATAGAACACACCAATGCTCTCTGTATTATTATGGATCGAGTGCTTTTTACTGCCAATTGCATCAAAGCAAATTAAATCACAATCATATTTTTTTCCCCTTAGTCTCCAAGAAGGCCTTCTCTTCCAATAACCTATAAAAATGGATTTGTGTATTTCTATAATTGATTACTGCAGATGTGCAGTCTACCTTCTGGCTGCTCTAACCCCCCCAACACACTAATAACCATACATTTCAAACCAGAGAACACGTTTCTTACAATCCCTATTTAAGTCTTTCTTTTTTGGCTCATTGTAAAAGCCCTAACTAAACCTCTGAAACAGAAACCATTTCTTGGCATTGCTCCATAGTGACTCACTGGTTTACTTCCTCCCTATAAACCTCATCTTACATAAGTCAATGAACAACACAACAGTCCCACCCAACTTCAAAACTACACACAGGCACAATAACAATAAAAATGCATGTGTGTGCACAATCATAGACACAATCATATGAGAGCTTAAAGGTTATAGTGGGGGTGGTTTAATTCAGTAGCAACGGTTGCTCAGGAGAAACTCTTCTCTGTGTAAATAAAGGTTAATAAGGGAGGGCGTCTTCATGGATTGTTATGGAATGCAAGTAAATCCTCTTTGAGACCACGGCTTGTGGTTTTTACTCACTGCCAGGTTCACATTACAGATCAATATGTTTTGACACTCAAGTGAAGCAATATAAGATCTGCCTCCACGCATTACTGAAATCGCCATCCTTTAGCCAACCAGCCATTTTTAGTTATTAGTTTAAGATAAACTTAAGAATCGATAATGCCTTTCTGTGCATTCACATAAACATAGTTAAACATAAAAAGAATCATGACTGATTTGTCTTTTTGCCATCTATCATATGCTCCAATATGCTCCATTTCCTACAGATACTGTATGTAAAAAGAATAGTGTAAATGCAATACTTCACCATAATCCATCAACAGAAGTTTTTTTGGTCTTTTTTACCTCTTTATGCTCTTCTCATGGGTAAATTTTAGCCACGCTGATGTGATTGTGGATGTACATCATAAGTAATGTAACAAACTGTGTCATCAACAGTGCAGTCAGCTCTGCCACTTAAGAGGTGATAAATTATCACAGTCTAGACTCTGCTTGCTTGATCCAAGATAGTAAATGAATGTCTTCTGACCTATTTTTAATTAGTAGATGAGACGGTGACATGCTCACCTCCAGGCCTTCTGCATTTATAAAAGATTATGAGCTAAATGAAATAAATAGAATATTACCAAGTCTGTTAACAGCTACAACATGTTTGTTCACACCTTAGATCATTAACACTTTGCATGTGTTCTGTCCTTGAGGTTAATCTCGTTGAAATTTTCTGTGCAATTATCATTCTTTATTTTCTGATATATGATTACGCTCAAAGACTACTAGGACCTCATTGGGGGAATGTTTTCCCTTATAAAATATTATAGAAATACAACAATTTATGATTGTAGCATAAAATGAACCACCAAAAGTATGTTCCAATATTTGTTTGTTTTGTTTATAGCCAATATTTTGGGCTACTTTGGGCACTACCACGAAAAAGTGCGCGCATGTCATTTCAAAAGCCATTTCCTTTTCATCTGGGGTTACAGCTTTCTTATTTTTCTCATTACTTCTCAAGGAAATGTGGGGGGAAAATTTGCATACTGGCGAAATTGAAAACAACATCGAGGAACCAATATGCCAGCTCACTCAGAGAGTGGCTTTGATCGTTCTCTAAATGAGGGTGGGATTTGTCAGGCCCTTCATTGTGAGTGATTGTGTTCTGAGCAAAAAGGTGTGATCTGCTTGTTGTTCCACTTTATAATGAAACCTAAACTGTCACATTTAGCAGTATTCTTCTTGGTATTCCCCTTTAGCTACCTATCTGTATTTATCTTTTTCCATAGAGAGTATTGCGTCATGTGTGTTAATTGAGGCAAAGTAATGATGAATAGTTCACCTAAAATCTCCACTGAAGTAGCATACAGTCAAATTGCATACTTCTAGCATATGATCAGGCTTTTAATTCAATTGCAAACTTTGTTCCATATTTGAGTGTAGACTTGTTTCATGTTACACGTACTTACAGTATGTAAATGTCCCATACATCAATCCAAACACTGGCTAGCTGGCCAGGTGAGTTAGGCCTACAAAAACATAAAATCTTTTAGACATGAGATCTTCTTCTGAATCACTTTAACAACAACTTCACCAAAGCATGTGTCTAAATTGGAATGCAGTACGTCAACATGTGTTTTAACATCGGCTGCAAGCAGCTAATATTTTGTCTTGCGCTAAATGTGCTTGACCTAAAGTTCATAATGTCTGACTGAATTTCACAGCGACTAATAATTCTCGTCATCCTCCTTCATACCTGTATAGAATACTTTTGTACATTTGTATCTTATCTCAATCTTGCTGATCAAATGAAAAACAATAGAGTTGCCTTTAGGCTACTACTCTGCCCATAGTGTGTCAGTGTGATTCATTTGCTCAGCGTTTGATTCAGTATGTGTCACCCAGCCAAAACCTATGCTTATGTACCTCACCCACCTGCTGAAATAATACATTTATATTCACCATAATTAATTACATGTTCATTAATCTAGTTTATATAGAAACACTGTACATCAAAAGAACGTGCAATTTTACTTTTGACACTATTTGACTATTCCTCAAACAGAGGCAGATATAAAATATCTGCTTCCTGAAATAATCATTTCTACATGCTCTGCTGCTCTACCTCCAGGAGATTGTATCTGACTGTTCTGTCTTCATCTGCCCTGCTGAACTAATTCTTGATGCTTTGGAAATAGAAAACCTAGGGTCCATTATAATCCCTACAGAGAGAACCAGCACTCTGACACCAACAATACATTCCAGAAACTGAAGTGTTGTTTTATGGGATGATACATGACTTATTGTTGTGTCAGTTATGATAAAGAAATAAAGAAATGTATACAGAAATAAAATAAGCATGTAGACAGTGTCCCTAGTTACATACATACAAATAAAATCAAAGCAACTTATATATCACTCTAACAGCCTTTAAAACTAGTTTTATTGGTGCTTAAACTCCCTCTAATCTGACCCCAAATCATTTTGAAAAAAAAAAAAACATTTAGGTGAAATAGATATAGCCATAGGTACTTTTTGACCAAATTGCAGAGTTTTTTTTTTTTTAAACCAGGCAATCACACATTTCTGTTCACTAACTTGGTGCCACAGTCTCTAAGCCAATCATGACTTTTGGTCATTAATAATAATATCAACATTTAGATTAATTCCAACACCCACAGTGACAGACTGAGTATTCCACTGACATTTTAAGCCATTGAAATAATTATTTTTATGCTGCCTTCAGGAGAAGTAAAAATGTATTACCTGTAAAGTGCCTGTGTCAGTATTGCTACAATAACAGTGACACATGATCGCTGTCATTTTAGTGAGGAGGAACTATGGCTTGAGTGTGCTTTATACAGCTTTTGTTAGAGTCATAACTCAAGACATTTAAAAAAAATCTTACATTTTTTCTTTCTTAACATTTTTTCTTCTATTCCGCTTTTGGTAAAAACCCACATGCTTGTCAGTTGAAATGTACCTTGACAAGTACAAAACTCGTGAAACATGTTGCACCCAGCAGGTATCAGTGCTAGTGCAAATTATTTACTCAAAGAGTAATGGTCAAGGATACAAGTTGTTTTCTTAAAAGCTATCCAGGGGCGGCATACAGCTCTCTGCTTCTAAAAATTTGATTTTCAAACTAATTGGCAAGAAAAGTATTCCACAGCCGGAAAATGTGTGATGTGGGTTTTAAATCGCCTACATGTATATACAGTGTAACAATAACAATAATAATAATAATAATAAGAAGAAGAAGAACATATGTAAGAACATTGTAGTGAAACTGAAAAGACGAAGAATATACAATTGCTGCTCTGTAAGGGAACTATTTAGCTTCAGGTAAAAGTAATGCTGGCTGGACTAGAGTTTTTTTTTTCTTTTTCTCTCTTTAATACGGTTGGGTTTAGGCAAGTACTTTGTCATGGTAAGAAAAGTATCATATTTTCCTCTCACATAGACATATAAACCAAAGTCATTTATATACTATACGGAAAACCACACACACCTACAAGGGAAGTGCTTTTACATACCCAACTGTAACACTCTCATATACACTGAAAACCCCTCATGAAAACTATCGTACAGCTTTCACACATAGTAGAATGTACTTATACACTTATAGCTGAAACCTTTCTGCTTAAATACACATACAGCATAAACAGTACAGTACGAAACCAAACTCATACTGTACTACTACTATACCTACTATTCTGAAAACCTCATGCACACAAGTGAAATGTTTTTACATATGCTACTGAAAAGCTCTCATAAAAACTAGTGGAACCTTTTACATCAACTACTAAAAACTATTGTGCCAGACATCATCATGATAATATGGATGTCAGCAGGCGCAGAGCCAATGTCTCATTGCAGAGGAGTTAAGGACCAGTAGTAGTGGGCCCTTATATGGTCTGAAAGCTGCATGGAAATGCAAGACAGAACCATGGGGAAACTTACAAAATACAGATTACAGTGAGGTGTGTCATTTTAGCACCATGGATTTAGTATAAAACAGTGACCTGCTGATATTTAACCCACCAGGCCCCAGTATAATTCTCAAATGTTACCACAGTTCACTGAGAACCCTCAGTCAAATGAGCAAAGTCAAGCAACAGAACAACTAGAGTCAAACAACAAATGGCTCTATCTTAAAAACAGAAAAAAAATTCAAACACATTTTCATTTTAACAAAGCACATTTTCCTCTTCAAATGAATACCAAATATTTGTAGCTTTTGTAGCAACAGCTACATGAGTGAAAAAAAAAAAATCGCACAAATACGTATGTAAAAGTCACTGCCACCTGGTCAGTCCTTCCTGATGACTCTTTGGTGAACTGTCCCCCAGAAAACAGCCACCATCTCAGCATGAGAGCCCAGATAACCCACATTGTTCTAACAGAGAACAGTAATGTGGTAGTAGTCTTTGGCAACTGTGAAAAAAATGAAGCAACCTCGCTGCCGATTCTGTTGAACAGTGTCCGTCTCCAGCAGTGAGAGCCACATTGGTCCCGCTGTTTGCTGATGGATTATGTGATGCATGTGAACAAAACACTTTACGGCTTCCATATGAATATAAACCCAATACAAAGCTCAGGACCTTATTTTCCATGTTGAAATGTAGAGTGAAATATAGAATGGATGCTCTGGGGTGCTATGGGATCTAGAGGGTTAACCAGCACAACTGTTTAGGGGCTATTTCAGAACCATGGCCAGTGCCATGGATTTTACCAATAATTTCCTCAAGCTCATTTACCAAATAGTTACTGGACAGAGCTTCCAGATCTGAAAAGTGAAGTCAATGCGAAAATGTCTCAAACCTGCATTCTTTTTAATGACCAGCAGGGATAAGCAACATTGGCTGCAAAAACACTTATTGTATGCAAGTTTATGAGAAAACAACGGTGCTTCTCACTTGATATGTTACCCCAGCAAATGGTTTACTCATGAGTTTATGGTCTTAATTGCTAGTTTCAAGTCTTCTTCTATAGAGCATGACAATCATTTTGTAAATGATGGTCCGATTTAGAGTTCATTTAGCACAACACACCAATACACTGGGCCCGCAAAACTCAAGTAAAAAAGTAAGGCTGACTAAATAGCAGGGCAAGCAGCTAAGGATAGAAGTTAGTTCAACATTTAGTAATAGTGGAATGCCTATACAGCCTCACAGCCATATAGCCACACAACGAAGTCGCATAATAAACTAAGACATTACAACAAATAACGAGCCTATCTGTTATCACAGGTAATAAACCTGACAAAACTTACAGCAACGTTTTCATCCAGCAGCAGTCAGTTTGGATCCAATCCAACAAAAATGGCAATGTCCAATATACAAAAAAAAAAATCCAACACCATTTCTACCACAAACGTATTCCACCATCATAGTCATTGCTTCCCTACACACTGTTCACAGCTACTGCAGCTACTAAAATTTTTCATTTGCTTGGCTAGTAGTGGAGTTAGTAGACTTGCCAGTAATGGAGAGTTACATTTTTGAGAGTTTGTGAGCTGATTCTGCTATCTGGACTTTTTTTACAGTATTACTAGAATGAAAAACAACAAGGGAAAAAGAATTACAGCAGACAGGCTGCGACCTTTTAAAACTCCCGGCAGCCAACTCATAGTGGTGGGGACCCTATTAAGGGGATACTAAGGGGATAGAATCAACGACAATTTTAACAGGCTACAATGTGCTGCTGGTGCTGGCTGCTGCATGAAACAAGAATCTCTTGGCAGTGCTTAGGCCTTGTCTCTGCCCTGCAGACACAAAGCGTCTGATTTTACTTTTTGGCACATACATTTGGCACATATTCTGAATTGTTTGGTTTAAAATAATTAAATAATTGCTTTGAAATTGTTTTAAAAGGAAAAAAAAACAATGTGACAAATATGACAAAAGTTTTAATAGAAATTCATTAAGCATTATAATGGGCCTTGTTTGCAGGAAAGGATGTGCTCTTGTCACTAGCTTTAGTGATGATATGAATCTGTCAGAATCAAAAGTCATTTCTCTTGACCACTGCAGCACAAGTAAAATGTTTAGTTTGAATGCCATCTGTTTTGGTCATTATATGAAGCACTACACAAACAAATTTAATTCAAAATATTAAACAAAACAACAAAAAATGCATGCAAGGCAGTTAGACAGATTGCGTTTAGGTAGGCAACTTTGTAACTGGTGACCATCCCGAGGGCTGTTGCACCCTCTGCTCCCTGCTCTCTCTGCTACAGGATGTCAGCAACCTGCTCACATCAAATGTTTTTTTGCAACTTTCTGCATGAGCACGAGGCCAGAAAAAATCCTGATGTGACCAACAAGTTGATACTCCATAATTTTGAATACCCTAAATCAATGCACCTTTTAAGTTACATATATCGTTAGCTCTTGGGAGACAGAATTAATTGCACTTATGATTATCCATCACACCCTGTCAACAACCTGGAGGCACTGTGCTTGCCTATATCTGTGTACCTATCTATGTACACTGAGAGCAATGTTAAAAGAGAGTCATATTTATGGCCAATAAAAGTGATTCTGATTATGGTAAAACTAGTACTGAAATAATATCTGTAGCTACATTATTAGGGTTCCTATACACACAAAGGGTTGGTAGGTGATCGTTTTTCAAGGCTGTGCCAGCTTAAACGCAGAGGTGCTTTCATAGATTTCTATTAAAATAGACAACTGTATTGAAAATGAAGTTACCAACAGATAGCATGGTAGGCTATTGCTGTATACAACCAGAGCAAGGAGCAAGTTCAGCGTGTTGTGGCTCATGTTTGTTTGAACTTGACACGATCTGTACTGGGAACTCCAGGAAACTCACTCTGCACATTGGTTGTGCAACCAGAACTGAATAAAACACACTTTAAAAATACTGTTGTTGCATTGAGTGTCTGCAAAATTCTGTCAAATGGAAGTACTTGACACTTGGTTTTCAGGATTAAACTCAAGTGATAACGCTGTATGTGTTTCTTCTTCTATTTTTTTTTCCTAGCTGTGACCAGCACAGGTGTAAATGTGTACTACAATAGACACACTCGTCCAACCCATCACCCCCACCCTATCCCTTTACATTATTCTGCTGTTTACAGATTTGGACTCAGGGGAGTAGACTGTTACTTTAGGTTTCATCACTTTTTTATTCATAATTCATGGGTTTCACAGCGATGAAAATAACCACATCAGC
This sequence comes from Miichthys miiuy, assembly GCA_036365135.1. Classification (NCBI taxonomy): domain Eukaryota; kingdom Metazoa; phylum Chordata; class Actinopteri; family Sciaenidae; genus Miichthys; species Miichthys miiuy. The sequence continues at coordinate 21,956,682 of CM071603.1, forward strand.
ATTCAAGCATTTTTCAGTGATTTCAAGTACGCAGACAAACATTACTTTGTGCTTTGTCAAGCATTTGGAGTTTTTAACAAAAACAGGATGGGAGATTCCAGCAAATAAATTGCTAAAGCTCTCACCAGCTCTCGGTCTCTCATATTAGAACTGTAGGTCATTTGTCATTTAGGCACTGGAAACTTCTTTCCCCCTCACTGCTGTTCTCAGTCTTCTTTACTTGTTGTTGACCAATTCTTTCTGCTCATTTCATTTCATTTTGTTCCATATTTACTAATTTCCTATCGTTTGTGTGTTTGCTTTGCATCTGATCATTTTTAACAATAACACATTGACGTGCTGTAGACTAAATATTCTTTAGAAATTGGCTTCACAGGATAGAGAAGAACTGCTTAAAATACAGCACTGCAGGAAAACTACAGCAAAAACGACGACATATAAAATTCATGATGTATTCTTAAGTTGCTTTAGTTTAAAAATGGCCTGCTTTGCCTGTATACTCTTTTAATCTTGTAAGGAATGACTTTCTTTTCAAAGCGGTTAATTTGAAGTGCAAAACAAACTTTGAATAATGGATTACTGGTACTTTCTCCTTCTTAACCCGCATGGTGTAATAACCTGTCAAGATTTTCCCCAATTTATTTATTTACCCTCTTAGTGACATACTCTCTTGGAGCATTCCAGCATTTGTTTGGGTCTAAAAGCGAGTGCAAATAATCTCTCAGAAGAAAATTAAGCAGACAACAACCAGTGATGCTGCTTTGCCAGAGGCCAAGCATGTGGGCATATTCTGGATCTGACTAATACTTGTATTGCATTGCTTAGACAGCTTCTTTCTTTGCTTATTCAGAGATATCAACACACAAAGGCTTTGAAATAGCTGTCTCGGACTAATCTCCTCTAGGTCAGTAACAGGCTATTATACTAACATGGTTTAAGTAAATAGCTTATATTCATCGGTGGTGGCAATATTTTTTAATCTTTTAGCAATCATACTATTTAAATAGTAGATGCACTCAGTGTGTGCTGCAAAAAACAAGACAACATAGTGGAAGCAAGCTATATTGTTTTAGAGGAGTCATACTTAAGAATGTTTTTGTTTGGAGTGAACCAATGCATTAACCAGTTATACTGTATATAGCAGGTCTTGCTTTACTGTGTGAGGTCAGTATATAAATAATTAAATAAATTCAACCCTGTGTTTGATTGCTTGTTTGTTTATGCAGTAAAAATTCTCAGATGTGAATATATTTTTTCTTTGATTCATATAGTCTATATAGCATGTGTTAATATAAGTGGACACTGCTGCTGACGTAAGTAACAATAGAAGTAACAATACTACTTGCATGAATAAAATCTGCTCAAGACAAAGTGTGTCCTTCAGCAAAACACCACAAACCTACACACTCCCTTTTTCTTCAAATAAGCATAATCAGAATGTAAGTAAGTGAATGCTGGTAACATCGCCACAGTTCAGAATGACAAATGCATATTAGATTTTGGTAAACAAACATTGTATAGTGAATTAATAATCAATTAAATAAAACATTTGGAATTCATTGGTTGCTCATCATTATTTTAGATTACTCGGAACAGATGAGTACATATGTATATATTATTCTGACCTCTCCACATGCAATTTTTTTCCAAAGATCCGTTAAGCTGTGAATAATTAGGTAATCTCGTCAGCTCCTCTATGTAAATGTTTCACAAACTAATTAGTTGTTAGAATATATAAAACACCTGTGACATTATCATTTTGGTCATAGTATTGTACATACTTACACATAATTGAAGTTTTGTCCAATTAAAGAGCTGAATTATTTTAATTTAAAATTTTAAACCTGACAAGCAGATGGTGTTCACAGTAATATGCCTTCACACTTGTCATTGTGAAGATTTTGGTGAAGACAAAGCTCTCAATCTCACTAGTCAGTCTACTTCATGCGTTTATAACCCTCGGAGACCATGGCTACGACAGCTAAGATGAATTGTGGCTGAATGCACTCTGAGCATGAGACTGGTCTGAGTATAGCTGAACCTACATGTGGAAAGGAATCAGTTGAGGTGTTTAAGGCATTTGGTCAAGATGCTTTCTGGACACCTCCCAGTAAGTATTCCAGGCACATCTAACTGGGATAGTTCAAGCAAATCCAGAACATGTTGGAGGATCCCACCTGACCGGGAAAGACCTTGGGATCTGCCACAAGAAGCTGGAGGTTGTGGCCTCTTGCCACCAAGCCCCAGAGAAATGGCAAAAAAATGAGACAGAAAATGAGCATTTTGCCTTTTGCCTGACAGCTGGTTCTTGGTTTTAGACAGAGAGTTTGCTCTTTCCTATACAGTTCACTGAGTGTTCCTTTTTCAGCCCCTAATCAGGAAACACCATTCATTAACAAATTAGCAATTTTCAGAAAACATAAGTTGCTATGAAGACAAGAAACAAAAAAAAAACAAAAAAACAAAACCAGTTAGTCTATTGTTCACATTCTACAGTGCATGAACTCATACACTGATCTGAAGAGAACTCTGAAAGAATCTGAAGACACTAATAACTGTGAAGCCTTTCAATACTGTTCCCTAAAGCCAATAAACAAGTCAATACGATATTTATTTATATGCACAATATGGCTGTAAAAGGCAAATAATATGAACAGCTGCGTGCTACAACTAGGCAGAAAACAATCCTATCTGTACTGTCTCTGCAAAGAACTGCTCCAGGGGCCTACTATGATATATTTTTCTAGTATTATGATGCAATAAGAATAAGGTGCTTCCTCAGCAATTCCTATATGGTTTTCCTTCAGTATCCAGAATGTCCCTGACTTTGATCTCTTTCCATGTGTTGCGTGTGAGCCATTTGGATATCCACATCAGATACGGAGATAGTACACAAGTAGTACACAGATAGTATACACAAATAATTAAGTGTGTTGTGATGTTTACTGTACTGTAGGCAGCAGTCTATCAGTAGGCATCATTAAAAAATGCTAATCCCCTCCCTGCATCATGAGCTTAAGGTGACTATGTGAATAAAAATGATTATCTATGAAGCAGGAGTAGAGAGGAAACAATGAATTTGATATTCTGTGGTTAAGTGCTTATCAACACTGTTGAGAGGCACCCAGTGCTGCTAAACACTGTAGAGAGTTTTCAAGCAGTTGATGAAATATGTTTGCACAATACTTGCCTCTCCCCGTGCCTGTAAAATCTAATGTGTATGTCAAGCAACAGATCCTAATCCATACAACACTATGTTTTTCAGGGATAAAACCACAGACTGTATAAATGACAATGGACGTAGTATCCATGCTGTTATCTGTGATGGTCTAATTCAAAAATGGGCCGAGACATAGAGCATGGGTGGAGCTCGGGTGGGCTTAATTAAGCCTGGGTGCTCAACCAAGTCATCCATGACAGCACTTACCTGTCAATCAAAGTGGCCATGCTCTTAATTATGCATAACTTTGAGCCTTAATAATAATTTGATTGGGTGAGTTTATTTCTGCTGTGAACTTGGGCATTTTAATATGGAAGCCTATAAAGATTATCTTGTTTTATAGCCAGGTGCAAGTGGCCATTCGAGGTACTGCAGTTTTTTTTTTGCACTTCGCGTTGACTTTATTTCATAGCCATAGAGGGTGATGCTTAGGTGTATAACACAATATCAGTAGCCAATGCATCTGTACGCATTTTCACAAATTTGTCTGAAAATAATCATTAAAAGGTGCTATACAAAATGAATGTGATTCTTTGCTTTCCCCACAGACCCCACAAAGCCCCAGGAGGCTGAATTATGGAGATGAACAGGTAATAAATGATAAATGATTAATTATCATGAATATGATGAATTAAAAAAGAAAAAGAAAAACTAAAAACATTTATGAGTTAACATGCTTTGACAGCCGTCCTGAAAACCAATGTGTCCACTTCAATGAACACTTAATTGTCAGACTTTGTTATATCTATTACTGGGTAGGTGGTCCTATTATAATAATTAATGGAAGCAGGGTAAATTCAAGGTTATCCAATAAATACCTCTAAAGCAATGGGAACATTATTTGTTCATAGCACATCTGTGATTTAATTATTTGAAGCATTATGTCCCTTTTTGTTTGCACCGTTAGGCACTGTTAGTGTATTGTTGCAAGGTTTTAGTCAATTTGGGCGCACTTGTCTAATCACTTGTTCCTTGCATTTGGATGAGGCTACTCAGTCGATAGGAACACAGCCCAGAAGTGTTGTTTTGTATTTGCCTTAGCTTTGCCAAGATTAGCTTGGCTGCAGCTAAATTGCGAATAGTTCTGTGTGTGCTCCCACAATATAGGACAGTTCTTTCTTTTGTAATTTCACAGATTCAACAAAATACAACAAAAGAAAAAATCAAGAGCAGAGTATATTTTTAACCACTAAGAAAAGCAGCAATTTTCCGTGTTTGCCTTTGACATTAAAATGTCAGAATAGATTCATTTTGTACTACAAATCAATAATTGTTTCACGTTGTTAAAGTAAATTAATGTTTCTACAGTATTTTCAGTTGGACATTTTTTTCACGGCACATCAACCAGACATCCATTCATTGCTTCCATTGCAGATCTACACACCCCATTGTTCACTTGTAGTTAGCCTTAGTTTTTATACATTTCTCACTAAATTACATTTCCAAAGTACAGCCTTTGCATGGACTCCCTTCTCTTCACATTCCGTGAGGCAGTTTGCAACAAAACAATTGCAACAATTTTACTCTGTGCATTTGAATCCTACACATTAGCTTGATGTTGTCTGTATCTTTTAAATGTGTATAAGGCTTTAAATACTGCTGTGTCCTGAAGCTGCAAGATTGCACTTGATGGCCAATAAATTAAGCTGTTCAGGATATTTGTCTTTGCATAGGCTCAAAAGAAAAAAAAGTATACCGTCCATTGGCCTTTTTAAAATGCTTAAATGCATTGTACAGCATTATTTATTATGTAATACATTTTTCTTTCACATTTTCATGGCCCATTTCACTATTTGAGATTTCAAATCTCTACATGAAATATATAGAAGATATTTCAGGTGTATGGTTATGTATTTTATATTTGTATATAGTATGTAATACTATACTATACTATATACAAATATTTATTTCATATCTTTCTCTCATTATTATTCATTGCTATGTGAGTTGAGTACAGACCCGATGACCAGAGTTTAATTAAGACAATAACTGTGGCATTATGGGTAACACCGAAAATCCACCGGGCCCGTTCGCGGGACGGTGCGTGAGCGTAGCGTATTTGGTCCGTCCTGCATGCGACTTCAAACCCCACCGGGAGCGTTTCAGAAGCGAGCGTTTAGCCCGCCAGACTTTGTTTACTTGCTCAGATTTGGACATTTTCCCCGGTGTATGTTCTTCTAAACATGCTTCTACATGTGTAAATATGTTACGTAGTTAATTAGTTTTGCTTTTGTCTGTTTTTACGACTGGCAGTTTGCACAAGGTATTTTTTTTTGAAAATCCACCGGATTCTCTTTGCTTTTTCTGTGTCGAGGTGGTCTGTGTAAATTGACGCATGCTGCTCGTGTCAAGCGTCAAAAATAGAACAGACGCGTAAGTCACGTGTAGCCGAGCATCTAGACGCGTCTGGGACGCGTTTCAAACTGACCACTACAGAGCAGGTGGGGTTTGATACATGCGTGTATTACACGCCGATGACGTGACGCTCATGCAATGCGCCGGGTATAAGACAACTAACATATATGCAGAGGAAGGAAGGTCCCATCCAACCTTAATTATTTTTCTTAAAATTGATTTATATTGTGTATAATGTCCATTGGTGTGGTTTTACTTGGACAGTGGTATACATTTTATTCATTTTGTTTGATTCCATCACTTTTCTGTTGGCTAATAGGTTTTAGCCTGCTTATCAGAGATTTATATTCTATACTTTTTATGTCTTTTATTTTCTTGTAGTTTTCATGTCGTATGATGACGGAAGACAGGGAAAATACATCTTCAAAGGACATTTATATTATTTCATTAGACCAGCTTAGCAACAGTGTCAGTAACCATCTTGAATTGTTTTTCCTTTCACTGTGTTCATATTCATATGACTCATGAGGCTTGTATGAGTCATTTCAAAATGTCATTCATAGAGGTCTTTTTATACACCAAAAGATTTAAAATTATGTGTCTCGTTAAGTCCATGGGGTCACAGTGCATGGCACTTGAAAAATAAATGACCTTACCATACAATGCATTATTTTTAACACAGCAACCCGGAACACATAGTACAAGAAACTTGTTTTTCTGTTGCAGTGTGAATACAGCATAACAGCTACAACATGCAGAAAAAACTGTTAGTCACTAAAACATGCTGACATAAATGTCTTCATTCTGGTGTGGTGGCCATGCACAACTTTGGAGTATTTAATGTTTCTAACCGCTTCCCATCTGCTGTCAGTCTGTAAGGTAAGGACTTAATAAAGGTTGTGGGTAATAAAGTATTTCAAAAGGAACAGAGGCGATATCTGATTGACAAAATGGCTTCTATAAAAAGCTTTCCACTGTCAATACATGCACCTTAGGCCGTTGAAATGCTCTGCCTAATCATCAGATTCTCAAGGCTCAGCCCTGGTCTTTTCCACAGTGTGGAAAAGTCCCTTGTTTCCTTGCATTGGTTCCTTTGGGTGATTTTATTTATTTCCAGAGTTTGCATGCCAGGTGTGCTAGAGAGTTTAAGTTGCCCATACAGTAGGTGTAACTGGGGGGCATCAACCATCACCACCACTACTGGACTCATGAGGCTGATGGTTGATGAAATGATAAGGATGACGAATCTTTGATTCAGACAGGGTAGTGATGCGGTGAGGTGTGCTTTACAGGAGCATGCACGTACTGAAGGTAGAGAGAGAAAATCAGATTTAAAAAGACAACAGCAAGACTATAGGCTAAGAATGTAGGGGTGTCTCTGTGCTATTGGACAGATGTGACCAGCTGATGCCACAGTTGAGAACCTCGGATAATGACAACAAGGAACTTAAGGTGAGCATGTGGAGGTAACTGCAGGATGGAAAAAGAAATTACAAAAAAATATAATTAAATTGCAAAAATGTACCTACAGGCTTATATGCAAAACAATATACATCCTGACTGAACTTTTTCCAGAGCTTAGTTGTAGAAAATAAACTTTTTCTAATTGGCATGCCTCTACGTTCTCTCTCTTCTCCTTTGAGTCTCTTCAACTATATCAGTGAATAAGAGAGCTTTAACTTGTTCTGAGCCAATTAACCTGATTCATGGACAGGTGTGCCAACTGGCAATGTCAAGAGAAAACCAATCCCTCCCTGCATCCAGCTGGTGCTCAAAGCCCCCCCCCTATCCAAACGCATTGTGGCTTGTGAACTACTCCCTGGAGGATTTTGCAATATGGTTTCCATCAACACACTGAAGTGCCCTTCAACAAGGAACTGAACCCTAACTGCTCAAAGTGTGCTGGGCTGGTGATCCTGACCTTTGAAAGCATATGATGTATGTCTGGCTGCTGTTTCTGTTTGTTATCACAGTGGGATGAAGATATTGAATTCGTTATAATGTGATTTACAAATGTAATTTTGTTAATGTAGCTTACAGATAATAAAAGATACTTTACATACTGCTCATCACACTGAACATGCTTCATTCATATGTAACAAAGGAAGTGCAAACACCTTTGAAAATACTGAATTATTCAGATGCCATGTGAGCTGAACAGCAATCACACGCTTGAATCTCCCATAATGAGTTAACTCAATTGTGGTGTAAGAAAAATGTACTATTCACTATTTAACCCCCCATGAACACTGAACCTCCTATAAATTGTTTATAAATTAGTATAAAAGGAAATTCTTTGGCAGCATCAGCAAGACTGAACAGTGCTGCAAACCATGTGGTGTGACTTGTGTAGGTGTGTTCATTACATTGCATTACACATTAGTTTTTAATAATGTATGAGAGAGTATGTACTCATTTAATGTTAGTTTGTATTATTTGCCTGTTAATCAAAACAATTGCTTGTAGGCATGCACACACACACACAGTGTGCAGTAGTGTATAGTAGTGCGAGGTAGATCAGATAATAGACACAGCAGTTGTTGCATTTACGTAACTGAAGTAGATTCACATTTTATCCACTTTGAGATGCATATTTCAGTGTACCGATCAGTTTCAATATCTGAATGACCAGCTTGAAGTGAACTAATGCATCACAAGTGTGTTTGCACCTTTTAGGTGCTTGGGGATGAGGATGGAGTTCAGAAATATATGTTTTAACACCAAAATGGAGTGGTAGTGCATTGTATTGTTGAGAATCACTCAACAAAATAGTTTATTTATACATTGATTTTCCTACTACAGTCATAGTGACTGTGCAATTTTTTTTGTATGTGGCTGTACACTGACAGGGAAGCGGGGTCGAGTTGTTGCTTGCTATCATTCTGCCAGGTGTATAAGCACACTGCACTCAATTTTATAGGTAGATAGGTCATAGGTGGATAGATAGGAAGATAGGTCATTTACAGCTCCAGCCTCACCCTTAACTTTGGTGTCACCGGTGGACTACAGGATACTAGTCAGTAACCAATGTTAGGTAAAAATGCAGTAAAATGCAGTAAAAGTGTCCACTGTGAGGCGCCTCCATGGTAGATGATAAAGTACCCACAGTGACCCAGTGTGCAAGAAAAAAAGTCACTTCTATGGTACATTTCCGGTGGAGAAAATGTGACAAAGTGCCCTCCAGGGTGCCCTTTTTATTTTCGCACCCGCCCCTCAAACAGCCTGAGTCTGCCACTGTGAAGTGTTATACATTCATGAAATGTATCCATTATCTATAAACGCTTATCCTTTGTAGGGCTACAGGGGGCTGGAGGCGATCCCACTCACTAGTTCATCACAGCCCTGACACATAGAGACAAACAACAATTCACGCTCACATTCACACCTACAGGCAATTTAGAGTCATCAATTAACCTATTTAACCTGCATGTATTTGGACTGTGGGAGGAAGCTGGAGTACTTAGAGTGAACAAGCAGACACAGGGAGAACATCCAAACTCCACACGGAAAGGTTCTAGCCCCAACCATGAACTCCCCAGCTAGGAAGGCCTCCAGATGGGAGGGTGAATTTCAACTCAGTTCCTTCTTGCTGTGAAGATACAGTGCTAACCTAGCCACCATGTCCTGGTCCTCCCAGCCAAACCTACAATACACCATGACATGAACTTAAAAATTGACTCCCTGTATTTTGCCCCCACCAGGGTGGTGAGAAACTTAGGGGTTATGATTAATGACCAACTAACCTTTTCCAATCATGTCGCCTCACTTGCCCGGTTGTGCTGCTTTGCACTTCACAACATCAGAAAAATCAGACCTTACTTAATTCAACATGCTACTCAACTCCCGACACAAGCTGTGGTTATCTCAAGATACTGTAATGCCCTCTTGACGGGCCTCCCAGGTTGCACAGTGAAACCCCTTCAGATGATCCAGAACGCAGCGGCGCTCCACTGGCTACCGGTTGCAGCCCGCATTAAATTCAAATCGCTAATGCTCGCCTACAAAGTTGTCTCCGGTACTGCACCTACCTACTTGAACGCCCTTATACAGGCATATGCTACCTCACGACCATTGCGCTCCTCCAATGAACGACACCTGGCTCTGCCACCCGTTCGTTCAAGGCAATCCAAACTCTTCTCGCTTGTTGTTCCCCATTGGTGGAACCCACTACCAGTTCCTACCAGAGCAGGGGCGTCCCTCTCTACCTTTAAAAAAACTCCTGAAGACCCAGCTCTTCAGAAAATACCTTCTCTCCTAGCACTTATTGCTGCACTAACGCTTCTTATCGCACTCTACCTTGATTGTTCCCTTTTCTGTAAGTCGCTTTGGATAAAGGCATCTGCTAAATGACTAAATGTAAATGTAATGTAAAACCACGTAATAATATGCACATGATGATAATATGAATATGTACAGTCAGCAGTGTAACAAGTGAACCGTTAGCTAACACTTTTCTCGGTCATGAATGAATTGTCAAGCTCAACCGCAAACCCAACACGGATGAGTACTTGAGGTGCTCAAAAGAATGGAAGGTTTGAGCATCTACATTTCCGGTGACAACTGAGTAGCCTTAACGTGTTGGTGAGTACAGTGTGATAAGGTCAAAAGCTCCAGAACAAGTATATGAGCAGACCATGACAAAAGAATCTCAACTAGGTTCAATACTTTTATGAATACATTTATTTCACATGCAACCAAGTATAGCAATCCTCTCTTATCATGTCATTGGAAGTAAATGACAGCTTCAAATTATTTAACAGTGCTACTATAAAAGCTGCATGATCAAGGCTCTGAAGTCCAGATTATTTTAAAACTGGACAAGGAGAAGACAAGTTCTAACTAAAAGAAAAATAAGGTCACTGCAATGACCCTCCGCCATCGCATCATTTTCTATAAAGCCTTGTTATGTGTGGCAATGTTATTGAGGTTAATGCCAATAAGAGGCAGGGGAATGCTTGCTTTGATGGATGAGGAGAACCGGCATTTAAACCTGAATGCTTAGACCGACAAGACAATCCTCTACTGAAAGAAGAGCATGCAATAACTCCAAATGGGATGCCTGAGAATTAATGTCTATGTTTTCTCACGATGTGTTATCTAGCTTGATGGTCAAGATAGTATATTTTGCACTTCCTCATCTGTCTTCTTTTTTTTTTGACTCTGCAGAGTAATCCATTTCCCTCAATTTCAGGTCTCGAGGCTTGCCACTGAGGTCCACGGGATCAATATTTGCCAAGTTTAAACCACAGGATTATCCGTCTGTCAGGGCTCACAACAGAAGCTCTCAACTGTGACATAAATCTTGGACTGTCCTCCACCATTTGAGAAGGTCACACCTCCAAACAGCCATTGTTATATTGTACACCTAAAGGATGGATTAAGTAGTCGATAATGTCACTCCTACACATACACTGTACAATGCTATGCACGATAAACCTATTCTTAAATTGACCATATATGATTTAATCCCTCTGCCACACTGCTTTGTTTACTGTGCTGAGTTGTTCTTGATGAATCGCATGAACCAGTTTCCATTGTGGACTGGTTTAATACAGTCAGAGGATACATTTTTTCCATTGCTTTAATGTCAGTTTGCATTAGACTACTTATTTTAAGTATAATGAGAAATATGTGCATTTTCACCAATTAGCCCCAAACATACCATGGTTTCAAGTTCACTGGATATTTGTTTTCAAATAATGTCAACAGTGAGAATTATGGCTCCATGTGACTTCTATTATAAGACCTGCACAAAAAAGTATTAAAAAGGGGTCTATAGAGAGACTTAAGAACACGACCAAAATATGAAATTAAAGGATAATGTTGATAAAAACAACAATGCATTAGTCCAGCTCTCAGTACTCACCTACTTACCCCGCCTGTTTGTGTCTCTAAGCCTTAAGCCCTTTGGGTCCTGTTGAAGGTGTAAATCTTTTAAAAACATCCCACAAATACAGTAAATTCTTTCATTTTTAAGAAGAGGTTCAACAATTTCTCAACAGCTGGGCACTGCATTTTTAGCAAACATTGCCCAGTAAACATTGCATCTACTCCATGTATGTAATGTACGTGAGATATGTCTGGCTTCATCGGCGGTACATGTTAATATGATCAACTAAGTATTGCAGTCATGGAGAATACAAATTAAAACAATACACAGGCTAATGCACTCAGTTTTTTTTCAGTTCTGTGGACTACTCATGGTGAGTTTAAACAAATCTGTTTACATTCCTTCTGTAATTAATTTACTGTTGTATGTGTCTGTTTGGTGAGATGTCAAATACACATAGAAACACCCTTTTATACAACTGTCTTTGACAACATTGAGCTTATCTAATTTATCTAATTAAGACATGCTTGGTTAATTATTAATATTATGCAGATCAATTTGTTCTACATTAGTCACTATTAATGCAGTTGCTGTCAGTCCAACATGCATAGAACATGAATAATAGGCTATACACAAATAGATTTGTGAGCAGAATTACACAGAGGAATATCAGCAATATTTCTAAAATTAGGCCTATCGCACAGGGCAGTGTCCTTGCTCAGCAGCGAAGGTCACCTGTAAACTCAGCATTAATCTCCCAAAGTGCAGTGATGGCTCCACTTTGCCCTTGGAGAGTAGCATGGCACATTTGGGTTCATTACTGTAAATCTTGGCCCTGTCTTCTGTGATGCATTGTTAACATTCATTGCTCGCTTTTTGTTGGTGTAATACAGAAATCTTAAGTAATTAAACAAACATGGCGCCTGTGAGTCTGTTACTCTGTCAGTCTGTGTGTCCGGTTATCATGCACTATTTCAGCTGGTAAAAAAATCTGATTTAAACCATGGAATTTACTTTATTTCTCATTTTTCATCTGACATTGACAAATTGATTAATTGTCAATAAATCTATTTGTGTATCAATTGCTGTACTTCTGTCAAAATATTGTAATGACAAATTGGTTGAGGATTTAACAGCCAATATTTTAAGACGTATAGTGACACAGGATCAGCAAGGCACACCATTAATCAAACTTATTTGTGCCCCATCACTGCTGCATTAGAAGAGGTAGTAGCTGTATTTTTAAAGGAGAGGTTATCACTGATATCTCCTACTGTTATCATTGTTAAAAATGGAGGCGGGGCTGAGAGCATTCAATAGCCACAGGCTTTGACATGCTCAGGAGTCAAAGCTGCCCACCTGGGACATAGTGGTGTTGGTGTTGGTGAGAATTATACTGTAAGTCATATAAGAGTTTTCTATATCGGCAAGGCTTAACAATGTGACAAATACAATGTGGCGTGGTTCTAAAGTTCACGTTGCTAAAAAATCTTGTTAAAAGAAAAGAAGAAAAAAATTAATATAAATTTTAAAAAAAAGACAGATGAAAATAAATATACGGAATACATTTATGTACATTTGTAACAAGTAAAAATATGCACATACTGTAAATACCCTTAAAAAAAAAAGAACATATTAAATATGCGTTCACGTGTGAAATTTTGGATTTTACATATATAATGTCCAATTATGGCCAATATTCAATCCATGTTATTTAAAAGCAAAAGAGAGTGAACAATTATTATTATATAGTTTTTGTAGTTTATCTTTGATCCACCGTACTTACAGTTAGAGTTTGTTCCTGCCCAAACAGGAATAACCAATTCCCCCGTGGACTATAGTCTTCCACTGTTAGCTTGGGGAGGGATAAGACTGCAATGTGTCTCTTCCAATACATGCGGAGTCACCAGCTGCTTATTTGTGCCACTTATTTTTACCTGTCACAGAGCACCTTCACCAGGAGGTTGTAAGACACACAGAGGTTAACAAAGCACACAGTATGTTGTGGAAAATGGACAGCAGCAAACTATACACAGACCTCAACATGCTAAAGCACTTATATGGATCCTTAAAACCTCATTTTGTAGGACACAGTGTTGAAACACTCGGTTTACTGTGCTACTCACGCACACTCAAAGGATGTCACTGACAAAGCTGATTGATAAACGACCGTTTTGTCAAACCACTGACTTCCTGTGCTGGATTTTAACTTAAATTGAATTTCAAGCTCCAATGAGATGTCAGTGTTAACACACTAGAAACCCTCTCAGGGAAAATGTTGCTGTCAATGCAGAAAGACATTTTGGCTTTTCCTCCTTCATTCTTTAGCCATTCCCCAAACATCCTCATTCATCATTCATTCAAATACACTTTGAAGGAAGGGACATTTCCCCCAACTGGTACGTTCTGAAGTGAAAGTATTGAGCTTACAAAGAGATGCACATTGTGTTGTGTTTTTCAGTGGATTTCGGGTTTATGCGGGTAGATTAAATTGAAATTTTTCACACGTGGTATGTAATTATCGAGCGGTAACGTCCCTGGCTGTTAAAGTAAGCCAGTGTGGCAATTCTGAATACTGCAGTTAGTCGAATGGCCACTTAAGGCTGGCTACAAAACAAAACAATCTCCATAAGCCCCTATATTAAAATGCTTCACAGCAGAATAAACATATTTACAACCTGGTACAAAAAGTAGTTTCAGTTTCAGTGAACAGTGGGTGCCATCACAGGTGGGGTATTTGTTCAACCAGGCCTCACCTCCAACCCCAACTCTCAAATCTTTGCCCATATTTAGATTTTCCATATTTAGTTAGCCATGTTTAGGTGGCAGGACTGCCAAGATGCAGAGGCCAGACCCACCACATTCTGTTTATGGTAAATATATGTCATTTAATAGCTTCATGCATAATATTTGTTTTATATAATGGGCATGGCCACTTCAGGAGCAGTTGTGGATTATTCATGAGTCTTCATGTGCGTGTGTATCTAACACATAATAAAGGATAAATTCTGACATCAATTTTCACCTCTGAACAAAATTACAAGTTCTGTTCAGTTCAGTGTTATTTAAATCAAAATATTTAATTCAGCAAGAAGATGGGGGATTAACATCCAGTCATGACAGTAAGCGCATCAAAGATTTTGCAGAGCATATCATTTTACAAGTTTACACTAAAGCCCTTTTGCCCCCCCCCATGACTATGCCCTCTGATAGGCTATGAATATTATTAATAAGTGTTATCAACATTGCACAGTCCAAACATATATACTAATTCCAGTGTCCAACTCTGCATAATCAAAAGTAAAGAGTCTTCTTTCTGATGCTGAGGCCATTTTCATTTTATTAATGTAGCTCAAATAGCTTCTCTACAATCCCAAAGAGCTAAAGTGGATGGGCAGTTTTAATGTTCTAAATGACTAACAAGGATTCTCATGGATGAGTGCAATTATTCTTAGAGGTTAATGTTAGACTCCTGAAAAGCTCCACAGTAATTGATAAATGGGTGTATAGCCCAGAGATGTATTCAGGGTTACTGGGCTGCAATACGCCTGGAGCAGCTCTTACACTGAATTATTAAAGACTGTTCTTTTCCCATTTCTTTGGAGTGGTGGCTTAAAAAATTGAACATTAAAGTAACATATATATATATATATATATATATATATATATATATATATATATATATATATATATATATATATATATATATATATATATACACGTGTGATATATATAAAGCCGCTAAAACTTACACACTGGACCTTTAACAATGTTTCTAAAACCATATTTTTAGTGGAAGAATGTATTGTCATCATTTCTAACAAGAGAGGTCTAGGCTGGCTATTTGAAAGTATTCTTTTCAGTGTCAGATACAAGAAATGTTCTTTGTTGTTGTTATGTGCACACTGTTACCCAGTGGTGAAAAAACTGTAAACAAGGCTCAGAATATGATGGTTTCTCTGAACTTTTCAATACATGTCAAAAGGCCTGGATGCACTGCAGTGTTGCATTTTTGAAAAAGTAAAAAAGGGAAGTAACCTGACAATAATTAAAAAAAAAAATCCTGCAATTCATTTCTAAATAGCTGAAGAGAAATACTTTATTTTGAGTGTTTTTTATATGTTATGTCTGAGATTTGAGTCCTACAGGGAACTTTTGTTTCATGTCATCACCCCTTATTTGCTGTTAGCTCTCTACAGCTTTCTATCTAATAACGAAAAAATAAAAAAATAAAAAATCCGAAAAATAATTGAAGATAGCAAATAATAGAAGGCAATGGCTATGAACTTTAATATTCTCAGTCCAGTAACCCTGAACACTTGGTGGCTGAGTGGGAGGAACAAAAAAAACTGACTACAACCACTTTATCAGAGTCAAAACTGCAGTTAGACTAATTGTCAATACTCCGCCTGGAGTGAAGAGCATCTGTAAGGCAAAACAGTACAGCCAAACCTTTCAGTTTAATCATTTTTTACTGTAATACCTACAGGGTCTGGAAATATGCCTCCCACCGTGAGCTTGACAACAACTCCTCCTGGCTTGTTACTTTCCCCCACCCACTCATGGCTTCTGTGCATTAGCATACTCAATACACACCGCCATTGATTGATATAGAAGCATTGCGTACTTAATTCAGTCTAGACAATCTCACTTTATGTAACTATATTGCTTGACTTGCTGTGGCAAAGTGCAACTGACTTTCGACAGTGTGGGTTGTGACAGCTCCTTGTACTGCTGTGCTGTTGTTGCATGAGACTCGGTGGGTCGTCAGAGCGACCGCCTGCACCTAGAAAGGTGGGAGGGGCCAAAGACACAAAAGGATTGCTCTTCCATGCTGGGTAGCCTTGACCTTTCATCATGGCATCCACACACTCTTTGTTTGGTTCAAGTTTGCATTTCTTACAACATACATACTTATGTTCATTCATACATGCCTCACACAACTAACTATAAATCTACGCCTTTACACCCCATCTTCTCTCCATCTTTTTTTTGTTAATTTAATAAATAAGTTTGGCATTGGCTTTTTGTGTGTGTATGTCAGCTCCTTATGTTGTTACAAGCCTGAGCCAAGTTTATCATGTTCCTGAGGATTCTCATACAAACTCAAATGCACTGTGCTGAGAATTAGTTCAGTACTGCAGGAAAACATGCAAAGACCTCACACAAAGGCCCCAGTAGGCTGGGTTAGGGTTAAAATCTCAATTAAGAAAAATCTCAAGAATCTTGAGGTGATATTGCTCACGATTGAGCCACTTGGTTGCCCATTAATTTATTACTACTGACTACAACAGAATTATAAACAAGGACGGATGGAAACAATTTGCCACCTACAGCAGCAACTGACTGCAAGACTTGCCAGACAGCGTTGGCTAATTTGATATTAGAAATACTAGCTGCAGGCTAGACACAGCTGAAAATGTTTGTTAGCTGTGGACCTCAGACCAGGGTTGTGCCAGAGTGAATTGTTTTGGGTCAGACCAGCAAAAAATTCACACTCATGGAACACTGTAAAATAGAGGTTTACTATTGCTTCAGTCATCTGTTTGATATCAACTGCTACAGGTGGACAAAATAACACACAAAATCAGAAATTCAGGTACTTTAAACTTTTCGCTGGTCTTTTTTAAATAAGAAGAATTCCAACACATGAAATGAAGGAAGACAGAAAATACTAAGGGCAGAAGGAGGTGAGTCAGTCTACAACTCTGATATCAAACGAGTTTGGATGCTGTGTAAAACATAAATGAAAAGAATGGATTGATTTTCAAATCCTTTTTGGCCTATACTCAACTAAATACAGTCTGATAAACTGTTTTGTAAATATACAATAATTTGGGACAGGGGCAACAAAAGGGGCTTAAAAACACCTGTTTGAAACATTCTACAAGTAAACAGCATAATTGTTAATTGGTAGTATCATGATTAGATATGAAAATGGCATCCTCGAAAGGCAGTCGAGTCAGTTGTTTACAAGCAAGGATGGGGTGAGATTTCACCACCGTGTGAAAGACTGCATGAGCAAATAGTCCAACAGTTTAAAGTTGAAAAGTATGCTGTGTTCTGACAAGTCTACATTTTAGCTTTTGGAAATTATGGACATCTTCTCCTTTGGGCTATGTACATGTTTTATATAGCAATTTGTCTGGAAATGGGTACAAAGTGAAAGATCCATTTAGACTTTTGGCAGCTGATGTAAGGATGCTTCTTATATTTTATATTTTTAAATTCATTATGAAAGGAGCCACTGCATTCTTTTCCTTTGGTGTGCAAATAGTAAATATTTCTCCAATATAATAAACTTAGAAAGCATTATTTATCAGATAGCAATTTATTTTCTAAGTATTTGAATACGGCTCATATTTCAAGCTTTGTTTCATTCAATTACGCTTGAGGAAATAACATTTCCTTCCTTACTTTTAATAAGATTTGAACAATGAGTGGTATCTCACTCAGTAACCAAAGTAAAAATATGTTGCTATAGAGACAAATGAAAAGTCAGAGCATCTATATTGCACCCCTGCCTCATTCTCACAACCCTCCTCCTGCCCTTCCCATACACCATTTCTATCTTAGTGTTTTAAACTTATTTTGCCCCGTTATTGGTTAAAGAAATCTAAGGGCACATTTCCATTAAACAGCAAAGTGCCATATCTTACAAGCTCACACTGAGCTTATAGTCAGCTGCTGTCAGTCTGTTTATGCTTTTCATCCGGGTCAGATTCAGAAAGCTTTCTACTAGTTTTTTTCCTTATACATCTATGTTTATATTTTCTTTATTTCACTTTTAGATTCAAATACTCACAGTATACCTGGACAACTCTGAAGGCACATTAGTGTGAGCTGCACGCCCTCTGAAAATGATTCCTTTATACAGCCTAAAATGCTGACAGCAATTTTGTTGTTTTTTTTTTTTAAGTGTGCTGAAATTTAACCTGGCATACCTGTTCTATAGTGCAGCCTGCCAGAAGGGGGCTTCAACTGAACACATCATACTGCTTTCACCTCAAAGGTAAAATCAATCTGAAGAGCACCTAGAGTGTAGAATAGGAATGGTAGGGGGGTATTAGGGTAAGTGTCTCTCTTGGCCCTTGACATCTATCTGTGATGATGACCCAGGCACAGTGTGACCCTCCATCCATGCTGCTTCAAGAGAGGTCAAGATTTATGTCATGGCTATGAACTTGAGGTCATGCTATCTCGGTCCAGCAGCTGTGTTCTCTCTCTCTCTCTCTCTCTCTCTCTCTCTCTCTCTCTAGCTTACCAAGTTTCAATTCTCAGGGGGGGGCAAAAACGCGTGGAAATAAACAGTTGGTCCACGTATTGCATTTTTCTTGTTTGAGAAATAACAATATGGCACATGAACTTTGAGCCTCCTGTAGTTATTTATGTTATCTAAACAAATCTGATTGTTGCTCTTTCAGTTTCCTGTTGTTGCATTGCCAAAAATGGTCAAACGCAGGTTATTTTATCAACATGCCTTTAGGTTTCTAAGAAAAAAAAAATGCATTAAAGAAAAATATGAGCTCAACCAGTAGTTGATACAAGTCTTAAAGGCCTACTGTAGACCAGGCCATTGCTGCTGCACTGCTGTGTATTAACCAATATAAGCTTTCTGTTTTGACTCATTGAAAGCAGTGCACAGTTCACTGCTGTTTATTTATCATTTATTATGAAGTGATCCAAAATTCAAGAAAAATGGTATATTTTGTCATGGAACGTGCATTATTTGTACCTGCGGTGCTGTATATTAGTCATTGTCTGTTATCTCCACGATGCAGTGAATCTTAGTGGCATTTGATATGTGATCCTCAAAGGAGACATAACTTTTGAGTTGTTCAGTTCGGTGCTTTGACAAGTCATGAAATCAGTATGATGTTCTTTATACTCTCCGGAATAGTTTAACTGGTAGCTACAGGGGCTTGATATAATAACTTCAATAACTGTAGATTATAATATGTCCTGCACTAAAAATTTTAGTCTAAGAGAGGTGTTGGTTCCATTCTATAGGATTGAACCAACACACTGCATATATTCACACAGCCTAACCCTGTCATAAATCCATAAAATAAGCAAATATCCTTTTTATGAACATATATTCTGAAATGTCCCTTTAGGCTTCCCGCCAGGGGGGAGATGTGGAGGCAGGCTCAGCATTTAATGAATATTCAGTGAGACATCTCAGGGTGTCAGCTCAGTAGGTGGGGAGAGGGCGACGTGGTATATGTAAACTGCTTTGCTGTAGAAGGAAGTCACAGATTTCAGTGAATGCTGTGTTTCTCTCCGGAAGTTACTTTGATGCAACTGATGTATCATTATACACAACATTACACATCACTACACGCTGCAAGTCCATTGACTACGCACAAGTGGTCTTGATTATCTCGCATACATCTTAACCCAATTATTATCTTATTACAGAGGGATGTTGATATGAACACGTTCTTTTATCACAGTCCAAATTATATGTTGCTCAAATTTCCTCTGTTACTTTAACTTCCTTCCACCCTTGCAGGATGCGACTGCATAAGAACACTGCCTCACTCATCCATTGTCTTTTGTTGTTTATTTCAGGAAGAACTGACACAAATACTGGAGATAACACAGCCAGAATTGTTCAGTGCATGAGTTTTATTTGCCTATAAGATTTGTGTAAGTTTAGCTTACTCTATAGGTTTGATCAGTCAATACCGATGGTCTGTCCAATAGTCCAATGGTCTGTCCTTTTGCTAAAATGAAAATGAATCTTAAAATTATACAATTGTTTCACAACTTCCAATGTTTTTAATGGTCGTATGGTTTTATATTTGTTTATGCTGCATGTTTTTTATAAGAAATGTCTAACCCTGTTGTCTATCATTAGTTTCAACTCCAAGCTTAGAGTTCATTTCAATTACAGAAGAGAACATTATGCAGTAACAGGGTATTCCGGGTCAGTTGTAATTACTTTCCACTTACTCATCCAAATGTAGTGGCTAAATCAATTCTTATTGACTGGATACACATATATTATCTCTATATATCCTTATTTATGTCAAATGTGGTAGATGCTTATAAAAACTGAGTGAAAAGAAAAATCAAAACAGCTATATGATGCAGATAATCTTGTTGAATACAGCACCCTTGTGATTATTATACCTAATTCGTAATTATCTTCACTGGGTTAATTTGTAACACAGCTGTTTATGTTGGATTCCATTACAAAGTTTGTCATTTGATAGATTTTTTTTGTATAGTTGGCACTAACCAAAAAACTTCCAGGAGACTTTTATCACCTTTGTTATTACCGTAATAATGTACATTTTTGAATTTACCCTCCCTCTGTGTGAAGTTTACATGTTCTCCCCATGTCTGTGTCGGTTCTCTCCAGGTACTCCCAATTCCTCCCACAGTCCACTTAACTGGTTAATTAGTGTCTCTAAATTGCCCGTAGGGGTGAATGTGAGCATGAATGGTTGTTTGTCTCTGTGCCCTGTGATGAGCTGGCGGCTTGTCCAGCATGTGCCCTGCTTCTCGCCCAAAGTCATCTGGGATAGGCTGCCCACCGTGACCCTGATGAGGATAAGCAGTTACAGATAATGGATGGATGGATTTACCCTTGTCATTAATTTATGTAACCTTTCTGCCTACTCTGGCCTGAGCCAGTTTATACATGAAATTTAGAGCAATAATAAAATGAAGGCTTACAGTACAGTCTTCTAAAGTATCTTCAAAGCAAAACATGTGCATGTGAATATTTAACAGCAACTTCTACACTACGTTATATTAATGCAGTCACCTTTATACAAACAAATGCAGGTGCACTTTCACTGGATTTGCCCTGTCCTGCATCTGAGAAGATAAACTCCAGACAAACTGCCCCCATGTATTTTTGGATAGAATTAGGAGAGTGTGATCATTTATGTCTTGTTTAATATTTGAAAAACAAAGTCATCCATAAGTAAACCTCACATTGCATATTATGCTCATGTTCTCTAATTTGCGTTCATCTTACGTCCAAGAGTGATGGAGATTCCACTGCTGTTCTCAGTTTTTGGCTTAAAGCAGGGAGAACCAAGCAACCTAAGTCTATTTCTCAACACAAATCCTGATTTTACAAGGGTGATGCAAACCTTTGCCCCCAAAACCTTTCCGATGTTTGTCTTGTATTGATTTGGCAGATGAGCCTGGCTGCCTTTATATCCTTGTAAGCTTCCAAATTTTCATATTAAAGATTTTATAATGCTGACAACTATTTTTCATTGCATTATTTTCCAATACATATGAATCATTTGAACATTTCTCTTCTGGGTTAAATCAGCGTGCAAGAAATTAAGTATTTCTTATCATCATCCCCACTGATTCATTGGTGTACATGTCCATTGAAATACAAATACTATTATGAAATCTAAATGTTGTACTTGCAGTGTCATAGTGCTGCTGGCTGCTGTTCTTAATGTGTTTACATAGTCTTTACAAACCCCTCCCTCTGGTTGATATTTCCCTCCATTCATACGGGACTTTATGTACATCAAATATTAATGCTGTACCAACAGAAAATGGCCGCTCCAAAAAAAAAAGGATGACCTACTTCCCATATTTAGCCCCAAAGGAACTGTCTTTGGAAAAACATGAGAGAGGGATGTTTAGCCAACAGGGCTGCTCTTTTAAGCCTCAGCTGAACATGGTTCTTAATCGCATCCTGGTTCTGTCTCTACTTTTTCCTGTAACAGTCCACCCAGACAGTCATGAGACAGGATATGTGATAGTTTAAGTTCTGTGTCACTACCAAATATCTATCATGTTTGTATTTGTATTAATCATACAATGATGGTTTGGGGTGAATATGACAAAATATAAAGAGATATTTTTAATAACTGATTGCTTACACAAATTTTTGATCTGGGAAATCAATTCTCAGTCTCTTCCAAGTGTGAAACAAAAATGCAGCCTGTCTTACACTCAACAAGAGTTTTAAGTCTAGATAAAAACAAAAACAAAATTGTAATGAAATAGAAACACAGAAAGGAAAATCATTGTATTAAACACAGCCACAGAAAATCTGTTTTAATTGTAATGCTGCTGTTGGTGATGTCACATAAAGGAGGATTCTCTGACTGTGGCACAGCACACTACGCAGTATTATACTGATAGCGATAGTGAGTCAACTGGCCAAGAATCAGGCTTCAAGCTATGTGCTTGCATCCAAGCTACACTGGTTTGGACCAATCAACATCCTATGAGGAACTCTGCGTGACAACAAAGAGGAAAAAAAAAAAGAATTCTCATTGGCTCAAAGCAATTGGCAGACAATAAGCATTTGATGGGTGTCATATTTCATAAATAATTAAGGCATTGAAACCCATATTCTAACCGTCAAGTATCTGAAACAAATAGAGGGAACACAGTTGCAAAACCAAACAAACAAAACACAACATGATAAAAAATGTTATAAATTTTCAGAAGCTAACAATCATACAAATGCCACTGAACAGCACGTATATTATATAGAGTTATATATATATATATATATATATATAGATATATATATATATATATATATATATATATATAACTCTGCAATGTTCTACAACTGAATACAAACATAGCACAATACATAGCAGACCCAGAAGGATAACCAGTAGTTTTCTAGAAGAAACAAGTGAATCAATCATTCATACGCATTCTGCTGACCTGTCTGCAGTGGACATTTGGGGGAGTTTTTGAGTAGATGCCATATTGAACTACACTATTTAACCAGAACCTAAAGCTCAACCTTCGCGTCTCCAGTTCCCCACTTCTGCTCTTCCTCTATAAGCTGTCATGTGAACAAGGTTGAAATTCAACCTAAATTCCTGCAGGCTATGTTTCAGCTCTAAACTCCAGCCTGTGCTCTTGTACATTTGGGCACTTAGCACTTCCTTCCCTGAGGCAACGTGGTCATCACTCCATTTGGAAAAGGACCACATCATCCGCAAATCCTGTCCAAATTACATTTGTTTCTCCCAGATCTTTCTCTTTCACTGTTTCGCTGTCACAAATGCACTGTGCAAAAATGGTCTTTGCCACCTTTGGCTAACACTATTGTACGTTTTTTGTTTGATGACATGTTTGACATGAATACACTTGACCTGAAAACTCGGCTAACTCTTAATGAATCCTCTCGACAGCGACGTTATTTGATAATTTATTAACACTCTCCTGACGTGCTTTACTGCTGTGGGATTGTAACTTTGACATTAATATGCAAGAACTTGGTGGTAATGAAGCTCTGTTCCAAACCCTATTTGCTGTGGTACAGCTTCAGAATGGGTACATGGTCTCATATGTTAGTGATCCCCATGTGAGAGAAGAAGCTCACATGCCGATTCAACACGCAAGTTCACACGCGTGAGCTGACACTCATAGGTGTGCACACGAATAAACAGAAGAAATAAACAAGACTTAATCACCATGCAGTCGTAAAAAGACATGTGTTAGTGTGCTACACGTGATATAAAAAGAATTCATTTGTTTTGCCACTATCTTTTGTGCATATTCATCCTGAGTCCTCATTTACTGATTGTCTTTGCTTATTCTCTTTCAGGGTCCCAGGGTCCCGCAGACTATCCAGTATTACTGGAATCAACAATCCTTCACATTCATACCTATAAGCAATCCTGAGTTTCCAGTCCCCCTGACTTGCATGTTTCTGGAATGTGGGAACAAAACAAACATCAGTAGAAAGAGGTAGGAATCAAATATATTTTTTTCTTTCTTTTCTTTTTTCAGGGGAGCCGAGAGGCAACAGTGCATACACTGAGCCACTGTGTTGTGCCATTGTGAGGAAATTCATTACTGATTTATGCCAACACATAGAAATTACACATGTAGAGCACAGATTCAGTCTAATAGTTTGATCTGGTGCTGAAGGTGAGGAGACCAATGAACAATTTCAGTTGAAAAGCTAAAAAATGAAACAAATGATTTGATGTCAAATGGGGAAAAAGCTTGGTAAGGTGATTGATCACATGAAGAAATATGTTTTAACATACAGGATATGTATAATGTATGAATACATCTGTGCGTATGCAAAGGTGCATTCATGCATAACTCTAAATGAACACACTAATTCACTTCAGTGTGTATGTTCCTCACTGGAGGAAGGTGCTATGACTGCTGCCAAATTGAAAGGAAAGGCTGCTGGAGGGAAATATTAAGGCAACTGTGATGAATGAGCTGACTGCAGTTTACACCATGTAAACATGCACTGCCCACTTGCCATATCTCCAATCCATTAGCTATCATGCGACTCTGCGTTAATGCTGTTTGTTTGTTCTGTTTCCCTTCTCCCCCATTTTGTGCCCCTGCTGCCTGCAAACCTCCAAGAATCACTACCTTTTCCGTTTTCCAATTTCAGCCGCTTCCTCTGGAGCGAGGTTTGATGAATGTCGCTCACATTAGGGTGACCTCCGAGATAACCCCTCCTTTCTTTCCCAAGAAAATTCATCAGGCAGAGTCGGCCAGCCCCAGGGATGTGTGATTCAGCACTCAAGGTGAGTGTTTGTCACAGAGGCCTCAGATGGCCAGATATTGGAGAGGAGTGAGAAGGACAGGGACATGCTGTTTTTGAGCTTACAGACTGAGCCAAGCCTTGTATATACGTATACATCAACATTAACGACTTTAAAAACCTCCGCTGCACTGAACAATATTTTATATTACAAATGGAAAAAATAAAAAAAAAGATAACAAGATGAAGTGTATCAAAGTGTGTCACAACAAACCAACTCTGCCACACAACTCCAAATCAGTGATAATGTTACTCTGTATATGTTGGCAATAGACAATAAATCGCTTTAGTTCATCAAGTGTTTGTTTGAAAAAGAGATCACACTTTCTATGAGAATACCTTTTTAAATCTGGCAACAACCTCCATTGCTGTGAAGTGAAGCCAATGCAGAAGTACCAAAAACTGCAGTTCCTCAAATGGCCACTTGAGGCTGGCTACCCCCATATTAAAATGTCCAACTTCACAGCAGATATAAACATGTTTTCAGCATGGTCTCTATAGTTAATATCCTTGTTCATGACAATTGTACTGAGGGAATTTGTATATAACTCACCTGTTCAAATGATATAAAGGCTTAGTAAATAAGTAAAGTAAATTAAGAGCATGGCCGCTTTGATTGGCAGGTAGGTGTCGTTACAGGTGGCCTGTTTGACCACACAGGCTTTATTCAGCTTGCCTCAGATCCACCAAAAATCAGACAAACATCTTCAGAGCAGCATGAACCTATGAAACGTATGGGTGACATCACAGATACTGTATATGATTCAAATAAAGAATAATAATAAAACATAAATTAAAAAAAACTACTGCGCTAGCAATGTTTTCAAGATACTTTAAGTTAAAACTCTTGTTTGTTGCCATCAGATGTTCAGCTGTAGAACCTCACATCCATAGCTTCTTCTTCTAGTCTGTAACATTACCCTGTTGGCAGATAAATAAATAAACAATCTGAACAAGTGTGAAATACTGCTTTGAAACAGTAGAAATGCCAAAAAACATGTAGTCACCAGAATTCAGACGAGGCCCTGCACAACACAACATAAGCCAATGATTGGCATTTTTGACACATGACATGATGGATACATGCATTTATTGTTTTCTGCACATCTCATATGTCTGTCATCCTGTCTGCTTGCTCTGTAAACCTGATTCATCAGACAAGAAATGGTGTCTATTAAACCCTTTAGACCTAGCCTCGAAAGCCATGTATAAGGGACATTCCACAGTTTTGTTTCCTGGGTTTACATCCATCTGACAGCTTGTAATGCTGTGGCTCTAAGCACAATAAGATGTGAAATGTCAGTTGTTTGTCACCGATATGATATGAAAAAAATCCACATTTGGTGCATAGCACAGCATGGTTTCTGCTCCAGCCATAAAGAGTCCAAATAACTGCGACTTCACATCTCACCTCTACAAGAGGGAAACTTGGAGCAACAAAACTACAGGTGGGAGCAGTGACAGCACTAACACAGGTATTGGCCTATGTGACACACCAGCAACAGGATCAGCAACCACCTCATCACCTTAGTGGGTCAGTCCCTTTCAAAATCCACTGAATTCATTCTTGAACTCCGAGAGCAATCCAAGAACTCAATTGTGGTGCTGTTATGGTGAATCCAAAGCAAAGGGGTGTCAGATTTTCATTCATGATGCGGCAAGAATTTAATAGTTCTTATATCTGATAATTCATATGTCTTATCCAGGGTCTAATATCCAAACAGAATTATTATTCAAAGCATGTGTTTAGCAAGCCATAGATCATGTGGAAACAGAGTGTTCATCAAAGAAAACAATATTAATGTCAAATCTTCTTTCCTCTGTCTGTTTAGGTTGGGTAATTTATTGTCCTCCACATTTCCATCCCACGGGCCCACGTCGGAGCCTTAGGCAACATGTGTCTGATGGGGAAGTTGTGGGGAATGCAGCATGCCTTCACAGATTTGCATTTATTCTGGTTCGTATAGTGCTCTATACCAGTGAGACTGAAGCAACTGAAGCAATCATTGTGAGGACAAAGAGTGTGCACAACACTGGTGCTGATGTAGGGCCAGCTGTTGCTTTTGCATCGATGACCACAGTTATCATTCATGTTGCAATGAGAAAAAATAAGTTTATGTTAAATACTTTTTTATTATTAGCAACAGACTGCAATATTGCTGTGTCACCTGTTTTTGATGTGTATAATCCAAAAGACAGTAGAAGAAATGTTCTTAGTATACCAATCCACGATGTTTGTTACTGTGTCTGTTACATTAGGTATTAATTGAAGATTCATGACATTAACAGTATCATGGCAATAACTAGAGGGCAGTTGGCAATGTCCAAAAAGTCTTTATTGCGTTGAATGGCTTTTTTTTAATTGAATATTGAATATCTTCATTGGTTGGTGGCAAATGAATGTATCTGCTACTGTGCTGTGGGAGTGCATCCAGCCTATAGGACACAACAAAATGCCGACTGTGATAGTCCAGCTGAAGCAGCATCTGTCGACTGAAATTATCCAGATGCGAGATAGTGTAATGTTGCAAAAAGCTTGTCTATTGCTGGGTTGGAATGGGAATAATGTGTGGGAGGTTCAAGGTTGTCTTTTATTCCTTCCAGAGGAGTAATTATGCAGTTACTGTATCCATTGTTTGAAGAGCTCATCTTCATATTATATTTTTTCAGACCCTTTCACATTTACACCTGCTGTTTGGAAGCAGATTTCATGCAAAAATCAATCCATGCTAATTGTGTGAACTGTAGTAAAATTTAACTGAATAGCTAATCAACCCCACTTCTGATTTCTCCACCAACCCTTTGTGCAGTTTTTCTTTGAATGCATGTATTAGAGAGAAAGTGCACATCCTGATGGTGTTAGGCCTTTAGAAAGTGCTCTTTGCAGTGAATCACAAAGATGGTCCAAAATAAATAATACTTAAAGAAGACTAAGGAAATACAAGTTTGCTTCCTGAATGGATTTAACAATCAGAAGGTGGATTTATTAGTAGTTTGGCTTTAGAAATCATGATAAAATCACATATCTGCCATTATAAAATACTGTGATTTCTATTTGTTTTCACATCAGAAATGAACTGCCATTCAGAGTCCATTTGAAGGGTTGTTTAAACACTAACATGGAAATTGCAACAGGGTGTATTTTAGCTGAACCAAACAGGTTAGATGTGAAAGAGTCTCCAGCAATGCTAGTTGCTCTGTGAGGATGTATTTAGGCACAGCAGTGCTTTGAGCTAAATGGAAACATCAATATGCTCACAACGTTAATGCTAGCTATCTGATGTCAAGATGTCTGATGTTTACCATTTTTACTATCTTCATTTAGCATTAGCACTAAGCGCTAATTAGCACTAAACACAATGCACTATTGAGGATGATGGAGATGTCAATCATTCTGCATGTACTGTATTTGGTCATAAATAAAAGTCATTGGGATTCATCCTCTGGGCACCATGGACATATCAAATTACATGACAAACCATCTGATTTTGGATTTGCTTAAATAACTTAGTAGCCTGTGCTGGGATGATTCTAAATATGTATGTCTTACATGTATTTATCTTCCATATAGGCAAATGCATTAGATTTAGCACTGTACAGCAATGTAGTGCAACATTTTGACTCAAGCAAGTAGATTTTATCCAGAGGCCCCTTTTATTAAAAAAGATTAAGGTGAAATAATTAACTGATGTTTTGTTTGAAGACCCAGTGTCAAGACAAACTATGAATGCATGGTGGTATGAAATGAAGGGTGTCCTTGGGACATACATCATATGAACATCTTTCTCTCTTATCTGCTTTTCTACTCTGGAATATGTTGGTAATGCTAAAAGGTTTGAGAAATATATGAATTGAGATATTTACTGAACATCCTTTCATTCAATTTCAAGGCTAACGTGAATGCCTTGGAGCAAAACTAAATAGGATTACGTAAAAGTCATTGCACTGTATTTAAGACTTCACATTTTATGGCAGTCCAGTCTATTTTTACCACTATTTCATTACCCTAAAAAGTCTAAGCTCGGTTTTGTATTTGCCACAAGAAAAAAAACATCTGTTGTTCTAATGCAACCTTAGTCACGGATGCACATTGTCTTTAAAAAATCCAAATAAAAATGTCCCTCTTGCCCACACACACACGCACATACCGTATATGCACAGCTTGTTCTTGTGTGGATCACACAAGACTCACTCAAAAGGAACAGGCCACCTCGCTGCATTCTCAGCTGCTCATCTCTGGCCGCAGGTTGAGCTTTTCCCAAGTGTGTGGCCAATAGTTACAGCAAATCTTTTGTCCCTGCAGCTACTGAGTTGTTAAATATTTTTTATATGAATTTCTCAGCTGCCCACATTAGTAAATGATATTGCAGCAGATTCAAGTGTGAAGACACCCATGCAAATAAGAAATAGGGACGAAAATCTGTTCAGCCAAGCTTCTCATTTTAATTCTAAATCAGAGATCATAGAGTTTTTCTGAGTTCTGTATTATAATTCTATTACATTCTACTGGGGACAGAGAAGTTTGATATGACTTAAGCCGTTTAGCTCTTAGGGGTTGTATTTTCATGTTTGCGCAGTGTGCTGGATGATTTCAAAACATAACTGACAGACCACTGTCTGACCCTAGCATTCACAAATAAGGTTGAGAAAAGTGCGTGGGAGCATTTGTTTAAAAGTCAAGGTAACTGCAAACACTTCAAGCATGTTACAGGCATTATTCTGCGATAATATGGGCAAAAGAGGATTACATGTCTTCATGTTGAATCGTGACCCGCAGAAATCAAAATAAGATTCCCACCTCTGACACAAATACGTGAAGAACATGTATGAATCCACAATGAAAGGCCCAATAACAGTATCAGTTTTCTTATGCCTTCAAACTACAGTATTTAAAAGTAATGGTGTACTGTTTTATTTCTAGATATACAAACCTTCACTTCAGTCAAGACCTTTCCTTGCGTAATCTATGAGCATTATACAACACAATTGACTTGAATTCTTTAAAAAGTTAATCGCACTGTAGTTTAGTCTCTCAGACCTAATCTCTAACATTCATTTGCATTAACAGCAGCCCATGCCCTAAGAATGCCTCCAATGTCAGAGGTCTGTGTTATGGTTTTATGGTTTACTACTGTTTCTTCAAAAAGCTGTATAAAAATAATCAATTTAAATGCATAAAGAATTGATTGCATTTATTTTATTTTTTTTCAGGCAAAATGCAGTAGTTACTAGTCCCCAAGGTAATGTAAGGGTTTGTGCTCTTATTCAATCTCCCACTCAGATTTTCACTTTGTGCCCGAAGAATGTTGTTTACAATTATACAGATTTGATCCCGAGATGCAGTATCAAGTCAGCCACTGATGTACATGTGATGGTGTATTTAGAATAAAAAGAAACTCACCCACTCACCATGAACAAGTAGACGCTGGGTCAGTCCAACTGATCATAGCATAAATTATATAACTTGACTGACATATCTGTATATGTGTAATGTGTATCCTAATAGAAGGCTTGTGAAGTGCCTCAGTGTTTACATTTTATTTGCATGTGAGCTCAGTTTGTCTATGATGATAAAGGTTAAAAAAAAATATTAGTATATAGTTATAGTTATAGTTTGTATCTCTGAAGTTCAAATCAAAATCTTGTTTCTCAGCCCGGGCCTTGGCAGAGATAGAACCACTCTGCTCTGCATCATGGTATTCTTCACCTTGTCCTCGTTCATCATTTCCATATATCAGCCCAATTATTTGTGCCTGTTACAGGTGGAGAAAATCAGGTACGAGACATTTGGGAAATCCAGAAGACTGTTAAACATATGGAACCCTTCCTTGCCGATCTGTATTGTTAGTCAGCAGACTGCAGTTCATTAACTTATGCACAGAACACTCTATGACCTCTTTATTGCACAGTTAAA
Source organism: Miichthys miiuy (assembly GCA_036365135.1). Lineage (NCBI taxonomy): Eukaryota > Metazoa > Chordata > Actinopteri > Sciaenidae > Miichthys > Miichthys miiuy. Next base: position 21,987,532 of record CM071603.1, read on the forward strand.
AACACAGACATGTATAGGCGTATTTATAACATTCAACCACAAACATGCTCTGCTAGATTAGTGAGCTTTGAAACTATAATAATTAACACCTTTTACTGGTGACTGGACTGTGCTATCTGGTTGATGCTACATTGCTATATTATGTGTACTACAGTATATTCACATGGGCAATAATGGGCCTTTGTGCATGTTGTCATGGCAAATGGAAAATGTAAATGCATAGAGATACTGCAACTCTCAACTGTTTTCTTTTTCACTTCCATGCACTGCTGGGGGTGTAGATGGAAAATTACAGTAAGACAGTGCTGGTGTGTGTTGGTATACGGTGTCTTAATTTTAGCACTCTTTGTGTTTGTGTTACTTGATAAAATATTTAAATGCCACGAAAAGAATATTACAAGAAAATGTTTGCAGTATGGTTAAAAAAAACAACAACAATAATATTAAAAGTTCTACACAAACAGTTAATGAAAACTGAACAAAAAGCTTTCAACTCATCATAGTTTGCATACATATCTTATATATATTTTTTTATAACATGAGGAGCAGCAAAATTGACAAAATATTCACTTCCATGAAGTGATCTATAACATTTTGTCATGCTCTGCTTGGTCGATGCATTGAAGAGACTTGGCTAATAGAAGCAGCAGTAGTGATTATTCTAATTATAACAATGAAAGCAATAATAATTATTACAATTTAAATAGAGAATAAAGATAAACATGGAAATAATTAGTATTATACTCATAACTGCATAATAATAGCATGATAATTTTTCGATAAAAAGACAGATCACCATTATAACACACATGTATCAAGCAAACAGTTTTTTGAAGACGAGTTTGAAAGTTTACTCACATAAACCATCTCATAACTCCTCTTCAAATGTTGCTATCACACATCCTGGGATATTTGCTCTTACTTAATGTCTGTGCTCTTGCTTGCTCCCTGGATTATCTCATGTCAAGGGAGGTTTTAAAAAAAGTGTGTATCAATTTCACTAAGCCGGGGAAACAGTATTGTGTGCGTCTGACTTCCTGTCAGCAGTGTTTTTTGTCAGTGCAGTGCACTCAGGAAAAGCTTGTTTCGTGTGTCATTCACCTCAGCTGTGCCATGCCGTAGCCCATTGGAAAATGTTACTGCTAACAACGTGGAGAAAAGTCTTGGCAGTATATACTGTAGGCATATACCTTAACATATACAGCATAATTGAGAAGTTTTGTTGATTAAAAAATAATAAAAGAATACAGGAGGTAAGGTAGTTCATAATTCAGCAATGAAAGATGCATAAACAGCTCTTCTACTATATCACTAATGAGGATATGTTGTATTTGTGCAGACAGAGGTGGTCTCCTCATTATCGCTTTTATTTCTAGTGGAAATAGGAAGTGCCGGAAAGAGATGTTTTTTTAAACCATGAGCCTGTAATTACAAAAACTGTTCAACAGTTTGTAATGCCAAACAGTACTGTGCTACCAAACTGTACACATACTGTATATGCACAGTAAACATCGTACAGTTGATAAACACTGAAATATTCTAGTAATTTGATAATTGGACGTTTCAAATCTTTCATTCAAGAATTTACCTTAATGTTTTCGAAAGGCATTTTGTTAACATGAATGTCAGGTTTAGTAGGGTTATCTCTGAGATTGTGACGTGAAGAAAGATCAAGATTACTGGCCATGAAGAAGGTCTTCGACTGAAGACTTGCTTAAGATTTTTGCAGATTTGAGTGTGGACACTTATCTCCTTTGATATAAAAGCAGCTTAAAGGAACATCATACAGATGCTGGACTTGCTCTCAGTTACTTTGGTAGTACAACATTCAGGGTGTCAATGGTAAAATAAAAAATGTTGCTCGATAAGAAATCGGCCTATTCACAATGGCTGCTATAGATGTCACAGATCAATCGTAGGCGATTTAGGCAATTGTGAGATCACAGCCATTTCCAGACTTTAATATAGTACTGCATATTGGGAATGGACTGCATGATGCTTGATTGATGTTTGTGCCAAACAAACAAATCTTATGAACAAATGCTAGCAAACAGGTTAAGCTAGCGAAAATTGTTGTGCTCATGTTTGTCTTTGTCTCTGAGTAGCGAGGTTTGTGGCTGGGTGTTCACATGGAGAGAAGTCACGTTTTTCATCTGTCGATATTGCTACATACTACTGTGAATACATACAGTATATTGTCTCCATCTGTGTATTGCTTCTGAAAAGGGGCTCATTAGGTCTCCATCTGGTGGTTCCAGTAAATGCTACAACCCAAGCTGCTGCAAGGCCAATTGAGCAGTAAAATTATGGAGGCTTTTGGGGAATTCATTATCAACAGATTCTCTCAAAATCAGCCCCTCATCCTCATTTTGGTTTATTCAGTTGCCTTATTCTCATCATCCTTTTAAGGCATAATGCAAAAAGATACAGAATGCAAAAATTGTGCATACAATGAAATCTCCGAAACACACCTTCAATGGGATGTCAGCTTGTTCTTGTGAAGAAGAATCCATTATTATTCAGAACACTTTTTTTTCCTTGTATAGGACAGCAGGCAGTCCACGTATCTGCAGCGGTTTTAATTTACCCAGGGTGCTGTAAAGCAGAGAAGAAGACAGAAAAGACACAAGAGTCTCCCTCTCACAGGTAGCCACTACACTCTCATCTCAAGTTACATACCCATCCACAGGATATAGTGAAGCTTTAAAATGGCACAGCATTTAGTATTATACCATCACACAGTGCTTAAATTAAAACTGGTGATTCAAGATAGTGGAACATAAATACATCAGGGGGCATGGGGCATAGGCTGTGAATGAGCTGGGACATCCTGCACAATGATACACATAGTTTCTCATCACAGGGCTCTGGTAAAAGACCAGATGGGAGGGCCAAAGTGTAATCCATGGTTAATACTAAACAAAGGCAAGCTGTCTGGGGGACATTTTCACAGCTGAGTGGAAGCTTTGATGCTAATGTAATGCTAATTTAAACAAGGCTTCATTACAGTATTATTAGTTAAATGTCCAGTGTGTAAGATTTAGGGGTGTTTATTTACAGAATGTGAATTAAATAGAATATAATATATTTTCATTAGTGTGATCACCTGAAAATAAGAATGATCTTTTTCTTACCTTAAAATGAACCCTTTATATCTGCAGACAATGCAGGTCCTCCTGCACAGTGTCCACCATGTTGCATATTTCAGCAGTAACACAGAATAGAAAAAAACAAAACTAACAAAAACAAAACACTGGCTTCAGGTCGCTTTCGTGTCTTTTATGGCCGCTGTAGTTTTTTTTTCCTCATGCTTGGAACGAGAGGACAAGCGCCACTAAACCCACATTCAGACAGGACCAGGTGCTGCAGTGAAACGCCACAGGGTTGTGCGGTGCTGAAGTGGGTTGCTAGGGGTGTGTCAGTTTGTGTTGAAAGTAACCGCTGTAAAAACAAATAGGAAATAACCACTGATTAATCTGCTTTATCGTGGCCGGTGCACGCTCAGTCTCATTCACTGTCTATGTCTCTGTTTCTCTCTCTGTCTCAAACCATCAGACATAAACCAGAGGAAACTTCTTCATGTCTCTATTTTGCAGCATAAATTGTGAGCCAGACACAGATTTAGAAGGTGGGTCGATTAAATAAACAAAGCCAGAAGACAACAGGTAGAGTATCAGAGTTTAGTCCATTAATCCACCAGGATAGCCTGTGGACTCTGGAGGATTTGACTGATCTGAGCGTCTGATTGGTGGCCACAGTGTGATGTTGGGCTGCATTTTTCCAAAAGTTGGATCTGGCACAACTTCTCAATCACAGGATGTTGCGTCGTGTTGCGGACACCCCTGTGGCACGGACCAGCGCAGCCAATGAAGAGAAAAACCTGCGTTTTTGCTTTTTGAATGCGGCCAAAATCCTCACACTGGCACTTAAAGTTTGGGAAATTAAAGAGACACAAAAACTGGTAGGTTAGGTAAAGATAGGTGAGTAAATAAATAAATAAATATAATAAATTGCATATCAAATACAAAATAGAAAATGCTACAAAATGAGGATAGTCCCTATTACAGGAAAAAAGTACCTATGTTGTAGGCTGTTGTATGTTGTGTACAGTGTGGTCAGCAATTGTCATGAAAAAAAAAAAAAGGAAAACATGTCAACTGAATGTCACCATCCATTTTGTCTGGGTTCAAGTGGTGTTTACTGCAGGCTAAGCATGGTAGTCCAGATGTCCCTCCCCCCAACAACATCATCCAGCTAATCCAATTCACTGGAAAGACTAAAATCAACAGTCTACTACAACTGTGACGTTACTGCACAAATCTGTCTGTTCACTTTATATTCTGCCTTCCCCTCACTCTTGAGGACTGACTTCCAATGTGGAAAAATCACCTGAGTAGAATGGCCATATTCCCAAATCTTAACAAGTTTTCAGTTCCAGTCTAAAACAGATTGGCACATGCTTGTGTAACCATTGTCTAATAGGTGGTTCAATCCAGGTGTGCCCAGTTATGGTTACACATGTGGACAGACATCTCAAATGTATCTAGTGTTAGTAAGGGGGAAAAAAAGATAGCTTTTAAATGGACCTTGTCAAATAGGATAGTGTCCCATCCTGTTTCTGGGATTAATACAGCTGTGGACCACAGCATGAAACTCCACTGCCCTACCAAGTGACCTAAAAGAAACACAGGTATTTATGACGGCCACTGAGGTTTCTAAAGGCATTGAAGCTGACAGACTAACAGCGACTGCTGAGTGTATATAAAAATGTTGACTGCGAAAAGCACAAAGGAAATAACATACTTTATTTGAATTGTTGATACCTGTAGATTAGCATCATTTCCAAAGTTGGATTTTTGTCTTCACATTGTGAGGACTTAATTTCTCACCATATGAATCATACACATTGTACTGCCTCTTAGGGTAGATTGCTCCTTCTTATGTTTCTGTCTTAGTTGTATTTTGTGAAGAATAGCTCCTGCACAGCATGTTAGCACTCTAAACCTAGGGGGGACAAACATTATCTGCGGTACTAAACAGATGCTCAGAGGACATGGATTCTTAATTCACTCCCAGCTGTGTATCAGCAGAGCAGAGGAGCAAAACTGCTGGGATTTGTTTTTTAAAAAGGTGAAAAATTGGCCCTAGGTATGGTAAATTAGTGATCAAAATAATTAGTCTATCCCCTTTGCAAGTCTCTTTGTATATTGCAGCCTACTGTGTGACAGGCAATAACAGCAGTAGTGGGCTGTCTGAGAAACACAAATAACATAAAAAAAAAGGCCAGTCAAGTTGTTTTCAAGTGAATGTCATATGACTGTGAGTATATTACTGAAGCATCTGAACCATGCTCAAAAGAAATACAAGTATTTTTATAGAAATACATATTCAAAGCACATAATTTGGGCTTTGTTGAACCTAGTTTTGGGATCTTCATAATCCTTGCTCTTTATTGACAGTATAAAAAATGGATGATGTATCTGTGATGTCACCCATAGGTTTTTGAAGAGCCATTTTAAAGCTCAGCGTATCGTGGCTCTGGCCATCGCCATGTTGGCAGTCCTGCCTATTCTGCCTCCTAGCTAATCTAAAAATGGGCAAAGGTGTGGATTATCGATAGACCTGAGCTGGGCCAATGATGCCTGCATGCACAAACAAGCCATCTTTAACGACACCCACCTGTCAATTAAAATGGCCACACTGTTAATTATGCATAACTTTAAGCTTTAATATAATTCAAATAGGTGAGTTATATAGAAATTCAAATTCAGTATAGGAAATTAGTTATAGAGACTGAAACAGTTTTTTTTTTTGTTTGTTTTTTTTTGTACCAAACTGTAAACATGTTTATTTCTGCTGTAAAATTGGACATTTTAATATGGAGGCATATCGAGATTGATTTGTTCTGTAGCCAGCCTCAAGTGGCCATTTGAGGAACTGCTGTTTTTGGCACTTTCGCATAGTCTTTACAACCACGGAGGTCGTTGCTTGTTATAGCCCCACATGTTCCCCAGTAGATTGTTTCATGACTTCTGCACCTTGAGAGGTAAAGAGCAGAGTTGGTCAGTGCATTATGAAACACAAGCCTTGATCAGACACTTTATGTGACAGTCTTGAGGTCAAATAAGATGAACTGCATTCAACATTTCAATAAAAACTAACCAAAGGCTGATTCTGTATATGCCCACACTTTTTGTGACATGTGGCCTTCCAGTAAGAAATGTTACATTTCTGACAGCACAAAAGCTGTAAAGCCTCATTTTCAGGTTCTATATTTATTTGTACAGCTCCCAGTTGAGAATTGAAGCCAGCCCTCAGACCGACTTTCTTTTTCAATCATCCCTTGGCTAGTGATGATGGGGTATTCATACGCAATGATTTTTAACATGTATGTGTTCATCTCTTCATCTCACTCATTAGTTTATTACATAATTTGTCACATCTGCATTGCGGTTCAGTCCATCAAAGGCACACATTGATTTAGCTCTTTTTGTACTAACCTTATGGGTTCAACTGATGCATTTTAAACATTCATTGCAACAATTAGAGTGAGAATGCTGGGTTTTGCATTTGCAGACAGTGTCTATTTTATTCTGATATCCAACTCTGTGCACTTCACGCAAAAATGGCACATTGAAGACACCACTGACAAACATCTGCTAGAGTACTAAAGCCCTAACGATACATGTATGGGCACTATGTGTTGAACAAACTGTAATGTTGTTCTCTTGTTCTTCCTTATACACATGGCCTTGCAAGGTTTCCTCCAGATAAACAAAAATGAAATTAAAACTTAAAATTTAAAATTCAAAACAGGTTTGAGCAAAGGCATGAATTCTTAAGTGGCTATTGCCCTTTGCAACATGTGAGACTGAAATAAACAAGTCATCAAAAGCCTGTAGATGGAAATAAGATTGTAAGCCCCTTACTGTGTTACTTGAGGGGGGTAAAACATCACTTGTTGGGCTTTTAAGAAATACTTTATTGCTGGTGAATGATTAATGGTGAAACCACAATGTCTTGAAAAAGATGCATGGAACCTTGCTACTATATGTTTACCTGCTGTTGGATTATTGCAAATCCCAGCATGGTTTTCCACTGCTTTTATCTTTGTGTGGGTGGTGGTGCATACTGAGAAGTTAATAGAGCCTTCTTATCCAGCCCCAGGAAATGCGTACCTTTTGATTGCCCTTCCAGTACTGTAGTGAAAGCATAAAACAGCTCTTTTAGAACAAAAATACAAAAAAAAAGAACTACTGCTTTTTGAGATGAACTCTTTAGCACACGTGAAAGACAGGTGACTATATGTTAAGGCCATGTTGATCCAAAGGATTTCAAGCTTAGGATGACCAATAACCCATCGTATTTATGATCTTTAATGAAGCAAGCATACAATTAGAGACCCTATTAACAGTATGGTCGCTCATAGAATGCTAGCATAATCTGTGTGAGTGCATAAATGAGGTAGGTTGAAGCTATAAAAATATGATTTCTATGCATTGTTTCTTTGGAAACTCTACAGATTCAGTCTTTCAAGTAACAATAAAGCTGTCCTTTTTAATGTGTGATTCTGTCTTTCACTGTCACAATGGCTTAGTTTAGTTAGTCTGTTCTATTGAGTGTGCATGCTTTTGTAATGCGTAAGCAGTGCATTGTTATGTTGTCTTGTGCATCCTTGCTTCTTTTTTCTGCCATATCCCATGTTCTTGTTTGTTTATTTTTAAAATATAGTATCAATTTTATAATGACCACTAATGCTTTTGGTGAATTACTTTAAAGTGGCATTCATGTGGCAGCATGATTGAATATGTTAATTTAGTAACATTAGGAAAATAAGGAGACAAAGATTTTCATCTACTCAGAATCTACAGTAAAATTGTTGACTGGTCACAAATTCTCCCCATGATGGGCTTCTTGGCTGAATATCTGCCAATCTGTCACCATCGTCCTCCTCCTTCATGTCTCCCTTCTCTCACATGGGTGCCACTGCCTAGTCAGCAGTGATGCAGAGCATAGCCATCATAATGATGAGTGCACAGCACTTTGATGGAACGACGTGAAGGCCTTAACTGGACTTTCATGTCAGTGCCATCCTGCACTTTGATTTTATCCTTATTTGTCAGAATGCCCTTGAATCTAGGAAACAAGATTTTATTTTTATTTTATTTACTTTTCTCTGATATCATGCCAATCTAATTCTGTATTTCTTGCTTTCAGGTCTCTTACAATTGTGATATTGAAATGTGTGTAACTTCCATTTGCAACAGAGGTCTTGAATGTTAATTTGTTCCAATTATATTCTGAGAGCATATAAGACCCATGACTACAGGCCTTGAGAGAAGTTTCAATTTGTGCTTAAGGGTTACATTTGCCCTGCTATGCAACCAGGGCTCATAGTGGAAAGATGGTGGAGTGATGGGCAGCCATCGGGAGCCACCCTAGGAGCAGTTAGGGGTTATGTAGTTAGGGGTTCAGGGATACCTAGGCAGTACCCAGGAAGTAAACTGGCAATTATCCAGCTACCAGTCCATGCTCTTGGTCTATGCTGGACTTGAACTGGCCAACCTCTGGTTCCCAAGCCAAATCCCTACAGACTGAGCAACTAAAGCTCCTAGACTGAGCTACTGCCGCCCACAAGCTACTGCCACCCCTCACCAACAGCAAACAACATCTAAATGTTCAAACAAAAATGTTCAAAAGAAAAGATTCAACAATGTCTGAAAGTTTGTCACTTCGTGACAATCATCTATTGCTTTTTTGGCAAGGCCATCGTGTCTACTTTTGTTGTCTTGCGCACTTGCAGAAAATGACAATACCATCAAATTAATGGACACATTACTTTAAAGCAAAAGTTTTAAAATTACAGCAACTGTGCTGTAAAAATTAAGGGTAGAGGTTGTTGTGGTTGCTAGTTTAAGAGAAACACTGGCTGGTGGCTCTGTTCAGTAAAAATTCTAAAACAAAGTGGGGCAGACCCGACTGTGAGCTAAACTCAGCTATAGTTTGCAGCAGCTTACTTTATTGTCCATCAGCACACTCTGTAAGTCACAGAGTGTTAAGGCAAAGCAGGCAGATCACATGAAATCGAAAACCAGAAAGCATTTTCTCCATTAAATATGATCTAATTTAGTTTCCCCAAAATAAGTGAAGTAGTTGGTGGTGTGTGACTTAGTGCCATAAAGTATTACATTCTTACAAAGTTACATAGTGTGAGAAGAGGTGTATGGGGCACAGAGTGGGAATGACAGAGACCATTTACCTGATTACAAATCAGTGTGGCATCAAAATGATTTAAAATCTGTTATTTTATGGTCGAAAAGTTACACAATGGAGCTTTAAAGCAATAGGCGGGCACCTGCATGAACACTTAAACAGGTTTTACTTGCTGTAATCATTCCATTCCTCCTTTCCATAAAAGAATCCATTCAAAAAAGATCAATTCAGAAATCAGTTTCATTGTAAGTGATGGGGGACAAAAACAAGTTTATCTGCACATGACAAATCAAGCATATATTTTCAGGAAAGACTCTCTCTTTGGCTATTGTCCCTCCACTGCTGCTCCGCCTGAGGAACTCAAAGGGTGGAATTTGTACTAAAAAGGCTTCATCTTTGAAGATATCCACTTGATTTGTTTAACTGTGGGATGTATTTTTACACACAAGGTGGATCTCCCATCACTTTGAAAGACAATAAAATTACATTAAGAATAGATCTCAGAATGGCCAGCATGAACAGGATGAATGCTTACAGCAAGCAAATCCTGTTGCAAAGTTCATATAGGCAAGACAAGCGCTGAAATTATTAGTGCTTGTCTTTATCTCATCTGCACTTGTTTTCTTATACAGTTTTATTTGATGTTGACTCAACTCTTTGCTGGCCAGCTTGGCCTGCGTGAGTTCTGTTTCAATTTTACTCCTGGTTATGTCTGACCTAAGCTGAAATATAGCTAGAGTATGGGGGTGGGTTCGGTGTGGTTATGTGTGGTAGGTTGTTGACCCAAAGCATTTAAAGTAAAAATAATCATGAAACAACTTTTGTAATGTAGTTTTAAAGCTCCAATGCCTGATTTGTGTGCAGTTCTAGCATTATGTACAAACACAGGCTGTATTCAAATGCTCACTGTGCACTTTAATAGCGCTGTTCATCCATGCTGGATGTAAAATTATAAAAATGGACTCATGGAGAATATTTATTACATTTTGTTTTATTAGACTCAGCAAAGTTCAATTAGGGGCAGCACTTTACATGTTTCTGCAACACACCTCATGGTTTTGTACTCCTGCTTTCCTCTCTCACTCTATCATTTTGAAAAAAAACTCTTTCCTGGTTTAATTGATCCAATCAATTACACTTCACTCCTCATATACCCACATGGGAGCCAATGTGGCTTTAGAATTGTCAGGTTATGTTTTCAGTCTTCAATAATTTGTCATTCATACAACACTTTCACCTTATTAATCATTCTTAGTGTGATTGTTTTTCAGTTTTATGCATTGATGTCCCTTTAATTAAAAAAGGTTCTATCTGAAAAGGCATTGCTTAACTTCGTTCTGGATGGTTGCATTTTTGACCCATTCAGTATTTAGACTATACACTGGAGGAGCAATTAGGTTGCATTTTACGATATCAGTTTATGAAATAGAATGCAATGTCATCTTTTTTAAGAAACATCATAATAAATGACTTTATTGATGGCACTTGAATTTGTACAAAATCAACGATGCTTTATATTAATGCACTTTTGCCTTCAGCTGTGACAGACTTTTTAAAAACTTGAACATTATGAGGAGGTCACTTTCAAGTATGACTTGCAGTAGATAAAATGATTAAGTTTTTGCTTTTCACTGTAATCTAAAGTTGAAAGAGGCTCATGTGATCTACCTTGTGAATCTGCTCAGTCTTAATTCTCTTTAGGAAACTCCAGTTGACCCCTCTTTGACCTTTGGGTTTGCAATTATTTTTGTGCTCATACCCGCCATGCGCACACCTGGTAATGTACACGAGATGACCTTGGAACCTCAGGGAGAATGACTTTCAGTATGGCTCCCTAATGATACTGCTCTCTGTATAACCATAAAATTGTAATCATCCTTAATGTATTCTTGAAGGGTAAATTATTTCTTTGCTGATCATTTAAACAATATAATGAAGCAACTGTGTCCTTCCTGCGTCCAACTTTATGCCTGCATGCTTTTCCTGACCTGACATAATTTTCTTATATAGTGACTGTTTTTCACTATGTAGATCAAAGTTACTTAGGAAAGCATTAAAGGGTTAGTTCAGATTTTTTTTAAAGTTTGAAGTTGTTTGAGGCAGTCAGCATGCCCCCAGTTTGGAGAAGCAGAGAGCAGAACCAGCATTAAAATTAAGCAATTGTACTACAGAGGACAGGAGTAATAACAAAGTGTGTTTTAGCCACCCAAAAGGGTTCACGTCAAAAAAAAAAAGTCAATGTCAGTTTAGGTGCATACTTTATTTAAAGTATTTTCACAGATTTATCGTTCTGTGCTCTATTCAAAGCCACCAGACTCCTTTGACAAAAACAATAATTTAACCTCATGGAACACAGGAGTTGCTGGTCCACTGCTGCCATGATCAGTTTTTTATTTGTGTTATTGAGTGACTTTGGTGCTTAAACACATTATTTTGGATCTGAACTAATATTAGTTGCCGTGGATCGAGGTGATGGTGAACCAGCAATTTTGGTGTGCTGCAAGGTAAAATTACTGTTTTTGTCAAAGGAGTTTGGTGGCTTTGGATAGAGCAATATACAATGTGTTTCCTGTCAGAAATGCTGTTTGAGTGCAAGGTAAAGCAATGAAAATCTGTTTTGTTCCTTACAGCAGTGCTTTGCGTAACTTCCATGCTGGCCCTTCCATCTGCTTCTCCAAACTGGGGGTGTGCAGACAGCCTTCTACTGTAGGTAATACACTGGCTACGAATGCTTCATACAGCCCCACTCCAAAAACCCAGAACTAAACCTTTTAATATTTAAGTGCTTGTAGATTACAATCATAAGACAAAGACAGAAACAGCTCTAGTAGAGAACCACAAATTAGGGTCTTCCTTCGAATAAATGATTCAGGATCAATATGTTCCATGTCCCCTTATAAATAGTGTTCACATTTTGCTACTCAAACCTGCACATCTCATCCTCAAGTTGACAGCAGCTAATCTCAAAGCTTTGTTTTTCAGAGTGATCCACGGCTTATTTGAGGCGAGTGTGTATTGAATCTATCAACCTTTAAAAGTTAACAAGTTGTCTGGGGAAATGCCATTTGTACCAGTTCAATAGGAAATGTCAGACTCTGATAAAATGGTGAAGCCTTATACGTACTTGAGCATCTGTACAGAATTAAGAGTGAATTGGAAGACTTTGTGCCTTTGTGACATAGATATTTAGAACTGCTACGCCATGTCTTCCAAAAATGAAGAAAAAACAACCAAACAAACAAAAAAAACATTTAATGTAGCTCTTAATACGTGATCCTAATGCTAATTTAAAGCTTTATTGTTCCTGAAAAGTCTGATTGACTCTTCATCCCAAAGATCCCATTTGTCATCTGTTGTGAGCAGCAAAATACAGCTTTCTTGTGAACAACACATACAAGAGCGCACACACATAAGCAAGTCAAGTCTTTTTGAAAGAAATCTTGGCCGGAATTGTTCAGTATGAAAGAACAGCGTACAAAAACAGTGCCATGGTGTATTGCTCATAAATTGGAAAATGTGTTTTTACCAGATATCCTTTGCAGTTATGGACAGTACATACCGTCGCAGTCTGTTCTACACATCATAGATAATTATATGCATGTGTAAATTCAATTGAGTTCACTTGAGACATTATACATTTTAGCATCCTTCGATGTGAAAATTGGTAAAGCGTTAAGAGCAGCAGTGTACCCAATGTCAACTGAGTTGTTTTGAAATATCGCATGAGGTGTGACAGAGGTGTAACAAGGCTCTGATGTTCAGTTTGTTTTTCTCCATATGTGAATCAACTGAGACATGCTCAAAATAGATGTTCTTCATCAGGTGGTTTACTTGTGTATGCTGTTTACAATAAAATATATAATACTTGTTTCAGGCACTATTAGAACATTATTATGATTATGAACACCTGTTACAAGTAGTAGTACAAGCCAATAGTTTGTAGTAAATGACATGAATTTTAATGACAGAACTCAGTGACTTAAGGGAGTTACAATGGGCCCTGGTGCAGTTATTCATTATTATGATGGGCCCAAGATACTGTAGATGCATTTTCTTGTCACACAATCGGCTAGAGACTTGCCATTAGATAACATCAACATATATTATCCGGCGATCATAACTGCATATCTGTATATGTCACAAATACCTAAGAAAATATGAAATTGTTAATTTAACTGAATGTATTTTTTACAGTTTATCTGTATCTTTAATAGTTTACGTAGAATGAGCATATAATTTTGCTGTAGAGTGATACTGATTATGACATGACAGAGATATATTTGGCTTTTCAAGGGCACGTACAGTAAATGACACCAGGTGGGAATCTGAATCACTCATGAGGGCCCGTTCTCTACACAAGCACCCCCACTGCACCACCCATAGTCCCCAGTGCAACCAAACTGCCTGCACTGTCATAATTTACACCCCCAACAGAACTGCATTAAAGTATGCATTTACTGCTGTGTGACATTTGTAAGCCCATCGTATTGTGACTCGTGTGGCTGCATGCATGTACAAATTCATATTTGTACAGTATATTAGTTGACAATTTATATACATTTTTCCATACAGAAAAAGATGTATCTCCCTGTTTCATCCCTAGAGTAAAAAAATAAATACATAAAAAGCTATTGGGAATTTGCTTACAGACTTTCACTTGCAAACACACACACACACAGACACTGAGATACCAACCTTCCTTCTATTTCCTTTCCTTACAATCCTCCTCTTCTCTATTGACCTTGATCCATTGACTCTTCAGGTCACCTAGCCCACAGGTCACCATGACAGAATCCCAGATGAGCAGATTTGTTACAATTCTGTGGTCGGATCACTGTTGTCCAAAGGGATCTGGTTGGGAAGTTGATATGCAACTGGGAGTATTCAGGATCTCTGGCTCCATGCCATGTCCCTGAGTTTCCTTTTGTCTTCACACACATAAGACTTTTGTTTTCATCTCTTCTCTAACAAAGTTATCATCAAAGACATATACTGTATGTCATTCACTTCACTGTGTGCAGTGTATGAAAAAAGTAAATAAAAACAACATTTAACACTAAAGCTCTTCTTTTCTTTTTTCTCTCTCCACAAGAGAATCTTCTTAATGGAAAGCCACAAAATGTATTAGCAAAATTTCAGTTCTTTTTAAAGCTGCTATTCAACATTACAGATAAGCGAGTCACAACTTTAGAGAATATTTGAAAACTGAAAATTTTTAATATGATTTATAATATAACACAAATGAAGAATGTCAGTCTCTATCCTCTGCAGGAGAGACATGTTCATTTACATAAGTTCATAAGAGGCTTAGTTTGTGGGCTCTGAAAACTTTATTCAGTACATTAATTATGTCCCTGTTTTTTTTGTTTTTTTTCCACTTTTCAATGAGATATGCCTATCTTGATCACTCAGCTAAAGTTGTGTCATAGTTTTTTTAACGGCAGCTTCATGATAATTTATTCTGTAGGGTAAATATATTTTAATCTATGACAAACAGCTAATCTAATTCACGGTTGGTGCGCCATCTGTCTCTGACATCTGATATCTGCCTCTGACAGTCAGTCGCAAAAACTAAAAGATTTTACTCCGCACATGTCACTGCGAGACACAGCTTTAAAAACATTATAAGCTTCATTGGCATTTAGCTCAGATATGGCAGCATTGTATTGCCAAACCTGAGATTTTTTGTTCTCATGCCAATTAGTCAGTTAAGCGTTGCAATTTTCCCATGCACACAAGCGGGCCTGTTTCTTAAAATAGTGCCAAATTGGTGCCTGTCTCAAAACAAAGTAGTGCATGGTAGGTCAAACAGTAATTTGGAGCAGATAATTTCAAATTCAGGACCGTGTCAAGTTGGCCTGTTGTTTTCGGCGCTGCTGTAGAACCTACAATATCTCCTGCATAAAGGAATGGCTGCTCTATTCAGTCTCATTAATCACTCACAGCTTAACTTAATTGTGTAACCGTATTTGGTCACTGAGATGAATGTTTAAATGACAATTTTCTTGTCTTTTTAATTTTTTATGAGAGCATTATATCTCGTGTTTAACTGCAAAGTACCATTTGATTGAATTTATCATAAAGAACTATATTTGAATCAGAGGAAGACAGCGCCGCCTTGGAAAATAAATTATCCTTAATTGACGAATTACATTGCCTCAATTAGTCTGCTCCCAAATTTGTCTTTATAATGTGTAGCTTTCTACATATAAATGTTCTCACCCCTGCTATTTTCAGCCCTATTTCAGCTCTGTCTCGGAATATGAACATTTTAATATTCATGTGTTAATAGGAGGCATTACAACTCAAATGAATCATCACAGGTCAAAATCAGTCAGGTCAAAGTAGACCAGACACTGCGCTGTCAAAGAAATTAAGTCTGAGTGCTTTACATTTCCCAGATCCATTTATTTACCAAGATATTATTTCCCATCGACATTTTTTCTATCTTTTGTGATATAATTCAATATAAAAATGCATATTATGGATGTGATGTGTCTAAATTATTTGTTACACTGATGTGAATGTTGACTTACATTTTATGACATGTATGTTTGACATGAAAACAACATTAGATGCTGTACTTTAGGCTAGCAAATGGTGGTCTATGTTGAAAATATGCTAGTCAATAAAACTTAAATAAAACTTTTAGGCATTTCAGAAATCTATTTTGAATATGACATGACCTTACCACCTAGTAACCACTACCCACTTGTGGAGAATAAACCAACTATCTTCCTTATTCTGCATCATGTGTGAGTCAGCTTCATAAATTATACCAGATTACTAACACAGAAAATAGATTATCCAGTGTGTAGGATTTAATGGCACCTAGCACAGTAAAGTTGCAGATTGCAACCAAATATACTCTCCCACATCTAATCTTCTAATCTCTTTCACATCTTCTAAGCATGTAGGGAAAAATCTGACTGTGAAATTCACATAAAAAGCAAAAGGCCATATCTAGATCAGTGTTTGTTCTCACTGTTCTGGGCTACTGTACAAATATGGCAGTTCAACATGGCGGACTCCATGGAAGAGGACCCACCCTTACTGTAGATATAAAGGGCTCATTTTGAGAGAGGCTATTATACACTCATGAAACATATTAATGACTATTGTATTTTATTCCTGCAAAGAAATACTCCTTACTCTTACTCACTGGACCTTTAATTATGACAATGTTTATTTAAAAATTTTAAACAGTAGTTGTCAACAATGACACGTTCTCCTATTGCAACATATTTTATATTTTTATTGTAACACTGTGTTTGACTACATTGTCATTCATTATCTGTTTATATACCTGCCTCCACATGAGTGCCCACAGGCATTATTAATCTATTTACAACAACATTATATCATGTCGTTAACCATTTTATTTGGCTGTACCTAATTGCAAAACTGTGGAATTAGATCTTCTTCAGTTATCTCTACTTTTTCTCATGCCTGATATTCATGTAAAATATCGAACTTTTTTTTACAATCTTTAAATATTACTATATTTATGTAAAGGGTAATGTGAGTACACACATAGTGTTGGCAGTCAGGCCATTTAAATAGAAATACTTTATTATTTTATTCCAATTCCGTTTTGTCACTTAATGTAACATTATTTTGAAAGCTGATTGATAACAGATAACGACTTTTTGTCATCCGAATAAAAAATTGACACATGGCTGAATTTTTGCAGTGACAAATGTGAGCGTGCATGTGTGAATATCACAAATGATAAGCGCACTTGTTCTTATTCAGACTTTTCTTTTGCACTGTGTTACAGATTTCTACCTGATTCCTACAAAAGAAGCAATAGGTTGTTAAAAATCATAGGTCCTATGTCTGTAATGTCAACTCTTTCTGAAGAGACTGTGCTCGGAGCCTTCTATTCACTGTCATCTTGTTAGTTGTTCGAGCTAGAAAATACTCCAGACCTTCAAAAAATTTGCCCACTCTACTGAGTTGACTGATTCTGAAGATGGAAATGGAATGTAACGAGTTGACAATTCGGTCTGATATTGGGCAAAGAAAAGACAAATCTTGGGTAACCTGGTGGAGCCTGTATAATGCTGCAGAGAGGTGAGCAAAGCAGCGACCACCACTGCTGGTAAAGCCTGAGAGAGCTGTTAGTCATGGCCAACAACATCCAAACATACCCTTTTCTAAGCCATAATATCCCCTTATGGAATAGTCATTTTCACAATTACTGCCCAGATATACATTAGGGCAAATAAAATTGGCTTTTAAGACTTTCTTTGAAAAAAAAAAAATATATATATATATCCATAAAGTTTTTTTTCCAGACATCTCATACCTTAAGGTTTAAATTGTTTGAATCTGCCTGACATATCACTTTTCATCAAGTTTTAGTCATTAAATGTACTGTTCAGAAAGCATGTCCCTGCAGACTGAATCATGAACACAGATCCTATGCAAAACAATACAAACCTGAAACTATCATACATATAATAATTTTGCAGACTGTATCAGAGGGATGTCATTTAAGTCTATGGTAAGTTTTGTTTGTGGTAAATTTAACCATATAAGGTGACAGATTTGATTTCTTTACTTTATTTCTGTTTCTGTTCTTTTGCAACTTTGCTTCAGAAAAGTGACATATCTAGGGACTTTTTACAGCAGGTAATTGTCCTGATATGGCAGCAATATTCCAGCTCACACAACAGCTGCTCATTATGCAAGTGAGAAACCCAGTTACAGTGTGTCTAAAACGTTTCAGTTCTAACCACTTCCTGCTTCATGAAATATAACTTGAAGTGATGTTTCTTTCTTCTTTTCTCTTTTTATAATACATTAGATGTTGTGCAGATGTTGTGTCTTTAACTACATTTAGAGGCATACATTTACTGGTATAAATATATATCCTTTGAAGTTTACGTCATCCTCCAGTATGTGTTAATTGCTAATCACCATCTTCCGCAGAGGCATCATCCACAGTGTACAAGAAAATGATGTGTAAACACACAGCAAATTGTAAGGATTCATATAAGAGGGAACATCCTATTAGCTCCTTCTTTGGGTTTTGTTTTTAATCTGATGGTTGTGAAATATAATTATCAATGATTTGATATTATCTCTTGTGGATCATATGGACTGTAATCCAAGGTTAATCACCTTTAGCACATGTAGGACCTCATAAGTACTAATTAGGGAGATGTTTACCCTTAACAATATCATTGTCAATACTATGGTGATGAAAAGGAAATATCAATATGCAATTTGCAACACAATGTAGGTGTTTACTGTGTTATCAACACACAAGCTGCAAGAAGTGTATCGCCCCTCTGAACTTATCTTATTCTATTTTGTTTACAGACTTGTTAAACATACTCATATTTACTCTTTGTTATCAGTATGTAACGTCATTGACTTTGAATCTCGCTAGAATACTGTTAACTTTCTAGTAGTGAAAGTTTCCATTGCATAAGAACATTACGGGATGACAATAATTGTTCCAGGTGTTCATCAAGCCCTCAGGTGTTGCCAGGGAAACAGTGGCATTGTGGAAAACCTTTGACTGCAAAACAAAATCAATGTTTATATATATATATATATATATATATATATATATATATATATATATATATATATATATATATATATATATATATATATTGTTGTTTTCTGACCATAGTATAAACAGGATAATATTCTTAATGGTGTCCATTATCAGGAATTAATTTCTGATTATACACACCACAACAGGTATTATCATTAAACATCCTTCAAAAAGTTACAGCCCTTATGCTTATTCACTCACTCTGCCATGAGTTAGATACGGTCACTATCTCATTCCTGTGTGCTAAGGTAATGTGTTGAGCTATAGCCAGATGATTATTAGCTTAGCATATAGCAGGGGGAAACAACTAGTGTGGCTCTCTCCAACATTCAAAACTCTGTCCAACACCCAATTTAATATGTAGATACAACACCAAGACCAATTTCAGTATTCAATTGGATGCTGGACCAGATGGCCAGGTTCGACTGCCAGAGCAGGACAGATAACTAATGAGACTCAGTGAGTTTGATAACATATTGAAATTATTGCAAGTGCAGTACAACCTGTCATCTCTAACTTAGTTATTGTACACTTACACCCACAATAAAAACCAAACAAACATCAAAAGAGAATGGGCCCAATTTACTGAAAATAAGAAAAACAACATGTACCCAGGAGATTTTAATGGCTCTATGGTATCAACCGATGCCATTAAATTGTGAGAGTCTAGTATTGAAATCTGTCATTTATTTTGCCATGCGGAATATGCAGAGGAATCAGTGAGGTAAAAAAAAATGCAAACTTTCTTCTTAAACCTGAGTTGTGGATCCCGGCACGATGGCACGTCCATCTCAGAACTGTATTCAATCATAAAGAAGATAAAACTCTTTTGGAAAACATTAATTGTATCTTCTATGTGCAGATAATCTGTTTTGCTTAGATGGCTAATCACATCTTGCAGGAAATGCAGCAATAACATGTAACACCTGTTTGTTGTGAGGTTAGCTTAACAATTTGTCTTTTAGACAAAGTCTAATAAGTAAATCTAACAGTAACAAAACATAGTTCATTTGATTTTTTTTTTTTTTTTTTGACAATATCCTTCTGGAGGAAGGCATCCTTGTTAGTATAACCAACATCTAACTAATTACTTTCAGACACTTCAGAGTAAACTTTTTCTGCAGCACTCATAAATATCACAAATATATAAATAGGCACCCTCAGTATACCTTTATGTCAATCAGCATGTCTAGTTCTTTATAATTAACATGTTATTTGTTGCTGTTGTTTCTTCCATAAATAAAAGTAGCCTGATCTAAAAACAAGGAGTTTATTTGTCAGTGAGCAGTAGCTAGGTCCAGTAATTTCATGGTACCTTCATGGTTGCTTAGCAACCTCACATCAATGACAAGACTCCAGGCTCTAACTCTAGGCAAGAAAGCCAATAAGAATATTTCCTTATTCAGAAAGGACACAACATGTATAAATCTATGCTACTTGTTAAAAAGTTAATAAGTACATTTCTAGCACTGCCCTTTACACAAATACCATGTAGCTTTTACTCGGGTCAGCAGTTATGTAGGCCAGTTTAAGTCACAGTTTGCAGCATTGCTCTGCACACCTTGATGAATGCCATGTGTTGAGTCCAGTTTTACTAACAAATCACTGTTCTCGGTACTACAAAGTGGGAGAATTTTCTGTTTAGCTAGAGGGGGTCCTTTTTTCTGGCAACGCTCCCCAGAAACAAAAATGAAGGGACTGAGAGAACATCCACTAAAGATTTGTCTGAAAGTCAAGACATATTTGGCTATGTGAAAAATGAATGTACTTGAAATTAATTCATCAAAGAAACAGAAATGGCAGGACAGAGCATGTTGTAAATACTGCACAAAGGATTATTGTTTTGATATTCTGTAAAAAGACTGCTTGATACAATATGCAGAATGAATATGAGCCCGTTTCTTTGTTCCTCTACCAATTAAAACACTTTTATATGAAAGTAAATGGGCAATTTTGTTCTGTATGATTCTGCAGGTTCCAGTGTGAATTGTGAATATCCATCAAGGTCTAACATTTTTTATGGTCAAAATACTTCCAAATGAGATATGTCATCATAGCATGTTGAAATAATGTGTATAATGGTACTGAACTACTACGCAATTTGTAGATTCATACTATGCCTCTCATTTTCTGTATCTTTGTAAATGTAAGACACAGATCAACCCAGTTAACCTCAAAACTCACATTATACAGTGACTCTTCCATTCTTTGACAAGCTATTGTTGGTATATGACAGAGTGTGGTGATGAAGTTTATTTTCCCTTTGAATGGGTATTCTTCTGTCCTTAGCTGCTTGTTCTAATTAAATGTGCACATATCTTGAAAAATGCAATAATAACCAAGAAGGTTTTGACTTGATTGCAAATTGTTTTAATCACAATTGTACAGTTAAGGTTTTAACATTTAGAATATAACTGAGGGAGCTTTTGTGTCCATGTTGAATTGTCAGATGTACTCTATTTATTTTTTCCACGATAGAAATATCAAGACTGAAGCTTGTTGACAGCTGTTATACACTATTCATAAAACTCACATGCATGACTTCAGATGGAGAGCAAGGTCAAATTACAATCGTCTTCCAACTAAAAAGCTACAGTTTGTAGAATGGTTTAAAGTCATGCACAGGATAAAGGCAATTCAGAGGGCAGAGAGAGCAGCAGAAAATGTGCGCAATGGTCTATTTTGTTATATTTGTAGTCAGTTTAAACACATTCCTGAATTGAAATGCCCCTACTTTACAACAGGAACCTGTTCTGAAGTGGAATAAATGTATTCATGTCTAACGGATATGTGTTGATTTTCATGAAGGAGTTACGGGGTAATACCAAGCCAAAGTAAAAATCATGTCTCTCCAACTTATGACCATTAGGTTACAGTGATATCTCTTGACTGTTTGCACTGTATTATTTTCTAAGTGGTACATTATGGAGGTGTCGGGTTACATTTTTTGTTACCTCAACTGAATATTCACAGGATCCTCTCTGTGAAACTTGCCACCTGCCCCTGGCTGATGAAACATCTTTCAAAGTTACTGAAGGTTGTATTTTTTAGATTCTTCATACAAATGCGCCAAAATACACATTTAGAAAAGCATCCTCATTGAAAGAAATTAGGCAATTCACTGTACATTCTGTAGGCAATTAAATTATTTCAAGCTGTGCATAGGCTATTAATATTATGTTGAGTGTAAATGAATGCTTTTGCATTGTGGAAACATGTTAGTTGTTGTTTATCAAGGGAACACTCTCATATCAACAAACACTCTCTGGGATCTTGACCCCAAGGGTAGGAAAGCTTGAGCTAGGGGTTTAGAGGAAAAATAAGATGGTGTAGCAGATTTTTAAAGCCAACTAAGCACTTCTCGTAGATATGAGTGCACACTGTGTCCCCTGAATGTGAAAGAGAGAGTGCAGTGCAGCCGAGATACGAAGATGGTACAATTGCCCACAGCAAGTAGCTGCATCAACTCTCCCTTCAAAACTTGAAAGACCTGCTGGTCCTCTCTCATGTCTTCTGTCATCACTGTAGTCCACACTGGCAGGGGGTCCCCTCTACATCCATGTCATTAGCTCAGCCCTCAGCACGAGGCTTTTTTACTCTTTGCTCTCATCTTCCCTTTCTTTCTGACCAGCAGTACTTAAAAAGAGAGTGGACGGGGGCTGAATGAGAGTGACTACTACCATATCATTTTATTATGTTGGTTCAACATTGAAAAGTCATGAATGTTGTCAAAGCTGTTAGACTACAAGGGGTCTTTAATTGAAAGAAATAATAACTTTCATTGTTCAATCAGTGAGCTTAATTGAAAATGTTAATTTTCACCCGTATTCTCAGTTGTAGACGACGTCGTCATTTGTAATTTTCTTCCTTTTAACAGAAGAAGCTGATGGCATAGTCATTAAACGCAATATCCAACGTGCAGCGTTGCTTCAGTTTTACTGGTTTCATTTCTTATTTTTGGAGTCTTTTGCTCAACTTTTAAAAAATGCATTTAAAATATCAGTTAACTTGGTGATTCAGTGAAAACTGAACATTGTGAAGTCTAGCTTTCAATATTATTCCGTAATTTGATTTTAACACAGATGGCAAAAACACACTAAAAAAACACTAGGTAAAACTTTTATTATTGACAACTTTTCATCAGAGGTGGCAATCTTGTGTAAAAAACACTTAAAAGTGAAAGTTGAAGTTTTGATTTAATTTCTTTACTCTTGTAATAGCGAAAACATAACATAACATTTTAAAAGGAAGAATTTTAAAAGAAAGTGAAATAAGATTAAATAAAGCATTTAAAGTGCTCCAAGGAGGAAAATGAGATAAGCTTTACATTGTTCTACATGTTATTTCAGGTTGCAGGTGCACAATGAGAAAAAAAAATGGATTTCCCAAGCTCAGTCAACAGCCGGCACCTGCAACATAATCCAATCAGTTGAGCATGACAGATGATGATAATTCATTACAGTGTACACTGTTTGTTTGATTGTGCTCAAATTACACGTACAGTAACATCATGTGACCAAGCTGCTCACAAATACAACAGAACGATATGTATGGAAATAAAAACAAACATGATGCTCAGTGGGATGGTAACTTATCTCAATCGAGTTTCAAACATCTGGGAGTTGACTTTCATTGTGCACTGAATTGAAACCAGTGGCTACCTAAAGTCATTAAACTTTTACAAACAAACTGCACGGTTTACAAGTTGGTCAGCGATAATGTAAACTACTCACCAGTAGTATGGTCCAAGAAGATGCAAAGTATATATATATATATATATATATATACATACATATATTTCTGAACTGGGAACAAGGTTTTATTGGTATTAGCTATTATTGGTAACAGATTAGAGAGTATGCAAAGCAGCCTGATTTTGCAGGGAAATTAAGCCAATACTTTTTTACTTCAGCATTAATCACTTATTTCTAAATGGATTTTTGGCTTTTTTTATATAAAGAGTTACAATTGATGAAAATGATTTCCGAACATTAATGATCTATACTAAAATTACACTTTTAATTAACCTCAAAATAGAGTGCACTCAACATTCAGCATGAGTCTAATGACTAAAATCTTTAACCAGCTCGGCTTAATTGGACATTGTACCAGGAAGTGACAGGAGATAAAATTCAATTTAAAAAAAAAAACGTTGGTTGAGCTGGATGTCAACAAAAATGTCACAATTTGTCTAAGAATGGACAAATCAGCCAAGACCAGCTTTAGAGCTCAGCACTTTGCATTTGAGGTTGCTGTATCACAATAACACCATGTTCTGAATCATTAACCCACTGACGTCAATGCTAGAGAATATCCAAAATGTCACTGATTTTAGAATCGGAGTAAATAGATGTAATGGTGGCAAACATTTTGACATTTCCTTATGTCAATTTTCTAGTTTCGCAATCACAGTCCCCTTTGAGAAAACTGATGTAAGCATTTGAATGTCATTTTTTAGATCTTTTCTTTTTACTTCTGTCAACACTTTTACAACACAGTCATGGAGAAAGTCAAAAAGGTAAGAACAGTTATATTATCTGGCACTGCACAAGGATTTGTTTCAGTTGACTGAGAAAAAGACTTGCTTTTCCTTCTTTCAACATTAGCATAATCTCCTGAGATCCATTTGACCCACTGCAGTGCCCTCTCATCTATAGAACAGTTGTGAGAAATGACTGTATGCTTTGATGGTTCAAATTATTGAGCATGTCAATTGGTTTTTTTTCTTGCTCTAATGTATGGTAGATGGTGCTTAAAATAAATTTGTTTAAAACCTGACTATAATGGAGACATTCACATCAAGCCAACTTATCTACCCTACAATTCCCCCTTTCTCTCATTCTCTGAGATTATAAAACAAACAACAACAAAAAAAGTCCAAATTTTGATAATATTTGACCTCATTTACATACGGTGTACCTTGATACTAGACACAATCTGTCTTCTCAGCATTTGAATTTCTTAAGTGTACTGGGTGGCACCAGACCTCGGCAAGCTGCTTTGTCTTTCCCACCATATGGCATCTTGACAGTGTTTTCCTCACTAATTAGTCTTTAACACATATGCCAAGTCCAAATGACTGTAATGTCAGAGCTGCACTGAGGATCCTTGTTGCATCAGAAATGAGTTGTCATATATTAATGAAGGAAAACATTCAGCTTTAGTTGCAGGTAGTGCACAAATATTGACTAATTTTAATTTACATTTGAATACTTACTACAGGCAGCAACTCTAATTGAATCCCAGGAATCAGTGAAAGCTGTTTGTGATGGATATAAGCCAGCACTTTCAAAGACCCGTGCTGCAAGTGCCAAAGATCCTTTAAGAAAGATGGTCTCCTTTTGGCAGACTATAGTCTCTCTGCAGAAATACACAGCACATATTTGAGTTATTTTCACATATAGTGATAAATTGAAAGGACATACTGTAGTAAAATATGTACAATGTTGAATGTACATACAGCAAAAAAAATAAATAAATAATAAAATATATTGTTACTGATTTGAAAACCCTGGAGCAGCTGCGCTCAGAAGGTAGAGCGGGCCTTCTTATTTCCAGGGTGGGTGGTTTGATCCGCGGCTCCACCTGTCCACATGTCGAAATGTCCTTATAAGTAAGACACTGAATCCCTGTTGCTTTCATTGGCCAGGCGAGCACCTTGCAGGGCAGCATGTGCTTGAATAGGTGAATTTTTAAAGCGCTTTATCTACTTTAATAAAAAAGTGTAGTCCACCATAATGCTTAAAGTTTGATTGGATTTATGCACAAAACTACTACGATTTTTGCCATGTTTAAAAGAAACGACCATTGACTGCTGGTAGGAAATGGAATACATTATTATGTATTTATTTGCCCATTCATTAACCCAGTCTCTTCATCTACCAGATTTTGTGGCATTAATGATATGAAAGATTGAGTGGCCCCTTTAGTCCAGTAAAGGCCAGGCTTTTGCTGTATACATTATTGTAATTAATGTATTCTTACATACATTATTCAAATACATAAGCATCAGAATCTAAACCTCATATAGTTATTGATAATGTAAAGTAAAAATCTTCATACAAAGCAATACTGCATTAATGATCACAGCTGTGAATACATACTATATTTGTGTGATGCAATCTTCAAACTGCAGGTGAACTGCTCTCTTGGATTTTTCACGTCCTCTCTACTTTCTTTCAGGAAATATCCACAGGAATACGTATGCAATAGACCGACAAACTTACGTGAGCAGACTTCAGCGGTGAAAAAAATATGATTGGTGTCTATCACTGAACAGCGTGCTAATGAGAGTTAAGAGCGTGAGAACTTACAGACAGATTCATCTTTTTCCTCACAAGAACAAAACATTCTTAGATTGCCTCTCATTTTGACTCTTATTTTATCTCTACCACATTGTACAGCTTTGTCTTATTGCACTTTCCAGTGCTTGAATATTGTCTGAGCACTCACATTCTCAGCAACAAATTGCTGAAATGGAGATCTCCCTTCTGTCAAAAGCAGTTTTTTTTACACCAAATCCTTTAGAATAAAATTAACATAATGGTCATGTTAGGGAAGAGCAGAAGCTCATGTCACACTCACAAAATATCCGGTGTTAACTGACTCGTTGTTAAGAGTGTCTGTAGATTTTTCAGCCTGAGATAAGTGGAGAGAAGTTGCATGCTGACTGACCTGGATAAGCTTTCAATACAGATATCTCACCTCTTGACACTCATATATTCGAGAGAGTAACTAACTGTTAACCCAAAGCTCCAAATATCATACTGAATGGCAGCTTGTCATTTTGGTTTTTAAACCATCTGTTATGCTAACAAATGAGTAATTGGGGTACTGCCAGCCTTGTCAGATATACTCAAGAGGTTTATCTAAAGCAATGAAGAAAAAAATACATTTATTAAAATGGAGCTTATGAAAAATAATCAATATATTTAAAAAGTATTTACTGTAGCTAAAAAAGGTTATTTTTTCACAAGAACAGACACATGATTCCCTGGACGTTACTCCTAAACCCCACCGCACACGTCACTGGCACGGTTTTGGTCCATCCTGTACGTGACTTTAAACCCCACCGGGAGAGTTTCAGAAGCGAAGCGTTTAGCCCACCAGACTTTGTTTACTTGCTCAGATTTGGCCATTTTCCCGGTGTATGTTCCTCTAAATATGCTTCTACATGTGTAAATATGCTACGTAGTTAATTAGTTTCACTTTTGTCTTTCACGTGGAGCTGAGCGGAGAGCTGCTTCTGGGACGCGTCTGAAACGGACAACAGCGGAGCGGGTGGGGTTGGGCGCAGTGGACGCGTCCGGTGGCGTTTGATACATTGACTAGAACACACTAGAACACACAACGCGCCCGTTGGGGTTTGGACGTTAAGCTTTAAAACATGGAAATCTCGCCAGAGTGCAGTGCTACAATCAAAACTTAACCAGACCCTCAAGCCTCGAACAAAGTGGTCACATCTCTGTCACACTGTGGCTACAATGCTGTTTTGGTCTGTTCTCCACATGGCTTGTTTTGGGTTACAGACATTGACTAGTACGGTTGTGATCAGCTTTAGTACCAGCAGAACACGTGGAATGCGCCGCATCAATGCCTGGCTGAATTACATATTACAGTCAATTCTTTCTGTACTACGGGTACTTTGCTTGTGCACAGATAATGTATTGTAACAGTGTAAAATGTGAACTAGATTGTTTCATTAAAAAATATATGAAGTACTTAAATTCTAAATGGTACCATTTGAAAAGTCGTGTGTCTTAAAGGAATCTATGGCAGTGTCTGTGTTTATGTGTATGTGCATGCTAGTTTTAGAGACAAAAATAGTGTGTGGACTTCTTTTTAAATATCATTTGGCTCTATTATTCCATCCTGTTCTTATTAGTCTTTACAAAACCTAACATGTTAAGTGATAACACACAGATAACACACATTTAATGGATGTGGTTACTAATATAACATTCAATGACTGTGATTAGAATTACAGTTATAATATGTTTCAAGTTAATGAGTGTCTTAAGGCAGGTTGATAATTTGAATCCTGTGCTATTTCAAGATTTCCATCAACCACAGATGATTGGAGTTTCAGTGTGTTCAACAGCAACCAAACACATCGTATATAACATAGAAAAGCACACTAATAATACAATAAATACAATAGTGCAATGGCTCATGCCCTTAAAGTGACAAGTTAAGCATGTGCCTTGTTTATATGACCATCTAAGCGTTTATAGTGCAGATTACTTCAGGATAAGTGCTGTTGTGATAGCGAGATGTTCAAGGCTAGAGAGAAAAATGAATAGAGGGTTTGCAAGGTGTGAGGAGTCCGTTAAAATTTCAAACCTTTCTGCTGAATGTGGATGTGGTATAGTTCAGAAATGGAGGGGAGTACACAGCCAATTATTTTTGGAAGCTGTGCGACTCTGTCCATCAGTTCTTTCTCATGGGCTGCAGAATTGCCATACCATACACTGGTTATTGAGGAGGCGAGTTTACTTTCTATCACTGCTCTGTATAATTTTTACCTGTTATTCACTCCCTTCATTTTTTTAGACTTTGTTTCTTGACTCATGACCAAGTCATTTTACAGTATGTGTCAGCTAGTTTTCTTTTGGTTTGTTTTGAAAGCTTGGACTAGAAATGTGCAAGCATATATTTACTGTATGAGAAAAAAACAAAAAGTTTTATGAGTCTCTTTCAATTTACCCATCCAACACCATTGTCCAGGGTTTTGGGTCTCACTTTTAGGAAATCACAATCTTTTTTTTTTTTACCCACATAACCCACATACACTGAGATCTTCTCACCTGCAACTCCCCAGCATGTCAAATGTTTAAATGCAGGTGATATAATAATACATTTCAAAAATCCATCTTAGCTGAGCAGCTGAGGTCATTATTGCTGGTGATGGAGAAGCGTTTTTGCTGAGTGAAAAAATAATGCTGATTATGATGTATTAATATTTGACAGAAAGGTTATGATTTATTTGAGAGTAGCCTCGAGAAAAAAAAAAAAAAGGTTGATGTTGCCTTCTGTAATGAACTTAAACTTCATTATTGTTCGCCGCTGAGCAGATCAATTAAAAAAGGCACATTGTTTACACATGTATTTGGTTACTAAATTAATCTTTGTTTCTGATGATTTCATCTGTGGTACTTTGCAATTTGCCTGGATATCAGGTAGCTGTGAGTAAAATGAAAAAGCAAAGGAGAAACCTACATTAATCAATGCTGCTAATATAGACCTTTTCTAGAATGCAAAACAAGTGCCCGCTTCTTTTGTCTGAGGCTATTTCGTGTTTTTTGTCAAGTCCCCTCTCAACATATTTCTAACAATCTCTTACTGCCTTTTAATCTGCTGGTGGTTTTATTCCATTTCTTCCAACTTCCTCTGTTATTATTCTGAATATTTCATTATTGTATTACATACTGTTCCCTTATTCCCGTTATCATGTTGGTGCATTTTCCCTCTTGGCCAATCAGGGTGTGACAATGCCCTTTTATTTGGCCTTAAGAGACATGAGGAATGGCATCCCCAAGGTCATTCTGATCCTTCCTCGGCTGCAGAACTGACTTTACCAGCTATTGCCAGCCAGCAACTCTGATCTTTGGCCCCCTTTGAGACTTCTTTGAACTCCCCTTGTCCTGCATCTACTTTTTATTATAGAACAGTCATTTATCCATTATTGAAAAGGCATTTGTTCATTATTGAAGAAGCATTTGTTTATTATTGAAGAGACATTTTATTATAACTGAAGAGGGATTTTTCTATATTATTAACAAGGCATTTTTTATTTTATTGTGAAGGCACTCGTGAGATCTGTTGTCCAAGTAAATATTTCTGGATGGGAACTAGTTCTCAGACTTCTCCCTGATTAATTGAAATCTGTAGAATTGGTAATGTCACAATATTATGGATCCCAATGGTGAAATCCCTAAATCCCTTTTTGCATTATGCATTGAGAAACATTGTTCTTAAACTGGTGTACTATTTGCCCACACATTTTCAGAGCGGTGAACCTCACTCCATCTTTATGTTGTAGTCAACTGAATATAGGTCAAAGGATTTGCAACCCTTACATTCTGTATTTACATTTTAGAGTGTAACATTTTTTTATTTTTGGAATCATAAGGCAGATTCTAATTCATCTGCCTCATCTGGAAAGCACTTCGGCTTTCTTTTTTTTTTGGTACTATGTAAATAAACAGACTTCACTTTGTGTTTGGCCAAGCACACTATCACCCAGAACAGTTGAACCAATAGACCACCCAGCTGATGGCTTTTGACCATAACGTACAAAGACTAATGCCTGGAAGGAACCTAAAGAGAAAGGGTTAGTTGGAATTGGAAGAAACAGCATAGAAGCAGCACATCCTGCCATCTGCCATCATTTCACCTTTGCACATGCCCGATCTATATCAACACCCGTGGTTCTCAGACTGTACTGTGCAGTAATCAAAATCTCACTTTGAAGACAGGCAGGTGAAAGAGTTAGAAAGTGTGAGACAGACATGACAGTCATACAAAAAAGACCGATGCACTGAAAGGAGGAAATAGTTTATCGACCACACAACTGAAGTGAAAAGACAACTTTCTGTTCATGAAAGGTCCACTAAGTGAATCTTAAAAAAAAAAAAGAAAACAGACATTCAAGTGACTTTTATTTTGAGGGTTGAGGGCATGTTGTAACCACAAATTCTCAGTCGTCTCTTCACTTTCAATTTAAGTCAATTTAAACAGACTTGTATGAAGCACAAAATATTTGAAAAAAAAAAAAGGCAGAAGTTACTGTATTATAAACAAAACACAGAAAGAAGTGCATAAAAGACAGGTTGATCTGGGGTTTCTAATGCATAAAAGACAGATATTGTGTTGCTTCAACATATTCAGTTGCATGTTGGAAGTATTTTCTCGCTAGCCATCCTGATTCAGCCATCCTGTCTGAATCTCCACTAAAATGCAGAGAAGAAAATATAGAAATAATGAAGGTTGAGTTTACAAATATAATTTATTAGTAAACAGGTATCTTAAGTATTAAAATGCTCTTGTAAAATCATATCTTATGCACTGTTAGTGACAGCATCAAAAATGATGTCAAAAACAGTTTTCAATCCATTGGTCACCATGTTCATGAAAACAAAAGTGACAGTGTTTCAACAAAGGCCACAAAACTTGCACATATGGATGAGGCCTTACATACACTTGAGTGTAACCTTTAGGATATGGCCATACTGAATCTGTAATTTGTCCCCTAACACTTCTGGCAAGGTTGCATCCATGTGGTCAGGTGTGCAGGGGCTTGACCGGTCGATGTTGAGCTTCCTTGCACACTAAGGAGTCTGGCACTCAGGTCAGTGGTAATGGCCACAGCCAGATGGTACCTATCCACTGGGGACGAAGGACACAGACATGCTGGTCACAGTTTAACTTTGGAGGTTGCATATTCTAGCATTATTTAATGCTTGATTACATGCATCATTTATCACAATTATGTCTTGATAAAAGTTTGATGCAAAACACAGCAGAGGCATGCTGAATATTCAAACTTTGCCCTCTCCTGTCTAATCAACCCCAAAGAGAGGAGCGAGGGAGTGGAAAGAGACAGACAGAGAGAGTTTAACAGCAGTGAATAACACTTTGATAAAATAATATTTTGTTTTTCAAAGCAGAACAAGATTAAGTACACACTGAAAATAAAACAAGTCATAGGGTTAAGAGAACAAACATTTAAAGATGACTATCTCGACAAACCTCCATGATGATGCATCTCCTACAAATAGATTATTATTGTTTATTTTTTTTAGGCAATGGCATATTGCTCCACTGCTGATGCAGGACTAGATTGTTCTATATTAAATAAACTTCTGCCAAATGATATTGTGACCCAAACAGCATTATACTGAACATGACTGTAGCTCAAACAGTAAGGAAATTTCCTTCCCTCATGCAACATGTTTCTGCTAATTTTAGGTTTGAGTTTACAGTGAAATGTATCTGGGAGGAGTGTTTATTATTATTATTATTATTATTATTATTATTATTATTATTATTATTATTATTATTTTATTTGTGTGACCTTGTCTCCACTTGAACAGTTTTGACAGAGTGACAGGAGACAGAAGGAGGAGATGACATGTGACAAAGGTCTTGAGTTGCACTCAAACAGGAAACGTTTGGATTTTAATCATATGCATATGATGTAGTTGGTTCACCAGGAATCCCAGGGATGGATTTCAGACTGACAGCGAATTAAAGATCTTGACACGAAAGTGACAACTTAGGAGAAGTAATACATAAAAGGGTGACACTAAGGGTTAGGTTTACTAAGCCTTCTGCGCCTGAGTTATTTATCAAACAGACACACCAGCCTGGGAGATCACTTTGCCCGTCCTATGTAGTGCACTGTGTATGATCAGTGAAGTGCTTTTCATTTTTATGTGGAAATTTTCTTGTTACAGTAGGTGCAAAATATCACTATTCAATTAAAAGCTGGTTGAAAGCACCTGAAGAGAAAGTATCTGAATTCTAGACTAGTCTCCAGCAGACAAAGGGTGTGCACAATACTAAATGTGTCCTAGGGAGCCTCAGTGATTTACTTCAAAACAAATACAGCTTCTAATGAAGAAAGAGGGTGATGTAGCCAAGAACTAAATGGAGAAAATATCTGACCATTTAAAACGTCAAACAAAGAAGGGACATTTATTGAACTGCTAATGCACCATGCTGATTGCATTCTTCTGCCAAAATATGTCCACCTGTGCATTAGGCTGGTTATTATCTCGGGATTTTAGTCAGCTGTATTAATGCCAACTATATTCTCTGCTACGAGCATCCACTAGATTGGTCGCTCTCCCATCGGCTACTGGCTGACGGTTATTTAGCCTCTGGGGGCAGCATCCAATGTTTTGGGCCTTCTGGTGTAGCCGGCAGATATCTGGATAACAAATATCCAAGGGCCATCCAAGGGGTCATTGTTTACAGTGTGATTAGCTTCAAGGCAGGAGAATGGTGATCTTTGTCTGACAACAGATCTGCATATGAATGCAGGTCACTTTTTTTAAAAAGGCTCGATCATCAACAGATGATCACTGATGGGTTCTAAAGATTGGATTTCAGCCAATGAGTTCTGTCTCTTTTGATCTCCACATGGACTCTTTACCTGCATTCAACCAAGATTCTTCATTCATTTGTTTACATATCTGGGACTTCATATTTAAACATGACCATGCCACCTCATTTTTAGCAGGAATGTGTTGTAATGCTCTTTAAATCTATTAAAAATGTATGTTCCTATTCCACTTGTCAGAGTTGGATTTGCATTGTCCCTCCAGACTGTTTGTATGCTGCTTACTCATTTATCAGTAACTCAATTCCTGAGCTTGTTTGTGGCTCCGAGTTGCAAAAATTATGGCACTGAAATGCAATTTTGGAGCTCTCCTTTGCAATGTTTGATTAGTTAAATTAGCTGAGCATTAACCTAGGATGTTAATTTGTATGCTGACTCAGAGTCAAGGTGCATGAAACATGCAGTGCAAGCTGTACAGCACCTTCTAATGTACTCTAAGATAAATATGGCCATGAGTTTCTGAGAGTGATGCTTACTAGGCTGTGACCTTCCACCTCTTTGTACTGAACTGAGAACAAAAGGTACACGGAAATAATGACAGCATACTTTAAATACCTGGAAACTAAACACTCTGCTCTTTGCATCTCTTTTATTATACATTTCCGGATATAAGATAAACCCAGAGGATGTCAGACTGTAAGAATACCAGAGTCGGCTTTGCAAGCACCAGGGGCCTGACGTGTTTGAGGATGCACCCACATTTCTGATTGGATTATGTAAAATAAAAATTGAATTCTAAATCCATTTGACTGAGACTCTGTGTAGGCTGTCCAGGGACGGAGACATCATTATGAATATTAATTGTTAATAATTATCCTTCTCCTCAGGGTAACTCGTATTTCAGGACAGTGGAAGTTGATTTAGAAAGAAAAAAGCGAACAATGGAGCCGGCGAGGGAAGAAGTACATCGGTTTCTTTACTGACACTGGCACATTTACTTTAACTTGTCATGAAACTCTCTGTTGTATACATCGCTTGGTGACTTGAAGCATTAACATGAAATCCAGATTAGCGTCAGACCATCTGCTTTTGAATATTTGCATGAACTCAGAGGATTTCACTTAATACCAACACTGTAAAGAGAAGTGCCACATATTTTTCTAAACGTTTTGTAAGCACAGCTGTCTATAATGAAGCTCTGAGAACACTTACTTACACTTACTTTAATACCTATTTATACTGTATCAGTCATTTCAGTTTCTACAAGGTTGATTATTGAATCAACCTTTGCCACTTTGCAACTATTGTCTAAATGTGTGTGTGTTGCTATTTAGACTCTGAAAAAATGTCCTACTATATACAGTAAGCTTTAAATTTGTGTTTTCAATAATACAAAAACATAAATTCTGAGAAAAAAGTCAATCTGTAGACAGAACATAAAAAACTAAATGTCTGTAAATTACTTAACTCTGCCCTAAAAGTATCAAAATGTTAAAATCACACAGATTATCTTAGTTCATCCTAGTGTTATTTTTCATTTAGCATGGAAACTGAAAGATATGGCAAGGAATCATAATCTTATTATTAATAAAATTACTGATGAGATTTAGAAATTATGCCAAGTTTAATTAGAAAATGAAACAAAACAAAATTTACCACGATAGCTTTAACTGTATTCTCGATAAGGTTTCGGTTTGGTTCACTTTCAATTTCCATGCAATCATTTTCAAGAGTCACAGTGTTGCAATAGTGAGGAAACTTGAACAATCAACCTCATCTCCTGTCGACCATCACTGTAAAAGTCTCAATAATGCCAAGCAGAGTCTAACGAGACTCGTCTGCTAGGAGTCAAATGATCTCACTTGACTGTTTCCAGGAAATTGTTTCCTGCATTGTCTTCACCAGAGTGCAGAGCAGATGAACATTATTGAGGAATGGACTGACAGGCATTTATCTGCTCTGAATAGCAGCTCTCTGGGATCTCGCTGTGGACTACAAAACACACTTAAAGTCAATCTATACACCACCAGCCTTATTGGTCAAAGTTTCTACAGAAATATTAAGCACTTTCTGGAGCACTGGTTTCTTTTTAGCATTATGTCTTTTCTGCATTGATGTTCATGCATTTTTGGTGCCCTTCATGCAGAACATTGCAGACAGTTAAGGATTATTCTGTCACATTAAAACAGATGTCCCCCGGTTCCATTTAAGTGCTTGACTTAAAGAAAAAGGCCACCTTTTAGTACAGAAATATAAAATCTTAAACTATACTAAATTATAGTTGAAGAAGTTACCCTGTGTCCCTGCGTTTCACTTGGGCGCAAAGAAGACTGATTCTTATTACCAGCTTGATCATGCTTTCTACTGAATACACTTTTGTGTATCTATATGTATGGATAGGCAACCAGATAACATGCCAACTAATATGAGATTTATTAAAGTTTAAAAAAGGAGAAAAAAAATCATTGTATTCTGTCTATTATCCATAGTTTTGCTGCAACATATTTCTAGATATTGCTTCTGCTCACGTTACAGTAGGCAGATGTGCATAATGGTTTGAATTGTTCTACCTCAAACTCAAACACTAAAGTAATCAAAGGTGAAGTAAAAAGCTGACCTTGCAAGTTTTTTTTTTTTTTTTCCCACTCATATTTTGCATAAACTGATCATGACACTTGATTCACTGTGCACGTAAATGCAAATTTTGTGGTCCAGCTCAGTGAAAGAGTGCTAAAGCCTATAGAGCCTGTTAAAGGTCAAAGCAAAATGCTACTACCGTTTGACTAATCAATATTCAACACGTAATCAGTCACTCATAAATATATGTGATAACATAACGCTGAAAAGCAAGCAGACCCATGAATAAACAAATATGCAATGTTCTAAATTAAGGAGAGAAACTTATCAAATGAGGCAAAAAAAAGAAAAAAAGACAAGGTGTCGATTGATAGCTTTAATACAGATTAAAAATGAATGGAGGATGGTTAAGGCCACAAAAAGAACACACCTAGAGCATATCCACCTTGGAGAGAATTTATTATCTTGTAAAAGTGCATTTTAACCTTTAGCAGGGTTAATTATTCATTCAAAAGAAATGCTATTACACATTGTCAAGTCAGCCAGGAAAAGCGAATGTGAATGTGAATGCCCTTTGCTTGCCTTATATGTTCCCAAACACCAAAACTGCTAAGTGTATTAACTATGGAACAGGCTGGCCGTCATGGTGTGTGGACCAGGCAGAGGTCAGTCAGCCCAGTGGGTATTGTACACTGCACCGTCATCCATAGTACAGTTTGTAATGAAAAGAACCTGCAGATACTGTAATGCACGAATGCATGCAAGATACTGATTCCTTTATTCAGGTAGCTTTCTAAATCGTCTTCCATAGGTACTCTCAAACCACACTTTGTTGTTCAGTTGTTTGCAATCTGCAACTTCACTGGACCTTCACAGCATAAAATGTTGTATCAAAATCATGGTGGCAGGAGATCAGAAAAGTATGAGGACTTGATCTTTTCACCACATTAAACAGTATGTGTTTACATCTGTACTTCACACTCTTTCAGTATTTCATTTTGTGTCAGTAGTTGTGAAAAATAACCAGATTATGATTCAGGAAAAACAGTTTGTGCATTCAAGATTTAAAAATATTTTGCAAGAAACACATGAACAACCAAGAACAGCAGATTTTAACAAACAAGTAAAGGCAGAAAATCCTCAGTGTGCACACAGAGTAGTCCAAGTGTGAATTGGAACACCTCAAACATGCACATCTACATAAGACCTGTCTGAAATGGGCCACTAGTCATTTCACAACATTCCACACTGCCTTTTGACAACCCTTTTTCAACGCCTTCCAGGGACTCCCTCCAGTGCCAAGAGATCTCAGTCACCACCACGGGGAACGGGATGCTTTCCCCAATGGCAAATTATTAGACCACAACCTTCATCATGGTGTGTAAAGTGGCTGAATGGAGGGGAAGTGGCTATTTCTGATCAAAGAGGATCTGAATGAGACTGAGAACTCCCAACGCTCCCTTGTCTCAGCCCTTTCTTTTCCTCCCTGAGTAATTTGTTTGTTTTTCTTTGTGTATTTTTCAAAACTGTGATTATTCCAGAGTGGCATGAAAGCCCAAGCTTAAGTATATGAATTATTTATATTATTATCAATTTACTAATTTCATGATATCTTGAGCCTGTATTTCAGAAAACATGGAGTGTAAATTTGGTTCTGCCTCCCAAAAGGTTTACTAAACAGAAAGATGAGCCTGCAGCAAGTTATAGGTGAGGACAAATTGAGGTTTAAGTGTTGCATTCATTTAGAGAACTGTCCCCAGATAGCAAGAGTTGAAAAAACAAGTTCATCCCAAAAGTATTTAATTTGATCAAAGCACACTCTCATCTAGAAACTGTGGAAACTGCAACCACAATTAAAATAAAGCTGCATCATTGATACTCTGAATATGTCATGTATTTAATTGGCTTTCTCTCTTTGCCACACACAAGAAAATAATGTAGAAGAGCACTAACGATAAAAAACTCTTTGCTACCAGTGTGTCATGTGCCATCAAATTTCCAAGTCAGAGTTTCATCAACTTACACAAAGAGGTTTTTATTTCATTCTCTGAATCTATGTCAAATGAGTGGGGCACAAAAAAAAAAAAAAACGAAGGACCTTGAGAGAATTATAGACTAAAATAATTAGAACGTGTTATCATTTGGAAGATCTTCCACCACCCATGCATCTCACCTCCACAGTGCCTCAGTTCTGACCTTGAACTAAAAACTGTCTTTATAAGATAAACTTCATTATCCCTTTTTGCTGAGTTCTTTCTGTCTACTCAAGCTGTGTATATAGGCTGTATGTATTGTATAGGTGTATGTATACGTTTGCTTGCTGTTTCTCAATAGTTGTCTTAAATGTTGTTGAATTATTATTATTGACTTTGTCATTGCATTAATGAGCATAAGTGTTTTACGAGTAGCCTTTCCAAACTATTTAAATATCCAAATTAACAAGAATGAAATTATACAACAGCTTCAAACAGTCAGCATTTGTTCCGTCTTGAAGAGAGGCTACTCAGACATGTTAGAACACAATTCTTACACATGACACAAACAATGTTGACCTAGCCTGCATGTGTATTTTTTTTCTTTACAATTTATTTTATGTCTAAATCAGTTGGGTGGTCAAACAAAAACATTAGACCGATACTGATTAAAAACGTCACAAAATAATGACTCCTTTATCATCATAAACAACTGAAGAGTAAGATATACATATTTCACATCTCAAAACATGTAGCTGTGACACAAAAAGCTGCTTCTCTGTGGTGACATTGCTTGTTACCATGATCCATAACTAAGTTTATATGCCGATGACACCCAGCTCTATATTGTCATTAAATGTATCACACCCACCAGTCACTGTAGTCTGATCAACTGCCTCTTTGAACTTTTTGACTTTAATTAGGGTTCTTAAAATGAACTGTGACATCTGATATTTGTGACACTGACAATATATCCCATCCCTCACCTCTGACAGCTCATGTGTGCTACTCTACATGTCTATAACCTTTGGACTAATTTAATCAAACCTTCCCATCTGAGCATGCCCTCCATACAGTCCCTTTGCTCACACCCATCCGCAACTGGGAATATGTCATTTTCATCCATTTCATGTATTTCTTTGTGGCTTCTTGTGGTTGATTTTCTTTTTCTATTACTTTCACTGTTTCAGTGATTT
Organism: Miichthys miiuy; assembly: GCA_036365135.1. Classification (NCBI taxonomy): domain Eukaryota; kingdom Metazoa; phylum Chordata; class Actinopteri; family Sciaenidae; genus Miichthys; species Miichthys miiuy. Next base: position 22,026,130 of record CM071603.1, read on the forward strand.
TACTATTTGTCTGCTACTGCCTCTCCACTTCTGATAAAAATTAGGTTTTACAGTACATTCTTTATGATTTCAATGAATATAAAAAAGCTTACTTTTCTTTGATCCTCATCACTTTAATTTTCCAAAAGACCCTAACACTTCAAATTGATAAAAGCTTCGTATTGTAAACACTACATAAAAAAAAAATTAATTAATTAATTAAAAAAAACTTTAAAAAAACCCAAAAAAAACTCATTAGTTAAATCTTGAGATGCACTTAACAAACCCTGGTGCTTATAAAGGAAAAATGGTTGAAACTATTAAACAAGTGCAAAGAAGCAAACTTAAGTCACTCAAGTGTAGACAAGGATGGTATTTACACAAAAATAGGTCTATAGAATAGAGATAAATATGCAATAAAAAAGCTAAATGAAGATGTACATTTAGCTTTTTTTACGGACATAATTTCTGAATGATACTCATTATCTTCCAACTGTATTCCTAATTAGTCAATTAGAGGTAGTTCCAGGTACTTCTTTAATTTGAAGACCTATTATAGTTGAAACCGGTCATTTATTAATTGAGGCAAAAGCCATTTAACAAAAGTTGACATACACCTGCTCCTCTCCGAGTGACTGCCTAAAGGTTGCACATCTTTGAATAATTAATATGATGTTTACAATGTCAAAACCTTCTCTGTTGTCAAGAGCAGACCCTGTTTAACTCATCCTGTCACTGATATGTTGCAAATTTAACATTGTCTCAGAAATGCATGCAAAAACTATGATCTCACAGGGGATTATCCTTGGGTAGTGAGGCTAATAGAAATGTCTGAACCCACTACTCATTAAAATCCTCAGGAGTATTGTAAACAGCAACTAACTTAAATGGAATTTTAAAATGATAATTGCGAGGATCTATCTACTGTAGCAATGAACTGATGTGTTGCTTGATGCTGTTGTCCAGTGTAAATAGTGCCCAAGGCGAGACCGTTTGCACATTTTTCATCAATACTTGTGGTAGAAGGGCTGATTTTAATTATTTCATTTTCTATGCCTCAAGTAGTCACTCGATAGTATAATAAATCAATAGCATTTCCATGAATACTAATTGTGGTTGCAGGGATAGTTGGTGTAGCCGATAGGTGGGAATTTGATCAGGTTTGAAAAACCAGCCAGCCGAAGCCTCTGCCTCTTCTGCCATGCCCCACAGAGGCTGACTACCTCTTTGAAGTTGAGGTGCAAAATCAATTGAACACGTCTGGGAATAAATGAACTTGTTTGGAGCTTAATTTCTAACGGCTGAAGGCTTTCTACCGAGTTATTTATGAGAACAGGTGGGCCATTCTCTTTCCTCCTTTTTAAGGATATGTATTTCATATGCTGGGCATTGGATGAATCCCTTGGCCTCTCTATAATCATGAAATCTTCAAATAAAAAAGAACATGGGTGTGTTTGCCTTTCTCTTCAGGCCAGATTTTCTACACTTAAGAAATAAGAAATCAAACTCTAAAATACAGATATCATTCAAAGGTGTTTTTAGGTGTTTAGAGATTTCACCAGACCTAATTGACATCCTAACTTGATATTGGATGCTCAGGTTGTATACTACTACATTTTGATCACTCCAGGTGTTTGTCATTATTTTGCTGCTATGTGTTATGTAATTTCAATTTACAGTGCCAAACAGTTTTTAACTGTGCTTTTTAAGGTTACCAGTCAATTAAGCAAACTGTTTTTGATATATTATAAAATAATGTAAAGATTAAAGTGCATACTCATGTCTCCAGGCAATTTTAAAATTGCTTTGAATGGTCTTTCAACGAGGAGTGATCTAGACTTGTTATGCTATCTATGCTTGTTTTAGCCTTGCTATGGTTTTTGATCAAAGCAAGACTTCCACTGGATTGCTGCCCTTGGGGCACTCACAGTGAATTCTGATTTTAAACTTAAGTAAAATATTAAATAACTTTAACCTTTTTACATTATTTTAGATGCTCGGTTCTCTCTGCAAAAGAGAATACATTCATAGGGTAACATTAAGATCAAATTGAAATGCATCCAGAATATACAGTATAAACATGTTATAAGCATTTGTCTTTGTCAGTTGTGGGCCACATTATACCAATGTTTAATAACTAACATACATCAACAACTAAGAACAACATAGTATTAATTTAAAGAAAATAATGAATTAAGTGACGTTACACTGTAATGTTTACATTACTCATTTGTATTACCAGATACAGATACATGTTTACCACTGCACTTATTAGTGCCTTTTCTGATTTCTTTAACGTGTCAAGAAATTACTTATTAGACCATAATTACTTCCATGCTTCTAGACTTCCTTCTGTACCATTAGACCACTGACACTCTTGTTACACAACCTCAAAAGAGTTGATAATGGACTACTGTTCTTTGCCCAGAAAAAGGCAAATGAAACAGCAGCTGAAGAAAAGGGAAATAAAAAAAGTAACTTGATTAGGAAAAAAGGAATCGGTAAGACGGAAGAAAGTCTAAGCTCTTTAACTGGTGCTCCTTTGCATATAAATGAGAGATTAGGCAAAAACTATATCTTACTGCCTGTTAGAATACATATGCCTAATTACAATATATTCATAAAGTGAGAGTGTAATTTCCACAAAGGAGATTACAAACGAAGCACAAGGTCAGGAAAAGCCCTTTCTGTTCTCTGCATACCATTAGGATGACGATGCTGATGCTGCACAGAAAAGAACTCGTGCTCATTGGTTCTCTTCAGAGATTATATTTTTTCAGGCTAAGTATAAAGACAGGATAAAAGGAAGAGAAGTATGTATTAATGAGTTATACCTCAATAATGTTCATGAAAACATGCAAAGAAGAGACACAGCTTGCTTGAACAGCAACTGATAATTAACCTCGATTTGTCTGATCTCAAAATTTAGGACAATTAACTGTTATGGTATAACTTTGACAATCCCAGTTTTTCAAAGAAGGAATTATCTAACTTTTTCACCATTAAGAAAAACACATTTAAAATTATATTAATCCTACTTTGATGTGTAATCAGTTGAATGGTATGTCATTCCCACTCATTTGCGCTCATTTCTCTGTGAATTCTAGAGTTTCCTGATTGACAATATGCTGTGGACTCAAATCAAATCAAATCAAATTTTATTTGTATAGCCCAAAGTCACAAAGTACATTTGCCTCAGAGGGCTTTACAATCTGTACAGGGAGTGACATTCTCTGTCCTTAGACCCTCGGTTCGAGTGAGGAAAAAGTTGCCCACAAAAAACCCTTTTAACAAGAAAAAAAGGTGAAAGAAACCTCAGGAAGAGCCACAGAGGAGGGGTCGCTCTCCCAGGACAGAGAGACGTGCAATAGATGTCACGTGTACAGGACAAATCAACACAAACATATTGTACAATTACAATGAATGATAAAATGACAATGAATTACAATGAATGATAAAATGATTACAGTAGCAGTGGAACCTGTGATAGAGACAGAGAGACACAGATGTGCAGCAGCAGCAAATCATTAACTAATTATAAACTGTAATGGAGATATGGTAGCAATAATGACAGTAGTAATATATGTAGTGGACATCATGCAGGACCACAGCAGCAGCCACGATCCATGAGAACCTGCTGGACGAGAGAGAGAGACAGAGAGAGAGAGTTTTCAGTAAAGGGAGATGTGACTGCATCTTCAACCAATACCGTGCCTGACTAGGCATAACCCTGAAAGAGACAGACAGAGAGAGAGAGAGAGAGGAGGAGGGAGCCCTAACTATAAGCTCTATCAAAAAGGAAAGTCTTAAGTCTACTCTTAAAGGTGTTGACCGTGTCTGCCTCCTGAACCCAGAATGGTAGTGTTTGTTCCACAGAAGAGGAGTTTGATAGCTGAAAGCTCTGGCTCCCAATCTACTTTTGGAAACTATAGGAACCACAAGGAACCCAGCATTCTGAGAGTGCAGTGTTCTAGAGGGGTAGTAAGGTACTCTGAGCTCTTTTAGATATGATGGTGCCTGACCATGAAGAGCTTTGTATGTAAGGAGAAGAATTTTAAATTCTATTCTAGATTTAACAGGTAGCCAGTGCAAGGAAGCCAAAATGGGAGAGATGTGATCTCTGATCTTGGCTCCTGTCACTATAGCTGCTCTTAGTTCATATTAGCTCAGTTGTTAGCCAGGCTGCCCGGATTGTGAGCTCAGAGCACCGGAAGAGTGATAGTGTTTGAACCACAGGCATTTTGGACCATCGGGAAGAGGAGGTTTTCAGGTCCAGGGCAGGGTGGAAATGAAGACAGGGATTGACGCCGGAAGGAGCACCAAAATCAGTGCTGGATGAGCAGGCAATGTAACTAGATTCAGCAGAGGCACAGCATGTTAGAGGCAAAGTGATCGATGAGGAGAAACGAAGAAGCTAAAAGAGTGGCTAAGTGAGAGACCGCCGGACAAGAGCAAATCTTAGACTGGATTTTGGTTGTTGCAAGAGCTTCGTGAAATAAAAGGCTGAGAGACAGCTGTTGAGCTGGGCTTCTTGCTGTTGGAGTATTAAGCAATATTAGTTGACTACTATGTCTTGGTGTTGTTGCACCTACTTGATGTTTGTCTGTTTACAAAGTTCATCAGAAACATAATCAGAACAAATATACGCATAGAGCTGTCCATATTTATGGCGGTATTGTACTCTGATCCTAAGGGCACTAAATCACAAAAAAAGCAACTACATGATGTTTAGACTTAACTATTTTCAAAAGGAAAAGAATGTCCAGCCTCTGCTCATTTAAATATATTATTCTTGCAGTATTCTACATTAAAAAAACAGACTCTCAAATTAAATTTCCTTTGGGGGACTAAGGAAGATGAAGGCAAGGGCTGCAGATGTTTAGATAACGTATCTGGTGCACAAATTCTTACATGGATGATCAAGTGCATGTTCCACTTTCCTGTTTGTGTGTGTATGAAAGGCTTAAGATTTACACTCTAAAGCAGTGGCCTGAAAGCGTGGGTTGGGACCCACCAATGAGTTTTGGGAGACTTTCAACGGGTCCCTAAATGGTCACTAATAAAATCAATGTCAACTGTAGACCATCACTCACTAAAATAGTTTTCCTGCAATCCCCCCTGTTGCCCTTAAATTCATGGGTTGTTTGTAAAGGAAGATTCCTCATAATTCTCCAAACTCTATATTCTACACTAAAATAAATTTGCGCTGTCAAAACATCTGAGAAAGTTGCTTCAATGCTGCACCACAGTATTTATAAAATTTTAAAGCATAAATTTATGGAAAGATGCATAAGGAGCCTTGTACAGATAGTAAATTTATATTAGCACTCCTACAATATATGTGTTATTCATCATTATTTTAACCTTGGGTCACAAGAGTAGAGCATTAATAAAGAAATGCACCACACAGTCATGCTGTTCAGAGACGAATCAAGAGCTCGATGTGCATAGTCAGTGAGACCTAATTTCTCTTCCCATCTGCTTTTCATTGAAGTTGGTCGTATTTTTACAGGTCATGGTCAAATATCCACTGGTGAAGAATACATACATATTACTCCACTAGAAGTAAAACCAATTGAGTTGAAAATATTTGAGTAATAATTATTCTTCTCAAAAACTAGTATTAGTTAATTTTTAACTGTTGATGTTAATGCATTATCAATAGGAGGCAGTTGAAAGGGAAGATCCATGTAGAAAACCTCAACAAAACACCTTTCTGTGATAGATAATAAAGGTATGAATGGATCAAACTAAGATCAAGCATGAATTTTGTCTGTTAATAGCATACTAAAGAGTGAACATGGATGAATTTCTCCCCATGTATTGACAGCCAGGCCAGGGCAGGCCTAATCTGTCTCCTCCTGTCCCTTAAAATTATTCCCAACTCCTGCACTGTTCTGGTCAGTGTGGTCACCTGTGGTCCCATTTGCTGCACCATTTTTTGTTCATTGTTCTTTGTCTGTCTTGCCAGACTTGCTCATGGCACATGCAAAAAATAGAACAGACATCAAAACTAGATCGCAAGCCAGTCGTGGAGCGCCTCGCCACAGCAGGCTCTGTCTGAACAGCCTGATTGGGGGCACCGAACGAAAGCGGCTAGATGACAGATTTGTGTGTCGCAACTGGAAATAAAGTTATTGTATTGAATGTATAGCAGCTAATACTTTTAGTGCTAATTTTTCTGAGAAAAACTAGACTAATTAAATGGTATGGGAAAATTCTCTCTTCCTAGATTATAGATTATAAAACTCACCCTGATTAAACAGTAGAGGAAAAATCTATCTAAGTATGTATCCTAATCCGTAGGTATTATTTCTTGTTCACCTCTATGTTGCTGTAGTATCTGAAAAGCAAGAAATGAGTTTGTTTACCAATTTGCATTTTTACTTGGTGCTTCCTTATTTGTTTGCTTGTTTGCCATCGCAGGTTTTGAACATTATTAACATTTAGACAAGAAATGCTGATCTTGGTGGGACAACTGTAGGATAAATTCAAAAAGAGGAAACAAGAGCAAACATAGGGCACACTCCCTGTAACGGAGTGTGAACTGGTAGCTGGATAGGTGCCAGTTCACCTCCGGGGCATTTCCGAGGTGACCTTGAGCAAGGCACTGGACCCTTAACTGCTTAGACAGCCTATATTGCAGCCCCACTCTGACATTTTTCTACTTATGCATGTCGTCCTGTGTGAGTGCAAGTGTGTATTTTGGGCCTATGTGTATATGATTACTAGAGTGTAGATGTATTTTTTTTTATTAATTTATTGTTAAATTAAAAATAAGTGGGATATGTGATAAGTTATATTTCCTTTTCATTGGTTCTATTTTAGAATGGCAAACTGACATGAATCAATACTTTCTAAAAATCACATTACATTCCTGTCATCTGAAAAGGAAAACACATTTGCTCATTAATTTAGCTTGTTGAGACATTAATGGATAATTCCCTTACCATGCCCTTGAGTTGCAATTAGTACTATAATAGCACTCAGTAAAATGTATAGTATAACAGAAAGTGCAAAATAAACTATATGGCAAGACTAGATTTGTATCTAATGCATACATGCACACTCACATAAAGCACTTTGACAATAAATGAACATTTTTATAATAATCAATCCCATGATTCAGTGCTTTGGCTTCCACATGTATTGCATCTTAATTTATCAATCTACTCCAATCTACTCAGTGACATTTGACTGAGGTAGTTACTGAAAATTCCTTGTCCAATTATTAACATGTGAACGGCTAAAAGCTCTTATTCCTGGTAATGCTCAACCGCAGCCTTTTTATTCGAATTTTAATGGAAATCGCTTATCTCAGTCCCGTCTTTCAGGTGTTCAAAAGACCTTACGTTAAGTAAAATAATCCCCAAAGCCAGCACAATTACAGCTAATTCCATTTTAATTCAGTCAAAAGGTGACGTGACGGAGCATTTCAAATGCCATCTTCAAACGGTAGATGGTTAAAATTGAAATTTTGGTTTCAATTATGGAGACTGAGTCTGGAGGGGAAATCTTGATTAGACCTCTACAGCTCATAAAGGATGAGCTGTATACCAACAGAGACTCTCCAATGTAGTAGTACTCTTCTTTTCAACTCTCTTTCAACTACATGTAGGTCACTCTCTATATGTATATAAACATTATAAAAGTACTATTGCTATCATTTCAAGTTTAACAACAATTCATTATAGTTACGCAACCTGTCTTCAGATCACAAACAATGGATGCAAAATCATGCCACCTGTATTCATGTATTACATTTCATGTAAACAAATGTTTACTTTTATCACTGATCTTTCTGCTAACTCATGGGTAATTCACATTTATAGCTATGATTACATTACATCACATACCAAATTTGAATAGTTAAAATTACTGTGGCTAAGACAGTTCAATACACTGTTACTTGAGAAATGGAAATAAGAAAATGAAGCAAAAATGTAAACTGGTTTTAAGCTAAGAATCCTAAAATCAAATAAATAACACTATCATTGGTACAAAGAAATAGATATGTGCATAACAATAGAAAGCACACTTGTTTTTATTATAAACATTTATAGTGTCATTAAAGTAAAGAGCATTGGAGAAAATTATTTGCACGTGTCCATCATCTTGAGATATCCAGTTTAACTGCAGTACATCACAGAGACAGACTCAATTGAACAACTGAACAAAATGAAATGAATAAATAGAACAACATAACATCCCCTTTTCACATCTGTATTCTTGCAGCAAAGAAACTTGAATAAAACTTACAGTAGAAGCTTTAAGTGCACAGTCTTGCACCACAATTCAAAAATTGCACTGTACTCACTCGTCATTATTGTTGTCGTACAGCAGCTCCAACAATTTATCATCCAACAAATTATGTTGTTTAATTAACACTATAAAATGTTGATTGATGTAAATGAATCACAGAAAAATTGGATCCCTGTAGTGAAAAAAAAAAGGAAATTATTTAATGTTAGTAATATATGAATATATGTCCAACAATGCCCAAAACATTGTTATTGTCTAAGTCTATTTTTTAGCATTTAGAGACCCTTAATGTTCAAACTTTCACAGACAGTGTAAATAATTATTCTGTAATGTTAATTGGTAATTAAAACACCCACACAGGGCCTTGTGTTTTCCAATACTTATTCCCTTAGCTCAACAACCAGACTTTTGAATTACAATTTTAATGTTTCATTTCAGTGGGAAGCTTGCCTTTTTTTGAATTCAGTCTACTGCTAACAACCCAAATAAAATGAGTAATTCTGTGAGATTTTAAAGAATTGCAAAAACAAAAAAGGTTGTCATGAAAAGAACTTATCCTTTTCAATTTAGAATTGTGGTCCTGAAATACTTATATCTATCTTTAGGTTTGTTTGAGTAAGATGACACTGATCAAACAAACAGACAGCAGAAACACATTGTTCTTCTGTAGTACTGAGAGTAGGGTCTCAGTCATTACAAGATACCACTGAGAAGGCAATAACAGGCGAGAAACAAACTGGTCTACTGCCTCTCCCAACACACTGTATTTAAAGACAGCTGGTGTTGACAAGAATCCTTTTGAGATTGCCTTGGTGGACAGGTATGAGTTGGCTGTGCCGGTGCCTGGGTTTCTCCTTTCCTGTGTACAGATTTACTACAGACTACAGAGGTTAATCAACAATCCCTCTTTGCTCTCTCTCTTTCATCTCAGCTCTCTGTTCAGAGCTCAGGCCTCATCTGGTGGGAATATTGGCAGAGTGTTTGTTCCTTGATTGGCTTTGGGGGAGTGATCCATACAGATGTGTCTGTTGTGCCCATGTGGATCAGATTTCTGGAAGAGCCAAGACAGACTGAAGCCATCAGATCTTTCTCTAAATGGCCTTTGGGTTCAGGGAATGACTTCCAAAAAGTGAAACGGTCATTGATCCTCACCAAGGCATTAACTCTTGATGAAACAGCCCTGGCTTTCTATCAGTGGTTTCATGAACTGTCCAGTTTTAATATTTTTCTTTCTCCATGTAGCAAAGGCAGTAGTAATCTTAACAGCAATTGCTGCTAGAAAGGACAGGAATAAATCACAGTGTTATAAACTGCTGTCCAAATAAATAAATGTATTATTTTGCATTTCAACATTGCATGAAAATGCACAGTGATATCAAGTTCTCTCAAAAAATGTTTGTGAAGTGTTCATGATTCAAATGTTCTGATGATCCTTATGTAAGAGCGGTATATGCAGTACCAGACACTCAGAATTGCCACCTCCAGTTGGCTGACAGCCGGATATATCCATTCATTCCAATCAGATAAGCAAGAGCCTGTCATGGACCTGTCATGGACCAGCCGTATTTCTAGGCGGCTGCATCTGTAGCAGTAAAAAGCAACTTTCTAGCCATAACAGTGTACCATCTACCAGTTTAGTAGTAATAAAAAAACATGACCGGGAATGAAAAGTAGTAAAATAACAGCACAAAAAAATCTATATAAGGTTCTACAGATCAAGATTTTTCTGAAATTCACAGTCAGTGATATTGAACTGAAAGCTCAGTTTAATCTCAGTGTGATTCGCACAATGACTAAAATAAATTATGGTGTTTGTGACACAAGGTTCCTAATGGACACAATGTTTCAGATATACAGGATAACCAGGTTCATGACCAAAGCAATTTGTATCCTATTTAAATAACTTCAAAGGAGATGAATGATTTCACTGGTAGTCAGTGTAAAAGGCCAATGACACAGTTGTAGAAGATACATTTGATGTTTAAAGATGAGTAGCAGTTTGGATTAAATGGAAATAAGCCATAGAGACTTGCAGCATTGCGGTAATCGAAAGAAAAAAATAGTAATTAACTGATGCCAAATCCTTACCATCCATGAGTAAATTAATGGCCTGATCAGTCATTTTTGAACAAATCAATTATATGTTAGGGTACAGGTGGTCTGATGTTGAGATTAAAGTAATAAATAATAAATTGTAAACAACAATTAATAAAATCAGCTGCCCCACCAGGGTTTTGGGAGTCTTGGATCTCAAGCTAGCACATAGTTGTGGAGCAGCATTGTACTAAAGGACAACACTGGACAAGTCCGTCAGTCAGTTAAAAAGTATTTGCACAAAGGTTGGTAAAAAAGACCAGGTTCAGTAGTTAAAATAAGTTTAAAAACAAGAGAACTCATTTAAAAAGAGAAGCTAAAATAATTAAGTCCACTAACACAAGGATATCAAAAGTCCAGAAAGCAGACAGTCTAAAAAAGTTAACAGGCAGGGGGATATTTAAATATCCAACACAGCATGTCTCTTGTGTTCACCTGGCTGGGTTTGCTACCACAGGCCCTCTAGATCTCTCACTCTGTCTGTCTGCTGGATTTCTTTAGTACCGGCACGCTTCCCCACATCCTTCACCACATCCCCAACCACGTCTGGCAGGAGTTGGCTCTGGAAACTGTCTCTCAAATTCAGTAAATCTGATTATTATAGTGCAAGTCCCACTGGCAGAGGGAAAAACAACTAAAACACATGCCAAACAAAGAACAAACAGAACATTTGTGAAAAGATAATACTACACATCTGTCTACAATTACTGAAGCATGTAAATACAACACAAATCATAGCATAAACTATGACAAGCGCTAAACATGCAAATAGTCATCAAATATCCAGTATCTGCCATGTGATATTATGTGATATTATGTGTAAGAGGCCAAACTTAATGAAACTTTTCACCACATAGAAAGAGAAGAGACAAAAGGAATTAGTAATTAATTGGAGACAAGGCATTATGTAAGAGTACTTAAAATATTTGTCACCAATTAAGCTATTGTGCATGTGGAAATATGTAATATTAATATAATAGGAACCTTGCATAGGTACATGGAGAACATGCAACCATACTAACCACTGAGCAACCTGGCTGCCCTTCTATATGAGAGACAGAGAGATATGCTGAGTTTAAGCCCAGTCTTCTTATCTCTCTGCAGAGCAAGGCAGGTTGAGACAGTGTTGTTGTAGAGCGTTAGTTTAGCAGGAGAAGAGTTTTATAAATGTTTTAGTGATAATTTATATATTAGTCATGATAACAATTTATCTACCAGGTTATTAAAGTGCACTTTTTGACTCAAAAATCTAGAGACTGTGACCCACGAGGAGGACGACAGCATTGATAGTCCAAATGCCAAAGATACATACTTACAGTAAGTTCAAGTGACTAAGCCATCGAGCAGCCCTAGGAGTTATGTCTATCAGGAGCACAGGAGGAGGCAGTGTGATGCAGTCCAAAGACAAAGATGTTCTGGGAAGTAGGATGTATCTTAACAAAACTTGAGGAAATCAAGGAAGGGAAAAGGTTATGCTAGTTTTTTGTTTGGTTTTGTTTCGTAACATTGACCTCAATTGTCTATAAGCAGGTATTTGCCAACCCGCCTGCTCCAGATCCCATACCATTTGCCAACACAGCTGCGTGTATTCTCTGTACAATTGGCAGTATAAATGGCAAATGGCAAAAAAAAATTATATTTGTATTTTTATTTTGTGCGACTTGTTTATACCCATGAATGTGTCCTCCCAGTTTTTAACTATTCTCACCAGCCTAGGCTTTGGGTCATTGAGGAGGACCGGCTGTGATTCACAGGGATAACTTTAAATGTTCTCAGTACTTTTCTGGGGACTCTTCCACATTTGTATAATTTAACATTACCCCTAATAATTTGTGTTTAAATCTTCAAACCCACAAAATCTAACTTTGATTTGGAAAAAGCTTTTTTTACTCACTTTAATGTCTTATTTTCAGGTTATTTTAAGATACATGTATGGTTCCCGTCTGGTTTCCGGTTTTAATATGTTTTTTTATTGACGCAAAACACTTTTAACTTACTAGTTAGTTGAGGGTCCCAGCCCCTTCAAGGGACACAACTTGGGCCTCTTTTTTTATTCTTAACATTGTTGATCTCTGAGAGGCTAGCTCATGTACTTCAGCATTGCTAAATAACCAACTAAGTTAAAGTTGGGTTAGGATTAGGGGTGATAATTTTCTTAATCCCGATATCTTTAATAAATTCAACCATTTACACAACAGCACCAAAATTAAAGTAACATTGGTCCATCTGACCTCTGGTATTCACCAAGGCTCCATCCTTGGCCCGCTGTTATTCTGTATATACATGCTGCCACTGGGACATATTATATTTATCCAGTACTATTGTTATGCAGATAACACAAATTCATGTTGCATGAAAAAAAAGCAGTGAAGTAGAAAGCATTTTTTTGTGATTATCTTGTCTGTCAGAAATCTACAGCTAGATGAATACAAATGTGACATTATTTGTTTTGGTCCTCCAAAGCCTATCCCAATTTTACAAAAACATCTCAACTTCCTGTTAACAAATGTCAAACCGGCATCCAAACTTAGATGCGCTATTTGATAGGGACCTTTAATTTGAAAAAAAAAAAAAGTTACAAAAGTCATTCTATCATACTTTCATGAAAGGCATCTCAAAAATCTGTTATTTTCTCTCTCGACCTGATCTTGTGAAGGTCATACGTGCTTTTATATAATCTTGGTTAGATTATTGTATTTCACTGTGTTCATGGTTTAAAAACACTCTTTCAGCACTCACATGTTCAGCTAGCACAAATGCTTCTGATCATCTCAGCAGTTTTAGCCTCTCTTCACTGATTACCAGTAGGCTTTAGAGTTGATTTTAAGATTTCACTGGTTATGTGTCAAGGCACTTAGCTTAGTGTTTTAGCTTCTGAATTGCTGCTCCTCTATCAAAATCAGTGCAATCCTTTAAATCACTTTTCAAATGTTTTGTTTTTAGAAAGAAAAAAAGAAGCTTTTATCAATGCTATCAAAAAGTGTCATATCTGACATATTACAGCATGTCTCAACAACTATTGGATGGATTGTCATTTGGTACAGCCATTTATTTGAATTTTGCTTTTCATCAAGCACCATCACCAGTTAAGAATTTTACTATTTCTATTATATAAGCATATATAAGCATGTATATATTTCTAATATAAGCAATACACCAGATTTCCATTACCATAATGATATTACCATTTTGCTCAAAGCACCACAGAGCCTTGAGCATGGCTGTAGACTCTTTTTCTTGTTTACATTATTCCCTGACATAAACAGCAGCTTGTGATGCCTTTTCTTCCAAAGCCCTCAGTATTCACTCAACTGTTTTGACCTACAGTATTTCACAGTGACCTCAGGGAATGTAATAACTCAAATGATTCAGATTTGTGGTATAAGGTCAAAGTAAGAAGAGCTGGCCAAGGTACAATTTCTCTTGACAGACTCTTAATCTGTCATAGTTATTGCTGTGGGTATTGCATGACAGTTCATGTTCTCTCATCATCTTCTCCTCTGACCTTCATGTTTCATTTGATCAGCCTCCTCTTCCTCAGGGTGCATAATATTAATATATTGTTCTGCTGTTTATTTAAAAGCGACCATTAAGTTCAGAGTTTTGGATGAAGATGCATTCGCCTTCATCTCTGACAGTGTCTGGGAGATTTGCTTTGTGTGCACTCAGACATCGCTAAAGGTTGTGCTGTCAGCTCTGTACAAGACATTACTGCAACTCTTATTTTCCATTTTTCAACTGATTTCCATGGTACTGCACATTCATATGGTGTTAAAGGCCAGACCAAACCATTACTGTTTTTGTTTTTTGTTTTTTGTTTGTTTGTTTGTTTTTCTGATTTTGTAAGACATCTGGGAATTCTAATTTATCCAGAATAGGATACGCATGTAGTAATTTCAGAACCATCATACATGCATGTGCTCTCATTTTTTTCTATTTTACAGAATAAGAATGTTTTTTTTTTTTTGGTCACAATTTGATAACATGCATTAAAGTTTGTAGATATCTGCAACTCTACAATCTTTTTTTCAAGCTATAACTTTTTATTTCCACAAGATTAGATGTGGGATGCACTTTTGTAAAATGAATTTCAAGACAGTGGTGTACAGAGTTGTAAAATACAATTAAAATGAGAGTATTATGAAACTTAAAAAGGTAACTTAGATCATTTCAAAATCCTTTTCTATCTATTTCTATGCCTAACTTAGCCACATTTGTCTCATCGTATAAGAAGAGTGCAGACATCTGAGTCAAGGGGAGACCTACCTGGTCAAGGGAGACAGCTTGGGTTACGTAGCTTTAGGCTGCACAACTCTTACCTTCTTTTGACTGCAACCTTCAGAGAAACTTAGTCTTTTTAAAACTCCACTGTAGCTGGTTTTAGATCTTGGTGCCCCCACAGAGCTCCAGCTTCCACCAAGCCAAACAGGAATCCCTTCTAGCTGAAGATATTAGGCTCCTAAGGGCACCGGGTCTGTTAGACTGGTAGAGATCCAGACTGAAATCTTCAACATTCATCAGATGAAATGAAACTAACTGAAGTATTGGAGCAGACTAACATTAATTAGTGTTCTTATTATTTTTAAATATGGTCTTCACAATATGTAGATGGTGCTGTTTCAGTCTTCTGTATCTTTGTGGAGAGTTGTCTCTTCTTCTGTCTGAAGTGCATGCCTTCTGTGTGACTGATTCCCCGCTGAACATTCACTCTGTTCCACTTTGTGCACGGAGGCTTCCCTGAGAAAAATATTCTCAAAGCCATATAAAAAGGAAATGCGATTGGGAACCTTTTTTCTTGGTTGTGGCGTGACACTAATTTACTTCCCCTCACACTTCCAAGGCAATTAGCTTTGAAGCTTCTCAGAAACTATTCTTGCCCAAGTCGATAGCTAGCATGGCAAATAAGAATTTAAGCAGGTCCATTGGGCGACAGCTGATAAATATATCAAATGAGGTTACAGTGAGAAAGAGAAACCTAAAAGAATAAAGAAAATATAATTACTTCACCAGTTATGCTGGGTGCCTGGCCCTTCATTACTGGCCAGTGGCAGCATGCAAATTCATTGCTGATTGCCTGTGAGTTGATGAGCTCAGCACTGCAGTGTTATCCAAACATCTTTGGAAAAGTGATGTTGGCCAATGAAACCATGTGATGATTCCTAATTTATCATTATGATTGACACCCTGGGAAGTACATTGCATTTCTATTAGTGCCAGTGGGACTTGCCTGACAATACCAGACATTTTGGGTACCAGGAGAGATGATGAAATAAAGACCCAGAATACTTATTTTCTCAGCTTCTTACTATAAGTAATAGGATGGAACATTAACACACTTCTGACAATGTTGGAGAAGATATATATATATATATATATATTCAATTATTATTATTAATTTCTGAGGTCTTATTTTGGAGAAGTGAAGTTGGTAGATGGGTTGTTTGGTAACTCTATAGTGGTTCATAAAAAATATGTTAATAAATAATAACTAAAGAGTTTATTATTATTATTATTATTATTATTATTAACTTTAAATATTGCTGAGCTGTATCCAAAATCAAACCTTATTTATTATTGTGTCCTATATTTACTGTCCGCCATTGTGAGTGTCACATGTATCTGGTGTGCAGTGCCCTCAAAAGCTTCCACAATGGAATGAAAATAGTTACTTCCATGGGGTGTACACTGCTTTCTGCAAACAATCACACAATGCAGTCCATCACATTTTATAGATGTGAAAATGATTAGTAGTAAATGAGTAAATGATGGAGTGATTTTGGACACAGTTAGGGGTTTTAAAGAAGAGAAAGCTGGTGTAACCACCTTCCTAAGTGAAGCTCTTGCAGCCTCCACTCAGTTAGCATGCATGCTGTGCCTCCATCAGATATCCTAATCTAAACTGTCTTCTCAACCAGTTTAGAGGAACAGCAGCTGCTCACTGTCAAGGCCCAGATCCCTGACCTCTTCACCTTCTTGAAATCTTTATTATTTCAGCATCTAGCCCAACCTCAAGACCATATAATGAGTTCTGAAAGAAAACTTTCCAGCACATAGAAAGCTTTGTTTGAAATTTCTGAATGGGAGCTGCCACTGTAAATTAATACAATTTCTGACAAAGGTAATTCTTGGACATTGAATGGTGAATGGGAATAACTTGTATAGGATGCTTTAACAGATAAAAGAACAGGGTACAATAGACCAGTCCTCATTTTCAAAGCAAATAAATGCTGGGTTCATGTGATGGTAAAGGTCTAATTCAATGACTATCACATAATGGGAAAAATCTGGCTGTCCTTCAAGAAAAAGAGAACTTCAAAACTAAGGAGACACTCAATTGTACTTCATGAATGTACTCTGCTCTGGAGATGTTTTAAAAAGATTTTGTACCAGGTTATTTGGGAAAAGTTCACGTGAGCAACATCTACAAAAAAACAGACACGTAACTCCTAGTGACCATCTTGTACACAAATTAAGCATACACATAATTAAAACATTTATTGCAGTAGCTGTATACCTGTAGAGTAGTAACAAGGATTAACTGTTTCAGTATCTGTGATGTCAAACACCCTCACAACTGACAAACATACTGCGATAAGCAAATCACTCCATCCCACTTAACTTCTTTATATTGTGACATAAATATGAAAGTGCTTTACAAACTGAATGTCTCTTTAATGCACAAATCAACTCTATTCCAACAAAATAAAATGACACAAAAATGTTCATTTTTAAAAGCTATATCTTTTTAGCATGCTATTCCATTGTGTAATTTGCCTTCCATGCTGTGGAATAAAACAAATCTTTTCAGACAGTGGAATGACATATGATCTTTCAGGGTTGACCCATTATCTGGCACATGCCTTTGTGTTTTACTTCAGTACCAACGATTTTGATTTTGTACTTTGAATATCTGTGATTATGTCTCTAAATTTGGCAAACATTCAATACATAAGGCATTTGATTATCAGACAGAATGCTCTCTGTAGCCAACATGTTCTGGTCATTTAAATAAGCATAATTCAGTGTTTGAGGAAACATCATGAAGGCACAGTGATTAAAGTGTTATCTTAACCTGTGTTTTCTTACGTATGGAAAATCATAGTGTGTGTGGAAATAATATATATATATATACATATGTCAATAAATTGCAGGTACTACTGAGGATTGCACTCAGTTAAATCACAATTTGAATAAAATCTATACAATAATAAGATCAACGTTAGATAAAACATTTAGCCATTTACAAATATATTGCTATTTAATTGTACTCAACACTTTCAAAATCAGTTTATAGAGGAGCGCTTTCAGAGCTTTTCATTTTTATAATGCACATATTGAGCACTGACATCCTTCATACAAAATGTTTTCTTTTTTTAAAAAAGGTTTAGCCTGTGGTTTTTGCAGTACTTGAAGAAAATTATTATGAAATATGGGCAACATTGAGTATATTACGGGATGGAATTTGTTTCAAAATCAACGATAGGGTTTTTAAATAATTAAATGTTTTCTTGTTGTACATTATGCCACATTAAAGAGCTTTGTCCATTTAAAATCCCAAATCCTGATGACAAGCCATTATGATGACAACAGCCAAAAACTGTCCTATTCACTGTGGTTATTACGGGTACATGATAGTGGTTAATAAGTCTTATTTACAAACACACAGACAATGACAGAATAAACAAGTGTCCACTAACAGTGTTATTAGATCAACACTTTCTGAAATGTAATTCCATTTTCTTTGATTGTGTCGATTAATATAGTCCTGAACAACTCAATAACAACCACACCACAAATATTTGTATATACTGGTCAGCCATGGTAGTTTTTTTTTTTTTTTTCCTTTTTTTTTCTTGGAATTTGTTTTCATTTTCTCCGTTTTACTCATGTCCTTCCTCCAGTTGTCACACATGAAGTGGACAGGAAATGTTATGTTAAAAATCCATGGAGGTTCATAAAAAAAAAAAGAAAAAGAAGAGGTTTCTTCTAGAGTGATAGTAAAGTTGAACTGTAGAGAACACAGCATGAGCACTATAGTTTTGTGGCCTACATAGTACATGTGGCTATCACACTGCAGAAGCATCAACTTAAGTGGGAAGAGATGAAACAAGAAAGAAAACAATAAAGGAGAGGAGTGCAGATGAGATGCTTTGT
The DNA here is from genome assembly GCA_036365135.1 of Miichthys miiuy. Classification (NCBI taxonomy): domain Eukaryota; kingdom Metazoa; phylum Chordata; class Actinopteri; family Sciaenidae; genus Miichthys; species Miichthys miiuy. The sequence continues at coordinate 22,044,619 of CM071603.1, forward strand.
CTTGTTACTGTGTCCAGATGTAAGGACGTCTCACAGCAAAGAAGCAAAGTCCGTCTTATAGCTGCTGGTCCTTTGGGCTGTCTGGGCAGGAGGCTGGCTGGCAGGACTTCAGACTCACCAGTGGAATATCAGCCATGCCACTGCTGGTGAAATGTCCCTCTCCACTCCCAAACTGCTTCCTGTCACCAAAATGCTCTGACCGCCCACTATCATTTTTCCAGGTTCTGGTTAGAGTATGTCCATTAAGAAGTTTGTCCTTGGGACCCCACTCCCTCTGAGACCCAAAACTAGACACGGGTGATTTTGGCTGCTGGTATGTTCCCAACGTTGGAGGCATCCAGCAGTTGTCTGAATGTCCCAGGACTAGGCATTCCTGTGTGCACATCTCTGTTGCTTCCACTAGGCCACGGGGTCCCAGGGGGCCATCTACAGAAGAACAAGAACAAAAAACGAACATGAAAACTGTATTGAGATCATCAATAATAACTGCGTCATTACCTATTTGTTGACTCTTATACATGATTACACAGAATAAGTAAACACTGATGTTGTATTTATAAGAAAATGTACAATGAATTTAACACTTTAGAAAATATATCTCAGGTTTACTCAGGTACACTATGATATTTCTTGGTAGACTGAGTTATCCCTGAGTTCTGAATAAAAAAGAATAAAAAGACAAATGCAATGAAAACTTGAAGCTCTGAAACTTTTACAATAACACAGTGAAATCTGGTCATTGCAGATACAGTGTGAATGACTTAGGAGGCATCTGCCAACATATTATTTTCCACATATCTAAAATAACTGTCTCCTAAAAATTCTGTTCACGTTATATACTAAACACAGTATTTTGAACAGTAGAATGTAATTTATTTTCCCTCCAATTTCTGATCTTCCAATACAGCCAAACTTGTATTGATGTTGTGGTTTGAAACTCACAGCACATACATTAAGGTTCAGAAAAGATTATGATCTCAAAACATTCACCGCTGACTTGAAGCACAAGACCGGACATGTCTACTTTGTTTACTACCTTGAGGTACTCTTGCTCATTAATGCAAATACCCAATCAGCCATAATGTGGCAGCAACTCGATGCATAATGCGGTCACGGTGAGGAGGTTCAGTTCAGGACAAACATTGTGACTTTAACGTAGAATGATTGTTTGTGCCAGACAGAATGATTTGAGTATCTTAGAAACTGCTGATCCCCTGGGATTTTCATGCAGAACACTCGCTAGAGTTCGCAGAGAAGGGTGTGAAGAAAAAGAAAGAAAAAACATCCAGTGAGCTGTGGTTTTGTGTGTGAAAACACCTTGTTAATGAGAGAGGTCAGAGGCGAATGGCCAGACTGGTTTAAGCTGACAGGAAAGCAATAGTAACTCAAATAGCCGTGCATTACAACAGTGATATGTAGAGGCGCATCTCTGTGCACGCAACACATCAATCCATGAAGTAGATGTGCTACAGGAGAGGAAGACCACACCAGGTTTCATCAGGAAACTGAGTCTACAGTTGCCACAGGCTCACCAAACTGGACAGCCGACAATTTGAAACACATCCCTGGTCTGACAAATCCCTACTTCTGCTGCCACATGCAGATGGTAGGGTCAGAAATCGGTGTGAACTGCTAGTGGTGTAGGGGATATTTTCTGAGCACACATTAGGCGTCTACATACCAATTGAACATTGTTTAAATGCCACAGCCCACCTGGCTGTACTGATCACATGGATCCCTTTATGGCCACACAAAATTATGTTGAAATGGCTAGTCCCAGCAGGATGACAGGCCATGTCACAGAGCACACGTTGGTTCCACCAACATGACAATGTGTTCAGTGAACTCCAATGGCTTCCACAGTCATCATATCTCAATCTATTAGAGCACCTTTGGGATGTGGTGTAATGAGAGATTTGCCACATGAATGTCAACATGCACAATCTCTAAGTAATGTTTCCAGCACCTTTTTGAATCCACACTACAAAGAAATCAGGATGTTCTGGAGGTAAAGGGGGGGGTCCTTTTAATATGTTATTGATGCCTAAATGCAACCATATCTGGTGATCTCTAGTGCCAAAGTTACATTCAATATTCTCCCTGATAATCCCTCTCAACTCAACTTTATTCATGTGGCATATGTCATATAAACATGCAGCTCAAAGTGATTCACACATCAGTATCTCTCTGTGACTTTTCTTTGGTCTAAAAAATATAACACGTAATTGAACAGTGTAATTGGCTTTACCAGTAAACATAATTAAAGCAGCAATTATGTTTAACAAATTAGTAATATTGTAGTTATTGTTAAAATGAAAGTACTCCCAGTCAGTTCAAATTGGAACAATACACTGTTGTCTCCAGATTTGACAGCTTTGCAAACCTCTTAAGCATCTTTAAGGTCCAGTGTGTGTGATTTAGAGGCATGTACAGTAGCAGTGAGGATGCAGATTGCAACCAGCCCTCCTCTTCCAATCATGTAGGAGAAGCTGTTGCTGAAACATGGTGGACTCTCTGGCTCTGTGGTAACTAAAACCGTTTTCTAATGAAAACATAATTATGAATATTTATAAATGTATGCAACATTTATTGGACCTTTTAATTTCAATAAAGAGCAAACCAAAAATATATGAGCTGGCATCAGCTGGTTTGCTGTGCTCACTGAGGCTCTGAGGTGCAGGTCATGTGAGTTGATGAGAGACATGGATTCAGTGGAACCAACCAGCAGTCTGAAAAATGAATGAGCCGTGTTTTCGAGTGCTGGAGGCATGAGGGGGTTATGGATCTCAAGGAGGATGAAAGGATGAATGAGTTCTGATTGAGAACTGTCGTTTCAGTCCATAGAGAAAAATACAGTGTCTAGATAATACACTGTAAACAGACTACAGACACTACAGAAATACTACAATAATAAGAGATGGCACTGGGGTAGTTTGGCTACCCAACAAGTTAAATTTCTATGATTTTAACAACCTAATATCACTTGGGAAGCTGTTCCAGAGTGCGGAGACCGCATTAGCGCAGGCTCACTATTTCTTTTCAGTAGAAATGATTCCACAGTGGAAATTATCCTGAACCCCTTCACCAAAACCAAGAAGGAAAACAAAATGTTCAAGGTCAATTTGCATCACAACAAATCATCAATGGGACTTTCCTCAGTAACTCACTGCTATCATCTGGCTAGTCCTCTGAACATGCATCACCATTCAGGCATAAAAAAATAAATAAATAAATAAAAATATCAAACAAGTCAGTGTTTCAGGTGATATTTGTTTAAATCTAATTTGATAGAAAAACATGCATAATGCATGAAATATAAGACAGCTCTGCTATTTGAAGATCTTTCTCCTTTGAGTTGTTATTTTTCCCTTTAAAAAAAAAAAAAAAGCAACCGATCTGTTTGTGTTTGTATATCAAGCTTCAAAGAGTAATGAATTCATCTGTTTTTGTCCTAAAACATAAAATGATAACTATTTGTCCTAATTTGTCCCTCTGCTTCACAAAAAGCTAATTGGCTGGTGGGTAGGTTCTGCAATATTTCAAAGGGACTCCTGCCTGGACCTGTTTTTCTTCTTGTTAATTTAAACTTATTTAGACCTGAAAGTAGTTTTGTTAAGACTCATTACGGGAGCAGAAAGTTCTGTTTATATTGAGTTGTTGTGTTGAACTTAATACCATAGGTTAGTTGAGAATGACAACATAATGAAATTAACCAAAGATATGTATTTTTTCCATATTTTTCAGTCTGAAATGAAAATGAAATGAATGCATAACAACTTTTGAAGCTTACAACTGTAATAGCTGTTGGTTTTGTTTTGCTTTCATAGTTGACTCTTTTAAAAGTTCACCATTGGTTAATACAAATCTGATACTCATCTGAACACCATGTTTTGTAACTATACAATGACTGATTTAAATGACTGAATTGTGGTTAAATTTGGACACTGGCACTGTCAATCTGACAAACCCAACAAACAACTACATTTATAGCATGTCTACGACCATAATGAATGTGCTGTTTTATAACCAACATAGCAAGAATATATCACTTAAAGTATTTAAAAATCAAAACTTAATGTTAGCTTTAATGGCAATCCATGACACTATTTGATTAGTTTATCTTGTAAATTCATTTGTTAAGTATTAGGCTGGCGTTTGTCTAGATTTTTCTTATTGCAATATAAACTGGCCTCAAAAGTCTTAATAGTGTTGAATCAACAAAGATGATATTAATTGCAATGCTGCTGCTTTGGCTGGCATTAAACTGTACAATTGCTTCTTTAATTGTGGCCAACCATTCTATATAAAATATATGGGTCAGTGCAAAGTGCAATTCCATTAGCAGTTCTTATTTATTAGAGGTTTTGTCAATAACTAAATACATTTAGTTTTTTTGTTGTTGTTGTTGTTTTTTTTCCCTTAGGGTCAATAATTCCATCATCGCAAAGCTTATCTTTGAATTAGCAAAAATAAAAATGTTTTCTTTGTCTCTTTCTATACTTCCTCATGGGGAAAAAGACGACAAAAAATTATATTTTACCCATTGGTTCATTTGCTGTTTTTATGACAGGGTCTTGTGGGTCATTCATGTGTAAGATAATATGAAGTGATGTAATTCTAGTTTAATAAGAACATTAATTCATATTCCTCCAAGCCCTGCTGCCTAATGCCACTGGGTTCAAGCTTTGAAAGCACAGTCTGATATATGATGTGAAGAAAGCTGGGGCCCGAGTGGAGATAGTCAGTCACTCTTCCGCATGAATGTGGAGTCCATCACAATAACAGGCACCCATAATTGGCATGTGAGGAGTCTAACCAAGACACACATTATCATAGTTGCATGAAGAACCACAGAGAGCAATAATACATGTTACTCGGGAGACAGCGAGATGAATTCCTCAAATGAGATTGTAGACGAGTGAGTAGACATCTGGGGAGCTGTTAAGGAAGAGAGATGGAGGAAAGGGAAATGACTGCACACATGTACATGGTGTGCAGTGTTGAGCAGAAGAGCTATTTACAGACCTGTCAATTATATGACTTTTCGCTTTTTTTTTCTTGTTTATGTAAATGATTATAATGAAGTTCATAATGGTGAAGCCATTGATGCCATTTCTTCCAACTTTTCAATCAAGGGGTGCTTAAAGAAATCACTTAATTGAAGCAAAGAAAACCTTGACCCATCCATGAATCACAGTATACTGTAAGTGTATGTGGTATTGGCAGTTTGTGTATTGATTACAGCAGAATTAAGTGATTGTAATGTCTGTCTTTCATTTTTTTTTATAACAAAAGCAAAGCCGGTCATTAATCAAGGGCACTTTGTGCCTTGCTATTCCCTTGGTGTATTAAACATGACCATTTGCATGTAGATTGGTACAATCAGTGGCCCAAGTGGGCAGCAGAGAATAATTTGAATCAGCCATTTTCTCTTCTAATCTGTGCATGCCTGCTGTTTGAGACAATGCAGAGACAAAGTCTGATTGAAAGACCACTTCAGGTATGGAGCTGATAGGTTTAAAAAAAAAAAAAATTATATACAGCAGCGTTATGTATATAATGACATCAGTGATGGTGATACTTGTACCTCTGGGGGTACTTCTGCATTTGCCATGGTGCACCTGGAAAGATTGTGATAAAAGTAATTTGGATAATCAAAAATATAAATCCTCATATTTACGTTGAAGACGAAAAGAAACGGCCAAATAACATTACAACCCAGTGTGACATTGATATTTGGTATATATTAAGTGTATCCAAGAAACTACTAGCTACAGTGGGCCGACTATCCAAGAAATTCTGCAAACCTTAGTCAGCCTTTTTGCCATCCTTAGAGATAGTAGCATAAATGTAAACTTGACCAAACCTACGACATATTACTTCTGCCTCAATCTCTCTTTACTGGCTCCCTATTGATGCATTATGTAAGTAGAGTCCTACACTTAACAGCGTGCAGGAATATGCTGGTCCATTTAACTGAAAGGACACTGTAAGCGGTAGAACCAATTCCCATCAGCTCTCCTCCCTGTGGAACAGACTTTGTGACATTGTAAAAGAATGAGTCCAGATTCAGTAACCGTTTATTAAGCAGAATCTGTAAACTATCTAAACTTCCACCTTATTAGCCATGGTCCTCTCTTTGTTTACTTTTTTGCAATTTGTCATTGACTTAATTCTCTTGTGGCCTGACCCACTATTGTCCAGTGTTTTCATATCTATGTAATCAATACGCACATACACACACAGAGCAATCCTTATTTTCATCTTTTTGCCCTTGCACAGCTCGGGATAATCGTGTCTGTTAATAGAGCTCTGTGATTTAATCTGACTCAAATTGACAGAAATTGACCATCAAGCCTTATTAGCAGCTAGCTTCTTGTGATTATCTTGTGCCCAAGAATAAGCTTGTTTGCCTCATTACATTCTAACTTCCCACTCTGTAATCAGAGTGACATCTCATGTCATGTATCACCATTATAAATAGGCTGGTGATTGAGCATATTGTCAGTGACAGTGAATTTTCGTACTTTGATTATACACCGTATCCATACACAGTAACATAGCTGTACATGCAAATAGTGTAATCAGGAATCTGTCACTGCTGAAAACCGTGTGACTTGGAAAATCCCAGAAGGTGTCAAGTGACATCCTGCTACTCCTGCTGAAACCTTGAGGAGCTGTGGACAGATGATAAGCACCGGCACACCATGACACTACAACTGTAGATAAGAAGCCGCTGGGTATGCACTCCATTGTACTGCTGCTTGACAAACAAACTCGTAAATCTGAAATAGATCCTGTCTGACCCAGTGAAATATAGAATTTGAACTCTTTCTTGATTTTTTGCCTTCGTTTGTGTATGCCCCATTAAAGACAATACTTTAAGTCAAATACACCTGAATTTGAGCCAAGTCAGTAGCTCTATTGTCTTCTACTAATTTTTGTCTGTGATTATTCCTTTTACCTATGCACTTTTTTTTTTTTTGCAGTTGTATGCAAATCGATGCAAACACAATATTTATGGAATACTGATCCTGAATAAGCTATTTCCTCCTATTCAAACTGCTATTATACGTCCAGTTTTTTATATGAATCTGTCAGTACTGATGGGAGAAAAAAAAAGAAAATCATTACTGCTAAAATAAATAAAAAAATCTCTTTTATTTAAATTATTTCCTTTCGGGTGAAGGTGAGACACAGAACCCTATTTGTATTGATGTCTGCTGTCAAAGAATCGACATACGTCAGTTTGGGGACATCAGCATGCATATTCAGCTCATTTTGGAAAGTCACAGCTTTTCTACATAATGTAGATAAAGCAGTATGTAACATCATGTTCCCTTCATTCACACGAAATGGCTTCCACATCGGTTATTGCTACTTTGTCTGTGCATTTCTCGTTGCTCATGGTTACTACGCTCAAGAAGTCAAGTTTCTCCTTGCAAACACACACACGAGCACACACACACACACACACAAGCAAATAGCCGCTGGCTGATGTTTGGTGCAGCACCCCTGAGTGCTTTAAATAACATTGAGGCACAGGTGTTGAGGAATGCAAGGGATTCAGAACTGTGTCAGATGGTGCTGACTTTTGCTTACAGCGCTGTGCGGATGTTGCAGATGTCCACAAAGACAGATAACTTAAAGACAAAGAAACCATTAGATTGCAGCTGATACGGAGTCATTAGGATGTGCTGGGGGCCGGTCTATTTAATTCCGCAGAAGCTGGTGAATAGATGTAAGCCATGAGCAATAGCTGCTTAACGATGGACACTCTGACCAAACCACATCCACATGTCTCTCTTTCAGTCCTCCTACTCAGCATCAACAGATCACAGAGGTTATAGAGGAGGAGAGAATCATCATCATTTTTGTCCAGAGGTTGTTTACAACTATAAGGGAGTATTCTTGTTTTAGTCTGCCGGCTATTACTAATGAGATAACGTTTGGCTAATTAATTGGATGCACACTATCAGTGCTGATGTGCCAGTCCCACACCAACAACCTACAGCCTTCAGAATGTCAAGGGGGAACCGGTGGAGAGGGAGTGCGAGTGATTGAGTGTGGGGGATTTAGTGTCCATAGGGTTTGTTTATTTATCCATGCTGTTAAGCATGCCCAGATGTTGTTATTTGGGGATGAATGAGGCTTTGTTTTGGTCCAGCATGCACGCTCAAAGTGCCATACCGTGGTCTCCAGCTGCCGTTCAAAAACCCATAAGATGTGTCTGGCAGAAAAAATCTCTCTGCTTTAAATCTGCTGTAGGTTTTCTCTGTGACCCTTTCATCCTCAACTACAAAACATACTGTACATACCAATCCATCACTGCATACGGCACGGCATATAATGGCATACAGAATTATAAACATAGCCTGTATTCATAAAGATCTGCCTCAAACCAAGCTATACCTTGGGGGAATGTATGAGTGGTATGGTGGTTGGTGTCCAACAAGGCATAGAATTACAGCTCCATACAGCTTTGCAGCAAATTTGAAAACAGGTCCTGTGATCTACAGTAAAGGCTATCTGTGGTTGGATAGATATGATTGTGAGCAGAGCAGAACAGAGCAACATGCTGGATGCATCCTCGAGAGAATACTAGTCTGGCTGATGGATCCTTTCTAGTGCTTCCTTTGAGGCCAGGCAGCAGCTTCTCACGAGAGGAGATGAAGGGCAAGAGGGAGTCAAAATAGAAAAAGAGCTTGAGAAAGGAAGTGAAGGGTGGTCAGAGAGACAGAACAGAGGAACGAAGAAGATGGAAGAGAAGAAAAAGTGAAGGTGAGGAACAGTGAGAAAAATGAAACACAAAGCCTGTCAAAAAAATGACTGTCATTTACATAATTTCCATGATCAATGAAAAATATTATTGGCTTAGACCTCGCTCAAAACTATTATCAGATCAATTTGTAATTCAAATATTCAACCCTAGGAACTCTCTATTGGTCCCACACATCTTTCCTGTTAAAAGTACTTTTTACAGCAAGGTATGTGAGAAATTAAATGTGTTACTGATGTGTGTGTGTGTGACTCTTAGTGGAAATTAAGATCTAGTGTGAAGCTTTTCCTACTATTTTCATTCTTCACAGAATGAATCACTTGATTTTTTTATAAAATGTGGAATTGCACGTACTACAAACTGTACATGTACTGGACATCTATATGCTGTATTCATCTACTGAAGCTCAGAACAAACCAAACACAACTCTACATTAGAATATTTCAGGTTTTTCTGCTGTTTTGCAGCCGCCATAATTCTTCCTTCACGCTTGGAACATCAGTTAAGGCGGTTGCAATCACCAACTATTCCCCTGGATACCACTAAATCCTACACAATGGTCGTTTAAAGGTTCGATTTAGGTCTTCCTCACCATGTGTTTTATATTGAGTCAAGTTTATTTCTCTAATATTTGCTCTGCACTAATTGATTGCAGGATTGGCATCATGATTTGAGAAGCATTATGAAGTGGTTATTGTACAGTAGCAATGTGCGTGGCTAGGACAGTTTACTGCATTTTCAAAGACTTTTGATAAAAAAAAAAAAAACATTTCAAATCAGTTTGGTCTATAGTATTCACATGAGACACAATTCATTCTTCTGATATTCTAATTCACCTCTAATACAGTCTTGAGTCTAATTTAGAGATTTGAATTTGTAGCCATTATGTCACAGTAAGGTTTGTTACACAGGAAAATTTGGGAATTTGTCATTGGAAATGTCATTAGAAAAGAGCAGGCACGTTCAAAGAAATACCTGGCAGGTGATTGGATGAGCCATCTGTCTATCACAGGCAAGATTTCCCCAATCAGATCAACACACAATATAATGACAAACTCTTCACTCAATACCAAAAGCATTTTTTTTTCCATCAAGAAAGATTTCATTCTTTGCTATTTCTTTTCATGGAGGAAATACTCTCCAGCTCTGATAAATCTGATACTAGAAGCATGTACACTACCCTTTTTTTCACTGCTGTTTTCGAGGAAACAGTCAATTCTTACAAAAAATAAAATAAATAAAACTGTCACACACACTTAGTGTTAAACCACGCCTGTAGCTCATGTTGTAGCTGCCAGGAGTTCCTTTTTGGAAGCTGATTGGTCTGAACAATTGTCGGACACAAGCGTATAGCTTGAAGTCTGTCAAGATTGATTCTTGTGTGATCCCTTGATCTCTCAAGTCCACTTCCTGCCTGTAAAGTTAACAGTATGGACCCATTCTGATGTGCATTTATTTTTTTCTTTTAAAGAGAGGAACAGCTATAAAAACCAGAGTGATCCAAAATATGTTTCCACTGCTTTCTTTACTTTTAGCCTCCAGTGCTTTCTTCACTCAAAACTCTGCAGCACCACTCTAGGGTTTAACTTCACTACCACTATAAGTGGAATATTCTATCAAAGTTGTTGATTTTGAGTAAAATATATTAAAAATTAAACAGTTTTAGGAGTCAATGTATCTTTTTTTTGGGGCAAGTTTTCCTCACTCGAACCGAGGGTCTAAGGACAGAGGGTGTCACTCCCTGTACAGATTGTAAAGCCCTTTTCTAACCTTATTTAAAAGCTAATGTGATGTTTCCTCTGTATGGACTGATTATTCATTCATAGTTTTTTGCTATTGTAATGTCAGTGAGAACAAGGCTATATTCTCAAGAGCATTGTGTGTTTCACACTCTACATGTTAGATTGTAAACTTCCAGTTTCAGTAAATATGCTAGTAAATATAGTCTGAATCATATACTCTGTGTTCTCCGGTGCATTACTGTAAATCATACAGTCGCTCATGCTTTGGGAATAAGTTTAAGGTCATCCTGAATCAGGTATAGTGGACAGGCCTCAGAGTCAGAGTGTCAGGCATGCTGCAGAGTAATAGCACAAGGCTGCTCCAAAGAGTCTGACCTTCCCTGCTCATCTTCTACTGTACACTACAAATTTCATTTGCAGTTCTGGGTCATGCCACCTCTAGAAGTTCTTAGGTGACTCTCCCTTTTAGACTGCAGTAGTGAGGAGGAGTGGAGGAGACTGGTGGAGAGTTTTATCAATTGGTGCAGAATCATCAGCTTAATGGTTAGAAAATAAAACAGACCGTAATTTGAGAGGTACCGGTTTTTGGCTACAATCCAGATCAAAGTCTTTTACTGTAATGTTGCATTTTTGGCCAGATGGAATCAACATTTATTTTTTGTGATATTTTCTTTTTCTACCTGACACATCTGCATGGTACACATTTTATAGACCTAAATTAAAAAATATGAGAGCTGACAACTATGCATTTCCAAATATACCCTCCATAATCGCTTTTCTTTGACGGTCTCCAAAAGTTGAAAAGGAATTGGACAGACTCCCACAATGACAAATGCCTAAGTTGTTGACCAACAGCAGCATTTCAGAAGTGTTTTGCACCTTACAAAGTTTGCTGAAATGGATTGCTGAAGCCCGCTGACATATCACAGCCACTCAAAATGCTGTGCATTAAGAAATGGCCAAGTGTTTTAATTGAGTTCAATGGGGAGCTTTTTGACAGCTGGGGTGCCTGGAGCAAACAAACAAAGGGCCAAAAATGGCTTGGGATTTACTTAGCCCACACCAATCCATCAAGAATGTTTGGATAAACCCCAATCCTGGGTATCAGCTATTGACAAACTTGTGATGATGCATATGCATATGCACAGGAATGGTGCAAAGAAGGGCAGATCAGACTGTTCTCATGGAGCTTTGGACGAGTGCATGCAGCAAACTACATTTTCTATCAATTTTGCTTAGAATAGGACAATGCTCATTGTGGTGCAGACAGTAAGTTGATTAATACACTGGTTAAAAAAAACACACAAACAAAAAAAAATGCTTTCTGGCTTGGAGGCACCAGCAAAAGAGATGATAAGGACTAAACTTAACTCCACTGTAGAAAACACCTTCCAACCCCTCTATGGTGAGATAAAACTCCAGTACAGAACATCTTCGTTCTTTGCCTCAGTATCCAAACATGTGCCTACAGCTATTAGACTGAACAATGGTTTGGGACCAAGCAACTCAAATCCATGCCAACTTGGAGGGAAGTGAGGCAGGGTGTCTGTACTGCAGTGCAGAAACTTAACAAACCACCATGGACTGCTCACTACATTTGTATGCACAGGAATTCAAAACATATTAGCTTTTTGCTGTAATGTTTTCTTCGAGACATCTTTCTGCACATTCATGCAGAATCTCTGCATAAGTCAGTATATATTGTAATTTCAGTGTAGATATGTTACTTTGCTCACATTTGGATAATACTTTTGTGAAAATAATACACATGCATACTGCTGTTCTTCTAAAAACTGTAAATGTCATGAAGCATTAGCAAAGACGGCAGCTGGGCATACAAATAATCAGGGTCTGTACATTTGATATTGTTTACATGGAGGTTTCATAACTTTTTATAAAAAAATATACAAACTTCTATATTTTCGCAAACATTTGAAAGAAGGTTTTGACAGGACTGTCATCTCTTATACAGGTAACACATTTGACATTCAGACCTTCAGTTTGATTGTTATGTGTACTGCCACGTAATCAACATTCATCCATCTATCCATCCGCCCATTGCTACTGTCTACTCATTTAACCGTCCATAGCTGACACAAATGAGTCATTCCATAACTATGACTATAAAACTCATATAATAGCTAAAGTGTAGGAAAGACAAGTGCCGTGTGTATGTTCACTGTGCACTGGAGAGCTAAGGAAGGCAGATACCAGATTCTGAGGACTGCAGCTATCTCTGTAACAATGCTGTCATTTTCAAACTGGCAGAGAGCCTATTGCTATTATTATATGCTTCATATTGAGATAAGCATCTTCTTATCTCCCTGCAACTCTGATTCCTTGAACTGGATCAATGGCACAGTCAAGTGATATGACCTTATTTATTAAAATACAAAGTCAAAACAATGTCAAAGATGTAATAGTCAATCAATGAGTAAAACAGATATAGTTGCAGCAAACATATAGATATTTTATTTCTGTTTGTCATTTGTCTTTTATGTGGCTGCATGGCAAAATAAAGATGGCAACGCAGATTTTCAAAAGACATTTTAAATTGCTGTTTTACACAGCTCAGTGCAAGTGCTCAGTCCCCATGACAACAATAGCCATGTGAAAATGATTTCTTCTCCCTCTCTAATCTTCCACTGCATTAGACTCAGCCACTGACCTTGTAATCTAATTTCTGTTCGAAGTCAGTGAGTATGCCTGCTCATCTCAACAGTGGATCGAATACATTTCTGGTCAAAGACCCTTAGTAGCACTGATGATAACAATGAGACAGATATGTGATAACTGAGTTTTTACACTTGCCCATTACTTATAGTTCTGTTTATAATAAGAATGACTATACTGTATATATAATAATGCATGAATATATATATATATATATATATATATATATATATATATATATATATATATATATATATATATATATATATATATATATATATATATATATATGCCAAATTTCATGTTAAGGCTTGACTATGGCAAGCTAAGGTGATTGAAAAAAAAAAGAAGAAATGAATAACTAGACTACAAGCCACACGCACACACATGCATGCAGATGACAGTCACTATGTTGACATTTAAGAGATGAGGAATAGCTTTCAAATTCAATACAAGATTATAATCTTTTAATCATTTTGAGCTAGCTGTGGCTGTGATGGTGGAAATAATTTTATAGATACAGATAATGATCATGTTGACCTCATAAGACAGTAACACTGCACCATGACCACAATTCACTTGACCATATAAGACACCAGGAAATCCAACCATCTAAATAAGAGAAAATAATGACTGCAAGAATCATGTTCACTCAGTGGTTCGGTCCAATTGCTTCTTGGTGGGCCGTATTACACCGTCTCTTTTATTATTACAGTGTCTTCATGTTTTTATTTGTGATGAGGTTCTTTGCGGTATGCAGTCCATATTGATTTTAATCTAGAAGGAATGACAAGATAGGAAATTGTCACTGGTGCTTTCCTATCAAAATGTATTGATGATAAGACATACATTTCTTTTCATTACTGATGTGAAAAAGAATGATCTCAGTGTCAGAAACTGAAAGAAACAATAACATTCATGAGTGTAACATATGAGTTTAATATATGCTTAACTTCACAACAGATCTCACAGACGTGGACAGCTGGTACTAATTCATAATAACTGGTATTTAGAATTGTATATTTTGAAACTATATTTTGGTTGGTTGATTTTTATAGTAATTGACTGTAAGAGTCAGGTTTCTTAGATGCATTGTAAACCGACACTGAAATAACTTAAATGTTTGATTAACATACATATTTGCTCAATATATTGTTTTATAATGTCAGTATTAGATGCAGAGTATTCTGTGTCTTTTGCCTCAAGTGATGGTGTAATGAAAGTGTATGCCACATCTTAATTTAGCATGGAGATGAAATTACTAGGTTAAAGCCATGCGGTTGCCTGACATTATTTAATACCCTTGTTGGATGTAACACAGATATGGTAAAATTGATGTACTTCATTTTTGTGTTAGGCTGATGAGCATGCCGTGTTCACTTTGCCATCATTTCTCTTGATATGTTCTTCCACGTTAGCAAAGTACACTTAGGGTAAATGTGATGCCAAATTGAATATGTCAGGCAAAATGTTACTAGTGAATGTTTTTTTTTTTGTTTGTTTGTTTTTTTGCAAAATCTTTATATTATTCCTAAATTATCTGTCCAACAGTTATGGTCTAGGCATCTAGAATCTCTGATGTCAATAAAAGACTTCATATGCCTATCCGCCTACACAACATTCACAGCTTTACTTTGGCCTGTGCCACATGATTACACTGCTTTCCTTATTGGCACTAAATATTGCCAGTAAAAATTACTCTTGCAAATTAGTTTCATATGAAAATAATTTGTAGGAGATGGGGTTGACCATTGTGGTGAACCACAAGACATATTATAGATTATGGATTATTTTTATTAATCTACTACTCACAGATTTGGTACCACAATAACACTAATGCCCCCTTGCTATAAAAAAAATGGAAGTAATGCATCATGAAGAAGAACTTGAAAATCTTAGATAAGATATGATATCAGATAAGCCTTTTTTATATAATCAATTATGAAAATTGGCTTTATTGTAGTCAAAACAGGCTATATTTATAATGGGCATCTGCCTTTTCATGTTATTACTTCCAAACAATTAATCAGAAAATAATAATTTCCTCCAATAAAAGTTGTCACTGTCATTACAAGGATGTAATTAGAAGCTTTATGCTAAAATAAATAAACAAATAAAAAGCACCTTTATGACTTTTAGATGATTCAATTATTTTGGAGATTACTTAAATTAAGTTTTAAATGATGTCGCCCTGTTTGTACTACACGCCCTTCTGTGGAGTCACTCAACACAGCACAACAAACACTCATGGCCTTACTCACTTTTGCACCTGCTAAACCTGCGTAACTTAGACAAAAAGAAACATGTAATTCTCAAAGCACCAACAAATGTTGAAATGCATCCCTAACTTTCATGCCAAGCAAATAGTGTCTCTGTGCTCTGGTGCTATTTACACTTATTTAAATGAGGTAATATGCATACATTTGGGGCTATTAGCCACATGCAATTAGAGTGAACATTATCGGGTCTTCAGAGAGTTGGTGGTAACTGAAGAGCATTTATAAGGGGTGTCACACCCAGACTTTCCAGTGACCATGGCAGCAGTGATTGTAGCCAGGCGAAACAATGGCATATCAAAGTACATCACAGGCACAAACAATACCTGATATTCACCAGGAGGGAATAAAACTGTAAAACAACATAAAACCTACTGCTGTGAGAAATCGAGACAACGGTTACGCACTGCAACAGTCCAGCATAGAGCATAGAGTGGGAGAGAAAACAGCTCTCCATGCGCCCGGAGGCATGAACAAGAGCGCAAAGTTAGAGCACCTCAAATGACAATCAGTCTGACAAAACAATCAGTACAGAATGAGTCATAGAAAATCGAGAGACACCCGCAGAGTTCTGTATTATATAGTTAGTTATTGCTATATTTAGAATTATCAGATTGTATTATAATATTAGAATAAATCCTTTCTTGAATCAAACATTTTTAAGATGAGTGTAAATTATTGCTTCTGCAACTGCATTTATAAAAAAAACTTTTGGCTCAAATGTTACTTAAACATGTTATGTGATACTTCGGTATTCCTTAAAAAAACAAATATTAATGGGACCACTACACAATATTACAGATGAGTATTTAACAAACTGAAAACAAGAGGGAAATTGAACTCAGCAGCAAAACTTCATGGGCGTGTTAGCGCAGTTATATCATTAGCACGACATCTTTTGTGAATCGGACCTTGAGGCGGGGCAGATAGCTGTCGCAATTCATGCCGCTATTAGCGGCCGCAATCTATTCTTTGAGAACTCGCCCCTCAGAGTGTAGAGTCTGAATGAGCATCAAGGAGGGGTAAATGGCCTGTAGCAGAAAAGCAACAACAGTGTAACAGTTATGGCGGTAGAATTCATAAAATTATTTGGAGTACTTTCCAGGCATGTGCTCTTGCAGTAAAGCCCACACACGCAGCCATAAGCATAATGCATTAACATAGAGAGAAAGGGGATAGCAACAGCAAAACAGCAGAATAGTAAAAGGTTAATAGAAAAAGAGAGAAAAGGAGTGGGAAAACTGAGAGACAGATAGTTCTACAGTGAAGTAGTGACGGGGAGACATGTAATTCTCTGTGTTGATCATTACCTGGAGCCTGAAGGAATTTGATAATAAAACAGAACCTTGTTAATCCCCCGAGAGCTCTGTAATTGCAATGTTGGGGTACATCTCCTCTCTGTTAATAATTGTAATTTCAGAGCATGCTCTGCCTACATATACATTTATTCATGATTACCTGAGGGGAAGGATAGTACCGTACCGTCTATTAAAAGTCCACTGAATTAAATGGATATAAAGTATGCTTGAAAAATTAAGGCCAGTAATGTATTGATTTGTTACAAAAATGTAGCTTGTTAAACACTGTCTGTGGTTCAAGTTCATCGATATGATGCGTGGGTTATACATGCAATACATATTTCATACTGATTTACATGGATTGGAAGCTACTCGCACGTGCAGTGTCATCAACAGTTTACCGTGACTTTTGTTTTGTGTATCTGACAGCTACACAGTAAGCTGGTAGCACAGCTTCATTGTGTCATGTAGTTCACAACCATGTCTCCCCGTTAAAAAAAAACAAATGTGTCAAAATTTACAAGTTGTTCAGGCATTAAATTGGCAGTGATGGAAAAAAGTTAGCACCTCCTCTTCAACACTGAGAACCGTCTGCCTCGGCTGCAGTGGTGTTAAGGTGTTAGGAGAAAATGTCAATTATATATGCAAGGCTACTGGATCACATGATTTGATGAGAAAATAGTGTACTCAGTATAGTACAGCATATTTATGGTTGTTCAACACGTTCTCTATGTGATACCCTGTTATATTGGTGCCACTTCCATTCCATATATTAAGTTTAAAAATCCTGAGCCCAAATGTGTCATTCACACAGAGCACAGATGTGGGGAAATTCTAAATCTTGACTGATATGACTGATATATATTTAATGAGGGAAATCAGTGAGTGATAATTCCTTTTACAGATTAATCACATCACTGAAAAACGTGTCAGTCATACTGTCTATGTTCAGTGAATGTGTTTGCCTTGAAAAAATGACAAAGCAAGAACATAAAGGGAATAAAAAAAACCTGATAATGATAACATGAAATATGAGTGATAGCCATATGCATAAATCTGCTTTGTGAGATGGTGGGTGCACTTGGAGGAAGTGGAGGTCAGGGCCTGGCAGAGACCCCTGTTGGGTGCAGGTGGCGAATAACTTCTGTCAGCCAAGTAATTAAGTGTCCATCACATCCTTGCAGGAGGGCTGTGCAACCCAGAAGCCTCTTCCAATCTCCATCTGTGAGAAGGGCTGGAGCTACAATATGGCCCTACATATGATCAGTACATTTATACTAAAACATAACAAAATCTGTTGGTAAAATGTATCACAACAAAATAAAATATATCTGCTTGAGAACCTGCGTACAGTACAGCTGTAAAAAAAATAACAACAATATATGCTTTTACTGCCTTTACTGTATGTTACATGTTTTAGCATTCAGCTTTTGTCACCAAAAAGCGGATAAATGCAGGAGGAGGGGAAGAAACTTAGGAATAATGAACAAAAATAAATAAATAAATCAAAGACAATCCAGTTTGGCAAACAGCAGTCTAATTTGTCTTTAGCTGTAGCTTCTGCAATTCCTAGATTTCCAGCTGTAATTAGCTACTAATTATACAGTAGTGAAAAACAGTATTCACCGGTGTTTGTGCTTGATCAATGTCAACACAAGAGTGTTTTCTTGTTTATTCTATAGCCTAAAACCCTGTCTGCTTTTTTAAACAGATATAGACAACCTTGCCTGGTGGCAATTCTGTCTGCCAGAGGGCACGATATTTCCCTGGAAAATAAAGGCTAGATTTATCAGACATATGTATAGACCAAATCCCACTTTTTCTCCTAATGTTTGCATGGATGTTAACGTTAATGTGAGCTCCCCCACCCACCTCAATGCCAACCCCAGCTGTAGTTATTTGTTTGTGCGAAGCAATTATGTTGCTCAAACTATGTCATACTATACAATGCATATCATTACTATGGCTTTTGCCCATTCCTGAATTCAATATAACATTGTGACAACTCCACTTTGCCTCTTCAGTGAACATGCTGCTTTCTTCTCTTTTATTTTTCTAAAGTGGAGTTGATAATTTCTTCAGGGAGCTAGGCTCTGAGGAAAACTGAAAGCGATCTGGTCTTTTCGACAACACCAACAATAATACCGCTTACTTGATCACTTGTGGGAAAAGTTGAAAATTAGTTTCTTTCCAGTTCCAGTTTGACTTTGAAAAGAGTGTCTAAAAGGTATCTTCTAAAAGATACCTTTTATAGATGAGGAACCTTTACATCTGCTCAGGTTTTAGCCTAAAATGAAAACTATCACGTTGTTAAGGTTAAAACAAGTGGTAACCTCTGTGGTTGTGAAGCGAAGCTTATGCGAAACTGCAGTTCCTCAAACTGCCACCTGAGGCAATTTTTGGATTAGCCGGGAGGCGGGAGAAGCGGGGCTGCCAAGATGGCGACAGAGCCACCACTTTCTGAGGTTCAAAACGACTCTTCAGAAACCTATGGGTGACATCAGGTATACAACAGCCATTCATTCTACTGCAATTGGGCTAAAATGTTTGAAAATGGGACTTATGGACTGATATGTTTGCACTAATTATATATAACAATAACAATAACTAAAAAGAATGTCTAATTTTTGGTTTCAAAACATGTTGTCAGTATATTATATGTAAGCACAGTGTCATGAAGTTACTTAAGCTTAAATTGAAACTGTAAATAAGGAAACAAAAGAGCAGCAAGTGCTAATTTGTAAGCAGCTAGAGGTAGTGAGGGATGGTCTATATGAGTTTTGGCAAGAGCATGAATAACCTTCACATTTCGATCTTTTTGAAAAGAGGAATGAAGCAAAAGCAATGATTAAAAGTGATAATCATAAACATGGCTTTAATTGATATGGTTTCTGACCTTTGATGGGGTTCCTGAAGGCAAAATGTCAAAAAGGAAAAGAAAAACATATCATTATGTGATAGGCTGATTAGGCTGTAGCCCGAAGTAGGATGCGAGGCTTGAACCTCATGATTGCTTTGTAACAGGCGAAACAGTGACAAACACATGTGACATCCAGCTGCAATGTAGTACAACATTTTTTTTGACTGGATAGGCGTTGATATGTGTGGTTACTCAGTCTTAATGTCGGAACATGTGTGAAACTAATTTGTTGTTTTTGAAGATGGCAGCAATTAATCTCTCAAATGACCTGGCTAGATTAAATGAGAAGAAAGAGAGGATGCTGGGAAAATAAATGCCAGCATTAGGGAAGAAATTACGAGATGACCTTACTGAACAATGATTTATGGATTCCCTAGTCAAGCAATTACAGCAGGTGATACCTTTGAAATTTCAAACCATGGAAATTAAATTTGCTCCTTTGCAAACTGTGCACTTGTCAAGGACATTTAAACTGTTACCTACATTGGGAGGCTCCTCTGCAGTCATCCCTCTTCCCTGGGCAAATCACTCAGCTTTCAGAGTGATAGAGCATATATGGGGATGGACAAAATAATGAAAACATCTAACAATACATGAATATCAAATACCTAGAAGGCAGGAAAGCTCAAGGACGTAGATTTCAGAGGTGTTGGGCAAGTCCTGTTGGTGTTAGTGTTTAATACACCAACTGGCAATACATTATCTGGAGAAATTACAATGATTTTCCTTCAGCAAGTACATCAGCATAAGCAAACTGGAAGTACTTTTTTCTCATAATCACCAAAAGAACAAAGAAATAGATATGGTGGGTTGCTGCCGCTACTTGGATACAATAAAACCATCTGGATGAATTAAAAAATAAGAAAAAATCATCAGAACTCCCACTTGTCACGTTTTGGTTTTTTTTAATTTCTCAACCAAGTTTCACAGTTCTTAGATTAAATTATGCATCTTTGTGTGTTAAACTTCAGCCAATGATAATTGTGTCACAAATACCATCAGCCGGTGGAATGTAATTTTGCAATTTTTATTGCTCTGACGTTAAAATGTGCTAAAATACAGTTTTTTTTTTAGTACCTATTTGTCACATTACACCATAATATGACTTTATAGTTGGTGTACATGCTTTGAAAATGTCAAACTGTAAGCCTTATTATAATTTCAGTCATGTCTGTTCAGGCATTTGTCCAATAACAGTAGAATTTATTGTGCTTTCAGTTTAGTTTCACTTGTTTTAGTAAGGAAGATCACAACAACCTTGGTATTTTGAATCACATTTAGAAGAAGCAAATCAATCCAACTAATCTCAAGGATTATGTCTCCTCATTGGCTCTGTGAGGGAGTGAGGATAAGAGAATATTTTTATTATGCTGCCTTGTGTAAATGCTTAGCACCAAGGTGCTCATAAATCCTTACATCTGTGCCTACCATCATGACTCTCCCACTCATGTTGTAATGACTCTTGGCATGCAACTTCAGAATGAGGAACATGAGGATGAAAGCGCGTTGCACTAACCCACTCAGGTGCATTTGGAGTACATGTCTACACCCATCCATATGTCAGCGAAACATGAAAGTACAAGTCAGATGAGCATGGGCTTAGTTATAAAACCCTAATATTGAGTTGAAAGGGGTTAAAATAATCAGATTTTAAGCATCAGCATTTTAGGCCCTACTGAATATTTCACCTACAAGTACAGTATGTTTAAGATTTCAACGTTTTTTTTTTTGTCTGTAGATGTTTAACAGATGATCTACAGAGTGTATGTGACAATTCATGAACATACCCTAACCAAGCTCTTGAAATGTTAATAACACTCTATAAACTATCTGTAGGCACATATCTGATTAATGTGTTAACACATTTGTTAGCAATTATGGAGGATGGATGTACATTTTTAAAGGTGTTTTATTTTGTTTGTTTTTACCTATTACTATCCAAGACAGCTGGCTCGCAGAATGAAGCATACAGTACAGTACACTACACTTTAATGCATGAAGTTTTAATTAATTTTCTGACTACGGTTCCCTACTTGACAAAACGTAAATTTAATATAAAGCAGTTATCATAAAGGCACCTGTTTAGCACATGTTTAGCACCATCAGGTTATATATATATATATATATATATATGCACAATTCCTTGCATTCAGTTTCAAAACACAAAATATATATGTTGGCAACATTGTTGTTTTGGCAAAGTAAATGACAACAAGAAAGCCTGCAACAATTGAAGTAGTGAGGAATAGCTAGTAAATTGTAAATGGCACTCTGTCAGAATCCATTCCTACCACAGTCCTTTCAGTCATTGAACATTTGATGAGTAGCTTTGTCTGTTCCCTTCTCAATGTCAAAAAATCAGCAGGCACTCTGACTCTCTGATGGGGTCAAAGACCTCTGCCGCTGTGAGAGGGTGACCATGTTGAGTCGAGGACACGCTCTGTCATCACACGTAGACATACAGACACATATTTCCTCCGACACGAGTGAAACAGTATGTGGGGAGTGACTAGCGCATTAGAAAATAAAATAAATGAAATGTGCACAACATAGTGTTATTTAGCTAGCAGCCAGACATGTGACGTCATTGCCGTGCACGTCTGCAGTTGTTATTTTTATCTTACATTTGAATCCCGTGGCACATTCAATAGTACAAATCTATATTCACTGACAAAGGAGTGGATATGAAAGGAAAGACATGTATGGGGCATGAGCAGAAATGGTGCCAGCGGCCTCATCATTTCATTTCCTTTAGCCCATCTATAAATGGCATGCATTTTAATCCTTTTAATTATGGATCCTTGCTACAATTACCTCAAATTAAATTACTTTGCAAACCTCAGAAGGATACATAGCTAACTGAGAAAAAGATCATTCTGCCAGGGATTTAACCTCAGTTTCTCTGTGACACATTGAGCTATCACCCCCACCTCCTAAATCCAACTCCATATGGAACTGAAATATTCAGAATGCCTAAAAGCCCATACTGTACCCATTCTAGAACCCAATCAGTCCCCAAAACTCCTCCAAATCCCCTCTTTCCCAGCCCTACTCTATTCATGGGGCTACAGAGATTACAGAGAAGAACCCTGCCTGGCAGGCATGCCACACTTAAATAATCTCTGGGTGAAATCCCAGTGTTAATGTGGGGTTTCTGGATCATGGCACTCTAGTGTGTTGCGGCGCTCTGTGGCACTCTGGTCGCAGATGATGGCCATGCACCAGGAGGCAGGGGATGTACAGAGAGAGGGGTAGAAGATTAGGATGAAAGGAAGGAGTGGAAGAAGAATGATGAGAAGAGAGTGAGGGAAATAGAGAATAGGAGGAGAGTGGAGAAAGGGAATATAACAATGTGGCATGCAGCAATGGAACCTATGACAAGAAGAAGCAGGGGATACATGCGGGAAATGGAGAGGATGAGAGAGATACCACTGTGGAGGCGAGATAGTCCACTGAGTGGGCCACAAGAAGCTTGCCAAGGTCTAAATGACATTACTCTGCCTGTTATATACTTCATGGCCTTGGGTGGGTGTCCCTTGTGCCAAGAGATGCATAAAATCCTGACTGCTATTCTTACCCTTCACTACAGCTGACCCATAAACACACTCATCTCACACTTGAAGCATGGCATCAAACCAAGTATGCTCAACACGGAAAATGAATTAATTACTTGATGTTTCAATTGCAGCGCAATAATTGCTTTAGTCCACAGGATAACCAAGAAAGTGAGAAGATAACATATGCCAGTGAAGACGACAGCATAATTACAGGATTAGTGTAGGTCTTAAAGACTTCATCTTTCACAGATACACATGGACGCGGAGGGGGAGAGAGAGACAAAAAGACACCGACGAGAGGGAAGAAGAGTCTTTTTGAAGGAAGAAGATGCTCGCCTTCTTGAACAACAGCTCACTGGTAAATGATTGTAGGTGCAGGAGTGCTGTTTTTGCATGCATGCAAAATAGCAGTGCATGGTCAGGAATCCTGCACGTTAATATAATAATCAAAGGAGTAACTCAAATGCCCTTAAGCTCTACACTCTGCCTCCACCACACATCTCTCCATTGTTGGCAGTAACCTTGTCATTACTTCATCACATGGCCTTGATTCGTCACTCTTCTGCCTCTCTAGTTGAATAAACTTCCCACTCAAGTCAGGACAGCAGAGTTACTCATTAAAAGCAAGAACTCTGTTCAAAAGATAGTTTGAACAGACAAGAACCCCACCTCACCCCCCCTAAATGACACAAGACTGAATGATATCCTCCTCCTCAACCTGCCTACAGGTGCTCTCCAAACCTCTCCAAAGCTCTCTGTAACACATGCTTTTAAAAAAAATATATATCTTTGTCCTTTGCCAAAGGATGATGTGGTAATGTATTAATTCCATCTTAAATGTGTGTTTAACTATTGTGGATGATGGGTCAAAGGTAAAACAGTTTGAGTCAGGATAAAAAGTGACAGAGGCAGAATGTCCTGACCAGCTGAAAGCAGGAGTAATTAAGAGTAAATGGTATAACATGAGGTTGTGTCGAGGCCTTTGACACGTCTAATTGCATTTCTTTAAAGACTTGACCTCTCTGTCCCAGGAAAATTCATTAGAATATCCAACAATGAATGTCAAGAGTTAGTAAAGAACACAAGGTTTTGTGTGTTTGCAAGAGGTGGAGGGGCTAGCGTGGACTGTTTGGTGTGTGTGTGTGTGTGTGTGTGTGTGTGTGTGTGTGTAGAGGCAATGGGGTGAGGGGAACAATCTGTACCAGTTAATTAGCACACACAAGGGGGCGTCAGGAGAGCCCCGTCTAAATCCTCCCCTTCATCTCATGCCACCACAACAAGGCCTGCTAGATTAACCTGAGCGTATCATCATTTCAGGCAACGGGGCCGTCAATACACAACAGTGGAGGACAGATTCGATTGAAGCAGGAGAATACACATTAAAAGCAGGATTATTAGCCTTAGGAAAGCTTGATATCTTGTATTGCCATAATTCTAGACATTATGAGATATACTAAACATGACATAGACTTGACACGCACCACTAGTTCCCAGAGACAAAAGCACAGAGCTTTGTTGCCTCAGTGAATACAGATATATATATATATATATATATATATATATATATTTTTTTTTTTTTTTAAATAATGTATTCGACTGAGGAAAATATAAAAAAAAATATCAAACTCTTAAATTCAGTGAAGAAAATGTTAAGTAGGATTAAGAACTGTCATCAGATCAAGCCTATCTTGTGTCTTTGTAGATCATGTTAGAGGGTCTTAAAGAAAAGAGCACATCACAATTTCTGAATTGCCGCAGATTCATTTCACCAGTTATTTTTCTATTTTTTCTTGAGGGTATCATAACCTTGAAAGGTCTCAATGACTTATGGACTTACAAAAGGTCTTCTGGTTTACAGGTTTTACCTAGCTGCATTATTTTAAATAACTAATTTACTAATTACAGTATTACATTTATTTTCTCTCCTTTCAATCTTTCAAGTCAACCACAGCCTCCCCCCCCTCATCTTTTTCTTCAAGTCTGTTTTGATCCCAGGCGCTTCTTACTGTTTTTCATACACTGTAAAGGGCTATGCATCCAAAACACTGCTGCCATTTCAGCCCTTTAACTCAGCTCCAAGACATTGGACACGGTTTGTTGCCACCGTGCAATAACCTCCTTTCATATTTCAACTGCTTTTTCAATTTAAAAATCATACCAGTGTTGTTGAACAATCTGTTTTTTTTTTTTTTTAAACGGTGTCCTTTCTGAATGAGGGTACTTAAATATTCAGGGTTAAAGCAGAAAGAGTGATTTGGCACAAAAAAGTGAAGACGTTTCATAGCTTATTCTTATTTTACCTGTTCTCCCAAGAGAAGACAAGACAAGACTTAACAAGGTAATAAGAATAAGTTGTTGATGACGATGAGTTAGCAGACTGAATAACCAGAACTGATAAGTGCTCAACTCAGTGCGGCATAATGTAACTCATATTTTCAATGAAGTGTATTTTCTGAAATCGATTGTTCATATATCACACAGAGCCTACTGTCTTTGGCTGTTGTTTAACTTTTTAAGACATGCTGACAAAATCTCATTGGAGCCCATGTCCAAACTATTACATATATTTAACTGACTTCTCCATAATTTTGTCAGCATGACAACTCATCTTAGTGTGATAATTATCATGATACATTCCAATTAAAATAGGCCATTTTACCATATTAGCTCTGGGGGAGAAACGGTATTATAGCTGTTTGCTCTAACACTGCAGTAAAAATGCACCAGGAGCAGGCTGCTTCTTGTTTCGGGCAATAGAGCCTTTGAAGTGCTATGGTGGAAAATTTCTAAACCACGTTTGCATTCTCTTACAATTACATTCAGACATTCAGGTTTCCTCGCAATATTTTTTGCATTATCTCCCAATAAATTTTGTTTTACCTCACAATATTTTTTGCATTACCCCTGATCCATAAGAATTAATGTTAATGTGTTGGTCCAGACCAGTTATAATTCACAGGCAGTTTATCGAAACACTCTACAGATACCACAGAAAGGAGAGATGATGTGACACATTACATTATGCATTTATTGCTCATTACTCCTTTCAAAAGGCAGAGCTCTGACAGTACACAGCCACTGGCTGTGAGCACAGCTGCTGCTCTGCTTGGCTGTGGATATGGTTATTGCTCGGACTACGATGAAATTTCTGGTTGAAGCTGCTATGGATATGGCTACGGTAGCTGTAGTGTGAAAAGTCTTAACTGCTCCTGATAACAATAAGAAAGCATTGTTATGCCGCATGGGATTTGAACCTGTGGTGCTTCTATCAGACATGACAGACGTGTTACAAATACACCAGGTACACAGTAATACAGTAGCTGCAATACAGCACAACCATATCAATTCACCACATACACAGCACCTGAATGTAATGTAATGAGTGTTACACCTATTAAACCAATGTGTCATAGCCAGACTCATGACAACCAAAGCACAGCTATGGCTACATCCACAATCCTCCAGACAGCAACAGTCAAAGCTATAATCACAGCCACAGCCTCGACAATAGTCGGTGAGACAGCTAGGCTAATTAGCTCCTCTAGTTATCAATCTAGCTGCAATGATATAGACTTGAGCCGGAGCCATCCACAGCTGAAGGTGTGCCCACACACACTGTGGTCACGATCACCACAGCTTTTTCTTTAGCTTTTGGGTTGAACCTGAATGAAATAATACTTCTTAGGTTAGTTCATTTATGCCCCTAATGCTCCAACCTGGAGGTAATGACAGCTTGAAATTTGTCACAGATCATACAGTATATGTATGATCAAAAGTCACTTCCTTTTATGATATCTCTAGCCTTCCTCTCTACCTCCTCTGCTCTAAAAGTACTAAAAGCATACATCATGCTGGGAAACGATTCCACTTTTTTCAATAAAAGATAAAGACCATCTTATTACCTTCCCATTAAGAACATAACATTTTGTTAAATGGACTCCTATTTAAAATACTCCTTCGAGCTCTGAGCCAGATTCAATGAATCTCAGCTGCACTTTAATCAACTCTGGCTCTGCTGTTTCCACATAGCCTTTTCATGATTAAGAAGAATAAAAATTCATAGTATTTGATTATTCTGAGTCCTAATTCAAAGGAGAGCAAAAGTCCCCAAAGGGTAATCTTACATATATCTACATCCACAGTATGAAATATCAATATAATTTCCATTCTAGGCCAAGTGGAAGTGACACAGGTATCAGATTTAAAATAGCTCTGTCTTTTCTCTCTCTCTTTTTCATGCACACACACACACACACACACACACACACACACACACACACACACACACATTTAACCAGGATGCAGAGAACCAATTGCAAGCATCAAGTGACGTGGGAAGAATTCACTGCACGTCTACACATAGGGTGTGTGTGTGTGTGAGGGTGGGGGGGCTTTGAAGACCGTGAATAATTTACAAGCCGATGTAATATGCTGCATCAATTTAACACCATCTAGCCCCCATTTGTGTAAGCTAATAAACCGATTTGTGAACTTTCTATATTCAAAACAAAAACACAAATTCCTCATGTACACAATGTGACTGGGGCCGAATTGTGGAAGTGGAAACATTGACACTAGATGTTATTTGGACCTAAGTGTCTACTACACATAGCACATCAGCCATGATCATGAAGACGTTGAATAACAGAGCTTTTGGCAGAAAAGGTTATGAACATTGAAGACGCTGTGCAAATGGCAAAAGTGCCACAGTGCAAACAGCTGCATCAGCTGTTCTCTCCCAGACAGCTCTTGTACCCAAGGGAAAGGTCACAGCGGCCCATTTTTAAGGGCCTCAGCTTCAAGTGAGTCATATCAGGGTCCATCATCACTGATCATGTGACACCCCAGGCAGTAACTGGCAGTTGTCAACATTAGTGAGTCGCTGTCATTTACTCTGTCAATTTCAAGCCTGTCCTATCTCTGTCCTCTTAGCCCAGATCAACAAAAAGTCTTTATGTGATAGCTGGCGCTCTAATGCTCAAACGACTTCAATTAGAACACTGTGATCTCAGCACAGTAAAAAGCACAGTCAAATTAATGAATGAAAGATGATAAAGAATGAATCAGAAGTGCTAATTCAGTGGATTGCTACCTTAAAATCTACTCATATAATTCATAGCCTCACTCTTAAACTGATCTGCAGATAAAATGTAAGGATGACATCTTTTTTGTTCCAATCATTCAGCAATATGCTCAACTTTTATTTTTTTTTATGGAATGAAATTTGTCATAAAAAATTGTTTTACGATGCAATATGTTATCAGCTTTGCACCATACTGTATTACTTCTTCCACTTTATAGTTTCTGTTGCTGTTTTTTTTTTAAATGTGGTAATCTTAAGCAAACATCTGCTACATTTACGCACCACAAGTTGGGATGCTATCCAAGGCACATATGGCCTCCCTGATAGGGTAGGTTTACTCTTTGTCTCTTCTGTAAACCCATCTGCTTCTGTTGTTGTTACATCATGTCTTTTTGTACACTTAGACTTCATTTCCTCTCCGAGCAGCCATTTTGTTAGAGCAAAGATTGAGCATAATAAAGACAGGACTGTATTAGCAAGTATGGTTAAGGCACAAGTAGGGCAAATAGCTGGACTGTTACACTGAAATTCACAAGATACTGAGGCATTCATTAAAGGCAGCTCATGTGTGGTTGGATTAATATTCAATATAAGTGATGCAGCTGAGAAGACAATGCTGTGTAAACAATGTACTATTCATTTTATGGAAAAAAAACCACATACACTGCCCCGCCTAAAAAGGACAAGATGGAACATTAATAGCTTTGTACATTTGAATGATTTTTAAAAAAAAACGAATACTTTACTGTGCTTGTTGTATCTGAGGTCAACATTTACTAGATCAACAACAGATTTGTACGCAGAGATGTGCTTTAACAATAACACTCTTAACTACTTTTTTATGCCAAATTAATAAGCTATTTTTAAGTCCAAACGTGACCCACGTCTTGTTTAGCATGCATTACGCACATCATCCACTGTAGCGAAACATGGCAGGCATGAAACAAGAGCGATCTTGTGCTTCCTTTCATTATATAATATTTGCATACTGCGTGACAGTACATTACTTCCAAATTAGTTTCAAAATTAAAATATGCAAATGAGTTACCACATCATATCTGACGCCATCACAACTGGCAATGGTCATTAGTGCTTCAGACTCTTTGTGGCTTCTGTGATGTGTTCTGCTTTCATAGCATTGCCTATTTTAGCGAACATGTTTCAAATGCACATCTGACTCTTACTTTCAATTATTAGATCATATATTCTACATTTAGCATTTCGTATCCAGTTTATAGTCATTATATTTATGAATGAGAACTACTGTATGACTGATTGTATAACTGTCTTTTAAGAAATGTAACAAGTTAGGACAATGTTTTAATTCACAGAAAAACTTGTAAAATATAAAATATGATGGTTTTTTTTTGTTGCCATGGATTCCTCTTTATAGTGAGAATCTAACAATATTTATCTTCATTTATCTTTTTCTGTATAATACAGTTCAAAATACACACTAAGCCTTCATCAGGTTCAGCTCAGGTTCGGGACAGCTGATTAACTAATGATTTAAAATAACACCCTGCATTATGGCTTTTTTATATAATATTTTATTTAGTATCCTATTCTGCATATTGTATAAAAGAGAGTAAGAGAACCGTATCAGTGTGGATCTGTTGTGGCAAGATTTAGACCACCTTTCTTCACCAACAGCATGAACAAAAAAACAAAAGTTCATAGTTCAGAAATTGTCAACCAACAGCAGCACTTTAAAGGCATAAAAAAGAGGCAAATGAACCATTTTTGTTCTTCTCTTGCATCGCTCACAGACATATCATTAACTGAAACTGCTGGATGCTGTGAGCCCTGCAGTTCACTCGCTCTCAAAGCTGTGCATTAGGAGATGCTCCAGTGTTTTAACTGAGCTCAGTTGAAGGGTTTTCACAGCTGCAGGACCCCAGAGCAAATAAACAAAGGATTGGAAATGGATCACAATTTTTATAGCCAATGCAATCCATGAAAACAAAATAATAAAATACCAAATATCAATTGGAAGTCTATGTTTCTATCCAATTTGCTTATGCATCTGTGGTTGACACCTAAATTTGTCTGCAGTGAATGACTAAGCACAGTGTGAAAAAAAACAAAATGAAAACAAAATATGTACCAGTTGTATCATTTCCAAATCTATGTATAACAGACAGAGCTCGTGAATTGCTTCATCTCATTCCCATCTATTATTGCTTGCTCTACTGGATCTGCATCTCTCACCTGTGTGTTATTTGGGTTTGTGTGTGCTTAACATAGCTATGTAGATTTCTTTGTCCATTCACATGCAGGTCGAAGCTTTTTCAAACTGGGAGGGGAGGTAGGCTGCGTCTGAAACTTCATCTTCTTCTGTGCCATATCAGTTCTATTCTGTGTAAGTTCTGCCAATATTTGAGATCACTAACCACAGTTACTTTTAATTAAATCAGAGAAATTGGACTACCATTACAGAGCTGAGTTTGTTGCCAAGCTAGCTTAACAACCCAACTGCAGTCCATGTTTTCTTCTTTTTTTGATGGGTCTAGCTGGTCTGGTTGTTATGGAAACACAATAGTGCAACAAGTGCTCAGCATGGGACCTCCTTCGACACTGTTGGAAAATCATTCCAGGTGACTACTTCATGAAGGCGATTAAGAGAAAGGAAGGTTGAATCTGAAATCTGAACGCATATTTACCAAATAATTCCATCTTCTTTACTTAATGTCTTCAGTATTAATCCACAATATAAAGAACAGAAAAGACAAACCACTGAGAAGGTGTGCACAAACTTTTGACTGGTACTGTAAATGTGTAGCCTATGTTTATCCATCCATCCATTATCTGCAACAGCTTATCCTCATCAGCATCATGGTGGGGCTGGAGCCTGTCCTAGCTAACTGGGCGCGAGTCGGGGTGCACCCTGGACAAGTCGTCAGTTTATTGCAGGGCACATAGAGACAAACAACAATTTATGCTCACATATACACTTACGGACAATTTGGAGTCACCAATTAACCTAAGTGCATGTCTCGTGACAGGTGTGAGGTGACAGTGCCAACCACTGCACCACCGTGGCGCCCAAGCCTATGTTTAATTTTATTTAATATTTATTTATATCACACTATCAATATTCTAATGCCATGTTGCTTTGATTTATGCTATGTCTATGACATTTAATAATAGTATTAATGTATTTTAGATTTTAATGATATATTCATGTTGTCACTGTAACTATTGTCACAAGGAAGTAAAAAAAAAAAGATTTCGCCAACAGATGAAGATACACACACACACACACACGCACACACACAACTGATGTTGTTAGTTTGTATCTATATTACTAGAGGGAGTAAGAGAGACGGTTCAAAAACTGTACACCTTAGACCCTCCTACCTCTTTACAGCAACACCGGTTCTATCTACACACTTCAACTGACAATGTTAAAACAGGACAGATGATAGATGAGATCCTTTTTAGTCCCCACGTTTTGTTAAGGCCACACAATAATACAGCCCGCATGCTGTTTTGATTGCTGTGCAGCTCATTAACAATACAACTAGAATTCAGCCGTTATTAAACATGGCAGATTTAGACACCCTTGTAAATGCATTTTGTAGAGTGACAGTGACAATAATGACCAGGTTGACCTTGATGTCCTGCGCTTGCTCTCTGTGTTTTCCCCAAGTGCTCACATTCTAAATTCACATTTTCAATTTTGTTATTAATATTTCATTTTCAAAGTTGTGTTGCATTAATTGTTTTTATAATGGGCACACTGTGAAGCCCTCTGAGCCCAGCATGTTTGCTTAGCCCTCAGCTGTGATTAAGGACTATCCAAATAAACCCTTTACTTTGTATGGGCGTGTGGGTGTATGCCAGTGAGTGAGTGACATGGGAAGTTGTTCGGAGTAAACACTGAGCACTTGGCTGCTTTTTAGTGGCTTTACTTTTGTATACTCTCTCTGCAGCTTGCATTTGCTTTATTTGGGCACCATTAGTTTTAGAAGTAAGATTTTCACCAGAAGTGAGCCTTTAGTTTGCTTTCCTTCATCTGAAAACCTGTGTTGTTGTTGTACCATGTTTTGCTGATGTCTAATTAAGGTCATATCTATATAATATCAAATCTATTGAGAAGACAGTATTCTCTCCAGAGCCTCTCTTGTGGGAGCCTGGAGGATCGAGAGTTGGGTAGTCTATTTTTTGCTACACTACTAAAGGTGTGATCAAACTGAAATCCACTTTCCATCCATTTCAGTGAGGAGTTTCTGTATTTGCCTCCTGAGCGCATATTGATCAAAATTCTATTCGATTTGATTGAACTTTGACCTGCAAGATCTCCAATGTCCAGCTAATTTAAGAGAGGTATAGGATTGACTCTTGCCAGGACAATTTCGATTACACCATTAACCCAGTTGCAGTCAACCTGGGCTTCTTACTTCCAGTGTTTATTTGGTTTGGTTACATAAGGTTTATTTTCCTGCACCATACATGATTCCCAAAGCACATTCTCCAACTCATTCATGCATAACTCAGATCATGGTGTTGCATGGAGTCATCCATGTTTTTGCTTTGTTTGTGTTTTCTTGTGTGCATTCTTGCCTTTTTATCGTTCCTTGAGTTAGATTGTGTCACCATGCACGGTCCTATAGGGCTGGAGCCTATCCCAGATACACCCTGGTAAATATATATTTATTATTTTATTTATAATAAATGGGTTGTTGCCATCAACCCATTAACTACTGAAAATGTTGAGACTGTCTCACACACACCGTAAGCTGTTAGTAAAGTGCACATCACAGAAATGTGTTGAAATGAAAAGATGGCAGATGTAAAAAAACTCGGAAACAGGGGAATAAACTTTGCTCAGGAAAAAGTTAAAACATTTTAGACTAAGTTGTCAACAGGGTCACCATGTGCCTGGGTTTCTTTAAATGTTGCTGTGAGTAAAAAAACAACTAAAAACTAACTAGAAAAAAAAAAAGAAAAACATGGAATTTGTGAGTGGTTGAGTGGCGAGGGATTTTGGACCAATGGTGATCATTTCCAATTAATCGCAATTTAGCTTAAGGAAGCTGGCTTGCATCCATGATTGAATTTCAGTGAGGCAGTAATCAGGGTTGAATCAGTTGCATTGCTGATGGATTAAGAGGAGAAATGGATGTTACCAAAAAATGCCTACATGTTTTTTTAATATAATATTCATGTCTATCTGCAGTATTTTTGTAAATAATAACATGACTTTCAAATTTTGTATAGAGCATACTTTGCATTAATGTATTTACTTGCATCAGATTATTTGCTCAACCTATCCAAGTAGATTTGGTGCCTAAACCTAACTAACTACTAATTAACTGCAACTGTTTTGCAATGTAAACATGTTAATTATTGTTACCATGACAATAAAGGTCACTTTTATAAAAAAAAAAAAGCATACAATCGGTGATAAGCTCTGAAATAATGAGAAGGATTGCATATCACCTGCACACAAAGTTGGATTTTGGCATATGCCAACATATGCAGCGCATGTGATTTGAAATCATAAAGTTGTGTTATTTGTATGCAGATTAAAGTGACCAGCTTGAAATAATACAATAATACATAATGCAGTAATTTCATATATTAAATCATATTCAGAGAAGAAAATTAGATTTGTAAATACATTTGCGGCATCATTTCAAGGTGATTTTTCAGTATGGCTTGAGGTGACTCACAACATCTAAGGTGTCATCTCTACTTATAGTAAAACACAGCTGCATACGATATGGCAATTAATATAATGCACCGGGTCATGCCCTTAACTAGAGCAGTATAACCTCTGTATGATCCTCTTCTGGCACAGACTGGCTGGTAGCTAATACAGTATGTGCTTCAGTACATGCCAGAGACATCTGATACGCTGTATTGTTGATAGTGATTTGCAGCTGTCTGTGATGTGTTTAATACATAAATTTACACATTTGGATATTGTGTGCTGTTGGTTCTATGGAATAAATACATTTTAATGGCATGATTTCTTTAAATCATACTTCACCCAGGGTAAGTCTATAGTAATCTGACATCTCAAGTAGGAAATGGAAATTTTTACTATAGGTGCGAAGAATGATTTTCTTAGGCAGCATTGTTTCCCAACAGTTGTGTACATATCTTTTCTATTTCTATCACACTTCCTTTTTTTACTTTTTAATCATGTGCCTTTACAGGAAATAATGAGTGAAGTATTTTAGTTTCAGTCATAAAGCCATTTTTTAAAATTAATCAACGACTGTGACTTTTTTCACAGCAGGTTAGTTATATGCTTAAAATATTTTCTCTGCTTAGCATGTACAGCTCTGCTGTTTATTCACTTGACAGAAACCTGAAGCCCCCTCATTCGTAAAACCATGAAATTTGCATCTAATCACTTTGAGCTTTGCGTCAGAGTGAGAACAAACACAGTGTAAACAAATATCATTATGCAGCTGAGCAAACATTCAATGCAGCCACCATTGTGATCTCAAGTCAGGCTCCATGCCTGCTCGATGTTATCCCCTTACTGTTACTTTCCATGACATACTTCAATTTTGAAAATCCATACAAATAAGTGCAAACAAAGAAAAACGTACAGCGAAAAGATCTGACATCCAGCTCACATTACACTACAAAAAAGAAGAAGAAGAAGAAGAAAAAATGCACATACACAGCTAAAAATGTAGCTATAGAGGAATACATTTCTGGGTGATTCAGCAGTACATTTGAGCGTGCGAGAACTCTGCAACATACCAACCAGCAACACTTTTTTGGATTTGTTCCCTCCGTCCCTCCCTGCAGGTTAACTGTCCCCAGACAATGAGCTTCAGCTATGCTTCAGGGTCTACAGAGTAGGGACACCAGACAGACAGAGAGACAGGCCTTGTATTCAGGCAGAGCCGATAGGAGTGAGCGGAGGTGTTTTAAATGCCAAACAGGACACACTTGCCAGGCCTATGTCGTGGGAGAAGTGACGGACCTGACAGGCTCAGTCTCTTGGGAGCCACTGGGCCTCTTTCCAATCTCCCTGGGTCAGTGCGGGGGTGAGACGCCAGTGAGGAGCTCCTGGCTAGAAACACTAATTATCATGGCTGCCTTGCATTTAGTAGTACTGTGTTCAGCTAGGTAGCGTGCACCTCCTGGTCACGCTGTCAGATACCTCACAGGACTGACTCTAATTGTGGAGATTGTAAAGCTATGGGTGTTTAGGTTCAGGCTGCCAAAGGCAACTCTCTGCATCACTGACTTATGTAAATAAATGTGTAAACAAACAAGTGTTTAATGCTCCTCCCCCAGTTCAATGCTGTTGTTGATATTGTTTGTACCAGTTGTCATTAATGGTCCTCTTTTTAATTTGTGTGAAATTTGTTTGATTGGTGAATCAGGGAGCGGTCGTGTCATAGATCACGCACACACTAACACAGCATTGCAGCACTCTCATTTACACACACAGTAATGCCTCTGCCCAAACTCATGATAATTTAATAAATGCCTGAAGGCAGAGTTTGAGGCAGTGGACAAATATAAATATTAATTAACACACAGGGGACCCAAGTAATGTGTGGAAACTTCTCTGCCTATTGGCTCCTGCCATATTAAAGGAAACTCTGGTCAGATTTTTAATGTGGTTTAGAATATGCATTAGAACTTCAAACATTAACTTCTAAAGTTAACATCTTCTCACTGATATTGAAGGTTTTAGTTGGAAATTAATGGAACTTGCTCCGAGTGCACCAAACTAAAAAATATGATGATATGTATTGATGAAAGCAATACGTTTGCTGACATTCCACATACAATACCAGTCAGTGGAAACTTTATAAAACAGTACTCAAGTCTCAAATCTCTAATTAAAGCATCTGATTTATATAGATACTCGAAGAGCATCAATTAAAATCTTAAGAACAGTGTGTTAACTAATCACCACATCTTTTCACAGCCACATAATAGACAGTTCTTCTTACTAAATACTCTCAGTGTTGGGATTCTGAGCATCAATAATGTGCCTGCGTGACAGGTTTGAGGACCCTGGAGCTCTGCACTCCCACACTGTCTGATTTCATAGTAAAACCGAAGGAGTGGGCAGTGTTTGACAGGTAGTGGTGAAAGAGGTGGGCTGAGGCTTGACATTGCCCATTTCCCTCTACCTCAACAGCAGCCTATACTAGCCAACTAAACAACTGTCACTACCTCGGTGTTATTGCTTACAAAGGTGTCAGAGTTAGTATTAATACTGCAGTATGTCATATTAAATTTAGTCGAATCTGTGAATATTGTAACACAGGAATTTAGTGATGTGTAGATCAAGACAGGAAACACAAACCAGGATATTGTGAGATTTTCAAAAACTAGATGGACACACTCTAGTTGATTTAACACAGTAATTATGAAATTGAAAGAGACTTTAAACCTAAACTCTTGCAGTGTCGTAACTGTTCCTGATATATACACATGTGCTTGCACAGACCATGCCCCATCAACCGATGCGATTTCCGCTGATGCCGACTCTGCTGCCCAACTTAACTACTTAAGGGGATCAGGTTTGGATCCTATATTACAACACGATGTAGTGTTGTCAGTGGATACACTCAGATGTTACATTACAGGAATTTCTCCAGTGGTTGAGCCAGCACTGAACAGGTGTAGCAGCCTACATGTTCGGCTTAGCTCTTCCACATGAGAATTAGAAAGTCAGATACACACAAAAAACACTCTGATCTCTGGTAAGGAGAGGGCTGAAGAGCCAGGTAGAGGGAAGACAGATGGGTATGAGTTTTTCTGCCAGCTGTCTATACTTACTTGCTTTGTACCATCACACTTTGGCAGAGAGGGAGAAGAAGTTTCATGTTTTTTAAGGAATGTCTGATACAATAAAAGTTATGGCTACAGGTTGGCACAGAGCACTTGCAGTATAAATCGTCTGGTCAGCACCTCAACCCGTACAAATCCACTGTGTAGTAGTGACTGAATTATGGGTCTATGATTACAAATTGTTTTCATCGTAGTCACAATATTATGGAGGGGAATAAATTTTAGGGAGAAAAGGCCACATTGTATCAGCAAATCTCAAGTTATTGAGAGTAAAGGACAAAAAACTAAGGAAATAGTGACCAGATCCGCTCCCCCATCCTCCACATCCTGGACCTGAAAACCTCCTCTTGCCAGTGGTCCAAAAGGCATGTCCCGGGTGTGCCAAAAAACTGAACTAATGTTAGCTAACAGCAGCTATAGTTTGCAGCAGTTCACTTTACTCTCTATCGGAAAACAATATATCTCAGAGAGTTGATTCAAAGCAGTCAGAGGACCTCAGAGGGAAGCCCAGAAGACATTTTCTCTGTAAAAAGTGTGTTAGTATCATACCTGAAGCACAAAGTTAGAAAGTGCAAGAACAGATGTTTAAAAATAAATAATGTAACAATATAGTATGTATTTATTTATAGTTATATATACATAATATAACAACAGTTTAACACTGTAAAAGTATATATGGTTCATTACTGAGTTTTTCATTTCATTATGGTAGCCATGGTGACTACAAAATTCAAAATTTACTTCAGTCAGCTAAAAACACAAAAACTATTCCAAAACCAAATTGTACTTTACATTTCCCTTTGAATATTGTACCACTGTACCCAATCGTACTGAATACATAAATAATGTTTACTGTACACATTTGTACATTAAAAATGAATCCAAAACTCGTATAACCACTGTTTTATTCCAAGTGAAATACTGAGTTTTAAGTAAAGTAAAAAAGTTTGAGTTCAGCCCCCCTAAGGTTTGCCCTCTGTAAATCGCAGTGTAACTCTATTAAACACTTTATCTGGGTAATACTGTCTACCATGCAAAATTGCAGCTTGTAATAGGGGATAGATTAAATGGAATCACTCTCACCTAGTGGCAAATTCCACACCAGTAAGCAACAAATGGCTTGCCAAGCTCTCAGTGACATTTCTAGGGATTAGCTCATGATGTCGGGGTTGAGGCAGGACCCAGTGGGAGGGACAGCAGCTGAGCATCATAACACCCTCCACCCCTCCCAGACACACAGACATGCACACACACACACACACACACACACACACACACACACACACACACACACACACACACACACACACACACACAGTCCTACATTACTTTCAGTGGACTGTCACACTAATATATATTCATATATCTATAATTATTTTTCTCATTTTATTTATATATGTTTTATGTATCTATGTATGGTGTATGTAACCACATACTACTTGCTTCACACTAAGAAAAATAAATAGATTTAGAATAGATCTCAGACATGAAATAAATGATCTAATATACAGGAATTTTAAGGCCTTTTTGGTAGGAGAGCAAACTCCTGCCACTTGCATACACATGTCTATTGCACAGTGAGACCTGGTATGCAGTCAGCTTGGCTGTAAAGCTACTGCCAGATGTACAGATGTAGATGTCAAAACCTCCTTTTTCAGATGAGCATCGAACCTAAAATTAGTGTGAGAGGTTGTCTATATGCTGACTTATTTTTAGTCAGTATCTCATTGTCTTGTATCTGAGTATGCATGTGTGTGCTTGCATATGACCTGCTTCTTCTTTCTTTTCTTGCTCTTTCCTTTCATAAGGGAATTAAATGCAGATATGACTTTGCATTTGTTTGTTTTACCTTCTATTTTCATTTCTTCCTCCTTCAGACCAGATCGGACTTGCACTTGAATAGAATCTAACTCTACCCCTCATCATCTTTTCCGAATTTGATATCTTGTCTCAAGATCAGCAGTGTGAAGTGAGAGAGGGAGAAAAATGAAAGTTAGGATACAGCACAAAATCCAGCTTAGAAAAAAAAGCCAATAGCTGCTGATGGAGACTTGGTCTGAGGGATGACACATGGAGAGCACCGAGAGGTTATATGAAGCAGAGAGGCGGGGACGTGAGTGAGAAAGCGTGGAGAGAGGTGGCAGGAGAATATGAAAGGAGAGGAAAGATGTATGGACATGAGAGATAGGGGGTATGTTACAGCTCATCTACAGAATGCTTGGAGCTTGTGGACTGCAAATTCCTTTTCTACATCTCTAATGTGTAAGAGTTTCACTTATGTGTCTCTGTCTATAACTAAACGTTTTCATAATTTGATCTACGACAAGCTTTGATAGATCTATGATCTATGAAAACATTGATCCTTACAGATATGTAACTTTGTAACATTTTACTTACTTTTTTTTACTCTTTATTTAAGAGCACCGTCATTCAAGTTTAACCCCTGTGCTTATTTGCATTACATTTGCATTTTCACAGTCATCCAAGTGTAATGCATCTGAAGTGTTATATAAACATCTATAGAGCTACTTAAAAGTGTGATTTGTTTTACAGTCTCACGAAATGAAAAATGCATATTTTGGTGCAGTGATGACAGCCACGCTCATCACAAAAGCTGCCTTTGACCTCACTGTATTTCAAAGCTATATTCACCACAGGTTTTGCCTTTAGTGTAGGTAAAGATAATGAATCCTCTACAGGCCGTGATACTGTATACTGGATTTGTCAGAGCTTCTCTCACGCCACTAACAACCACCATCAAATTGTCAGCCCCTGGTAAAACTCTGTCCTTCTATTTTCACTGTGCGACAGTCCTAGCAGGGAATCTATGAATGTTTGCCGCATTTTCTCCTCTCAAACTTGCTTTATTTTGTCTATGACCTTTTCCCTTCTATTGCTTTCAGGATCAGTATGCATTCTACTCTCGGAGTGATTACTTCTCACCCTGTCAGCTCACCTTGACTTCACCTGTCATCCCTCCATCTATTTTCAATGTGATATTTTCTTTCTCACCTCTTATTAGTTGTGCCCATCTGAAGTCTCTGTTGAGTACCCGTATTTCTGTCTCCCTCTCTGTCACGTGCAAGCACACATACACACACTATAAAGGACCACATGTCCTCATTATTACTTTAAAGTTATCATCCTCAGGATTATGGAAGCATAATTTCTTTTAATACCATACATGCTCTGCATTTGTGTTTTCTCCAATAACCATGCAATGCGTCTATAGTAGTTTTTAGTGGTTTTAGTAGTTGTGGAGTACGTTATTCCTGTGCTGATTTCAGCCTACCAGCCTAAGAGATTCACAAGAAAAGAATGCATTCATGCAATGTAGTGCAATCCTATTTTATCACTGTTAACTGTCTTCACATTATGTCAGAGTCATATTAAGATACTGCTAACACAAACAGAATATTTCCCACCGTCCCACTTCACACTCAAAGCACCTAACTGGCGAAAGATGGGATTGCTTCTATTGTGAAGCAGCCACGGGAAACCCGGTGTATGTGTCACTGTAATGAGTTATCAACAATGCTTACAAAGCAAGATCGTTTTTCACCAGTTGCTCCTCTGCTCTATGTCTGACAAAGTAGCTGCTAACGGAGTGTTTGCTGTAATATTTATAGTAATGTGTGCTGGTATCACAGTAACCATGGGTGCCACCAAATCAACCAGAACAGAATTCTTAAAGATTACATCTTTAGGATGCATGTGGAAATAAAATCAATAAAAAAATTGGCATACAAGCATCCCAATATCTTTAACCTGGTGCAATGCAATCTAACTAATTAAGCATTGTGTGCTGTTTGTCTTTGATAAAAGTAATTTCGTTACTGTTAACTGTAACACACCGATTATTCCGTTGTTTCAAAACAAACAAATAATGTTAAGGCAGCATCATCCACTGAATGTTGTGCATGATTGGTGAAGCCCATGTCAGCCTGTCACTAACAAATATGTCACCTTTGTTGACCCTTAATTGTTGATCCCCCTGCAGCTATTCAGTGTCATCTTGAATACTTGAATACAGCAGTGAGATGCATCATTCCACCAAGCTGTGTCAAAATCAGATCAACAGTCCCCGTGATACTATGAACGTGAGATGGATGACTGTAATTTTGTGACTCTTGTTTTTTTGTTTTTTTTTCTTTTGTAAGTCTTTAGGTAAGGAGAAAAGAGTGTATTTGATGAGTTTTAATATATGTCACTTGTTTTTAGTGTCTCGAGCGTGTGTAGAGTCACCTATTTATGTATTTATTATAAGAAATATCTTTCTTAAACCACTAGGGAACACTTTATATGAAGTACCATGTGGACCATTTAAAGAGTTTCATGTAAAACATCCAAGATGTATCACAGAGGAATTAGCCAGAATAGGCCAATCCATGAATATTATTCTTTTGTCTACATCTTGGCAATGAAACCTCTGATTAATTCACATTAACACTCTGTAGCCTCATGTTCAATCAGGAAGCACAAATACTGTATTTATTTATTTAACTGAGACCTTTCAAACATCTGCTGGAGATCTCAGTGTCACACTCTGAGTTCTAAATTGGTAAATTTCTGCAATTAACCAGGAGGCATCAGCTTGGTTCCTGGTGTTTTTTTTGCACGAGCTAAACACCATATGCTTCACTCAGAAATTCACTGTACACACACTCACACGAACACCATCTCCCCTCTCACTCATGCACACAGGGCATTAAGATTCCATCCCATTCTGAGAGGATGTCTGAAAGGATTCATCACGGTGACAGCACCACTTCAACACATTTTTCAGTTTGTCAGAAGTCTCTTTCTTAGCGCTTGTTCCTCTCCTCTCCTTGGTTTCCTCTGGTGTATTGCTCTGAGTCCTGCTCAAAGCACACAGCAGGGGATTAGTCCCTATCACAGCACTCACTACCCCCAGATCAGTTCACCAGGGTTAAGGTGTAGCTTTCTCTGAAGATACCGTTTTTCTTTGTGCAAACTCTCACGGTGACATGTTAAAGGAGCCCAGTCAGAGTGGAACTTTAATGCTATGATAACCCATTTAAGTTCCTGTCTCAGTATAAATACTCCCGCTCTCCGGCATCTTTGTCTCTCTTTTTTTCTGTCTCTTTGAGTGTCAGGCCCTGCAGGTTTGTATTACTGCTTGACACTGCAATGGAGAATAACAATATTTGTCTTTTGCCAAAACACTCTGGGAGATGGAGTAGTAAAACTAACAGCACACAGTAATAAGAGGGGTGAATGAGAACAAATTAGGAACATTTTGTGAAATATGCTCATGTGCTTTCTTTCTGAGTGGAAGAAATAAAGTACATTTACTGATAAATCTGTTTAATCAACAAATTGTATCTTGTTTGTTTAATATGTGCTCCAACAGGACTGTAAAACAATGTAGTCTTAGGGGGACCGATATGTGTTGTATGTGATAATGCAGGCCTATGATGTATTTCATCTTTTTTTTTTCCTCTTACTCCTTCTCAACACAATTATACTACTACATTTATGCATAAAACTCAAATTATCTTTTCCATGTCTGAATCTGTGCCCAGATACATCTTGTTCATTTGAGCAAATGACAAAATGAGTCCGCATGGATATATGTTTGCAGGATAGAACTTTTTTCTAATTTCTCAGCAATTTCTGGATACATTTCTGGTTATTCTGTGCTGAGAACGGAGGTTTGGCAAGATTTTTTTTTTCTTTCACTCCTACAAGATTGAAAAATAAATCACAGATGTGCCAGCCTTCCTCTTGCTAGATTATTATCATAGCCATCAGTAACAATGTCTCTTGTTAAAAAATTTGTCTTGCCCATCCTGCTGAGAAATAGATCTTCCTTAAGGCAGTGCACACTAAAAGAGGATAAATGGTATGGATTATGTGCTTGTTTGTCTGTCAATTGATGCTGTTTCCAATGAAGACAGATATACCAGATGCTGGGCACTAGATGTTGGTACAAATATCTGATGCTACGATGGTACATGGTTTAATACAATTTCTTGTATTAATGCAAATAACACTCTTTAATAATACTACTTACTTATACTTAATAAAACTCTTTGAGTCTTTAATATGTTTTATTGGGTCCATATGTTAAAAGAAAAAAAAACACCCCCTTTTTCTTGTACTGTAGATAAATATTCTATACATACAACAAATTTATCTCTGTGTTCAGTGGACACACAGGAAATGATAAAATGCCAATGTATCTTCTCAGTGTAAGACAACAATTTCTTCTTAAAATTTAGTATTTCTCTCAAAACCAGCATCAAAAGATTTGCAAGATTTTCATCATACACTGACTTTTGTAACTCACTGTGTGTGTATTATTATTCATAAATCATGAAAACTAAACTTATTGTAATCTATATTTATGACAGGAACTAAGACAAGTCACCAAATTGCCCCAAATTAATCATTTCACTGAGTTCCAGAGTTATTTATGAAGCTTTGAACCCCATACGAGTGCTAAACATTTAAGGATTAATACAGAAATTAGAGGTAATCAAGGTTTCTTCATGACACATTCTTTTTTTTCTATTATCGCTTTTAACACAGCGCTCTACAGCAGTATCATAGCAAATCATGACATGTTCTCTAACTAA
This sequence comes from Miichthys miiuy, assembly GCA_036365135.1. Classification (NCBI taxonomy): domain Eukaryota; kingdom Metazoa; phylum Chordata; class Actinopteri; family Sciaenidae; genus Miichthys; species Miichthys miiuy. Next base: position 22,088,333 of record CM071603.1, read on the forward strand.
TTTCACACTTCTTCTTAATGGAATTTCATCGAGCATTCAAACTTTTCATATGGTAGTGAGAACCATTTTTTACCCACAAATGTGAAAAACATGATATATAATTGTATGACAGAGCTTCAGTCCTTCAGGTACAGATACAGAAGCAATCTCCATTTTGGTATAAATAAATATATAGGCAATATACTGTACAAGAAGTGAAATGAATGATTCAGAGTAAAAAAGGAAACGTAAAAGCTGCAGTCGCTCAAATGAATGCTGACGTGCCCTTTACAGATCTGCTTTTAAGGGACTTTACCAGAAAAAAGCTCAGCAGGTATACAACACTGGGTAAAAAAAGCCATGATATACTCGACAGGACAGAGATATGTTTTTTCATTCATAATTACAACTATAACACAACTGATGGTGTTTTACTACTACTACTATTTTACTATGCGATTTTGTTTTTATACAGGTTAAGAGAACTTTAAGCTCAGAATCATTTCCACTGTTGTGAGTGCTCCTATTTTTTGCTACCGTATATTATTTTTTGATGCCTTTTGAAGTGCTTTGACTTACCAAAAAATAACTATAACAACTTATGAATGTTGCTCTATAGATAATTACAGTATGGCACTTATTCTATGTGTCCTTCTTATGCAAAAACAATCTGCACATTTGACATGGACTCATTTGACTCATGACTTGGTCTCACAAAAATTACTCTCCCATAGCAGAAAGTGGGTAAGATGTGATTAGAAATTTCCGTAATAGAACAAATACTTATCATTCCCAAAAGTGTAATCCAACAGTCCTCAGATTTTTCTCCTCCCTATTGTGACTAATCATCAGCATAGAAGATGCTCTTCATCAGCCCACCCGTCTGCTCATCTTGGCTGTTGGCACCGACTGCCACGATAATGACTGAGGCTACTCTGAGACGATGTTTACTAGCTGACAGCAGCACCCTGCTCTCTCTGTATGCTCCAGCAAGCATTTCCATTTAGCTCACTTCTGAAGCTCCTGCCTAATTTCTCTTTGGAGACAGAAATCCTTTAAACCCCATTCTATCCTGGGGCAACATATTTACTGAGGGCTGGCTTTCCAATACCTGAGAGAGATTAACACTGCTCCCTGATTTATGAATCCATGCCACCCACCCACAGGCTTGGTCAGGGGCCCTAGCTACTCTACCCCGCTACTTCCTCTTCACACAATGGGATTTAGGTATCAGAAAGAAACACACAAACACACACTTCCTTACATACAGCAGAACTGGGTTTTAAGGGGAGTTTATACTGCGAATATGCATAGATCATCCCTCCAAATTTCTCTTAAGAAAAGAGAGAACACAGAATTGGCAAGAGTAAAACTACTCTCTCGCACTACTGTTTGCAAGTGGAAATAACTCAAAACTAAACTTTATGACAGAATATATCTCCTGGACAGAATCAAACTTGACAATGTACGTTTTAAGAAACTCCATGTTGATTTATCACTTTGATATACAGTTAAAGGATATGCAAACAGGTACTCTAGGTCTGTCACTGCAGCATGGAGATATAGTCAAAAGATCTGTGACATCCATCTACTGTTTTGGCACCCCACCATCTCACTGGCAACACTGGCTGTCTGTGACTGTGGTGGTCGGATGGCTGCCAGACTGAGTGACAGCCTGGTATTTGTTTATCCTGAATAGTCAATTGCTGGGCATCTGTACTACAGAAACAACAAAGCTGCTGGCACAGAGTTCAGTGTTTCAGTAGATGTGTCTTCTACTCTTATTCAATTGACAGAATGCTTTTAAATTGTCCTAATTTCGGCTATAAAGGATTCATAAAAGGCATCATGTCATGTATTTCTTTGGATAAATATGCAACAGTAAAATCAGACAGTTATAGTGCTGGCAGTATCTTTGCAACATGTGTTTTATGGTTGCGATCAAAACACATGCATGGTAGCTTAAGGACATATAAAGGTGTGTCTGTTTGGAGGGTCTTAGCAGCAGCGCAACCTGCCACTGTACTGAACAAATAGTGCAGATGTGTGTCTGGATCATACTTTTTTGTATTGGGTTACTTTTTTCATCATTTTATGATTAATGTGCAATAGATGTCTTCTGTTAATGAGACTGCTATTGTCTTACAGTAGCCTATTATGTTCTCTGGACAGCTACATAAATAGAAGTACATGTGAAATGTACATGCTTAATTAACTACCCGCCCCCTAATTAGTTGCAAGACAATGACAGATTTGGCAGTTTTTTTTTTTTTGTTTTTTTTTTTTTATTTTGTGTTTTCTTACATTCCTCTCATATCATATGCTGTTAGTGTACTTGAGCAAGATAAGGCTTCACTGAGTTTGACATACACAATATCTGAAGTGTTTGCATATTAGTTTGCAGTTATTGCTGATTACAGAGTGTTACAGACATTTAGTGTAGCATATGCAACAGCCATGAGCGACTGGTGGGCTAGTCTTGCTCACATGCCTTTTGTTTTCCCTTGTCTCTTTATATTATTTATGAGTGGATAAGCATTTTAACTAGTCCTTGTTTGCTATAGATGTCAAGAATTCTCCTCTCTACACAAGGATCCCATCATGACCACAACAGAGTACTGCAACAGGCCCTTGGCTGTGGCACTGAAGTGCTCTCTTTTAGGTGTGCTGCAGACTGCTTCTAGTCCAAACAAAGTGAAAAGTGTCCTATGTCACGGCCTACATTCCAGACATTGGTTATACACTGCACCCTGTGCTGTCTTCTTCGTGGCATAGTGGTCATACCTCCAACCATTTTCAATTTCCCCTTGTTATTTTCCAGTGTTTGAATATTTATCCAACTGCTATATAACTGTATATAGCTGGAACATACCGAGTAGACCAATAGACAGTGAGAGGCAGTTTGAAAAGTTTCCATGAGCTTTTGGATATCTTGTTTTCCAACGATGTTAAGTTTGTTACCACTGGAGTCCATCTTTTACACCTACAGGGGGATGATTTGATACTAAAAAACAAAAACAAAAAACAAACAAAACATGACTTTAAAGTTGCCCATTGGTGTTTTCTTGTAAACATAGAAAAGTTATGTTTACATTCAGTGTTACTTACCAAAACAGCATAGTAACAATAACAAAGTTTTTTGTTTGTTTTTTTTCATGGAAAGTTCTCGGTGAAATAGTGTGAAAAAATTGACAAGAAATTGTATTGCATCACCGGCATATGTGAAACTGTGCATATGTACAAGATAAACAAACATAGAAAAACAGCTCCATAGCACTGCTATTGGTCAAAAACTCCACGCAGGACCTTTGAGTAAAGAATATGCAAAAATTGTCCATAAATAATAGAATTGGGTAAACACAGTTCAGTCATAACAACAAGTTCCTGTGCTCAGTCCTAAAAGACTGGAAGGACAAGGTCATGTTGCCTGCAGTGTGAACATAACACAAGATATAATAATACATGCGCATTTGGAGAATACAGAACTGCAAGACTACTACACAACAAACTTAATCAAACTATAACCTGCAACAGAACTTAAAATAAAACAAAACAAAAAAGAACGTCATCTTCCCATTGCTTTCAAGGGCACTTTCTGTTTTGTGTTTTCCATTTGCTTGATGGAAACTGACATAAATCTGATGAAGTCAGATTTGTCAGGCCTGTTAGGACAACAGGAAAACACTGCTCTCCTGCTGCCCTTTCATTCGTTGGAGAGCTCTCAATGAATGAATTGAAAACAACATAAAACATATATGTGGTAGTGCAGAGGTACAGCCAAATATTGTTAGCCCATTCATTCTTTAGATTGATACCCAGTCTGCAATGGTATGTTTTGCCTCCAGTAATCAATCCTGCTGTAAGTGCTACAATAGCTCTCAAGGTAGTTGCCTTACCCTGCCCATTCATGGTTTCTGTACATTACCAACCTACTTCCCCACTGTCATGAATGCAATGGGAGCTTTGCAACTGTCTTTATCTATTTTGGTAAAGCTAGAATATCATGTCAGGTTGTGTACATCTGCCATAACCTGTTCAAGTGACAACTTGACTTGAGTCTAATGGTGCAAATGAATACTTATGTATCAGTAAACTGGGCTGATCAATGCTTGTCTTGTCACAGTCTGAAGAAAACTAGTCAGAACATGAATTTTCTACGCTGGATACTGGAACTACAAAGTGAAGGTGTATAGTGTACATTAAGTTGGAAAGCAAATCAGTTTCTATTTTGTTTCGCACAGTAATCCAGGATTTCCCATGACAACAAGCTTGGTGGCACAAAGGTAAAAGGCAGTGAAGAAGCTGCCAATCTTCTCTGCCATGGAGACACAATTGGGACGCCTGGGAAACATAGCACCAGAAATTTGGCATTTACAATTACAAAAACATGGCACTGTGACCATTTTTGCTTGCCTGCAGCATATTTTCACAATATTGTGATGAAATTAATAGCCAACATGCTGATAAAATATGGAGAAAACATTATGAAAGCATTATATCACCAAGTCCTAATGGCTACATGTGTGTTGGTGATTAGCACCAGTGTTACTGTGCTATTTCATAGTATTTCCACATTTAGTAAAATATACTTTGGCCGATTAAGAGTACCTGGCAGAGCTGGGACTTAAAAAGATGCTTTTATGTTTCATACAAAGCAATGCAGAATGCAAGAAGCAGGATACCTCAACAAGGGAGTGATCCATCATCCCCTGTCCATCAATGATTAATGGCTAAAGTGGTTCCATTTTCATGGTAGAGAACATAACAATCTTGCATTTGAGCATTTTGTCCCTCTCCACTAAGCCCCCCTTAACAGCTACCCTCTCCAGTTACATTGAGCTATTTCAACAAGCACCTTGTCCACTCACTGCTTCTCCCCATGTGCTTCCTCCTCTGTTCCTGTCAGTTGGGTGTCTTCCTATGCATAAATAGTGCAACCAACCATTTTGGTGAACCATGTTCCTGTTAACATCACTCATCTTCAAACAGTTCCACACATACAACTAGTGCTTGAATACTTGCCCCGAACCCCACAACAGAGATAAAGATGTAAACCCCCAAGATGAAACATGAAATTGCAAGAAAATAGTCATTCAAACATTTAAAAAAAACTGACCAGTGCTGTTGTTTTATTTCCGGAAAGGATAGTCCTTCTGACATGCCAAGATGATGAATAATGTACCGAGAAAGCAAGAGAGCGCTACATACTGAAAGATGAAGAAAGGTACATTTAAATTGCCAGCTCATGGAATAAATGCAGAAAGACACAAGCAGCTTTTACTGGGCATCTGTATCTTTTTTTTTTTCTTTTTTTACCATGGAAAACAAAGCAGGTGATAATGTACCTAAAAATGAAAGGTTCTTCTGTACACACGTGTGACTACATTCATATATATCCTAAGCAATTACAACAGTGGCACATGGCAAAGATGCTAGATGTTGTTATAAAACACAGATAATAAACAAATATAACAATGGCAATTTCCCTCTTGTATGTCTAATCAAAGTGAGGTGTAGAGGTGCAGTATGCTGACTCACCTCTGGTTCACCTTAAATGTGATTTAATTATGAATGAGTAGGAGGATTATTGGCCCCAGTAGATAAAACACCTACTGTAGTGTTAAGTAATCCCCAGTATAGTAACATATACAATAATTGCTGACAAAGGTTTCTCAGCTTCCTACAGTTTATTATATAAGGCCTTTAATATTCTTCAGTATGTCTTTTTAAGGCAATATGAATATGACGGTTGCCACTGCACTAGACTTAGCACATATATATATATATATATATATATATATATATATATAGTTTATATGCTGCTTTGTACTTTTATTTGACATACTTTTCACATAATTTGAATCTTTCTTTAATTAAATGAGGAGTGATACTGGTAATTTGCCTACAATAATCAGCAGACATAAACATTTTCTTAGCTAAACATACAAGGCTTCATTACTAGTTTAAAATTCCTCTTACATACTTGCTTGGTTGGGTAATTGTACAGCTAAAATGTTTATTTAACATTTTCCGAAAAGCCTCGTAACATTTAATTTGACAATCCTCTGCAATGGCAAAGAAAAAAAGTCGATTCCTGCACACACTTATCTTCTCCGCATTGATTTATTAAAAGGTCGTCGTTTTAGTCACAGGGACCTTTCTCAGAAATGCAACATATTTGCCTGATCAGATCTGGCTGGTTGACTTTGGTAAGAAGATATTTCCTAAAGTTAAGAAAAGTGCAAACAAAATGCATTTCTCTGTCATGAATTGAAAAGGTAACTCATTTAAAAGTAGACTGACTAACATGAAGAAACCATGTGAAGGACAGTTATCTCATAAAATGCTTTGTAAATTCTCGTGTGGATGAATATGATACCGACATTCACTACGAATGCAAAAATTGTTGATACTTGAATATGTGATGTGCTGCTGTGGCAGTGAATCTTGAAACAGTTACATGACAAAGAGGTTTCACTTGACTCAGCAGATTTTGGGCAAGCTATTTTTTGCTTTAGGACATGTACCTTTGGCATGTTTCTATAATTCACTCTTTCTCCTGGTCTATACTTAGTCTCTTTTCAAACATCATTTAAAATGAAAAAAGTAATTTCCCCTGTCTTGCATGTCTTGTGGGGTCCATTAAAGTCCTATTTAAGTTACTATTCTCAGCTCGGTCCCAGTGACTACGGCAATCTAATAGCCTGTTTTTTTTTTTTTATGACATTACATGTTGAAAATTTGGGATTATTTATTTGGATACATATCAGTTCTTTTTTTACGGAAATACATGCTATAGAATAAAACAGTTCAGACCAGGTTCAGGACAACCAGCGGTCAGGGTACTGGTACCAACTTTAATTAAACTTATTTTTCCACTTCCATCCTTTTCTCTTTTCCCACTTGCTCAAACACCAGTATTGCGATTACAGCCACACACAATGCAATATGTTATTTAGCTTTATTGCTTGTTTATCCCTGTTTCTTCTTCTTCTTTTATATCACTTTGTCTTTTCATATAATTGTCAAAACAATATAAATCCTGCCATTCCCTTGTTAAAATCATTTTGGATAGCTTAAAAACTTTTCTAAAAAGATAGTTCTCCTCCCCTTAATTTATATCATCAATAATGACAGGCTGCTTTACCTATTTAATTATAGTACACTGGTCTAACGTTCAATGTCAGCAAGATAAGATTCACAGACAAAGTGATTAATACTGAAAAGCAGGGGATGAATAAACAAACATCTTGGTTATTCACCAAAGGACTCAAATCAATTGAAGTTATAAGAACGCCAAGGTTCAAAGACAACTTCATAACTAATACAAATAATAAAATTTTCATATTTTCAAATTCAGTATCCAGAACCTGAGTCTATATGTTGCAATGAAAATAAGGACCTTTTTTTTCTTAGGAAGGAAAGTATATCAGCAATAAAACTGTCTTTCATCTATGAATAAAATGCTTTAGGAAAAGGATGTGAAAATGGTCAAATTCATTAAATAGTTTTTAAAATCATTCTGAGGAAAGCAAACAATCAGACAAACAAATAGACCGCAATCTTGGCAAAATACCCAGCACCTGATGACTTTGGGTTTATCACTTAAGATCTGACTCACTTGGAGATGTAAAAATACTTCCAAACAACCACATTATACTGTACTAACCTTTGCGAGGCAGCAGGACTCATGAGATCACTAAATCACAAGAGAATCCATTTTGCCAGGCCTCAAGCTATGCTATTGGGTCCTGGTAATGGTCCAATCAGCATCCTATGAGGAACAAACTGGCAGCTAGGTGTGTGTGTGTGTGTGTGTGGCAACGTGAGAAGTGACTGTTTCCTCGAAAATGACAATGGTGACTCCTAAAGAGGTTAGCAGAGATGCTGTTAGTATCAGTTACCTCAAAACTGGAGAATATGTCTTCAGCTAAGAAGAGCAAAGAACAACACTCAAGGCTTTTCTCGATGGGGTTTCCTTTTCGTATTCTTTGGTAAGAGTTTGACTATGTGTGTTGAACTGATGTTCAAGTCAGCCTGTGATAGACGGTGATAGACAGATGATTCATCCAATAACCTGCCAAGTGCCTGCCCTTTTCTTGTTGTCTAATTGGCACCATATAATGACCTCATGACTTCATTTGTTAACTCTCCTCACTGTCTCCTGGGCCAATTCGAAAATGATTTTTAAGATTATGTTGTTGTTTATCTAAGGTTTATAGATTATATTTCTGTTTGATCTGACCTGTGTGACTCGTAGGTGATCCGACA